>CM035158.1:7548837-8236748 GCA_020205615.1 Panax quinquefolius
ATTTACGCTAGGTCCAGCTATCCCCTTGACAGATCTGGATGAAAAGTGCATTCTGAAGGGAATTGTCTATGTTCAAATCGTGAAAATTCTTAAACATTATGCTGATATCTACGAAGGAGAACATATCCTGAAAATCATGATCAGAGTCTATATGGACGGCACAAAGAAAGATTGGCAACCTTTGCCTGAAGCATCACTGTAGATGACAAATCCCTCCGAGCCAGATGGTATTGTCAGAACAGGTGCTGAAATGAGTCTTCTCTTGAGTTCTTGAAAACTCTTCTCACATTCCTCGTTCCAACCGAATTTTGTATCTTTCTGAGTCAGTTGAGTTAAGGGAGTAGCGATTCGTAAAAACCCTTCTACGAATCTTCGATAATAACCAGCTAAGCCGAGAAAGCTACGATACTTGATCATTTGATTTAGGTTGCTCCGACTTTGAATAGCTTTAATCTTTGCTAGGTCAAGCGGATATTCCATGACTTGATACCACGTGCCCGAGGAATGCTACTTCCTCAAGCCAGAACTCGCATTTCTTCAACCTGGCATAAAGCTTATATTCATGAAGCTTTTGGAGTATCAGCCTCAAGTGTTGCTCATGATCTTCACGGCTTTTGGAATAAATAAGGATGTCATTAATAAAAGGCGACCACAAAGTAATCCAAATATTCCTTGAATACTCGGTTCATCATATCCATGAAGGCAGCAGGAGCATTAGTCGATCCAAAAGACATGACTAGGAATTCATAATGCCCGTCTTAGAGTTACGAAAGCCTTCTTTGGAATGTCATCGGTTCTAATATTCAATTGGTGATATCCGGAACAAAGATCGATCTTTGAAAAGAATTTGGCGCCTCTTGGTTGGTCGAAAACAGTCATCAATACGTGACAATGGGTACCTATTTTTGATGGTGACATGATTGACTCCAGATAATCAATACAAAATCGCATACTCCCATCTTTCTTCTTCACGAATAGAGCAGAGGAGCACCCCAAGGAGAAGTACTAGGGACGAATAAAGCGATGTCTAACAATTCCTGCGGTTGGGTCTTTAACTCCTGAAGTTCGATAGAGCCATTCGATATGGGGCTTTGGAAATGGGTTTTATCTGCGGGTTCAAGGTTAATACAAAATTCAATTTCACGCCTGGGGTAGGCGGGAAGTTCTTCAGGGAATACGTCGGGAAATTCATTAACAATAGAAATATCATTCAAAACTAACGTATTTTTTGTTTAGATCCGTGACATGAGCTAAGAAAGCTTGACATCCATTTTTCAATAAACGAATAGCTTTATGGCTTGAGATGACAGTGATTGATTTTAATGGTTTGGTTGCTTGAATTCGTATAATAGGTTGGTTAGGAATATGAAAGCTAACAACCTTACAAAAATAATCAATTTTTGCATGATGAGCGGTTAACTAATCAATCCCAAGAATTACGTCAAATGCAAGTATTTTCAATGAAATAAGATTGACAGGTAATGTGAGGGTACCGATTTGAACCAAACAAGACTTATAAACAGTGGATGTAATGAAGGTTTCTCCCAACTGAGTTTCAACAGATAAGTCAAAGTCTAATTTCTCCGTAGTCAAATTTAAACGTTGAGCGCAAGTAGGAGAAATAAAAGAATGGGTAGAGCCGGTATCAAATAAGGTATAAACTTCCCTAGAGTTTATGATAAGCTTACCCGTGATGACCTCGTTCGGGTTCCTTGCTTTCTGGGAGGTCACGACAAACACTTTCCCTTGCACTACTGGCTTTGACTTTTCTGGGACGTCCTTTGGTGCCTCCATCCTAGCTGAACTTGTCTTTGGTAAACGACAAAATCGGGCTAAATGACCTTCTCTTCCACAATTATAACATACTTTGGACGGCATCGCGCAGTTTGGACTGATGTGTCTTTCCCCGCCGCATTTGAAGCATATGATAGGTGGTCGTTCCCCTTCCTTAACCACGGGTGCTGGTGCTGACGTCTTTCCATCATTGTTGAATCTCCTCTTCTTGAAATGTCCATTCTTATTATTTTGGCCATGATTACCACCAAAGTGGTTACTATTTACGGCATGTTGATTCCTCCACGCTTATTATCACCGCTCACGATGGTATTATCCTTTAGTATTAACATTTTGCTTGTTTTGCTCTCTTTTGGTTGGGTTGACTCGTTATCGCGCTCAATAAGCGAGCCCTATTAACAATATCGAATACAAACACGGTTTATGAGAGATAAGATATTAACGTATCTCGGGTTTCAAACCTCTTAGAAACATTCGCGTCATTCTCTCCTCATTATCAACCAAATGGGACGCAAACAGGGACAACTCGGCAAACTTAGCTTCATACTGCGACACGGTCATGTTGTTTTGCTCCAGCTTAATGAACTCTACCTCTTTCATGTGACAAATACTTTCCGAAAAATACTTTTCGTTGAACAATTCTTGAAAATTTTCCCAAGTCATCTTGGTCTGGCGGGTTGAATCGTTTCTGATTCCCCGATAATCCGCCTCTGCCGCGCATAACATGAAGGTGGCAAAGGGAACCTTTTGCTCCTCAAAGCATCCCAAGACATCAAATATCTTACAGATTTGCTTTATCCACGTCTCCGCCTTAAGTGGTTTTGGCTCTCCAAAAACTCCGGTGGTTCCATTTCCTTGAACTGTTTAGCGGTGACCGTCCGAGAGTTGCCAGTGTTTCCACTGTATTTTGATGAGGAGCGCTCTTGCTGATGTTGCATGAATTGCATAAAGCCTCCGAACATTCCATCGTTCATCATAAAGTCGGTGTTGTTGTTTGCACGAGGATTATGCGCCTTCACGATGCACATTATCACGATTATTGATCTGTGGAGACTCGGCGGTCTCTGTGCTTAGCCGATGATGTTCTCAACATTCTCGGATGCCATTTTCAAACCTTTGTCACAAAACAAGGGTTAATTAACATATCACATATTATCCTATACTACGTGACTAATTAAATATGAAATAAACTTAGGTAGGTCATACTAGCGAAGGAATTTCCCGTCTCTCCCTTCTAGTTCTTGTCTCACATCTCGGATGGGGATCATATCCACAAGCTTTGATACCAATCGCATGTGACCCCAAAATAGGTATACATCACCTATTACGAGTGCCAAATACATAGTACGAGAATCAAATACAATCTTTAATATACAACAAAGAAATTTGTGAGTTTTAATACAAATATTGTCTTACAGACAATATCCACTCTCGAGAATAAGTCCTCATTACATTTATTGTCACCTTTATTTAGCAGAATAGTGAGGACTACTAATACTATCATCTGGACCATCCTCAAAGTTCCCATTAGTCCCATTCACGTTCTCATTTCTGAATAGAACGGTGAAAAAAGGGTGAGCTCAACTAGCCCGAGAAGAAATATTATGACTAAGATAATGCGAATAAATTATCATTAGTCTTCAACAATGTTAAAGCGATAAAATCTGATAGACATCAAGTTTAAGCTGCGGAAAACGTCTGATCCATTAAAAGAGTCGAGTAGAGAATAAAATCTACTACCTTTTATGATTTAAAAGGTTTTTCATCACTTTTATCATTGGGACTCGACAATAAATAATCCACATAATCCACACTTTCTGACTACTACGAGGATATTCATTAGTATCACAACCACAAATTATCCATGCACTACTACGGCCAAAGATATTTGTGTATTCATCGATGGTTAATCAGTACCCAACAATTTGTCCATCGATGCATTCTTGGCAATGAGGACTTTTACCACATCATTTATAACATTACGGTCATGATTGCGAATAATCACGGTCATAATCATACCAAGTCCATCTATGCACTTCGGACCACGAGATGACTTTCAACAAAATATAAATATGAGGATGATGACAATGATATAAGAATTGATAAAACAAGTTCAAAATTAATTTATTAGGGAACTAATAACGTTCAAATTATCGACATGATACTTCTTTGTAGAGTAAAATTCAAGAATGCTCGGAAGAATATTTCCACGAAAAGATCTTTGGATGAAGCCTTGAAATATCGAGGATATTCCACTAATTTCATGGAGTATAAGTCAAAACTTTAACCAATTTGAGTATAATAAAGAATGGAATAACAAAAGAAATCACCATGCATGCGGTATTTCAGTATAGATGAAGTTATTCAACGGAATAATAAATAACGGAACCGGTCAAAGGCGTAATATGCAAGCGGGATATTCAAGCGAGAATAATAAAGAATGAAATAACAACGAAATCACCGTACGCATGCGGTGCTTGGCATGAGCGAGGTTATTCTAACGAATAATAAATAACGGAACGGTCAAGGCGTAAAAATGCCAGACGGGATATTCAATGAGAATAATAATAAAAGCGGAACCGTGTCAGCGCGTAAAGCCACGCATGAAAGAGATATTCAACAAAATAATAAATAATGGAATAAATGAAGAATTTCACCAAGTATAGGGTGATGGCGTATCTGAAGTTATTCAATGAGAATAATAAAGAATGGAATAATGAAGTTCTCCTCATGAATATGAAAAAAATAATACCCTTACCTTATAAAGAAGAAAGCTAGATATAGAAGTAGTGAAGTAGCGAGAATACTTTTCTTCTTTCTCTACATAGTTTTCTCTCTACAGAGTTTTGGTGAATTCGTAAGAAATAATGAAGGAACGAACTTCTATTTATAGAAGAATGGTGAATAAAGAACCGATCCATGAGCGGTCCAGATTAATTTACTTTAAGCAGACGGTCAGTTAGTTTACAATAAAATATAATATATTCTATTTATAATCTAATAAAAGCGAATAACTTTATAAAAGTATTCTAATTTATATAAAAAGATTTTACTTATCTGCAAACCTTTATCATAGTAGCCTTTTATGAAAACACTATCGTAATAAAATATAATATATTCTAATTATTATACAATAAAGCAGATAACTTTATAAAAGTATTACATTTTTATATAAAAAGATTTTCTTATTAGCTTTAATAAAGCGAATAACTTTATAAAAGTATTACATTTTATATAAAAACTTTACGTTTTATTACATTAATAATACTAATAAAACAAAATTTCATCATCATTATTATTATTCACACTATTAATCGACCCGGTCGTTCAAAAGGAAGAGGGGGCTTCCGATAAGGATTTCTCCTATTGGTAGCTTGATTAGGTGACCAAACCTCTCTCTTGGCGGAATTTATAGACATCGTTAATATTGCGAATAATAATATTAATAACTTTTGTCATCTCAATTATAAAATATCAACAATAATTGAATCGATTAACGTGAGATACTATCGCAACAATTCTTTGAAAGCAATAATTGAACAAAGCGGGTGAGTGACTTTTCACGTAAGCATCAATAATCAATCTGGTGTCACTACTATGCAACCACGCGTATTCCTGTACTTTTAACATCGGGTGTTTCAACAGTTAACGGTAAAACTTTTGCCGTTATTTTCATAAAAAATATTTTTGTCGTTTTCTTAATCTGACAATAATTACATTGTTAGGGTCCATTAATGATTGTGCCGTCATCTGAATATTTTCGCTTAAAAGCGAATATTCCAAGGCCAATCGAATATTATATAACAACTTGCGTCTTTTGCAAAATTTATAAATATTACCACAACTATAACATTATATCAAATTTATTCCATAATATTCAAAAATAATATTTATAGAAAATTCATTTTTATTCATAAAAGTTGGGGTCTTACAAATATATTTATATAAAAAAAATTATCAAAAAAATTTCATTAAAAAGCACCTCTTAATTATTAAGATTTCATTTTCTGTCTTACCGATTAAGAGGCATTCAGAGGTAACAAAAACAAAAACAAACAACATCATGCCTCTTAGCAAATAAGAGACAGTCCATTAAGAGACAATCAGATGTAAACAAACAACATCTAAACTTTGTTGATATATTATTCAAAGTTAAAGATAAAGAGTTTATTGGGAAACTGTTCTGAATGCTGACTTCATTTTTTAAACTCTACATTTATGATGAGGTTATATATGGAAAGATTCTTTGAACTTAAAATGCAAGTATTAAAATAATAAGTCACATCCACAATAATTAATAGAGAACTGATATTTTTATATTTACTTTTAATATTAAAAATATATGCAGAAATAATGTTCTCCTAATTAATATATGTAAATAAAAGAGATCTCAAAATTTTATGACCAAGAAATATACCATAACAGGGTTACTAACACTGAGTTATGAACCGGATTAGAAAAAGAGAATTTTAACCACTTTTCTTGCCAAAGTGTTATCAAGAAAATTACACTATTCAAGATAACTGAATCTAGTTGAATTGAGTCATTGAGATAACTGAATCTAGTTGAATTGAGTCATTGATCCAAACAGAGACAAAGCAGACAATTTATAGCTGCAAGTAACATATACAATACCAGCCATTTTGGAGCAAGGGAAAAGGAACTTGAGGTCATAGGCAAGGTTTTAATATCAACTGAAAGTCTGAAAGCTAATAATTTCAAAATTATAACCACCACCACCAATAAGTCACAACTCCATTATGATGCACTTAATTGTTACACAACATTTCCTTTATACATATACATATACATACTAAAATGGCTCTCAATGACACCATCTACGAGAAGGTGAGGTCATCTTTCTTTCATGGTGGTTCGCCTGAAAGACAAAGAAGCGGAGGAACAGTTATCTATGTAATTACGGTCTTTGTTCCGGTTGAACTGACTTCTTATCAACCCGCAAAGAGCTGTGAGGTTGGACTAGTTACGAAGAATGAACCTATATCTGTGCACATTAATTGCTGGCCGACGGCCACTCAACTGTTTGAGCGCAATGGTATTGGTTTCGATTCGACAAAAGTAGAATGTCTGGTCAAGGGTACAGAACACTAGGTAGCAGGCGTGTTCGTTTTGGCTAAACGAGGAATAGGCGATACATATACGTGTATATATATATATATAGGGAAAAATGTATGTACACAGCTGTGTATTTACACAGTAGGCTATGACGATGATTTTTTGGGCTATAGCGACGGTTTCACCCGTCGTCATAGTTATTCTGGGCTATAACGACAGTTTACCGTCGCTATAGTCCAAAAAATCTGTCGTCATAGCTTCTCTTATGTATACATACATTAATAATATATCTATATAACCTATATATATATATATATATATATATATATATATAATCCTGTAAGAATGGAAGAGTGAAATTCTTTTTCCTTTTCGCATGGACCAAGTGATTGGATTTAGCCATAAGAAGAATGCTTGGTATATTTATACACACACGTGGCTCACAAGTTCAATTTCATTTATTCCAGAATTCAACTTTTTGCGAGTTTAGAAAGGTTTCTTCAAATAGTTTCAGAATCAACAAATAAGATTCGGTCTTGCACAGACTTTGCAGTTGATGTCAAACAGCCATTGAAAACCAAATTAATCAAAAGTTCACTAAAAGACTTCAGCGAATCTTCAAAGCTTGAATCGTGGGAATAGATGTTTTGCTTTGTATAATCCAAACAAATGAAACAATACAGAAACATAGTTAGCCAACCTTTCATCTGTAACAACTTACATCATCTTGGTCCGTTTACAGTCTGAAACTAAATTCCGGATTCCTTTACTTGTCACAGAATATGGTGCAGATGCTGATCGGAGAGAGGGGGACTTGTCAATGTATGCATACCGTTCATTGCCATTCCAGTACAATATTATCCGATTTGTGCAAGCATGCGACCAACTATCTCCTGTTCAACATGACTCAACAACAAATTATAAAGCCAAATAATTATTGCAAGGAAAAATTGAGCATAATTGGTATAATATCAATAAGGTAGAGAGACGAATGCATCAAAAAAAATTCTCCCTCGTTGCTAAACAAGAGGAAAACTACAAGAGAATGAAAAGCTTATTGAGAATGAAAGTTACCCAGTGCAAGAGTTAAGTGGAATGAACCATCTGAATACTTCGTGGTTACTTGATTAAATAGGACAACCTGCTCAATTATTATTAATAGGTTTATGAATGAAAGAGACAAGACGGTAAAATATAGAATACAAAGTTCAAATAACACCAAGAGCACGAGAAAAATATCATTGAATAAATATATAAAAAAAAAAAATCCAATACAGGTAGGTATCTCATAGATGATGATTTTCTATTAAGGTACTAATAATCATTAAATAAAGACGTATGCTTCCTAATGAATACGACCAAACAAAAAGAAAGGCAAATGAACATCAAGAGAGAAGAACCTAGATATAAAAGTTTCTTTCCCATGTCAATGCCATTGCATCCACTTGGATTGGCACAACAAATGAAACAACATTATCTTGTGTCTGACACGAGCGTAAGTTGGCTTACCGCTAAACTAAAACTTTTAGCCAGTTTCATCAATTTTAGGGCCATTCCACTGAGTAGTCGAGTTCTAAGGGCCATATCATCAAAATCCTGACGGAAGTGAAAAGTGATACTATCCACAATGACAACCTTAACCTGTAAAAGATCAAGATGATTCTATGAGAATATGCAATTCATAATATATGGATCATAAAAACATTGGCACAAGAACAAACTGTCATTCATAAAGAAAAAATAGCAGCTAATACAGCAGATTATCATTAAAGGTGTTAGAGGATTCTTAATTAGAGGTTCAGCAATACTATGTCCCAAAGTCAAGTAAGACATGGAGAGAATAACAAAGGCATATTAGGGGTGTGTGTGTGTGGGTGTGTGTACATATATGTCTATGGAAATGTAAATGTGTGTTTGCAGTGTACATGAAGAAAATAAATCTCGTTGTACCCAGTAAAAGCAGTTATCAATTTTATTTTCCAAATAGCTGCATCTTTTGAACATCCAGGACAGGTATGCTGCACACGTCAGCGTGTGTATAAACAATTGTACACAGGGCAAAACCTTATGTCACCTATAAAATAATTTCACTCCAATTCACCAAAGACTACAGTAATTAGCCTGGGGGAAATTACCCCTCATTTAAGGGTCTTGCACCCGGAGCTTGCGGGAAACTCTTCGATTGCAGTCCCCAGAAATCTAGTAGCCTAGTAGAATTAGTCTTACTCCCAAAAATATGATCACATTTCGCTAGTTAAGAATACTTGATTTTTAATTTATTTTTCTGAGAAGCTCTTAAACCTTGTGTGCTTTACTGCTTCCTAATCACAACTTTAGCTTGGGGGTTATTCCTTCCTCATCTTTCTATACTTTTGATTAGAGACCAGTCACTGTTAACAACTCCCTTTGAACCTCAAAACTTCTCCACAAAGCCCAGACCTTTCCTTAGTCAATAGTATTTATCCTAGGAGCGATAAATACACGAAAAACCTGAAATTGTTCTCCTGTTACTATTCACATATCCAAAGAATCCCTTGTTTTAGCGTTAAACCATGCCAAATCCATTCCTCATCGACCTAGTCTTTAGCTGTCTTAGAATTTCATGCACACATTCTTCGGAAATGCTACAACTATATACTTGAAATCCTCATTAAATTTAAACCTGATACAACTAAATAGGGGATATCCCTTCTTCCGCCTCATAAAAGCCTAGAAACTGAAGCTTTGATAGATCCTAACCCACCATGGAACCACTTGTAGACAAATTTCTATAAAGATTCCTAAAATTGTCCAACATCAATTGCCTATAATTCAAAGGCATGTAAAGAACAGGCGCTACAACTTTAGAGGTGAGAAGATTGACCACACATTCTAGACCAACAAATGCATAACTGTACATACATCTTTATGTTCTGAAATGAATTTCTCTAAATAATTTATCATGGCAATTTGCTCTGTGTAACTGCAGACGCGAAAGTAGAATATATTTTCAAGAAGATCCTTGGGCTGCTTTTTAAGTTTGCTAGCATGAAAATCCTTTCGTAGAAATCCATTATATTCTGACATGTCCTCTAGGCATGCTTCTGCAATTTGCAAAGCACGTTCCACCATGAAACTGCCTTCTGTATCTGAGCATCACAAAAGCATAAAATACTAAGGATGCAAATAATAGAGAAAGTGACAACTAATAACCAATACATGAAGGCAACATACCTATATATATTGCCTTGCCTCCCAGACCACCATAATCAACTGGAATTTGGACATTAACTGCAAGTTGAATCCTGTAAATTATATTAGATCATTACTACAAGAAAACTTAAAAGAACAAAACAGAATGAGAATAACATACCCTAGTTGTGTTTTACCAATTCCTGGTACTCCACCTAATAAGATCAGAAAAGAAAATCTATTCACCAACAGACTAGTATCTGAGTTCAGTTTCAAAGAACATGCAAAAATGAACGAAACAAATGACTGCATGTTCTTTATTGGTCTAAAAGAGGCGAGATATGCTAACCAATTTCAGTAACCTCTTTGCAATTAATTCCTCCACCTAGGATGCTATCCAAATCTGAACAAGATGTGGTAATGCACGCAAGCAATTCCTCCTCATGCAGCATGTCCCAGGCTGTCTGTCCACCTTCAGGAGATTGCAAAAGTTCAGTTTACGATGGAAGAAGCAGAGAAAGAATCTTATATGGATCGCATATATGAGCATAATTAATAGATTTCAGAAGTGAACCAAAACAAATTGCAATATTAACATACAGCTTTAGTGATAAAACAAATGTGATTCTCATAGCTTCCATTTAAATTTTCTGTCAATATAAGCTACATAAGAACAAGCATATACAAATAGAATGATTACCATGAACAATGGCACGATTTCCATTGGTGCTGTCCGATCTACCATTATGTGATGCAACCTTCAAGATTTCAAATGCTTCACTTTCTGATATCTTTAGATCTACCCAAATAGAAATCACAACAAATTAAAGAGGTTAACTTACAAAAATAGGGTGGGTGGGTGGTTTAGTTGGCACTGCACCTTATTGTTATTATAGTCCCTCATTCCTTCACAGCTTTTTATTTTATTGAAAAATTGCAACAATTAAAAAACATTTCAATGTAATATTATGCTATCAGAATCAGTGGCAAGTATAATATTATCAGAAATTTCATTTGCACATTCCAAAAAACTGAATTTGTAAGGAAACTATTCAGGAATTTGTAGCTATAAAGTCAGCTTGCAGCAGTACTCAAATCGTAATTTTATCAAACAGTTGATAGGCGAATAACTAAAATCAATCAATCAATAAAATAAAACCATCGATTTCAAGCAGTGAGAGAAATAAGATACAGCATTTGTAAGTTCATAAGCATCAATTATTCAATTTAAACAAACAAAAAAAGAACGAGTTGTATAATACATAATTGTGTGTGTATATATGTATCATTATTACCTCGAGCAATATCGGAAGGAGAGAGAGAGGATAGGGAAGAAAGAGAAGTGTAGCCTGCAGATATTAGCTTCCCTCTGTGTGATGCTGATATTGGTAATCTCGACACCTCCATTTTTGTCTTCTCTCTCTAAATCTCTAAAAATCCTTCATTTCCACTATCCTGATTCCTGCGGACGAATACAGGGCAAATAACAAAATGTAACATAAATATGAGGATATATTATTATTATGAGGACAAGAAAGTCATAACATATATATGAGGATAGATTTTAAATTTAATATTATTCTTAAAATTATCACCCACCTACAGTTTAATTTGGAAGAGCCCGTACAACTAATTAAAGTGCAGACTCAAAGTGACTAAAATACCCCGCACTTTGGTACATTCCATTGGTTCATGTCATTAAATTTTATATTTATTTTGGTTAATTTTTTTTATATAATATTTTGAATAGAATAAATAATATTAATTTTGACTTAACATGCTATGTTTTTTTACATGTTATTATTTTGATTTTCTTTTTTACATTATATTTATTAATTATTTATTTTTAATGAAAAACTTTTTATTTTTCTAAATAATATTATTATATGTTTTGTCAGTATATTAGATTTATACTTATATTTTAATAATAGATACAGTCCTCATAAGAAAATAATAGTTTCCTTCTTACATTATATTTACCAAAGTTCTATTTATACTTGAGATATAATTATATTTATATTTTAATAATAATAATAATAAATTTAAATTAATACACATTTAAACATGTATACACGTACAAAGCACGATTTTATATTAGAGTTAGATAATTTTAAATTTTTATTATAAATATATTATTGGATAGAGTAATTTTAAAAATTTTATTTAGTAATTTAATAACTGGTCAATAAATTACATTTATACTTAAATGTTAATAATAGAAAATTGAGATTTTATTTATACCCTAGTCCAAGGTTGACTGACTCTGACTTTTCAGTCTTCTTCATCAATTTAATATGAGTCCTTAACACTAATATACAACAATTAGAAAGTATTTACAAAAATAAAACACAAACAACATAATTACAAAAATAACGCAACATAATATTACGTTGTTAAAATTATGGATCTTTATCTCTCTATACGTTTATCTCTCCCTAAATTCAAGCAACTGAACAAAATATAAAAGATCGACAACAACTCTGAGATCGGAGAAGAACAGATCGGAGAAACTTACTGCAACTGCAATATCTATAACCAGAAAGTGATGAACTG
The DNA here is from genome assembly GCA_020205615.1 of Panax quinquefolius. Lineage (NCBI taxonomy): Eukaryota > Viridiplantae > Streptophyta > Magnoliopsida > Apiales > Araliaceae > Panax > Panax quinquefolius. The sequence goes on from CM035158.1 coordinate 7,561,432, forward strand.
CAGATCGAAGAAGAACATAAAAGATCGACAACAATTTCAAGATCTATAACCAGAAACTTACTGCAACTGCACTGATTGTTGATCGTACTGCACTAATTGTTGATCCATTACAAATTTGTATATTGAGGTATTTGAGTTTTCAATTTATATGCATAGTGTTACCTCGTGTTTACTACGTATTCGTCTATTGGTTACCTTTCTCAAATTTTTCGCTCTTTAAATGGTCACAAATTCAGAATAATTATGAATGTTTTGAATGCAAAATGCATTTTAAAATGTTTTACACTCTGGTTACTAAATACATATAAATTGGTTACTGTTTATTATTGATTTGGTTATTATATAATGTTTATATGCTTGATTTATAATTTTAAAGTTTATTCTACTGATATTTTTTATATTAATGATTACTTATTGAATACATTGGTTACCTTCCTTCAACTGTTGGTTACTGTCTAATCTGAATTTGGTTAGTATATAATCTTTGACTTAGTTCTTTATGTAAAATTGCAATAGTTCTTTGCATAATATTATCCCAGTTCATGTTACAGTTACTAACATTATGCGGTTTAGTTCTTGTCGACATTGAGTTGGTTACTTTACAGACCATAAGCTAACAGTAACCAAAAATATACTAAAAGGTTGCTTCATCTGATATATTGGTTACTGTCTAATATTGTTGGTTATTGTCTAATCTGAATTTGGTTAGTATATAATGCTGACTTGGTTACTGTGTAAAATTGCAATGGTTACTGCATAATATTATCCCCAGTTCATGTTCTGGTTACTAACATTATGTAGTTTGGTTACTGTCTGACATTGAGTTGGTTACTTTACAGACCATAAGCTAACAGTAACCAAAAATATACTAAAAGGTTGCTTCATCTGATATATTGGTTATTGTCTAATACTGTTGGTTACTATCTAATCTAAATTTGGTTAGTATATAATGCTGACTTGGTTACTGTGTAAAATTGCAATGGTTACTGCATAATATTATCCCTAGTTCATGTTCTGGTTACTAACATTATGAAGTTTGGTTACTGTCTGACATTGAGTTGGTTACTTTACAGACCATAAGCTAACAGTAACCAAAAACATACTAAAAGGTTGCTTCATCTGATATATTAGTTCTTGTCTAATCTTGTTGGTTCTTTATCTAATCTGAATTTGGTTAGTATATAATCTTTGACTTGGTTCTTGTGTAAAATTGCAATAGTTCTTGCATAATATTATCCCCAGTTCATATTCAGTTACTAACATTATGTAGTTTAGTTCTTTGTCGACATTGAGTTGGTTACTTTCGGATATAAGCTAATGATAACCAAAAACATACTAAAAGGTTGTTTCATCGATATATTGGTTACTATCTAATCTTGTTAGTTCTTTGTCTAATCTGAATTTGGTTAGTATATAATCTTTGACTTAGTTCTTGTGTAAAATTGCAATGGTTCTTTGATAATATTATCCCCAGTTCATGTTCGGTTACTAACATTATGTAGTTTGAGTTCTTGTCGACATTGAGTTGGTTACTTTTACGGACCATAAGCTATGAGAACCAAAAACATACTAAAAGGTTGCTTCATCGATATATTAGTTCTTTGTCTAATATGTATTTAGATCTTGTGTAAGGTGTTTATTTAGTTCTTGTATAATGTTATTGTGTTTTATAATTGTTTCTTATATATTGGTGGTTACTTATTGACTTTATTGGTTACCTTCCGCCTTTATTAATCGATTATATATATTGATTATTGTATACTTATTTAATTTATTATTGTATAATGTTTATTTGGTAATGTACACTTGTACTGATGTTTTTTATAGTTATGGAAAGATTTGATCCAGTGGCAAGTTGGTAATTTATGTCAAGTTTGGAGTGTCAGATTTTGGCGTTTTCGGAGCCTAATTTCATTGGAAACGGGCCAACGATCAAAAGTCACCAGCTTTGCTCGTGATGTACATGGTTTTTTGGTCAAATTCCATCATTTAGGCCTTCAAAATGGCATGTAAAAATGTTGTTTATGTTCTGGTTACTAAGATAATGCGGTTTAGTTCTTTGTCTAATATTGATTTGGTTACTTTATAATGTTTATTCGGTTGTTAGACTATGGAGATGATTCGGTTGTGCTTTACTTCAACGGAACATAAACAAAAGAGTGTAAATCTGAGAATATATAATTGTTTCTTGTTAGTAACCATTAACCACATGGTTGGTAACATTTTGATGGTGTCTGATAACTAAAATTGTTATTGATTAATATTTTGATTTTTGATTCCATCATGAGTTGTCAATATAAAGTAAACATATACATTGAACAATTGGTAACTGTTTTGAAATATTTTTATGTAAATTTGGTTAGCCATCTAAAATAATAAAATGGTTACCTCTATATTCATATTTAGTTACCAACTGGACCATTTCCAAATAACTTTTATAACTATGTAATTTAAAAGTATCCATCAGCTAGATAAATGGGAACCCTCACATGTACATTAAGCACTTGATAACTGTTCTGATATAAGTTTTTAATTATTTGGTTACTAACAAAAACTAAAATGGTTACCCTTATATGCATGTTTGGATACCAACTGCACCTCTCAAACTATTTTTATTTTAATATGAGATCTATAAGTAACCATATATATAAATGAAAACTCTCACATATACATTTAACTATTGATGTTTGTCCTGATACAAGCTTGTAACTATCTGGTTACTAATAACAGTAACCATAATGTAACATAATAAAATAGTAACCACATAATTATATGATAGTAAGCAGAACAGGTTTTAATGGTAACCAAAACATAAATATCATGTAATGAAACCCAATTTAGGCAATCCATATATACTAAACAATTACATATTAACCAGAATAAAAATAACAGTAACCAAAATACCACATCGAGGGCACAATAATAGTAGCTAAACCATAAGGTAACAGTAACCAAAACATAATAAAGAAGTAACCAAATAGTTTTATGAAAAGTAACCAGAACATGTTTTAATGGTAACAAAAATAGAAACAACCTGTATATCCAACCCAGTTTAGGCAACCCATGTATACTCTCACATGTACATTTAACACTTGATATATGTCCTGATACAAGCTTGTAACTATCTGGTTACTACCAAAAAATAAAATGGTTACCCTTCTATGCATGTTTGGTTACCAACTGTACCTTTCAAATAATGTATCAGACATAACTTAATACGAACCAACAAACAATGTCAAATAATTGATTATATAATCAAATATGTAATTCCATTTACATAAGCTCCAATAAACATTACATACTCACTAACCATAACAAATGGTTATGGATATCCAACAAAAGCCAAAGTACGAAACACAATTCAGAAGGACAAGACAACGACAATCAAACTAATCAAAATTTGGTACAAATCTTCCTAAAACTTGAGCTTTTTTTGGTAGCATTTTCTTCTTCATGTTTGCTCTCATTCTCTCTAGAAAAGACTTCTACATTATGAACTGTGGGAAGGAGAGAAAATACTTGGGATTAGTGAATAGAGAGCCCATGTAGGTAGTGCTTGTGGAAATAGAAGTAAAACTAGAAGAGCATAAACCTTGTAGAAGATATTTGAAGGAATTTACAAAAATAATACATCAATGTATACTAAACAAATACATGGTTTAACCATACTAAAAAGTAACCGAAAAGTTATATGATAGTAGCTAAACCATGTTTTAATGGTAACCAACACAAAAAAAACATGTAGACCAAACCCAGTTTAGTCAACCAATGTATACTAAGCAAATACAAATACAAGGTAACCAAAATAACATAAAAAAGTAACCAAAATCCCAAATTGAAGGAACAAGAATGGTATCCAAATCATAAGCTAACAGTAACAAAAAAAATACTAAAAGTAACCAAACAGTTATATGTTAGTAACCAAAACTTATTTTAATGGTAACCAAAACATAAACAAACTTCCCCTTCCTCTCCATAGCAAACTTCTTCAAGTCCTTAACAATAATAAACACCAGAATCCATTCATTATATGGATTGAACGATAAATAGTTCACCTGAACCAGATGAGAAATTCTATTAGTAACAAATAAAAAAGATTTTCAATACATGGAGATAGAACAGACAGACATGACTAATAACATGTCATATTTATCTTACAAATCCTACAATATTGAAACTAAAAGAGGTTTCTAGAAAACATTATATTCATAGAAAAACTTCTAGAGTTATGAGGTGAAGAGCTTTGCATACTATTGCGTGCATGAATATATGAACGTAAGGCCAATAACTTTCCAAATTTCAATCAGAAAACATCTTTTTTTATAAAACCCTAAAATTTGTAAGAACATCATTACGTGAAGTTTGCAGTTTAATATAAGCAACCTATAAAAGGTAAATTCACCAATAATTCACATTGCCGATCTAAATAACAGTTTGCTAAAATACAAATGCAACTCCAGAATAAACACCAGAATCGATCAATGGAGAAGAAGAAACCAACTGAACCACTGTGCAACAACGATAACGAGTAACAACGACAATGACGAACAACTAAACAAAGATGGCGAACAACTAAACGAAGATAATAACGAGTAACGATCACGAAAACGAAGAATAAATCACCGGTAACGATCAATAGAGATGAAGAATGCACGAACAGAAGAGAGAAACAAGGGTTTCAGTATGTAGAACAAGGGTTTGTAACTGAAGAGTTCCAATCAAATGATATATGGCAATTATCACGCGATTTTAAGATGGACATTAATTTGCCATGTCAACCCATTAATATTAATCCCTTAAATTAAGGACTCTTAATTGTATTAGTATTGTAAATAAATATGATGAAATGTCATATTTTTGTAATTATTTTATGAATGTATGATTATTGTAATTATTTTTAAAAATGTACTATAATATGTAATTAATCCATTTAATATTAGGTAAGATCCTTATAAGAAAATAACTTACGTCTAAAATTATATCAAGTAACAATAAAATCCTATTTATACTTGAAATATTAATTAGAAAGTAACAAGTATACATTGTTGTGAAATGATAGATAAAGTAAATTAAGAAGAAAACAAAATAGATATATTAATAATCTCTTGCATTTAAGTGGTCATCCACAAATTTTTTTATATCAAATTAATTTCTTGGATGTGGTGTCTGTGCCCAAATTTATCACTGCGGCTCTCTCTATACAAAATATATATAACACCAACTAACATTTACATTTCAATAACTTAAGTTGCATTAAAGCAACTTAATGGCTTAAGTTTCCACCATTTATTTTGGTGGTTACTTTCTTCCAATTAATTCATTTCTAACACTCCCCCTTGGATGACCACTTCTTAAGAATATGTTTCGTTAAAAATCTTACCAAAGAAAAACCATGTGGGAAAAAAATTGGCTATGGAAAAGAGTACAATATTCTTGTATAACTTCTAGTGCCATAGGATTGCCTCATTAAAACCTTGCAAAGAAAAACCCAATGGGAAAAAACCTTAACGAAGGAAAAAGAGTACAATCAGCTCATATCCTTCAGAAAATTTACTCCCCCTCATGAGTACCACTGTTCATGGTAAAAATATCCTTAAGTCGACGCATGTCAATATTGTGCCTCATCTTTTTAAAAGTCGTAGTTGATAATGGCTTAGTGAACATATCAGCCAAATTATCACATGATCGTATCTACTTTACATAAATATCACCGCTCTTCTGGAGCTCATGTGTATAAAAGAATTTTGGTGCAATATGCTTGGTTCTATCACCTTTGATATAGCGCCCTCTAATTTGAGTGATACAAGCGGCATTATCCTCATATAATATTGTTAGACTATTTATGATTGATGATAATCCACAGTTCTCACGAATATGCTAAATTACCAATCTTAACCAAACACATTCACGACTCGCTTCATGAATTGCAATAATCTCTGCATGATTTGAAGAAGTAGCAGAAATTGTTTGTTTAACAGATCTCTATGAAATATCAGTATTTCCATAAGTAAATAAATATCCTGTTTGTGATCGGCCTTTGTGTGGATAAGAAAGGTAACCCGCATCAGCATATCCAACTAACTGTGATTTTGATCCATTTGGATAAAATAATCCAAAATCAGTAGTCCCACGAAGATATCGAAAAATATGTTTAATTCCATTCCAATGTCTTCGAGTTGGTGCAGAACTATACCTTGCTAGTAAGTTAACTGCAAATGCTATATCAGGTCGTGTGAAATTTGCAAGATACATAAAAGCACCAATTGCACTAAGATATAGTACTTTAGGACCAAGAGTTTCTTCATCATTTTCTTGTGGTCGAAACGGATCTTTCTTAACATCAAGTGACCGACTCACCATTGGAGTGCTCAAAGGATGAACTTTATCCATGTAAAATTGCTTCAGAACTTTTTTCTGTGTATGTTGATTGATGAACAAGAATTTCATTCGGAAGATGTTCAATTTGCAGGCCAAGACAAAAAATTGTCCTACCAAGATCTTTCATCTCAAATTTATTTTTTAAATAATTTGCTATTTTTATTAACTCTTCTGGAGTCCTTATAAGATTTAGATCATCAACATATATATACTGCAACAATAACAAATTCGAATTCTGATTTCTTGATAAAAACACATGGACAAAGTAGATTATTTTTAAATCCTTCTTTCAAAAGATATTCCTTCGAGGCGATTATATACCACGTGTAAATGGGATTGTTTTAACCCATATAAGGATCTTTGTAGCTTGATAGAATACATACTTCGAGGTGTATAATTATATGCTTCAGACATTTTATATCCTTCAGGAATTTTCATGTAGATATCATTATCTAATGATCCATACAGATATGCTATAACAACATCCATTAATCGCATATCCATATTTTCTTTTGCTACCAAGCTAACTAAAAATCTGAATGTAATTGCATCCATTACAGGAGCATATGTTTCTTCCTTATCAATACCGGGTCTCTGCGAGACACCTTGTGCTACAAGTCACGCTTTGTACCTTGTAATTTCATTTTTCTCATTTCGTTTACGTACGAATACCCATTTATATCCAACATGCATTACACCTTTAGGTGTTCGGACTACAGGTCCAAAAACTTCACGTTTACATAGTGAATTTAATTTTGCTTTGAATTGCCTCTTTCCACTTTGGTCAATCATTTCTTCTTTGATATTCATCAACGGTTTGTGGTTCATATTCATGATCATCACTTCTGGTGATATCGAGAGCAACTTTGTATGAAAATATATTATTGACAACAATTTTATTTCTATCCAATACTTCTCCTGTATGTGCATAATGTATTGAGATCTCATTATTTTCATATGTCGCGATCCTCTTGGAGATAACTCATACATTTGAGGATAACTCTTCAAGAGTTTTATTTTCAGGAGATTTTTGTTCATAAGTTTTGAATTGATTAATTATCTTTGTGGTTTGTTTAATGGGTATAACCTCTTTATAGGTTGCAACATGTTTTTCTTGTACTTTTCTCTTCCGAGGAATTTTATCTTTAACACTGATCGGTCTTCCACGCTTTAGGTGTGGCTTTGATTCATTTGCTGCTGTATTAACTGATTGTCCTATTGGGACTTCAATCCTTGCTGGAGTATTAGCAGCTGGAATGTGAGATTTCACTATTTTCTTATTGTCGGTGAATACATCCGGTAATTGATTTCCAATTCCTTGCAAATGAATAATTCTTTGAACTTTCAGTTCACATTGATTTGTACGAGGATCAAGATGAGATAACATCGAAACATTCCAAGTAATCTCACGTCGTGCTTCAGGCAACAATTCCCCCCCCCCCCCCCCCCTAATTGTGGGAAAATTGTTTCATTAAAATGACAATCCTCAAAACATGCCTTAAAAATATCACCAGTTAGAGGTTCAAGATATCTAATGATAGATGGGGAATCAAAACCCGTATAAATTCCAAGTCTACAATGAAGACCCATCTTTGTGCGTTGTGGGGGTGCAATAGGTACATATACAACACAACCAAATGTGCGAAAGTGAAAAATATTTGATTGTTGGCCAAACACAAGTTGCAACGGTGAGAATTTATGATAAGCAGTTGGCCTAATGCGAACTAATGATGCAGCATGTAAAATAGCATGACCCCAAGCAGAAACTGGTAATTTTGATTTCATAAGCAAAGGTCGAGAAATAATTTGAAGTCTCTTGATAAGAGATTCAGCTAAACCATTTTGAGTATGTGTATGAGCAACAGGATGTTCAACATCATTATGATCAATAAAGTTTGTTTCAATTTCTTTTCCCTTTATGTTTATCAAATGAGGTTCTATTCGCTTCAGGGAATGGAGTAGAACCGGTCGGGCGAGATTGGTGATTTTTCAGCAAAAGCTCATTATTTTGTTCAGCCACTAGAAGACATGATATTAGTTCAGAATATTTTGTGAACTTACGTTCTCGATATTGCTGCTGCAGGAGCATATTTGAGGCATGAAATGTAGTAAATGTTTTATCTAACATATCTTCATCAGTGATTTTCTCCCCATATAATTTTAATAGTGAGATTATTTTTAAAAAGTGCAGAATTGTACTCACTCATACTTTTAAAATCTTGCAACCTCAGGTGCAACCAATTATAACGAGCTTTTGGAAGGATTATAGATTTTTGATTCTCATATATCTCTTTTAAATCATTCCATAAGACAAGAGGATCTTTCACAGTAAGATACTCAGATTTTAATTCTTCATGGAGATGATGACGAATAAAAATCATTGATTTTGCACGATCCTGCAGGGATGCGTGATTGCCAACCTTAATTGTATCTCCAAGATTCTTTGCCTCTAGGTGAATCTCAGCATCAAAGGTCCATGACAGATAATTCTTGCCCGAGATGTCAAGGACAGCAAATTCAAGTTTTGTAAGATTTGTCATCTATTGAAAAAAAAAAAACACATGCAATAATATAAAATACTACTAGTTAGTAATAATTAAAAATATCTAAAAATGATGGTAGATATAATATTCAGGTCAGGTGATTTGTAGCCTACTGCATAGCAAATACTATTATATATAGTAGTAACATATATATACATATATAATGTATATATATATACTGTAATTTTCAATATTTATTAATGATAAAAACATTGATATGGACATACTTGGTCATATTACATAAACACGCTTAAAGTTATTCTTATATATATATATATATATATATATATATATATATATATATATATATATATATATATATATCACTACAAAAAAATGGGGCTTGTGAACAATGGATTTTCGTTGCTAAAGGTGTCAAATTTCGTTGTAAAAGGGTTTTTGCAGCGACTTTATCGTCGTCACGTCTTTTCGATTCAAGAATGATAAGCGTTCCTAATTGTTCCACAACGAACGTATTTTTTTCGTTGCCAAAAGTAATACATTTTGCAACGAAATTTGGCTTTCGTACAGAGACATCGATCCTTTAGCAACAAAATGTATTGTTGCAGAATAATTACAATTTCGTTCTAAAAAATCCATTTCGTTGCAAAAGCCTTCTAATTGGCAACGAAATGAACTTTTTTTTTTTTTCAACGACCATGCATTTTCGTTGCAATTGACACCATTTTGCAACAATATTTTTCGTTGCGATAAATTATGAAAATTGTTGTCTAAAAGCGTGCGTTGTCATGAATGTAAACTTTTTAACAACGATTTTAATTCTCGATTATATTATTTGGCAAGATATTATCTTTGAATCAAAGAACGAAAATGTTTATTCTTTGGTTATTTTTCAATAAGCAACGAAAGTTGTCGATTAAGAACGACATTATATATTGTCGTTTTTTTTATATATGCATAAACAAAAGTTGATATGATTTCTAACGATAAAAAAAATTGCCTTTTATTTTAGTATTAGCAACAATATATCTCTCCGTTGTTATTAGGTTAATTTTTTGTTGCCAAATATTATATTTTTAATGCCATTAGCAACGAAAATTTGTTGCTAAATGTATAAAAAAATTGTTGCTATATTAAAACTTGTTCAATGCTTTGGTAACGAATTATATTGTTGCCAAATCAAAATTTAACATTCTTTTTGTGTACCTAGCTGACTCAATGTCCTCATAGCAAATAATGGCAAAAATAAAAAAAAAACTAAAATATTATTAACTTAATAAAATAATCCACTACATAATCATTCATTATCTTTACAATTAACCATCTAAAATTACCACAGTTCTTCAATCAAAGTATATATCTACATATATAGAGAGAGTACACTTCATAATTTCGTCCCTTGTCTTCCGTAAACGTAGCACAAACATTTGATACCCAATATTATAAGGCAAGTCGTAGAAGTAGTTTTCCTACACATTTAAAAATAATAGCAAAGTCAAGAAAATGAAACAAATAGGTTACCAGAGACACTTAGTGCCAAAATCAATACACAAAGACAATAGAGTTACTACGTGGTACTAATGTACACTGTATTGCTCATAAGCAAAAAAAGCAAAAAAAGACAATAGAGTTGCTACGTGGTACTAATATACACTGTAAATTAGGATACTTGTGTATATAAGTCAATGTAATTGAGAAGAATGAATCAAGAAATCATTATCCCAAAAATAATGATTTCAAAATTATTTTGATGAGCCATAATTCAACTTTTAAGCCTAGAAGATTACTGGATGAGAAGAACAACTAATTTTTATAATGCCTTTTTTTTTTAATTCAAAAGCACAAATTGATACAATTTGACAGCAAAGGATAATAACAGCTAGGATCGTAACAAAATACCTCTTTAAAGCTGAAACCTTGCTGCCCACCAGGAGTTTTCCTTAGCGACCCAGATCTGATAATGGTGTAAGGAATTCCTGAACTCGTTACCACAGATTCATCTTACTCTGCCAGTTTTCTTGCATTGTCTTTCATGATAGCTTGTATACCACCACTACCTTTATAAACAGACAACTGCAATCTTATCAAAACATAACAAACAGACTTCATCTACATCAGAAGAGCCTATGCATCCAATATAGAAGGGAAGGAATACCTGAGATAAGAGGATCACATGTTGCAGCCCTTTCAAACTCTCCACATTAGATAGGAAACCTTCCTACAGAAAACCATGATCACCAATTGTTGTGCCAATTAGGTTTTATGCTCAAAATGACCTTGGAAGAACCTAAGCTTTAATATGAATTGTTTGTCCATATTTTTACACGTCAATGATGGTTCGCCACATATCACGTCAGTTTTAGACACGTCTTTGATGTTGTGTCCACATAAATGTCCCCAATTGGACCATTGTGATGACACATCAAACACCAAATTGCTTTATCTTTCAACATATCAGTCAACAACAAAGAGCGAAGAGTGCAATTTGACTATGTAATTTCATAATAATACCAAATCATCCCATGTTTTTCCCCCTCTAGGGTCGACGGCTGATTCCCGAGAAAACATTTTATTGAAAAATGTTTCCGGTGGGAGTGGTTGGCAGAGTCTGCTAGGTAGTTCTTATAACAGTGATGATATCACTGCCAGAGATCATAAAACAAGCTTGACAGGAAAACTTGAGATTTCGCTGGATTTTGTTATTGAGAAATGCCTATTGGAGGGGATTCTTCTTCAGTATCCTTATTTTGGAGCAAAATACAACTCAATAATCATCTACTGTGGCATAATTAGTACATAATTACTCTTTAATCACAAGTTTAAAAGGTACACTACTACAGAGAAGGCTTGTTCAATAATCATCTACTGTGGCTGAATATCATTTTTGGTTGTGATAATTCATGATCATCAAGCAACACCAAGTTAATTTCCCCGACACTTTCTGAATTCCGACACAAATCAACATGCAGTTTTACACACCAATCACTAAACATTCAAAAGTCATCATTCAGTTCGACTTAATTATTTAAAGAGTTTGAAAATTTTATTGGAATTATATCATACAAAACTTTTGTAACTTACCCTACTGTATCTTCTGTGTAATTCTGGGTTTTAATTACCTACTGGTTTACGTGAGAAGACCCAGACACGTGCAATAATGAGAGTTAAATCACCAAAAATCCATGACCTGGAGGATAAAATTCTCAAGTGTTCACGCCTTTTCATCAGCAGAATGATGTGTACCGTCAGAGTCATTCACTGAGACATGCTTCCTCCGGTAACCTAAAGCTTAAACAAAACATTGCCTGCATGATAGCAAGCAAATTATACTTGTGAACAATATTAATGTGTAGTTCAAATTGCAATTCTGTTATTGGCTTGTACCTTGTTTGGAGCAACATCTCTAACCCTATGAAATATTGGGTCTTTTATACCAGCATTCAAGGCAGACTCTGCCTCCTGTAAAAGAGTTGACACAGTTTCAGTTCCAAAAATAAGATAATACTCAGAGTGAATACACGTTATTGCAAAATAGTTATGTGGATGTTACATCTAACTGTAGTAGGAGAGACATCACAAAAGACCTCATACTAAAGAAGCACAATAATCTAAGCAACAGAACAAGCAGAAAGCATAAATGTAATCATAAGCAAAATAATAATGACTGCCCATTTAGGAACTTACTAAAATTATTGATTCTTTCGTCTCAGTTGATCTCATGAAGCAATAGTAGTGAATCCAAGGTAGAGAACCCTTCCAGTATCTTCTTTGAATAAGGCCTCTAAAAGAATCTGATAAAGGAATTTTTCAACTTTTCAGTTGATTTCGTATTTACATTTTCATCCTTAAATTTCTTAGGCTTTGTAATTTGAGTAACAAGTACCATTGTGAATGAAGCTAATTAAGATGGAGTTAACATTACACGTTTACACCTGATGGAACTGCATTATTTTTTGGTTTCCTTGAAGTAGCATCTTATGAATTTTTGTGACAGTACATGCACGATTTTTGGGGCTCATCAGATTTATATGATTAAGTTAAAACTTATAATAAAAAAAAAGACTTGAATGGTTGATTAATATGCAATTTGTTATAGCACCATTAATGGTCCAATTATAATCGAAGAACAGCCATACAAATGGTGAGTATCAACCATTCATATACACAAGCACAACTATGAGCAAATCATTCCTATTGATCTTATCTTGACATCCAAATGCTGAGAGGACTTTATTCAGGTTAATTAATCACATAAGACATAAATATATACCACTTTGTACTAGTTCATTTGCACAGTGTCGTTCCTCCAAATGAAAATTATTTTCAAAGAATTGAGTATATGGGCATGACGAGATAGAAAACTATACAACACATGTAGATCAACAATTGTACGGAAATCTTTTAGCTCCACGGAAAGAAGGGTGTGTCGTTAGCTTATTTTGTACGGCGGGACAGGAAAGAATTAAGTATATGGGCATGGCGAGATATAAAACTATACAACACATGTAGATCAACAATTGAACAGAAATCTTTTAGCTCCAAAGAAAGAAGGGTGTGTCGTTAGCATATTTTGTACGGCATATTTTGTCGTTGGCTCAAATTTTTATTTTATTTTTACCACTAAGAATGTTCAATTGTTTTTCAAGCAGTGAAAAAGTAATAGTTACGAATTATGATACACATGAGACAATTAAGACCACCTTGTAATCATTAGCCAAGGGATCGAAGCCAAACCCATTATAATGGGTATACAACTCAAAATACTCAATAGTGGTCCCTTAACTGGAAGGGTACAGAACTTTGTAAATTGATGGTTTGAGTGTTGTTAACTTTATGGATCATGAGAGAGGTATTCATCCTATCCAAGAAATATATCGACCATATGCCTCTTTCATGAAATCATTAAGCACATGCCTGAATAGTAAATAAGGATCAATCTTGTTCACTTGAACTTGAGGTATTCAGAAATGAAAGTACTTTTAATGGTGGATAATCCAATATCATGAACAAAGTATCGGAACTTCAGAAAACTGAAGACCCTGCTGAGGGCAAAATGGTCATATGCAGAACAACAAGGTAAATTCACTGATTACCCAGTATCAATTCATAGAGAATTCCAATTAGCCAAAATAATTCACCACAATCAAATGGGCTTTGAAACAAGTAAATCAACCTGTCTTTGATTCAATGATGCTCATCTATGATTTGATTGATGCTCAATTTAAATGGTATACCAACAGACACGAAATCCCACTATTCTACAAGGATTATATGCTTTTATAGAATGACCAATTTATGAGCATGATTACAAAAATAATACAAGCCCAGATATGAAGATAACCGAGAAATTACTAACTTTTGGTAGATATGAAGATAACCGAGAGTGAAGCTCTGATCCAGGAAGTAGGACAAAACTCAGGAAGTGAGAAATCACAGACGCCTTCAGCTTCTTCCTCAACGCTATAGTTAAGCGAACAACTCGAAGAATCCGACGGACCACCCGGGCATAAGCACCAGCCTCAATTAGCGACGCAATCTCCTTCAAATCTGAAAATCCCCAATTTCAACGGAGCATTCATCAGTTATTGATAAACCCAACCCTTGAAAAAACGAAAAATTTCAGGAAGCTCTTTCCTTTCCACATCTTGAGTCATTTTGTGTGAGATGAATTGATCGAAGTCGACTTGCTTTGAAGAAGGTTAGGGCTATATATCAAGACTCGTCAAAACTCATCTTCGAACCACCGGTATACTAATCTCTACTTTGGATGGCCCAGCGAAAAATTAAAAATGCGTTGTATTTTGTTAGATAAATTTATTTTATAGTTTATTAAAAAAAATAATTGATATTATAAGTTACTTTAAAAAGTGTTATTAAAAATAAATTTATTATTGTAAAAAATTTAATTTATTTATATATAATACACTTTATATTCACTATAAATAATTTTAAAAAATTTGTTTTAATAAAATAGTGACTAATTTTATCTCTCGTAAAAAATCTCTCACCAATAATATATAGCAAGTAATAATTTTTTCATTAATAATATTTTTCTTCGCAAATTTTCATCAAAAATTGGCGCTAAACATCCTTCTATTATCTCAATTTTGCGAAAGAAAAAATCTAAATTGTGAAGAATTTTTCTTTCGCTAATAACTATACTGTGACTAAATATTTTTCCTAACTGTTCATTCGCTAAACAACTCTTCATGTGAAGGAATAAATTCTTTCACAAAATTTTGTTCGCTACATCCCTATTTTGGTGTAGTGTAATATATAGTGAGTAATAATTCTTTCATTAATAGTTTTTTTCTCGCAAATTTATTAATAATTTATTAGATAAATTTTAAAAATGACATATTTTAATGACAATATTTATAATAATAATTTGATTAATTTTAAGTGATATCATTATAATATATCACTTTAATTGGAATAAGAATATAAAAAAAGGGACACCATATATGCATTTGGTTTGCGAATTTGAGAAGTTATTGTAAGTTTATGAATTTGATAAGCTATTACAAATGAATCTATGATGCACAAACAAAAATACCAATAAAAATGAAAAACTTTAAATATATTCGAATTCGTATTCCTATTTAAAATTTATATTCGAATAACTTTATATATATATATATATATATGACCTTATTAACTACATACAATTTAGTTTTAATCTTATGTAAGATGTGACGCCCCCAAAATTAGGTATACATCACCCATCTTGGGTCGACACTTACGTAGATGTAATTTAAATACAACTTATTAACATAAGCGTAGGTATGCAATACGACATAAAGCGTGAGTTTAAATACAAATATCGCCTACTAGATATTATACAAACTCAAACAAAAAGTCCTCATTACAGATTATTATCACACTATTTTCTGAGAATAGTGAGGACTACCGTAACGCCCCAAAATTAGGTATCGTCACCCATCTTGGGTCGCCACGTACATGGTACATAAATTCAAATACAACTTACTAATATAAGCTATGGTACAATACGACATAAGCGTGAGTTTGAATACAAATTTTGTCTACTAGATATTATACAAACTCAAAAGGAGTCCTCATTACAACTATTATCACACTATTTCACGTAATAGTGAGGACTACTAATGCTATCCTCGGACCATTACTTCGTTCCCCGACTTCGTCCCAAATTTATGTTCTCATTTCACAAGAGAACAATGAAAGAAAAGGTGAGCTCAACTAGCCCGAGAAGAAATATTATGACTAAGATAATGCGAATAAATTATCATTAGCCTTCAAAAAGATATTAAAGCGATAAAATACAATACACAACCGGTTTAAGCTGCGGTATGAATTAGCAATCCATTTAAAGAGTCAGTAGAGAATAAGAGTCTACTATCTTTTAGGTTTTAAAAGGTTTTCATCAATTTTTATCGGCGAGACTCGACAATAAATAAACCACCACATCTAATCATCCCCGTACACGGTCAAGGATTTTCATCAAATTATCAATGGTCGCGACTATCTTAGAATCACCCCCTGGTCATAATCATACCAAAACTATCCATCACTACATTACTGTGCCATCGAGGACTTTTGTCACATCATTTATATCAAGTCGTGATTATCTTAGAATGATCCTGGTCATAATCATACTAAATTCATCTATGCACGTAAGCCAAAGATAACATAATATATCATGAGGATGATGACAATGACATAATAATTCAATAAAACAAGTTCAAGAATTATTTTATCCAGAATTAAGTAACGTCCAAATTGTCAACATGATCTTTTGTTTAGTAGAGTAAAATTCAAAAATGATCGGAAGAATATTTCCATGAAAAGATATCTTTGGATGAAACGCAAATATCAAGGATATTCTACTAATTTCATGGAGTATAGAAGTCAAAGTTTTAACTTATTTGGGTATAATAAAGAATGGAATAACAAAAGAAATCACCGTGCATGCGGATTGCATGTATGAGTTATTCCAGCAGAATAATAATAACGGAACGAGGTCGGTGAAATTCACACCGCATACATGATGTTCCAACAGAATAATAAAGATGGAACGGATCGGTGTAAAACACACGGATAGGATATTCAGCGAATGATAAAGGCGGAACCGGTCCGGTGTAAAAACACACATGACGAGGATGTTCCAACAGAATAATAAAGAGCGGAACCAGTGGGTGTAAAACACATGATGTGATGTTCCAAATGAATAATAGAAGAATGTCACCAAGTATAGGGTAAACCGCAGATACAAAAGTTATTCAATGAATAATAATAAGCAATGGAATAACATAAGGATTTCACCAAGTATAGGGTATCTGCGTATCACGGGTTATGTATATAGGGTATGCCACTTTTTAAAAGTTATTCAACGAATAATAGTGAATGGAATAATGAAGTTCTCTTCAAGAAGAAAGAATAACACCCACTACAGTAAAAGAACCTGAATATAGAAGTAGTGAAGTAGCGAATACTCTTCTTCTTTCTATAACTTTCTCTCTATAGCTTCTCTATAATTTCTCTCTCTAGAGTTTCAATGAATTCGTAAAGAAAATAATGAAGGAATGAGCTTCTATTTATAGGAAAATGGAATGCATAAGTAACTAATCCATGAACGGTCCAGATTGATTTACTTTAATCGACGGTCCATATTTAAAGAAAAATCTTTTAAATAAAATATAATATATTCTATTTATATAAAAACATTTTACTATGCAAACTTTATGCAATACTATGCAAAACACTATGCAACACTATGCATAATAAAATATAATATATTCTATTTATAGAATAACTTTAATAAAGTATTCTATTTTATATAAAAGATGTTCTGTTTTATTACGTTAATAATACTGAATAAAACAAAACGTCATTATCATTATAATAATTCATATTATTAATCGACAATAATGGAATCAAACCGGTGACTTCTCACATAAAGCATCAATAATCAATACCGTGGTGTCTTACTATGCAACCACACTTATTACATCTTGTACTTTTACTACCGAAAGTAGTTCAACAAGAACACGGTAAAACTTCATAGTTATTTCAATAAAATATTTTTGTCGTTTTTCAATCCAATAATACATTGTGGGGTCCACCAATGATTGAGTAGTTATACGAATATTCCCCGCTAAACCGAATATTCCTGACCAATCGAATATAATATAACCACTTGCATACTTTGCAAAATTTATAAATACTACCCACAACTATAATATTATCTCAAATTCACACCATAATATTAAAATTATTTTGACAAAATTTAAATCTTTATTGATAAAATCTGGGGTCTCACAATCTCCCTCCTTATGGAATTTAAGCCCTCGAAATTAGTGGTACGATACTGGTATGATAAAGAGATGAGGATACCTTGAATACCTTTATCGTTTAAAACATTAAATTCATTTTTGCAATCCTACCAAAGATATTCATTAACAATTCATCTTTGCACTACAGCCAAAAAGATATACTGTTGTAAAACCAATAATACCGAGACTCGACTTAATAGTATCACAACCATGAATTATCCATGCACCTCTTGGCTAAGGATATTCGTGTTTTCAATTACTGTTATGATTATCCGAACAATCCACAGTCATAATCATACCAAGTCCATCTATGCACGTAAGCCACGAGATGACTTTGAACGCATCCATGAATTAATATTTCATTCTTTGAGACTCACTCAATAATTAATCCACATCATCGAATCATCCACGCACTACAAAAGCCGAGGATATTCATTAGTATCACGACCACAAATTATCCATGCACTACTACCAAAGATAATTGTGTTTTCAATTCTGAGTTATGATTATACCTAGAACAATCCACGGTCATAATCATACCAAGTCCATCTATGCACGTAAGCCACGAGATGACTTTGAACGCATCCATGAATTAATATTTCATTCTTGAGAGACTCATTTCAATAATTAATCCACATCATCGAATCATCCCCGCACTACGTGCCAAAGATATTCATTAGTATCACGACCACAAATTATCCATGCACTACTACCAAAGATAATTGTGTTTTCAATTCTGATTATTATTATCGAACAATCACGAGTCATAATCATACCAAGTTCATCTATGCACGTAAGCCACAGATGACTTTGAACACATCCATGAATTAATATTTCATTCTTGAGACTCATTTCAATAATTAATCCACATCATCGAATCATCCCCGCACACTACGGGCCGAGGATATTCATTAGTATCACGACCACAAATTATCCATGCACTACTACCAAAGATAATTGTGTTTTCAATTACAGTTATGATTATATACGAACAATCCTCGTCATAATCATACCAAGTCCATCTATGCACGTAAGCCGCGGATGACTTTGAAGCGCATCCATGAATTAATATTTCATTCTTTGAGACTCATTTCAATAATTAATCCACATCATCGAATCATCCCCGCACTACGTGCCGAGGATATTCATTAGTATCACGACCACAAATTATCCATGCACTACTACCAAAGATAATTGTGTTTTCAATTACTGATTATGATTATGCCGAAACAATCCTCAGTCATAATCATACCAAGTCCATCTATGCACGTAAGCCACGAGATGACTTTGAACACATCCATGAATTAATATTTCATTCACGAGACTTCATTTCAATAATTAATCCACATCATCTAATCATCCCCGCACTTCACTGGGCCGAGGATATTCATTAGTATCGCGACCACAAATTATCCATGCACTACTGACCAAAGATAATTGTGTTTTCAATTACTGATTATGATTATGCCGAACAATCCTCGGTCATAATCATACCAAGTCCATCTATGCACGTAAGCCGAGATGACTTTGAACACATCCATGAATTAATATTTCATTCTTTGAGACTCATTTCAATAATTAATCCACATCATCGAATCATCCCCGCACTACGTGCCAAGGATATTCATTAAGTATCACGACCACAAATTATCCATGCACTACTACCAAAGATAATTGTGTATTCATTAGTATCACGACCACAAATTATCCATGCACTACTACCAAAGATAATTGTGTATTCATTTACTGGTTATGATTATACCGAATAATCCGTGGTCATAATCATACCAAGTCCATCTATGCTTCTGATGTGCCATGATGACTTTCAACATAATATAAACATGAGGATAATGATATAAAGAATCAATCAAATGAGATAAAGGATAAATATTAAACATTTATAATATAATTTATCCGAGATTCAAGAATATCCCCATGTTTTCAATCACTTAATAATCTCATAATCTAATATCATTAATATTATAACAATATTTTAATCACTTCTTAAATTTATAAACAATTTATCTCAATTGTTTACGCTTTACCATATAATGCATTTAATCATTCAAAAATGCCATACTCATAAAATATCATCACCAATTATCAAATCTCTCATCAAAAAATATGCATATATTCTATATAGGATTTCTGTAGCCATAAAATCCTATTTTCAACTTTGTTACTTCACATAACATATTTAACTCATATGTTCGTAACTAAACTATTTTCATGAAAAATACCAAATCAGCCCCAAAAATATTTCTTTTCTGGGATTTAGCATAATATAGTCCCATAATGAAAATATATTTTTCTCGAAATTTTAAAATTCATTTACTATTTTTCAAAATCAATTTCTAATTAATTCCTTAAGAAATTAGCTACCTCAAGGTTAACTCCAAAATTCCCAAATCTTGACAGGACCTTACACATGTTAACGTGAGCTTCCAGTTTAAATTTCATGGTCATCGGAGTTATAGAACTCGGTTATAGCGATTTTAAATCGAAAAAACCTAAATATTGAAATAGTCATAACTTGCTCATTTTAAGTCGAGAATGAGCTCATTTTTGGACAGGAGGTACTTTATACCATATACTTTCATGTCCCAAAAGGCCAGAATTTTTCTCATAATTTAAGTGGCCGAAACAGCCTCTCTAAAATCATGGCGAAGCTTTTTGGTTTTTTACAGCTTTGCACTCCTTTGCTAAAATCAGTCCACACAAAAATCTACAACACCTTTTCCAGTAATTCCACTTGGATTAGTTAGGTAACTCATAGATCTAACTCTAGGACTTGACCACATTCAAAAATTCAAAATATAACAGGAGATATGGTTAATTGAATTTCATGTTACGTTTTTCACTAAAATCTGATTTTCAACTCTTTGTGATTTCTAAGAAACTTTCATGTTTTCACATACTAACCAACATAACTCATCATAAAACTTACTAATACTTCATATACCCATGATTTTTATTAGTTCTATACTTTTATTATGACTTTCATCATAATCCACGTAAACAGATCCTTTTAGTTGAAGAAATATTTGAGGGTTTAAGAAATGAGTTTTGTACTAGGGTCAATACAAAATTCGATTTCACGCTCTAGGGTAGGCTAGGAAGTCTTCAAGAATACGCCAAGAAATTTATTAATGATAGAAATATCATTCAAAACTGTTACTCTCGTCCAAGACTTGGATAGTACGTCACATTAATACCAATGTGACTTTATCCCTTAACCCGGATAAGCACCTCACAATGATACCTATTAACTTGCCATCTTGATCACGGCGTCGCCCTCTGAGAAAGTCCAAAGCGGTGCATTCCACACAAGGAAGTCAACAACGAAAGGATCGGGGCTCTTTACTTATGGCTTGATATAACAGTGATTAACTTTAGGGTTTGGTTACTTTGAATTCGTATAACAGATTGGTTAGGAATATGAAAGCTAACAACCTTACAAAAAGAATAACGAGTAGTTAATCAATTATTTTCAAAAATTACCTCCAAGGCAAGTATTTTCAAGAGATAAGATCGACAGGTAACGTGAAAGTGTTTATTTGAAACAACAAGTTTAATAAACAGTGGAGGTAACGAAGGCTCCTACTAACGAAGTTTCAACCAATAAGTCAAAGTTTAACTTCTTCGGAGTCAAATTCAAACGTTGAATGCAACTAGGTGAAATAAAAGAGTGGGTAGAACTGGTATCTAACACGGTATAGACTTCGCAAGAGCTTACGATTAACTTACCCGTGATAATTTTATTCGGGTTCCTCGTCACGAGAAAAAACGCTCTCTTAAACTCTAGAACGGCTTTAGTTTGTGGGATGACCTTTGGTGCCTCCATCCTAGTTGAATTTGTCTTGATGGCGACAAAATCGAGCTAAGTGACCTTTCTTCCACAATTATAACATGCTTTGGATGGCGTGGCGCATGATGGACCGATGTGTCCCCTCTCCTCGCATTTGAAGCATATAATGGGTGGTCGTTCTTCTTCCTTTGAAGCGGTCTTTGGTCTTTGACGTCTTTCCATCATTGTTGAATCTCCTTTTCTTGAAATGTCCATTCTTATTATTTTGGCCCGATTACCACCAAGTGGTTACCATATCTCGCCCGTTGATTTCCTCCACGCTTGTTGTCACCGCCGATGACTACTCATTTGGTATTATAATTTTGCTTAATTTGCTCTCTTTTAGTTGCGTTGACTCGTTATCGCGCTCCACTAATCGAGCCCTATTTACAACATCTCGAATAAAAAACACGGTTTATGAGAAATAAGGTGTTGACGTATTTCCGCTTCAAACCTCTTAAAAACATTCGCGTCATTCTCTCTTCATTATCCACCAAGTGGGACGCAAATCGTGATAACTCCGCAAATTTTGCCTCATATTGCGACACGGTCATATTGTTTTGTTCCAACTTGATAAACTCCACCTCCTTCATGTGGCGAATACTTTCAGGAAAGTATTTGTCGTTGAACAGCTCCTGGAACTTCTCCCAAGATATATCTTGACAAATGAGTTGAGTACGTTTTACCGATTCCCACCGATGTCGCCTCTCCGCAACAACATAAAGGCGGCAAAAGGAACCTTTTGCTCCTGAGAGCATCCCAAGACATCAAATATCTGGTAATCTGCTTTATCCATGCTTCCGCCTGGAAGTGGTTTTGGCTCTCCCTTAAACTCCGGTGGTCCCAACTCCTTGAATTGTTTAAGCGGTGGACCGAGAGTTTTTCGTGTTTCCACCTACGTTTTGGGATGAGTCGCTTCGCTTTGATGTTGCATGAATTTAAAAACCTTTTAAACGTATCGTCGTTAGTCAATTGATCGGTGTTGTTATTTACGGGAGGATTATCGCCATCTGTTGTACATTGTCCCGATTATTGATCCGTGGAGAATCAACGATCTCTGTGCTCCATTGCTATTCTCAACATTCTCGGATGCCATTTTCAAACACCGCCACAAAATAAGGGTTAATTGACATGCAACATATTATCACTATACTCGACCGACCAATCAAATACCAAATAAACTTAGGTAGGTCATACTAGCGAAGGAATTCCCGTCTCTCCCCTCCTAGTTCTATTCTCACATCTTAGCGGGGATCATATCCCTAAGCTTTGATACCAGTCGTAACGCCCCCAAAATTAGGTATCGTCACCCATCTTGGGTCGCCACTTACATGGTACATAAATTCAAATACAACTTATTAATATAAGCGCCGTGGTATAATACGACATAAAGCGTGAGTTTGAATACAAATTTTGTCTACTAGATATTATACAAACTCAAAAGGAGTCCTCATTACAACTATTATCACACTATTTCACAGAATAGTGAGGACTACTAATGCTATCCTCCGGACCATTACTTACGTTCCCAGAGCTCGTCCCGCCTATGTTCTCATTTCACGAAGAGAACAATGAAAGAAAGGGTGAGCTCAACTAGCCCAAGAGAAGAAATATTATGACTAAGATAATGCGAATAAATTATCATTAGCCTTCAAATGATGATTAAACCGATAAAATACAATACACAACCGGTTTAAGCTGCAATGAATTAGTAATCCATTTAAAGAGTCAAGTAGAGAATAGAGTCTACTATCTTTTAGGTTTTAAAAGGTTTTCATCAATTTTATCATTTGAGACTCGACAATAAATAAACCACCACATCTAATCATCCATGTACCACGGTCAAGGATTTTCATCAAATTATCAATGGTCATGACTATACCGAATCACCCCGGTCATAATCATACCAAAAACTATCCATCACTACATTACAGCCAACGAGGACTTTTGTCACATCATTTATATCAAGTCATGATTATACCGAATGATCCACGGTCATAATCATTCTAAATTCATCTATGCATCGTAAGCCAAAGATAACATAATATATCATGAGGATGATGACAATGACATAATAATTCAATAAAACAAGTTCAAGAATTATTTTATCCGTGAATTAGTAACGCCCAAATTGTCAACATGATCTTTGTTTCAGTAGAGTAAAATTCAATAATGATCGGAAGAATATTTCCATGAAAAGATATCTTTGGATGAAACGCAAATATCAAGGATATTCTACTAATTTCATGGAGTATAGAAGTCAAAGTTTTAACTAATTTGGGTATAATAAAGAATGGAATAACAAAAGAAATCACCATGCATGCGGTGCAGATGTAGACAAGTTATTCCAATGAGTAATAATAATAACGGAACCGGTCGGTGAAATTCACTGCCAGCATGATGTTCCAACAGAATAATAAAGATGGAACCAGATCCGGTGTAAAACACACGAGATAGGATATTCCAACAGAATGATAAAGCGGAACCAGTCGGTGTAAAACACACATGTACAAGATGTTCCAACAGAATAATAAAGAGCGGAACCGGTTAGGTGTAAAACACACATGCATGGATGTTCCAATGTAATAATAGAAGAATGTCACCAAGTATAGGTAAATCGGCGTATCTGTGTTATTCCAATGAGAATAATAAGCAATGGAATAACATAAGGATTTCACCAAGTATAGGGTACGCCAGCGTATCAAAGTTATGTATAGGGTATGCCACTTTTACAAGTTATTCCAATGTAAGAATAATAGTGAATGGAATAATGAAGTTCTCTTCAAGAAGAAAGAATAACACCCACTCACCGTAAAAAAGAACCGAATATAGAAGTAGTAAGAAGTAGCGAGAATACTCTTCTTCTTCTATAACTTTCTCTATAGCTTCTCTCTATAATTTCTCTCTAGAGTTTCAATGAATTCGTAAGAAAATAATGAAGGAATGAGCTTCTATTTATAGGAAAATGGAATGCATAAGAACTAATCCATGAACGGTCAGATTGATTTACTTTAATCGACGGTCCATATTTAAAGAAAAATCTTTTAAATAAAATATAATATATTCTATTTATATAAAAAATTTTTTACTATGCAAACACTATGCAATACTATAAAAAACACTATGCAACACTATGCATAATAAAATATAATATATTCTATTTATAGAATAACTTTAATAAAGTATTCTATTTTATATAAAAGATGTTCTTGTTTTATTACGTTAATAATACGAATAAAACAAAACGTCATTATCGCTATAATAATTCATATTATTAATCTAACAATAATGGAATCAAACCGGTGACTTCTCACATAAGCATCAATAATCAATACTGGTAATCTTTCTTATGCAAACCACACTTATTATCGTATTTTTTACTACCGAGTAGTTCAACAAGTAACCACGGTAAAACTTCCACCGTTATTTTAATAAAATATTTTGTCGTTTTTTCAATCCGACAATATTCATTGTAGGGTCCACCAATGATTAAGTCATTTATTAATATTCCCCGCTAAACCGAATATTCCCCACCAATCGAATATAATATAACCACTTGCATACTTTTGCAAAATTTATAAATACTACCCACAACTATAATATTATCTCAAATTCACACCATAATATTAAAAATTATTTCACAAAATTTAAATCTTTATTGATAAAACTGGGGTCTCACAACTACTAATGCTATCTTCAGGACCATCACTCGCTTCCCAGACTCGTCCCAAACTATATTATCATTTTCTAGAAGAGAACGGTGAAAGAAAGGGTGAGCTCAACTAGCCCAAGAAGAAATATTATGACTAAGATAATGCGTAATAAATTATCAATAGTCTTCAATAATGTTAACCGATAAAATACAATGATAAACCACGGTTTAAGCTGCGTAATGAATATGCAATCCATTAAAAGAGTCAAGTAGAAAATAAAGTCTACTATCTTTTAGGTTTTAAAAGGTTTTTCATCATTGTTTATAGTGAGACTCACTTTAATAAATATTTCACATCATCGAATCACCCCGCACTACTACGCCGAGGATATTCTTTTAGTATCACGACCACAATTATTCATGCACCACGGCCAAGAATATTTGTGTATTCATTAATGGTCATGATCATGCCAACAATCGTCCATCAATGCACTACGACCATCGAGATTTTTATCACATCATTTGTAACATTACGGTCATGATTACACCGAATAGTCTCTCGTCATAATCATACCAAGTCCATCTACGCACTGAAGCCACGGATGACTTTCAAAAAAAAATATAAACATGAGGATGATGACAATGATATAAGAATTCAATAAAACAAGTTCAAGAATTATTTTATCCGAGGAATTATTAACGTCAAATTGTCAACATGATACTATTTTGTAGAGTAAAATTCAAGAATGATCGGAAGAATATTTCCATGAAAAGATCTTTGGATGAAACGCCAATATCAAGGATATTCTACTAATTTCATGGAGTATAGAAGTCAAAGTTTTAACCATTTGGGTATAATAAAGAATGGAATAACAAAAGAAATCACCATGCATGCGATAGATCGCAGACGCATAAAAGTTATTCCAATGTAATAATAAATAACGGAACCAGTCGGGTGAAATTCATAACAAGCGGGATGTTCCAATGAGAATAATAAAGATGGAACCGAGATCCGGTGTAAAACACACGAGATAGGATATTCCAACAGAATAATAATAAAGAGCGGAACCAGTCAAATTGTAAAAACACATGCGATGAGGATGTTCCAACGAGAATAATAAAAGCGGAACCGGTCGGTAAAAAACATGCGCATGGATGTTCCAGCGAGAATAATAATAAAGAGCCGGAACCAGTCCTGTAAAACACACGCATGAGGATGTTCCAAATGTAATAATAGAAGAATGTCACCAAGTATAGGGTAAACCACTATATACAAAGTTATTCCAATGTAATAATAAGCGATGGAATAACACAGTTCTCTTAATGAATAAGAAAGAATAACACCCCTTACATTTGGTAGGAGATTGAATCTTTGCAAAGAAAGGTAGTAGAAAAAATACTCTTCTTCTTTCTCTCTTATTCTCTCTATACTTTTCTCTCTATAGCTTGAATGAATTAAGTGAAAATAATGAAGCCCTAGGCCTCTATTTATAGAAGATTTCTAGCTTAGCACCGCCGTGTGAAAAAGGCAAGTGGGCTGACGATTGAATAATTGGTTTGGACGCCTTTGTAATGTGAAAAGCGACAAGTGGTTCGGACGCTTTGTAATGTGAAGCGACAAGTGGTTCGACGTCGGTAAAGGTAATTACTATTAACGAAGGTAAATACTATTGACGAATGTAAATACTATTCACAAGGGTAATTCTTATCGACGAAGGTAATACTTATTGACGAAGGTAAATACTATTCACAAGGGTAATTACTATTGACGAAGGTAATTACTATTGACGAAGATAAATACTATTCACAAGGGTAATTACTATCGACGAAGGTAATTACTATCGATTGAAGAGACTCTTAGATGATGCATATATGAGCCCCCATAAAATAATCAAACTTACCACAAATCATTTTTTTTTCATCAACACATATTTAATCTTTCAACAATTATTAATCATTTATAACTTGTCGTCTCAATTATTGATTTAATACTATAACATATTATATGGATGATCTTGTGACAATAATTGAATCAATAATATAAGAGATATGATGCGTAATTATTTGTAGTAATAATTGAGCATAGGTGAGTGACTTCTCACGTAAGCATCAATAATCAATACCGTAGTGCTACTACGCAACTACGCCAGACATTCATGTACTTTTACCACCGGGTAGTTCAACAGATTTTTAACGGTAACACCTCGTAGTTATTTTTATAAAATATTTTTGTCGTTTTTCTCAATCCGACAATAATTACATTGTGGGGTCCACCAATGATTGAGCCATTGTATTTAATATTCCCTAACAAAAAGAATATTCCCACCAAACGAATATTTTATAACAACTTGCATACTTTTGCAAAATTTATAAATATTACCCACAACTATAACATTATATCAAATTTATTCCATAATATTCAAAAATAATATTTATAGAAAAATTCATCTTTATTTATAAAAGTGAGGGTCTTACATAAGATTTCATTTGTTCAGTGTTTAAAATATCGTTAAATTAATTAAAATTTTCATTAAAAGTAGACTTTTTGAAGAGTTACACAATATATTATAATGAAACTCTCTATAAATGTTACGTATAACAAAATATAATAAAGTAATATATATTGATGTTAAATAATAAATGAAACTAACTATAAGCATATTATTAATGTTTTAATCAAATATTTTTAAAAAAATAAAAATAATCACATATTCAATGTAAACTGTTGAATTTAAGAACTTAAAGAAAATTTTCTTAAAAAAAATGTTTCCAGACCTCTCCAAACTAAAACCCTTATATTCCAACAAAAGCCACTAGACCAATGTTTTTCGAATAAAATTTAATATTTTGACATATTTTTCTTTTTGTTGTTATAGGACTCGATCAAATTAAATTTTAATTTAAAAAAATCCGTGGGTAAGTATAATAATCAATCTAATAAATCACAAAGATGAGTATATTAGCGAATAACAAATATTTATAATAGAAAGATTTGCCAGAGTTCAATGATTAAAAATAGTCACTACAATTACAATTAGTTTTTTTTTGAAAAATAATATATTTATCGTTAAATTTCATAATAAAGTCATAATTCAACTAAACTCTAATGGATAAGATATAATAATGATGTGTGAGTCCTTTTATTTTTTTCAATTCATATATTCATATACATCGACATTTAATACAAATAATTTTTCGGATCACTCTTATTTTAATTTTAATTATTATTTTAATTATTATAAATATTATTATTATAATAATAATTAAAATAATAATAACAATAATAATAATTATTAAAATAATTAAAATAATAATAATAATTATTATTATTATTTAAAATTTTAATTATCGCGTTGCTAAACACTTTTGTCTTGGGAACACTTTTTAGTTTCTAACATTGGTAAATGCAAGCATGCAACAACATGACTTATTTCATGGGCGTTGGAAATGAAGGAGTATATAAGACTTCAGCTATAAAAAAAAAAAAAAAAAAATTAATGCCAATTAAAGTGACATTGCATCTTACTTTTTTTTTTACAAATTCATTTTTTTAAAAAAATTTAAATAAAATAGGGATAAAATTGATATTACATTAATATGAGTCAAACTATCTTATTAGGAATGACTTATAAGTCATTTTTGAATGACTTTATTCATTTTAATTCATAAAACATAATAAAAAAAATTCATCTTTTATGTTTAATTTCTCTTAGAAGCGATAGTATTATAATTTAATTTTATAATATATTTAGAAAAAAAGGTAAAAGGAGAACTAAGAATAGCTAGGGGTATACCATTACTATTCTTCTTTTATGTTTTATTTTGGACTTAAAAATATGTTCATGATTCAAGTTACTCCTCCGCCTAAGAATAAAAGTTCTTATTATTTTATATAATCTCAAGTTAAATATTTACTTATATTAAATAATTTATTTTTTATAATAATTTGTGCGTAATATCCTTAGTATTAAATGTCATATTTTATTATTTATAAATATTTATATAATATCACTAGTCAGCGGATTAATAAATCATACTAATTTGAACAATTCCACATGAGTTGCGGATAGATGACTAGAGACTTCTTAATTCTCTAGTCTGTACTCTCTCACTAACTTCACTTCTTTTTCCTTGTCTTTCTCTCTTTCTATATGTATGTGTGTGTATATATATATATATATATATATATATATATATATAATATAATATAAAAAAATAAAAATAAATATGTATATATAGTTTATTAGTACCAGCTCCACCCTTTATTTTAAAACAAGAAGTATTAAGAAAAGATATAGTAAGGTATATAGTGACTTTAAAGTAAAAATACTTGTAGCTTAGTTGGTTTGAGCATTTGTTTAAAGAGTGAGGGAGGTTAAGAGTTTAATTCACAAAAAAAAAACATTGTTATTGTTATTGTTTTTTTTTTATTATTATTATTATTTTATTATTACAGTTATTATTATTATTATTATTATTATTATTATTATTATTATTATTATTATTATTGTTATTATTATTATTATTATTATTATTATGAGTACTATTATTGTTATTATTATTATTATTATTATTATTATTATTATTATTGGTGTTATTATTATTATTGTTATTATTATTATTAAAACTTTCGTTGCCTACGATGAGGAGAAATCAAGTGGTTAAAAATTTTGCAACGAATTTTATTTCCAAATTTTGCAACTACTTATGAATTTCGTTGCAAAAAGTAAAAGTCTGACACAATTTGCAACGAAGGACAAATTTCGTTGCTAAACATACACTTTTAGCAACGACTTATAAAGTCGTTACCTGAAAAATCGTTGCTAAAGCCCCATTTTTAGCAACAAAAAAACTTTCGTTGTCCACGATGACAAAAAATCAAGTGGCCGAAAATTTTACAACGAATTTCTAACGAAATTTTTTCCCGCCAATGAATTAGCAACGAATTTTTGCAACGACTTATGAATTTCGTTGCAAAAAGTGAAAGCCTGACACAATCTGCAACGAAGGACAAATTTCGTTGCTAAACATATACTTTTAGCAACGACTTATAAAGTCGTTGCCCGAAAAATCGTTGCTAAAGGCCCATTTTTACTCCTTAAAGTATGGTCGTTCCCTTGTACATCCTGAAGTATGGGGTTCGGTTCCCTATTCACGAATTCATCTCCTCCTTCCTGTGCTTTGTTGGGATCGGGTTCGGACAACTCGTGCCAAACTCCTACATTCATCTGATCTCTTTTATCGCCTTGTGTCAAGAGATCGGGATCACTCCAGGTCTCGACTTTTTCTTCGCCCTCTTCATTGTAACCGGGTCTAAAGAGCCTGGTTTGAAGTAATTGAATAAAAGACCCACCCGAACCGCTCCTATAAAGACCCCTTCTAGCAATAAAGGGTGGCACGACAAGTGGTTCTTCATCAGAGGGACCGATCTCCAACTTCTTTCATCTTGGGCACATCCTGAAGACCCCATAGCCAAAATCTCTAAATTCCCGAAGGAATGAGCTGATGCCTTCAAAGCTTTTCACAAGAAGTGGAGCAGAACCGAGTGGAGTCTGACCGTTCTCTCTAGTGAAGCTTGGTTGTACAAACACAGCTGTAAGTCTCTTACTTCTGTCTAATTTCCCGTTCTTCTAATTTTCATTCCTTATCTTCCAACGCTTTATGCCTTAACTCCTTCGGATTGCTGTACAGTGACCATTTTCAAGCCTGAAGGTGTCGACGACACCCCTCTCCCATCCACCATCGGACCAATCCGACCCCCGGTAACCGACGATGCTCCGAATGAGGATACCATCCCGATCGCCGAGCTTTCTCTCGGTTCCATTTCGGGGCCCGATCCCTCCACCACCAAATCCGCTTTGAAGATGAGCCGGGCCGAAAAAGCCGCACTGTTAAAGAAAGCAAAGAAACCTACTTCAAGGGCTCCCGCCAAACCAGTTGTCATCGTGCCTCCTGAACCGACTCCTCCACCGCTCCCTCCTCAAATCGAGATGGTCGAGGATTCCGAGGACACAGAGGAGGTTCCTCTCGAACCTCGACCCAAAAGGCCTCGAGTAACCAAAGATTCAGAACAACAGCCGGAACTAAGAATTGTTGTTGCCGATCCCGTTGCCACTGCCACCCCCACCTCCGCACCGAGCTCTTCTCACGGTTCGCCGACCACATGTTGGCCGATGAGTCCTTCAGAAGTTTTCCCCTTCACCCTCTTCGATCACTTTAAACTGTCGGGTGATGACGAGAGGTTCAAAGGTTTCTCTTCTGAAGAGTATCTTGTAGCCTATGTTCGGGCTCAGTGTCAGGTAACTCGAAATAAACCTTTACTTTGTTTTTGTAAACTTGTGTTTTTACTTCGAATGCTGATGTATGCGTTTGCTGTAGGCCAATGCAATTCTTGCACGAGCCATTCCTCCTCTTGCCCGAACCACAAAAAAGGAGGTTCAGCTGAGGACGGACGAGCAATTGCTTTCAAGTCGAGGTCTGCATACCATGAAATGGCCGAAGAAAGAGCAGGATCTCCATGCGGAGACCCGGAATAAGGCGTCCCGAGCTGAACTCCATTCTGACGAGCTCGAGAAGAAGTACGCCTCGCTTTTGATGGAGAGGGATCATCTGCTCGAGGAGGTCAAGGACCGGGAGAAGGCGGTTGACAGCATCGCAATGAAGTATGATGACATTTTGGACAAAATGAGACATTTGATGCATGAGAACACCGCCCTAGCCGCCGAAGCCGAATCCTTTTCGGGGAAGATTGTCGAGGCCAGACAGCATGCCATCGCCGAGTATGAAGAGTCTGAAGCCTTGAACAATAAGGTCATGGCCCAATTTGGAGAAGGGTATGAAGCTTATCGGGAAAAGGCTAAGGCAAAGTTGATGGCTGCTGGGCTCGATACCTCCGTCCTTGACTCCTTTGATGACGAATCCGAAGCCGAAGATGACCCTCCTCCTGAATGAATACTGTTATGACTTGTAAAAATTTTCTTTACTGTGCCCGAATCGTAAGCGATCGGGTTTGTAAAAATTTGTAAGTATGAATAGAATATTTTTGCTTAAATTTTTATTATCAGTTATACTCGTGACTAATCTCGATCGGTCGTGCCTTCCCGAACCTTTTGATCGGATTACGCCTGAAGTTTGTCTGATTTAAAAAATTTAAAGTTTTCTCAATCAGTTATGCTCGGGACTTATCTCGATCAGCAGTGTCTTTCCGAGCCTTCTGATCGGATAGTGCCCGAAGCTTGTCTGATTTGAGGATTTATCGAATTCTCGGTCAGTTATACCCGGGACTTATCTCGATCAGTGGTGTCTTTTCGAACCTTTTGATCGGATAGTGCCCGAAGCTTGTCCGTTCGAGTATGACTTATCTCGATCAGTGGTGTCTTTCCGAACCTTCTGATCGGATAGTGCCCGAAGTTTATCCGTTCGAGTATTAAGAGACATATGAATATAGATGAAGTTAAACATCTCCAAAGAAAACTTTCATTTATTTCATTTAAACTTAAGCGGTTATAAGTATAAAGGTAAGAATGACATAACTATTACTGATAAAATTTTCTAAGTCTTCCAGCATGCTATGTATTCTTTACCTCCGAACCGTCTATAGCTCAAAGCCGGTAGGTACCTGGCTTCGGCACTTCTATCACCTCGTAAGGTCCCTCCCAGTTAGGCATCAGCTTGCCAGTGTTCTGGGGGGTTGATGCCTCCGACTCCCGGAGGACCAAATCTCCAACTTTGAATCTCCTCAATTTCACCTTCTAATTGTAGTGTTGGGCTGTTCGCTGCTGATAGATGGCCAACCTCATCACAGCTGAATCCCAAACCTCATCTAGTAGATCCAAGTTTGTTTTCAAACCTTCATCATTGTATAGTTCTTTGTATTGACTAACTCGAAAGGTGGGGGATCCGATCTCAACTGGTATGAGTGCATCGGTCCCATATACCAGTCTGAACGGAGAGTCCCCGGTTGTCGTCCTTGGAGTAGTCCGATATGCCCACAAAACAGACAGCGGCTCCTCGGGCCACCGACCCTTTAATTCATCCAGCCTTCTTTTGATTCCGTTGAGCAGGGTTCGGTTGGTCACCTCAACTTGACCATTCGATTGAGGGTGAGCGACTGAGGTTTTGCGATGCTGGATCCCCAACTCTTTCAGAAAGCCCTCAAATTTTGATCCCATAAACTTCCTGCCATTATCTGAGACCACTGCCATCGGAATACCAAAACGGTAAACCACCCCTTCTTTGAAAAACTTTAGGCATTCTTGCTCGGTGATCTTCTGCAGTGGTTTGGCCTTGACCCATTTCATCATATAATTGATAGCCACGATCACAAAACTAACTTGTCCCTTGGCCTTCGGCAGAGGCCCTAGGATGTCGATTCCCCGTACTGCAAAGGGAATCAGAGATAAGACCGAATACAGCTCTTCAGGAGGTTGATGTGGGATAGTACTGTTCAGCTGACACTTTGGACATCTTCTGATGAATTCCTTGGCTTCCGTGTAGATAGTTGGCCAGTAATACCCCTGCCTCAAAATCTTGTGTACCAATGACTTCGCTCCCATGTGATCCCCACATATCCCTTCATGTACTTCCCGAAGGGTATAATCTGCTTCGGAGGGGGTTAAGCATTTGAGTAATGGGGAGCTAAAGGCCCGTCCGTATAGATCCCCGTCAATGAGGACGAAGTTTGAGCTTCGGTGTTTGATTTATCTTGCTAGGATTCGGTCCGAAGGGAGGGTCCCCTCTGCCAAATAGGAGATATACGGCGTGATCTAGCAGTCAAGTCGGTCCAAAGCTAGCACTTCTGTCTTCGGAACACTGGGCCTTTCTAGAACCTCCAGGTATACCAATCCGTTAAAGGAGCTTGCTTCGGTGGTTTCCAATCTCGCTAGGGCATCTGCTATTGTATTATCTGACCGATCCACCCCCTGACAACTGTACGATGTGAAGTATGCGAGCTTACCCTTTACTTCGGCCAGATACTTTGACATTCTTGCCCCTGAGCCTCATACTCACCCGACAACTGCTTGACCACCAGCTGCGAATCACTGTAGATGACCAATCTCTGGACCTCCAAGCTCCGTGCCAACCGTATCCCTGCTAAGATGGCTTCATATTCTGCTTTGTTGTTCGTGGCTTTGAATCCGAATCGAATAGCCTGCTGTACTTTGAACCCTTCGGGACTTTTCAGGATGACCCCTGCCCCACTGACATCTAAAGTTGCTGATCCATCCACGTATAAGGTCCATGAAGCCAGCCCTTGTTGGGTTTTGGCCACTGTGCTCACGTCTGGTTCGGTGAAAGAGCATTCCATTATGAAGTCTGCCAATGCCTGACCCTTGATCGCCGTTCGGGGATAATATTCTATAGCAAACTGAGTTAATTCCATCGCCCATGCGGCCAAACGCCCCGATACCTTTGGTTTGTGCAAAATCTTCTTTAGCGGCTGGTCTGTGTACACCACTATAAGCCAGCCCTGGAAATAGTGCCTAAGCTTCCTGCTGGCAATGATTTTAAAGCATAAGCGAACTTCTCCAGGTTCGGGTATCATGTCTCTGCGTCTCGAAGAACGTGACTGACGTAGTATACCGGGAACTACTTTCCTCCTTTATCCCTTACCAACGCGGCTCCTACTGCCAGCGGACTCGCTGCCAAGTACAAGTATAAAGGTTTCGAAGGGATCGGTTTCATCAATAGCGGTGCCGAACCCAGATATTTCTTGATCCCTTGGAACGCGTCTTCACACTCTGAAGTCCACTGGAAACTTTTGTCATTCTTCGGACCCTTGAGAGTGTCAAAAAAGGGTAAACACCTTTCGGCGGACCTTGACACGAATCTCCTAAGGGCAGCTATCCGGCCCGTCAACCTCTGTACATCTTTGTATGTCTTTGGAGATTTCATGTCTAAGATCGCAGCAATTTTATCTGGGTTCGCCTCGATTCCCCTTTTACTGACCAAGTATCTGATAAATTTTCCTGAACCTAATCCGAAGGTGCACTTGGTCGGGTTTAGTCTTAGTTTGTGTTTTCTTACTGTTTTTAAGCAGTCTTCTAGGTCTTCCAAATGATCCCGGACAAACATGCATTTTACGATCATATCGTCCACGTACACTTCCATACTCCGACCCAGCTGCTTCCTGAATACAAAATTCATCATCCGCTGGTAAGTTGCCCCCGTGTTCAGCAACCCAAATGTCATCTTCCGATATGCGTATATTGTGACGCCCCCAAAATTAGGTATACATCACCCATCTTGGGTCGCCACTTACATGGTATGTAATTTAAATACAACTTATTAACATAATAATCAGTGTACAATACGACATAAATCGTGAGTTTAAATACAAATATAAATCTACTAGATATTATACAAACTCAAAAAAAATCCTCATTACAATTATTATCACACTATTTCACGAATAGTGAGGACTACTAATGCTTATCTTCGGGACCATCACTCGCTTCCCCGACTCGTCGTCAAATTTATATTCTCATTTCACAAGAGAAAATGGTGAAAGAAAGGGTGAGCTCAACTAGCCCGAAGAAGAAATATTATGACTAAGATAATGCAGAATAAATTATCAATAGTCTTCAACAATGTTAAACCGATAAAATACAATAGACAACCGGTTTAACTTCAAATGGAATATGCAATCCATTAAAAGAGTCAAGTAGAAAATAAAGTCTACTATCTTTTAGGTTTTAAAAGGTTTTTATCATCGTTATATATTTGAGACTCAAACTTTAATAAATATTCCACATCATCGAATCACCCCCGCTTTCTACTGCCAAGGATATTCTTTAGTATCACGACCACAATTATTCATGCACTACGGGCCAAGAATATTTGTGTATTCATTAATGGTCATGATCATGCCAACAATCATCCATCAATGCACTACTACTAATCGAGGATTTTTACCACATCATTTGTAACATTACGGCCATGATTACACCAAGAATAGTCTCTGGTCATAATCATACCAAGTCCATCTATGCCTTCACAAGCCACGAGATGACTTTAAAAAAAATATAAACATGAGGATGATGACAATGATATTAGAATTCAATAAAACAAGTTCAAGAATTATTTTATCCAGAATTATTAACGTCCAAATTATCAACATGATACTATTTTGTAGAGTAAAATTCAAGAATGATCGAAGAATATTTTCATGAAAAGATATCTTTGGATGAAACGCAAATATCAAGGATATTCCACTAATTTCATGGAGTATAGAAGTCAAAGTTTTAACCATTTGGGTATAATAAAGAATGGAATAACAAAAGAAATCACCATGCATGCGATAGACCGCATGCAGACGAGTTATTCCAATGAGAATAATAAATAACGGAACCTGTGTGGTGAAATTCACACAAGCTGGGATGTTCCAACAGAATAATAAAGATGGAACCGGATCCGGTGTAAAACACACGATAGGATATTCCAATGTAATAATAAAAGCGAGAAACCAGTCCGATGTAAAACACATGCATGGATGTTCCAACAGTAATAATAAAGAGCGGAACCAGTCCGGGTGTAAAACACATGCACAGGATGTTCCAACAAAATAATAAAAGCGGAACCGTGTCCGGTGTAAACACACGCACAGGATGTTCCAATGAGAATAATAGAAGAATGTCACCAAGTATAGGGTAAACCACGATACAAAGTTATTCCAATAGAATAATAAGCAATGGAATAACAACAGTTCTCTTCATGAATAAGAAAGAATAACACCCCTTACATTTGGTAGGAGATTGAATATTGCGCAGCGGTGTAGTAACAAAATACTCTTCTTCTTTTCTCTTATTCTCTCTATACTTTCTCTCTCTATAGCTTGAATGAATTCGTGAAAATAATGAGGCCCCAGGCCTCTATTTATTGAAGATTTCTAGCTTAAGACCGCCTTAGTGTGTGAAAAGGCAAGTGGCTTGACGAATTGGTTTGGCCTTTGTAATGTGAAGCGACAAGTGGTTCGGCGCTTTGTAATGTGAAACGACAAGTGGTTCGACGTCTCGGTAAAGGTAATTACTATTAACGAAGGTAAATACTATTGACGAAGGTAAATACTATTCACAAGGGTAATTACTTATTGATGAAGGTAATTACTATCGACGAAGGTAAATACTATTCACAAGGGTAATTACTATTGACGAAGAGACTCTTAGATGATGACATATGAGCCCCTCATAAAATAATCAAACTTACCACAAATCATTTTTTTCATCAACACATATTTAATCTTTCAACAATTATTAATCATTTATAACTTGTCGTCTCAATTATTGATTTAATACTATAACATATTATACGGATGATCTTTGTGACAATAATTGAATCAATAATATAAGAGATATGACGAAGATTCTTGTAGTAATAATTGAGCATAATTGAGTGACTTCTCACGTAAGCATCAATAATCAATCTGGTGTGCTCTTATGCAACCACGCGTACATTGTACTTTTTACCAAACGGTAGTTCAACAGTTTTAACGATAACACCTCCGCCGCTTATTTTTATAAAATATTTTTGTCGTTTTTCAATCAAATAATAATTACATTGTGGGGTCCACCAATGATTGAGCCATTGTACGAATATTCCCTAACAAAAGAATATTCCCCGACCAAACGAATATTTTATAACAACTTGCATACTTTGCAAAATTTATAAATATTACCCACAACTATAACCTTATATCAAATTTATTCCATAATATTCAAAAATAATATTTATAGAAAAATTCATCTTTATTTATAAAAGCTGGGGTCTTACATATATGGCCCGATGAGTGATGAAGCTTGTCTTCGGGATATCATCCTTGCACATCAAAATTTGGTGATATCCCGAGAAAGCGTCCATGAAACTCAACATTCCATACCCCGAAGTGGCATCAATCAGCTGATTTATGTTGGGTAGAGGGTAGAAGTCTTTCAGGCATGCCTTATTCAGATCCGTGTAGTCGATGCACAGCCTCCACTTCCCATTTTGCTTCTGAACCAATACCACATTCGCCAGCCATTCGAGATAGTCTATCTCGAAGATGAATCCCGCCTCCAGCAGTTTACCAATCTCTTCGTCTATAATCTTCTGTCTTTCCGGGGCAAAGATCCTTCTTTTCTGTATCACCGGTTTTCTCTTTGGGTCTATATGTAGCCTGTGCAACGCTACCGATTCGCTTACCCCCGGCATGTCGCTAGGCTCCCAAGCAAAGATATCGGCATATACCCGAAGCAAGTCCACCAGACCAGTTCGTAGTGGTTCTGTTAACCCTACCCCAATCTTGATCAGTTTTTCTGGATTACCCGGTATCAATTCCACGTCCTCTGTTTCTTCTACCGCTAGTGCCATGGGTTCAGTACTACTCTCAGTGAATGGTTCTATCTCGATGGCCATTGTCTGTTTCTGCTTACTGACCCCGACCCCTGAAGAAATCAAAGTATTCCGATAACACCTTCGGGCAATATCCAGATCCCCTTTTACTTCCCCTATTCCGTTCAGTGTCGGGAACTTGATTTTGAAGTGAGGTATAGAGGTCACTGCCTACAGTGCTGCCAGTGTCGGCCTCCCCAAGATGGCGTTGTAGGCCGAATCCACTTGTACTACAAAATTTTTACCATTATTTCTGCTTCTTGAGGGGTCAGATCGCACACGACACATGCATGAGTCGCCAATTGGAAACCGTCTGTGGACCTTCTCCTCCCAAATCCATTTTCTTTTCCCCCCAGATCCATCCTCTGATAGGCATGGGTGTAGAGTATATCGACCGAGGACCCGTTGTCGATCATCATCCTTTTCATATCTACTGGCCTGACCTGTGCTGTTATTACCAGTGCCCCGTCATGTGGTTCGATGTGGTCAGTAGGATAGTCTTCGTCCGAGAAGGAGATGGATACTCCTGGATATGCCCCATCCTTTCTGGGCGATGAACCAGTTACCGCCAACACGGCCTCGAGGTGCCCACTCCTCTTCTTTCCCGTTACACGCCCTACCGACCCGCCTGAAATCACATCAATGACTCCTCAGGCTTGTGGGTGTGGTTGCGACTGTGTTTCCCGGATCGGTTCTCTACTCTTCTCTCGGGGGCTTCTAAGCCTTCTCGACCAACCACATATTGCGCCAGTTGCCCGTTCTGAACGTTCTTTTCTATCAGGTCCTTCAAGTTGTTGCAATCCTCCGTCGTATGTCCCCGACTCTGATGATATGCACAATACTTGTTCCGACCCCTTTTTCCAGGCTTCGGGATCGTCTGGCATGGTTCGAAAAAGGGCTTGTTTCGCATCTCCTCCTGTATTTTAGCCCGATCTGTGTTGAGAGCGGTGTAGACTTTGTTGACATGTTTATTCGGGAAGGGCGGTCTTGCACTGCCCGACCCTCCCGGATTGTAGCTTTTCTTACTATAATTTTCCGACCTCCCCTGATTATCCGACTTCTGATAACTTTGTTTATCTCGATCCCTGGACTTCTCATAAGACTGGGAGTGTGGTTTGAAGTTCCCCATTGCCTCTTCAATTGCTATGTGGCCCTCGGCTCGATGGAAGGCCTCTGTCAGATCTGCCGGAGGATTGATCACCAGGTCCTTCATCAGCTTCTTTGATTTCCCAATGTCCAATCCTGTTGTGAAGAATCCCAAGGCTTGCGGGGAATTCAACTCCGCCACCGATCCCACAACCTCACAGAACCTTTTGACATATTGATCCAGGCTTTCGTCTGATCTCTACCTGACCTGCATGAGTGAGGCTGTGATCTTTTCTCGCCTCTTGTTACTCCCGAACCGAGCGTGGAATTTCTCCCGCAGATCATTCCATGAATTAATTTACCCCATCGCCAGGGTCCCCATCCATTCTCGGGCGCTCTTCTTCAGAGTAGTCGCGAACATGTGACACTTGGCCGCGTCAGAATGCTCGTAGTATGTCATCATCCTGTCATATCCGTCCGAATGGTCATACGGATCCCCGAGCCCATCATAAGTCTCCATCGGGGGCATTTTCTTTTTGGGATCAGCTGTCTCCTTATTAATTTTGGGCGAGAAAGGCGACCCCAAGCATGCCGAAGGTGTCCCCACCGAATTCTTTGCCGCCAGCAACTTCTCCAATTCCTCCACTCTTCGAGCGAGGGGGTCGGCCTCCTCTTTACGAGGGGACGATCTGTGTTTGTCCCTCCCGTATTCGGGAGACGCGTCCCGCCTCCTCAATCCCGACCTTCCCGGACGTTCCGATCGCTGCTCTGCTGAACGACTCCTTCTTCGGCTTCGGGCATCCCTCGAACGGCTTCGATACCTGCTCCTTTCCTTATCGGTTTCTCCCCATCAGGGTGAGCGGGATCGGCTCTGATGCCTGAGCCTCCTTGAGGATGCCTCCTGTTCTCCTGCCATATCAGCCATCTGCCGTTCGAGTTCGTCCTGCCGAAGACGCAGGGCGATCATGGCATCCTTATTCTGCCGCATCTTCTTCTGGAGGATAAACTCTCTCTGATCTCGACAACTCTCGCCACGGCTCTTCCCATGCACCTCCAGTACCCGTGAGTGATTCTCATCTGCCCGACTACTTTGGTTGAAGTACGTTGGGTTGTCGTGGAAGAGTCTTCTCCGGGAGCCACATTCACATGCTCTCCCTGGATTTTGGAACCCGATCATCTTTTTACGACCCCTCACCGGGTGGTGCAGTGCGTTTAGCTTTTTCACGGTCAGAAACCGCATACTCCACGCTCGCCAATGTTAATGCCAAGTTTCGCCGGTGCGTCCAATCACGTAATCCACACGCTGGAACCTGCACAGTAACAGACCACACAGAAGCTTGACGGCTTGTGCCGCCGGGGGATAGCTCTGGTGTGAGAATAAGTACAGGTCGTTACAAGGTTTAACGATGGAGGCTAAGTGTTTAGTGCTCAAAAGTAGGTATTACCTGTTCATTGTAACCTTGGCCTTATATTTATAGTACTTCTCCACCTTAGAATCCTTCTCCGAATCGGATTAGGACTCCTAATTATGGTAGTTACCATAATTTGGGTCCAACACAATCTCCTTAAAAAGTGCAAGTGGAATCCGGTCCAATCACAACCTTTGGAGTTACCTTGTTTAATTATGGTTAGGATCCGGACTCTTGACGCAGAGAAAGCCTTTGTCAGAGCCCAAATGATCCCACCACAGTGCAGGTCACGCGCCCAAAGGGCTCAAGACCCGACCCGAACTCCCATCTGACAGGGACTTGGTTAAGCCTAAGGACTCGGAAGCCGAACCCGAAAGACATCCACCAAGATGAGGCTCCAACCCAGAAGGACTCGGACGCCGACCCGAACACCCCCAACTTTACCATGGGCTTCGACCCAGTGGATTCATAAATCCCTTCTAATGCCAGGCCTTCGGCCCATACGAAGGTCAGTAAAACGCTCCCGAACAAGTACAAAAAAGAGTAAAAAAAGAATTACTTCTCTTTTATTCTCGTTGTTCCATAAAATTGTTTGATTTACAAAATTTGTGAATATTAGTAATGTATTTCGATTTCATGTTTACCACTAAAACAAATAAATTGTTAGTTAAGTATAGTGGTCGCATAAAAATAAAATTATAAAAAGAGTCCTTGTATACATTGCGAAAGTTTTCAATCGAATAATAATTGCGACATTTTTTTGCAGAATGAGATAGGTAGAAATTGAGAAATGTTTCATTTTAATTTATTCAATCTTATCGCATACATTTCCACGTTGGTCACAATTTAATTTTGTCAAATATTTGTCGACATGTATATTATTTTCCTTATAAAAACTAAAACTCTTTTGTTTAACAATTTTTTTTTTTTTGGTAAATAAACTTGTCTTTTTTATGGAAGGGAAAGAGCATCTTATATACAGCATGAGCCTTGAACTAAACAATAAACTAGGGGTACAAAAACAATTTTGTGTTATGAAAATAATATTTGTAATTTTTTCTAGACTATTTTTAAATATTAATATTGTATCAGACATGTTTAGATTGGACATTATATTTATCAATAATTTTTTTTCTAATGTTAAATTTTATAGTCTTTAAAGTTTAGTATTGAAAAAATTATACAATAATCTTGGATTTCACTCTCCTCCATTACACATTTCCTCCAATTTCATTCAATACACCAATTATTTGATCTTAATAATTTTGTTAGTAGTGATTAAAATATATTAATAGGTAGTTGATGATATATTAAGAGCAATCTTACAAAAAGTTAGAATCATAAAAAATATTTCACCGTTAAAAGTTTAAAAAAAATAAAAAATCCACATGTTCATCAAACGGTGAAAATTCATTACAAAAAATTTTGGGCATTTGAGACAGAAATATCCGTTTCAAGTATAGACGAATCCGTCTCAAAATTGATTTTGAGATGGATTTTGTCCGTCTCAAAATCCGTGTCAGTAGGCCGCGTCGCTAATTCTGTCTGTCTCAAAATCCGTCTAAAAAAATAGATACGGAAACTATCTGTCTTAGATACGGAAACTATCCGTCTCAAAATTGATCTATAGGAACTGAATTTTGAAACCGATTTTGCCAGTTTCAATATCTTAACGACTACAACAGATTTAGTTATTCATAAGAGTGAGATCATTTTTGTAAGTTATTAAATTTTGTTTCTTCACTTTTCCATTTTTCTCTATGTATTAGGTTTGCTTTTATGTCAGAATGAGTACAAAAAGGGTATAAAAAGAATTGATTCTAGCTCATTTATTCTCTTGTTCCATAAAACTGTTTGATTTACAAAATTTGTGAATATTAGTAATGTATTTCAGTTTCATGTTTACCACTAAAACAAATAAATTGTTAGTCAAGTATAGTGGTCGCATAAAAATAAAATTATAAAATAAGTTCTACTATATATTGCGAAAGTTTTCAATCGAATGATGATTGCGACA
Organism: Panax quinquefolius; assembly: GCA_020205615.1. NCBI lineage: Eukaryota > Viridiplantae > Streptophyta > Magnoliopsida > Apiales > Araliaceae > Panax > Panax quinquefolius. The sequence continues at coordinate 7,605,001 of CM035158.1, forward strand.
TTTTTTGCATAACGAGATAGGTAGGAATTGAGAAATGTTTCATTTTAATTTATTTTATCTTATCACATATATTTTCACATTGGTCGCAATTCAAATTTGTCAAATATTTGTCGACATATATATTATTTTCCTTATAAAAAATAAAACTCTTTTGTTTAACAATTTTTTTTAAAAATAAACTTGTGTTTTTTATGGAAGGGAAAGAGCATCTTATAGACATTATGAGCCTTAAACTACACAATAAACTAGGGGTACAAAAACAAGTTTGTGTTATGAAAATAATAGCTGTAATTTTTTCTAGATTATTTTTAAATATTAATATTGTATGAGACATGTTTAATTAGATTGGACATTATATTTATCAACATTTTTTTTCTAATGTTAAATTTTATAGTCTTTAAAGTTTAGTATTGAAAAAATTATACAATAATCTTGAATTAATTGACTCTCCTCCTTTACACATTTCTTCCAATTTCATCCACTACACCAATTATTTACTCTTAATAATTTTGTTAGTAGTGATTAAAATATATTAATAGGTAGTTGATGATATATTAAGGGCAATCTTAGAAAAAGTTAGAATCTTAAAAAAAAAAATTCACCGTTAAAAGTTTAAGAAAAATGAAAAATCCACATGTTCATCAAATGGTGAAAATTTACTGCAAAAAAATTTGGGCATTTGAGATTGAACAATTCGTCTCAAATACAGCAGAATCTGTCTCAAAATTGATTTTGAGACGGCTTTTGTTTGTTTCAAAATCCGTGTCAATAGGCTGTGTCGTTAATTCTGTCCATCTCAAAATCCGTCTAAAAAATAGATACGGAAACTGCCGTCTCAAATAATTAGATACGAAATCTATCCGTCCCAAATCCGTTTGAAAATTGATCCATAAGAGCTGAATTTTGAAATCGATCTTGCCAGTTTCAATTTTGGGGGGAAAATTGGTACCCATTTTAATACACGGGTTAAATGCTTTTTGATTACTGTACTATAGGTCGATTTACAAATGAGTCACTGAATTTTTTTTCTTACAGTCAGTTCACTGAACTTTAGTTTACTTACAAAACGTTACAAAAATCGTCTTGATCGTTAATTGACTAACAATGTAATGACGTGGCAATGGTGACATGGCACAAATATTTGATGTGACAATTCTTAAATGAAAATGAAAGAAATATAAGAGTTGGTAGTATAAAAATTAAAATAAGACATGAAATTTTGGGAGAAAAAATGTGGTAGTATAAAAATTAAAATAAAACATGAAATTTAGGGGGGAAAAATGAACTACCACTACTATTAATAAAAAAAATCGTCTTAATAAAGAAAAATTGTCTTTAAAAATAAAAAAAAGAAAAATACTACTACTACTACTACTACTACTATTATTATTAATAAAGAAAATTGTCTTAAAAAAAATAAAGAAAAGAGAAAATACTACTACTACTACTACTACTACTACTACTACTATTATTATTATTATTATTATTAATAAAGAAAAATTGTCTTTAAAAATAAAAAAAGAGAAAAACTACTACTACTACTACTACTACTATTATTATTATTATTATTATTATTAATAATAATAATAAAGAAAAATAGTCTTTAAAAAAATAAAGAGAAGAGAAAATTATTACTACTACTACTACTACTACTACTATTATTATTATTATTAATAAAGAAAAATTGTCTTTAAAAAATAAAGAAAAAAGAAAAATATTATTATTATTAATAAAGAAAAATTGTCTTTAAAAAATAAAAAAAAGAGAAAAATATTATTATTATTATTATTATTATTATTACTATTACTATTACTATTATTGAGCCAATTGAGCAAAAATCAAAAACCTAATTTCACAAAGATTGGAATTATCAGAATTAACACATTGGAAAATAAAAGGCACAATTTTGGTCAATTATTGTCCGGTAAAATAACGACAACGAGTTTAGAAACGGTGTCGCAGAGCTTCTTGGTGATAGATTTGGTGGTTTTGCTGGTCAGGGGAAGAAGAGATGATTTGAGGGTAAATTGAGTGGAATGAGAGAGAAAATTGTAGAGAAATGAATCATCCTTATAATTTTCGGTGAGAAATTTGCGGAGGAGGATGGCGGACATGGCGTGTGATTCCAGATGAGGGGAATATGAGAGAGATTGAGAAAGCATGAGAAAGTGAATCGGGTTAGGTTTGTTTGCAGAAATTGAAAAGGATTTCGGCTTCAAACCGTTGTTCGTTGGCAACGGACATGAGGTGGGATATTAAGGTTTCGAAGTGGATGCTATCGGTAAGTATTATGTAGATTTTGAGCCGAGTTTGTAAGACCGAATTTTTTAAATAAAAAGGAATTTCCTTTATTTATTATCTTGAAATAGTAAGGGTTGATTTGATTAATGTGGATAGTTAAGGGTTAAATCGCAAATATTTCAAAATAAGCAAGTGGTTATAAAATATTCATTTTGTCGGGGAATATTCGTTTGGTCGTGGAATATTAAATGCTTTGTCGGGAATATTCGTATGTGGTAGTGACCATGTGTGGGCCCCATGTGAAAGCGATTGGATGAGGAAAGCGACAAAGTTTGGGTGGTTATAAATAAGCGTAGAAGTTATTCTCAATTAAAGGTTGTTAGAATACCGATTGGTTAAAAATACGATGTCTGGCGTGGTTTACAAGATAGACACCGGTATTGCATGATGATTGTTGAATTATTGATCCTTACGTAAGAAGGCACTACTCAATAATTATTACGGTGAATTCTTATTCGATAGTTTATTTTATTGATTCAATAATTCTTTGCGTTGGTATTTTATATTATTCTTTGCTTCAATAATTGTCCACCACGCGATATTTCCCATTATCGGATCAATAATTCATATTATTTGAATAATATTATTAGATAACATTATTGGCAATGTCTAGAAAGTTACGTCTGCAAGGAGAGGTTTGGTCACCTAATTGCGGCGCAAGATGGAGAGATCCTTATTGGAAAGCCCCTCTTTCACAGGAAATGTACTGGTTGTCATAAATGTGATTACTAATATTATTTGTGAATAATTAATTATTGATTCATATGATAAGGAAATATTTATTTTATATGAATATAAATGATGGATTTATTTATGTGGTTATTAATGAAGGAATTAATGTTGAGGTGTTTTATCAATTATTTTATCGGATTGGAGGTATTAAAAATCAAATCGGGGTTTTGAGATATATTGCGGGGGTTATAATTTTTAATCCGACCGTTGGATTGTGGTAATTTTTGGGTATGTTATACATACATAAGTTGAGTATATGTTCACAAATTTTGAACCGTTAAAAATGCACGAATGATTTGTTGTGAATTTTAAGAGGTGTCGGATTCGGAAATTAGGTTTATAATTGATTTTGGTGGAAAATTCTAGAATTGAGTGGGCCCCACTTGTGGTTGGTGAAGAAATGTGCTGAATTTTATTTCAAATGTGGTGGGTGGCAATAGTAGCAGGTAAAGCCATTAGGTAGCAGGTCAAGTCTGCTTCGGCGGGCTAACATTTTCCTATAAATAGAGGGCTAAGTTAGAATTGAAAATCACACCAGAAACAAAGTTTTCTCTCTTTCTCTCTCTATATTATTGAGCGTATTTTGTGAGTATTTAGATACTTTGAGAGTTCTTTGTTCAAAGACAAGTTTCATTCAAAGATCACTTTGACCTTTCCTTCCGAAGTCTCGACTCTTTGAGGTAAGGGATGTTATTTTCTTCTCAAATGATATTAATTCTTCAATATCATTATCTTTGAAATGTTGATCCGAGGTTTTATCAAATTTGGAACTTTTTTCATGTCGGGTTACTATTCATGAGTTACTTATTCACGAGTTACTATTCATGAGTTACTATTCACGAGTTCTTATTCACGAGTACTATTCATGAAGCGTGAAGATGCTTTTTGTGGAATTTCATCTTTGGGTGTCTGAGAGTTCTTATTCACGTATCAAGACTATTCACGAATCTGCACTATTCATAGAAAAATGAAATTTTTTTTTTAAATCTAAAATATCTATTCGGATACTAGCTTTGATTGTATCCATGTTTTGATCATTCTTGAATTTTACTTCACTATGATTATTTATGAAGTATTTTGAACTCGGATTGTTTAAAGTACGAATCCATAATATTTGTCATTTTGTTTCCTTTGGATTCGTTTCTTTAAAAATATTTTTCATCATCCTCGGTCTTAAATGATGATATTATTGAATATCTTTGGCATGTAGTGCAAAGATGAATGATTCTGAAGAATATCTTTGGCTTGTAGTGCAAAGATGAATGATTTGAAGAATATCTTTGGCTTTAGTGCAAAGATGAGCGGTGTTTAAATGAACATGACCGGTGATGAATATCTTTGGCCTTTAGTGCAAAGATGAAGCAGTGTTGAGATGAACATGACGATTGATGAATATCTTTGGCTGTAGTGCAAAGATGAATATTTGATTTGAGATGAATATTGATTGATGTTACGAGGATAAAATATTGATGATGGACTATTAAATTCATAGATTATAGTAGATTTCATTTCTATGTAACTCTTCTATGAATTATTATATTTCATTGCGAATATTGATTCGAATTTGTTGTCTATTGTATTCTATCGATTTTTCCTGTTGGAGACTAACGATAATTTGTTGTATATTATCTTAGTCATAACATTCTTCTTTGGGCTAGTTGAGCTCACCCTTTTCCTTGTTGTTCCATTTTTCTTCTCGGGAGGCGAGAATGTAGCGCAGTACTAGTCGGGAATGGAATGAAGGTTCTAGAGAGAGTTGTTTAGTAGTCCTCATCATTATTGTAAAATAATGTATCAATAAATGTGATGAGGATTTATTTGAGTATAAATATTGTCTAGAAGATAATATTTGTATTTAAACTCACAGTTTTATTGTTGTGATAATAAAGTTGTAGTTGTTTCTGTACCATGTATTTGGCGACTCAGAATGGGTTGGATGGAATGGACCTATGTTGGGGTCGTCTGTGACGCCCCCAAAATTAGGTATACGTCACCCATCTTGGGTCGCCACTTACATGGTACATAAATTCAAATACAACTTACTAACCTAACGTCGTATGTACAATACGACATAATGCTGTGAGTTTGAATACAAATATTGTCTACTAGATATTATACAAACTCAAAAGGAGTCCTCATTACAACTATTATCACACTATTTCACGCAGAATAGTGAGGACTACTAATGCTATCCTGCGGACCATTACTTCGTTCTCCGATTCGTCCCAAACTATGTTCTCATTTCAAGAGAAACAAGTGAAAGAAAGGTGAGCTCAACTAGCCCAAGAAGAAATATTATGACTAAGATAATGCGAATAAATTATCATTAGCCTTCAACAGTGTTAAAGCGATAAAAATACAATGGACAACCGGCTTTACTGCAGCGGAATAAGCAATCCATTAAAAGAGTCAAGTAGAGAATAAAGTCTACTATCTTTTAGGTTTTAAAAGGTTTTCATCAATTTTTATCATTTGAGACTCAACTTAATAATAATAAACCACCACATCTAATCATCCCTGTACCTACGGTCAAGGATTTTCATCAAATTATCAATGGTCATGACTATACGAATCACCCCGGTCATAATCATACCAAAACTATCCATCAACGCATTACGAAGCCATCAAGACTTTTGTCACATCATTTATATCAAGTCATGATTATACCGAATGATCCCTGGTCATAATCATACTAAGTTCATCTATGCACGTAAGCCAAAGATAACATAATATAACATGAGGATGATGACAATGACATAGTAATTCAATAAAATAAGTTCAAGAATTATTTAATCCATGAATTATTAACGTCCAAATTGTCAACATGATACTGTTTCGTAGAGTAAAATTCAATAATGATCAGAAGAATATTTCCATGAAAAGATACTGGATGAAACGCAAATATCAAGGATATTCTACTAATTTCATGGAGTATAGAAGTCAAAGTTTTAACAATTTGGGTATAATAAAGAATGGAATAACAAAAGAAATCACCGTGCATGCGGTACTTGCCAGACAGACAAAGTTATTCAACAAGAATAATAATAACGGAACGGTGTCGGTGAAATCACACCAAGCGGGATGTTCCAACAGAATAATAAAGATGGAACCGGATCCGATTGTAAAACACACGAGATAGGATATTCCAATGAGAATGATAAAGAGCGGAACCAGTCAGGTGTAAAAACACATGCACAGGATGTTCCAACAGAATAATAAAAAGCGGAACCAGTCGGTGTAAAACACATGACAGGATGTTCCAATGAGAATAATAGAAGAATGTCACCAAGTATAGGGTAAACCAAGCGATAAAAGTTATTCCAATGTGAGAATAATAAGCAATGGAATAACATAAGGATTTCACCAAGTATAGGGTATCTGGCGTGATCAAAGTTATGTATAGGGTATGCCACTTTTACAAAGTTATTCCAATGCAGAATAATAGTGAATGGAATAATGAAGTTCTCTTCAAGAAGAAAGAATAACACCCCCTACCGTAAAAAGGCTGAATATAGAAGTAGTGAAGTAGCGAGAATACTCTTCTTCTTTCTATAATTTTTCTCTATAAACCTCTCTATAATTTCTCTCTAGAGTTTCAATGAATTCGTAAGAAAATAATGAAGGAATGAGCTTTATTTATAGGAAAATGGAATGCATAGTAACTAATCCATGAAGCGGTCCAGATTAATTTACTTTAATCGACGGTCCATATTTAAAGAAAAATCTTTTAAATAAAATATAATATATTCTATTTATATAAAACATTTTACTATGCAAACACTATGCAAAACACTATGCAACACTATGCATAATAAAATATAATATATTTTATTTATAAAATAACTTTAATAAAGTATTACATTTTATATAAAAAGATGTTTACATTTTATTACGTTAATAATACTGAATAAAACAAAAAGTCATTATCGCTATAATAATTCAGTGATAATAATGGAATCAAACCGGTGACTTCTCACATAAGCATCAATAATCAATACCGGTATGTGCTACTTATGCAACCACGTATTACATCGTACTTTTACTACTGAGTAGTTCAACGAAGATCAGCGGTAAAACTTCCATAGTTATTTTAATAAAATATTTTTGTCATTTTCTCAATCAAATGATAATTACATTTGTGGGGTCCACCAATGATTGAGTAGTTATCAGAATATTCCTCGCTAAACCGAATATTCCCCGACCAATCGAATATAATATAACCACTTGCATACTTTGCAAAATTTATAAATACTACCCACAACTATAATATTATCTCAAATTCACACCATAATATAAAAAATTATTTTGACAAAATTTAAATCTTTATTAATAAAATCTGAGGGTCTCACAATCTCCCTCCTTATGGAATTTAAGCCCTCGAAATTAGGGTGCGATACTGGTATGATAAAGAAGTGAGGATACCTTGAATACCTTTATCGTTTAAAAATATTAAATTCATCTTTGAAATCGCCAAAGCTATTCATTAACAATTCATCTTTGCACTACAAAGCAAAGATATACATTTGTAAAACCAATAATGCTAAGACGCGACTTAATAGTATCACGACCACGAATTATCCATGCACCATCGGCCAAGGATATTCGTGTTTTCAAATACTGATTATGATTATACCGAACAATCCTGGTCATAATCATACCAAGTCCATCTATGCACGTAAGCCACGAGATGACTTTGAACGCATCCATGAATTAATATTTCATTCTTTGAGACTCACTCAATAATTAATCCACATCATCGAATCATCCCCGCACTACTGAGGCCGAGGATATTCATTAGTATCACGACCACAAATTATCCATGCACTACTACCAAAGATAATTGTGTTTTCAATTACAGTTATGATTATCTAAGAACAATCACGGTCATAATCATACCAAGTCCATCTATGCACGTAAGCCACGAGATGACTTTGAACGCATCCATGAATTAATATTTCATTCTTTGAGACTCAATTTCAATAATTAATCCACATCATCGAATCATCCCCGCACTACGTGCCGAGGATATTCATTAGTATCACGACCACAAATTATCCATGCACTACTACCAAAGATAATTGTGTTTTCAATTACTGGTTATGATTATCTTAGAACAATCCACGGTCATAATAATACCAAGTCCATCTATGCACGTAAGCTCTGAGATGACTTTGAACACATCCATGAATTAATATTTCATTCTTTGAGACAAATTTCAATAATTAATCCACATCATCGAATCATCCCCGCACTACGGCCAAGGATATTCATTAGTATCACGACCACAAATTATCCACGCACTACTACCAAAGATAATTGTGTATTCATTAGTATCACGACCACAAATTATCCATGCACTACTGACCAAAGATAATTGTGTATTCATTTACTGATTATGATGATTATACCGAATAATCCGTGGTCATAATCATACCAAGTCCATCTATGTACTACAGCCACGAGATGACTTTCAACATAATATAAACATGAGGATAATGATATAAAGAATCAATCAAATTAGATAAAGGATAAATATTAAACATTTATAATATAATTTATCCAGGATTCAAGAATATCCCCATGTTATCAATCATTTAATAATCTCATAATCTAATAACATTAATATTATAACAATATTTTAATCACTTCTTAAATTTATAAACAATTTATCTTAATTGTTTACACTTTACCATATAATGCATTTAATCATTCAAAAATGTCATACTCGTAAGATATCATCACCAATTATCAAATCTCTCAAAAATATGCATATACTCTATATAGGATTCTCTAGCCATAAAATCCTATTTTCAACTTTGTTACTTCACATAACATATTTAACTCATATGTTCGTAACTAAACTATTTTCATGAAAAATACCAAATCAGCCCCAAAAATATTTCTTTTCTGGGATTTAGCATAATATAGTCCCATAATGTAAATATATTTTCTCGAATTTTTTAAAATTCATTTACTATTTTTTTAAAATCAATTTCCACTTAATTCCTTAAGAAATTAGCTACCTCAAGTTTAACTCCAAAAATTCCCAAATCTTGGCAGGACCTTACACATGTTAACGTGAGCTTCTAGTTTAAATTTCATGGTCATCGGAGTTATAGAACTCCGGTTATAGCGTTTTTAAATCGAAAAAACCTAAATATTGAAATAGTCATAACTTGCTCATTTTAAGTCAGAATGAGCTCATTTTTGGACAGGAGGTACTTTATACCATATACCTTCATGTCCCAAAAGGCCAGAATTTTTCTCATAATTTAAGTGGCCGAAACAGCCTCTCTAAAATCATGGCGAAGCTTTTTCGATTTTTGCAGCTTTGCACTCCTTTGCTAAAATCAGTCCACACAAAAATCTACAACACCTTTTCCAGTAATTCCACTTGGATTAGTTAGGTAACTCATAGATCTAACTCTAGGACTTGACCACACTCAAAAATTCAAAATATAATAGGAGATATGGTCAATTGAATTTTATGTTACGTTTTTCACCAAAATCTGATTTTCAACTCTTTGTGATTTCTAAGAAACTTTCATGTTTTCACATACTAACCAACATAACTCATCATAAAACTTACTAATACTTCATATACCTATGATTTTTATTAGTTCTATACTTTTATTATGACTTTCATCATAATCCACGTAAACAGATCCTTTTAGTTGAAGAAATATTTGAGGGTTTAAGAAATGGGTTTTGTACTGGGGTCAATACAAAATTCGATTTCACGCTCTAAGTAGGTTAAGAAGTCTTCATAAATACGCTAGGAAATTTATTAATAATAGAAATATCATTCAAAACTGTGACTCTCATCTAAGACTTGGATAGTGTGACGCCCCCAAAATAGGTATACATCACCTATTCTGAGTTGTCAATACATGGTACAGAAACAACTACAACTTTATTACAACAGTAAAACTGTGAGTTTGAATACAAATATTATCTTCTAGACAATATCTATACTCAAATAAATCCTCATCACATTTATTGATACATTATTTTACAAAAATGGTGAGGACTACTAAACAATCCTTTCTAAACCTTCATTCCATACCCCGACTCGTACTCGCTATATTCTCGCCTCCTGAGAAAAATGGAACAAAAAGGAAAAGGGTGAGCTCAACTAGCTCAGTAAAGAATATTATGACTAAGATAATATACAACAAATTATCGTTAGTCTTCAACAGGGAAAAAATATAATAGAATACAATAGACAACAAATTTTAAATCAATATTCGCAGCGGAAATAATAATTCATTAGAAGAGTTAAGTAGAGAATGCAAACTACTATCTTCTATGTATGAATTTAAAAGTTCATCATCTATCTTTTATCCTTGTAACATCAATCAATATACATCTGGAATCAAATATTCATCTTTGCACTACAGGCCAAAGATATTCATCACCGGGTCATGTTCATTTAAACACTGCTCATCTTTGCACTACGGCCAAAGATCTTTCATTTCAGCCAAATCATTCTTAAGAAATCATTCATTTGCACCATGTGCCAAAGATATTCCATAATATCATCATTTAAGACTGAGGATGATGAAAAATATTTTTTTTTTAAAGAAACGAATCCAGTGAAACAAAATGACAAGGATTAAGGATTAAGGATTCGTACTTGGTTTTATCCACGTCCAAAAATACCTCAAAAATAATCATAGTGGTGTAAAATTCAAGAATGATCAAAACATGGATACAATCGAGTTAGTATCCGAATATATGTTTTGGACGAAAAGAAGAAATTTTATTTTTCTATGAATAGATCAGATACGTGAATAGTGTCAGATACGTGAATAGTGCCGATACGTGAATAAGTAACTCGACACCAAAAGATAGAAATTCCACAAAAAAACATCTTCACGCTTCATGAATAGTACTCGTGAATAGAACTCGTGAATAAGAATCATGAATAAGAATCGTGAATAGTAACTCGTGAATAGTAACTTCGTGAATAAGAACTCGTGAATAGTACCTTTACATGAAAAAGTTCCAAATTTGATAAAAACTTCAGATCAACATTTCAGCATAATGATATTGAAGAAATAATATCATTACAAAAAAAAAAATAATATCCCTTACCTCAAGAGAGCAGTACTTCTGACTGGAATAACGCTGAATGAACTTGCACCGTATATCAATACTCAAAGTATACTCAAAATACTCACAAGAATACGCCAAAATATCGAGAGAAATAGAGAGAAACTTGAGTTTAGTGTGTGATTTTCAATTCTAACCCAAGACCCTATTTATAGAAAACGCTTAGAACATCAAAAGCGTAAAATTTAATATAATATTAATATAATTATACAAATTTTCCTTAGCCCACCTTTTTGGTCAAAACACCAGCCACACATGTTAATGATGTCCAAAAAAATACAAAAAACGTTTTTCTTAACAAAAATAATTTAAACTCCCAAAAATCAATTATTTCGGAGCTTCTGAACTTCAATAATTCATAATAAATAGCCCTTTCATCAGAAAATTCGAATCTTGCGAGTTTTTATAGGAAATTCAATTCTCTACAACTTTGCAGAAGAAAGTTTTTCCAAATTCCAAATAGAAATTGACCGAAATCCACAAACCAAGCGATTTTATGTGCTATAATCAAATTTCACCAATAAATGGGGTCCAACCGACATGTTTAACATGTTTTAAACATTTAATGCCACAAAAATACTCTTCCTCCTCAGATACTCATATATCCCACATTCGTTGTAAAAATATCACCGTTAATATATTATTAAAATAATATATTTAAATGAATTATTTTATCAGAAAAAGATAAAATATTAATTTTCAACAATTGTCATTTTAAAAATTTTCTCCATCTATATCCACATAAAATCAATATTTTCCTCATCATATAAATCAATAATTAATTATTCACAAATAATATTACGTAATCACAATATTGACAACCGTGCGGTTCAGTGAAGAGGGGCTTTCCAATAAGAATTTCTTCTTCATCTTGGCAAGCGCAATTAGATGACCAAACCTCTCTCAGATGTAACTTTCTAGACATTGCCAATAATGTTATCTAATAATATTATTCAGATAATATGAATTATTGCTTCGATAAAGAAAATACCGTGTAATGACAATTATTGAAACAACAAAGAATATAAAATATCAACGCAAAGAATTATTAACTCAATAAAATATTGAGCAAGAATTATCGTAACCATTATTGAGTAAAGGCCTTCTTCACGTAAGAATCAATAATTGGTGCAATACCGGTGCTTCTTGCGCAACAACAACGCCAGACATCGTGTTTTAAACCCGGGTATTCCAACAAGATAATCTGAATAACTACGCCGCTAATTAATTAAAAACAACTTATATTTGTCGCTTTCTTCATCCAATCACTTTCCGTTATGGGGCCCACACATGGTCGCTACTGTCGTATTTAATATTCCCTCAATCGCATTTAATATTCCACGACCAAACGAATATTCCCTAACAATAATGAATATTTTATAACCACTTGCTTATTTTGAAATATTCATGATTTAACCCTTAACTATCCACATTAATCAAATCAACCCTTACTATTTCAAAATAATAAATAAAGGAAATTCCTTTTATTTAAAAATTACTTGGTCTTACAACCTCCCTCCTTATGAAATTTCGTCCTCGAAATCGACGTCACGTACTGGTGTTTCGAAAAGGTGAGGATACCTCGCTTTCATTTCCGTTTCCAATTCCCGTGTCATTTCCTCTATAGCATGATTCCTCCACAAAACTTTAACTTGTGGTATGACCTTCATGGCGTAGGACATGCTCCTTCCTATCCAAGATCTTGACAGTACCTCCTCATACGTTAAGTCTTCTGGCTATCTCGTCCTGGTTCTAACTCAATAACGTGGTTGGGTCTTTCACATATTTACGAAGTACGATATGTGAAACACATTATGAACACGAGATATACTGAGGTAACGCAAGTCTATAGGCTACATTTCCTACTCGGTCAAGAATTTGAAATGGACCAATAAATCGTGGATCGAGCTTTCTCTCTTCCCAAATCTTGTAACTCCCTTCCATGGAGCAACTCGCAACAATACATGATCCCCTACATTAAATTTCACGTCCTTTCGATGAAGATCCGCATAACTCTTTTTGTCGATCTTGTGCCGCTTTGTATACGTTGTCGAATCATTTGGATCTTTTCGGTGAGTCATACGCATTTAACTCGGGTCCCAACAATCTTGCTTCACCCACCTCATCCCAACATATATCGAGAACGACATTTTCGCCCATATAATGCTTGAATGGAGCCACACCTATACTTGCTCGATAATTTGTTGTTGTAGGAGAATTCCACCAATGGTAAATACTTATCCCAACTACCCTTGAAGTTCAGGACACGAGTCTTAATAGATCTTCAAGAGTTTGAATAGTCCTCTCGATTGTCCGTCCGTTTGGAGATGGTATGCTTAACTAAATCGCAAATCTGTGCTCATAGCTTTTTGCAAGCTAACCCAAAATCTTGAAGTGAATCTTGGGTCACGATCCAAACTATGGATACAGTGCATGCCATGCAACCTCACAATCTCATTCACGTACATATATTAGCAAGACGCTCAAGGAATAAGTCTCCGTGACGGCAAGAAATGAGCAGACTTGGTTAATCTATCAACAATAACCCAAATAGCATTGATGCCTTGAGAAACCGTAGGAAGACCCGAACTAAATCCATAGTAATGTGTTCCCACTTCCATTCGGAATCTCAAGTGGTGCAACGGACCCTTAGGTACAAGATGCTCCGCCTTTACACGTTGGCAAGTTAAACACATCGAGATAAACTTTGCAATCTCTCTCTTCATATTGTTCCACCAAAATGTATGTCAAGATCACGATACATTTTAGTACTTCCGGGATGGATTGCAAAATGGCGATTGTGTGCCTCCATCATAATCTTGTACTTCAAATCGAGTCGTTAGGAACACAAAGTTCAGAGTGGACTCAAGTATTCCTTCTTCATCAATTCTCGCCCTAATAGCTCCTTCTTGTACTTTCTTCTTCATACGATCGGCTCGCCCCGGTGGCTTGAGCAACCTTAACTTTTTCTATTAAAGTTGGCTCTATGCGATACTTGACATCATCGCACTCGCTCCTCAAGATATGATCTTCTACTCAACGCGCGCCGCCTACCACGCTCGCTTTACCGGGATGGTATTGAATAGTGTGGTCGTAGTCTTTCAATAGCTCGAGCCAACGTCGCCGCCGCAGATGTTGAGTTCTTTTTGAGTGAAGAAATATTTAAGGCTTTTATGGTCCGAATATATCTCCACTTTCTCCCCATATAGATAGTGCCTCCATATTTTTAGCCGAAACGATCACGCTAATTCTAGATCATGAGTAGGATAATTCCTCTCATACTCTTTAAGTTGTCGCGAGGCATAAAGGCTATGACTTTCCCACGTTGCATGAGAACACATCCTAACCCTTTGCTCAAGCATCGTCAGAGATAACAAATCCATCCGAACCGGATGGTATTGTTAGAAACAGTGTAAATAAGTCTCCTCTTAAGCTCTTGGAAACTTTTCTCGCATTCTTCGCTCCAAACGAATTTTGTATCCTTCCGAAGTTATTTGAGTTAATGGAGTAGCGATTCGAGAAAACCTTCCATTTAATCTCCGATAATAACCAACTAAGCCCAAAAACTACGCATTATTCATCCGACTTGGTTGCTCTAACTCAGTATTGCTTCAATCTTCGCGGATCAACAGATACTCCATGTTTCGACACCACGTGCCCAAGGAATGCTACTTCCTCAAGCCGTAACTCACATTTCTTCAATTTGGCATATAGTTGGTTTTCACGAAGCCTTTTGAGTACCAAACTTAAATGGTGCTCATGATCTTCACGGCTTTTGGAATATATGAGGATGTCATCAATAAAGACAACAACGAATCGATCCAAATATTCCTTGAATACTTGGTTCATCATATCCATGAAAGCCGCAGGAGCATTAGTTAGTCCGAAAGACATGACTAAGAATTCATAATGCCCATACCGAAGTTTCAAGGCGCCTTTGAATATCCTCGCTTTTAATCTTCAAATTGATGATATCCGTAACTAAGATCGATTTTGAAAAGAATTGTGCCCTTCAGAATCGGGTCAAACAAGTCATCAATACGAGGTAGAGGATACCTATTCTTGATGGTGACATGGTTCAATTCCGATAGTCAATACAAAGTCGCATACCCCGCCTTTCTTCTTTACAAATAAAACAGAGCACCCCAAAGGAGATGTACTAGATTTAATGAAACCGATGTCCAACAATTCTCGTAGTTGGACCTTTAACTCTCAAGTTCAATAGGAGCCATTCGATATGGGGTTTTAGAAATGGGCTTTGTACCGTGTTCAAGATCAATAAAGAATTCAACTTCACGCTCGGGGTAGACCGGGAAGTTCTTCTAGAAATACGCCAGAAAGTCAATAACAACAGAATATTATTCAAATTTGACGTGTCTTTATTCAAATCCATAACATGGGCTAAGAAAGCTTGACATCCGCTTTTTAATAAACGAATAGCTTTATGATTAGATATGATAGTGATTGATTTTAATGGTTTAGTTGCTTGAATTGCATAACAAAGTTGGTTAGGAATATGAAAACTAACAACCTTATAAAACAATCAATTTTGGCATGATGAGTAGTTAACCAATCAATCCCTAAAATCACATCAAAAGCAAGTATCTTTAAAGAGATAAGGTCAAATGTGTAAGGTAATGGTGCCAACTTGAATCAAACAAGATTTATAAACGGTGGATGTGATGAAAGTTTTCCTAACGGAGTTTCCACAGATAGGTCAAAGTCTAATTTCTCCGGGGTCAAGTTTAAACGTTGAGCACACGCAGGAGAGATAAATGAATGGGTAGCACCAGATCAAGTAAGGTATAAACTTCGCAAGAATTTATAAATAGCTTACCCGTGATCACCTCGTTTGGGTTCCTCGATTATGACCAAACCACAACAAACGCTTCTTCCTTAATCGTTGACTTTGACTTTTCTCGGGATGATTTTTTGAGTCACCGTCCCTCATTGAACTAGGTTTCGCACATCGATAATCTCGAGCGATATGTCCTTCCTTTCCACAACTATAGCATACCTTGAATCTGTTAGGGCGCTTGGACCGATATGTCCTCTTTTTCCGCATTTAGAATATATGACCGGTGGTCGTTTCTCCTCCCTTAGAACCGATTCTTTGCAGACCGCTGCGTCTTCATACGGTCGTTGTTAAATCTCCTCTTTTAAAATCTCCTCCCGACTCGCTTCTTTATTTTCATGGCTATGATTACCACCGAGTGGTTACCATTTCATCCATTCGCTTTTCTTTTCTCCGCAGTTATCATTATTCGTTGATCGCTATCTCGATACGATCCTCGATTGTGGTCCTCGGTTGACCGCATCTCGTTATCTCGCTTCTAATAATTGAGCCCTGCTTACAACATCCGAATAGAGAGAAAGTTTATGAGAAATGAGATCATCGACGTACGCCGGTTTCAAACCTCTAAGAAACATCGCGCCATACGTTCCTCATTCTCCACCAAATGAGGTGCAAACTCGATAACTCGCAAACTTTGCCTCGCATCGAGACACACCCATGTTGTTTTGTTCCAACTGATGAACTCCACTTCCTTCATATGATTTAACACTTTCGTGAAAGTATTTGTCATTAAATAATTTCAAATGTCTCCCACGACATACGCCGAGTGCGGTACGGATGGGTACGCTTCACGAGACTCCCACCAAAGAGATCCGCCTTCGCCACGGAAATATAAGGTGGCGAATGGAACCTTCGTTTCTCCGTGCATCCCAAGACATCGAATATCTTGGTAATTTGTTTGACCCATGTTTCCGCCATGATCGGATCCGGCTTCCCTTGAATTCGTGGTCCCAACTCTTTGAATCGCTTGGTTGTGACAACCCGTGAATTGCTATCATTTCTCCTCAGATTTTGAACACGAAGTCTCCTCGTCGATTTTGCATGAATCGCAAAAAGCTTCTAAACATCCCTCGCTCATCATCTCTTTCAATGGTGTTGTTCACAGGAGGTACATTGCCACTGTTGCAGACGTTCTCCTCGCTGGTAAAGTACAGCATCTCCCACGGCCTCATTTACTCCATTGTTAATATTCTCACGACATTCTCAAACACCGCTCATAAAACAAGGGTTAATTAAGGAAATCAATATATCACATAATATCCCTATATATTGACCAACTAACAAATAAGCTTAGTAGACACACTAGCGAAGGATTTACTCGCTCTCCCTCCTAGTTCTATTCCCGATCTCCGCCAGAGATCATATCCCTAAGCTCGATACCAACCTGTGACGCCCCAAAATAGGTATACATCACCTATTACGAGTTGTCAATACATGGGCGTAAACAACTACAACTTTTATTACAACAAGAAATCTGTGAGTTTGAATACAAATATTATCTTCAGACAATATCTATACTCAAATAAATCCTCATCACATTTATTGATACATTATTTTACAAAATGGTGAGGACTACTAAACAATCCTTTCTAAAACCTTCATTCCATACCCCGACTGCACTCGCTTATATTCTCGCCTCCCCGAGAAAAATGGAACAAAAGGAAAAGGGTGAGCTCAACTAGCTCAAGAAGAATATTATGACTAAGATAATATACAACAAATTATCGTTAGTCTTCAACAGGAAAAAATATAATAGAATACAATAGACAACAAATTTTAAATCAATATTCATAATGAAATAATAATTCATTAGAAGAGTTAAGTAGAGAATGCAAACTACTATCTTCTATGTATGAATTTAAAAGTTCATCGCTCATCTTTTATCCCCGTAACATCAATCAATATACATCCGAATCAAATATTCATCTTTGCACTATGTGCCAAAGATATTCATCACCGGTCATGTTCATTTAAACACTGCTCATTTAAATTTGTGCCAAAGATATTCTTCAGAATCATTCATCTTCGCACTACAGCCAAAGATATTCTTAAGAAATCATTCATCTTTGCACTACACTGTGCCAAAGATATTCCATAATATCATCATTTAAGACCGAGGATGATGATGAAAATATTTTTTTAAAGAAACGAATCCAAATTGAAACAAAATGACAAGGATTAAGGATTAAGGATTCGTATTTGGTTTTATCCACGCCCAAAA
The DNA here is from genome assembly GCA_020205615.1 of Panax quinquefolius. NCBI lineage: Eukaryota > Viridiplantae > Streptophyta > Magnoliopsida > Apiales > Araliaceae > Panax > Panax quinquefolius. Next base: position 7,623,225 of record CM035158.1, read on the forward strand.
ATACCTCAAAAAATAATCATAGTGGTGTAAAATTCAAGAATGATCAAAACATGGATACAATCGAAAGTTAGTATCCGTAATATATGTTTTGGACGAAAAGAAGAAATTTTATTTTTCTATGAATAAGACTCAGATACGTGAATAAAGGTCAGATACGTGAATAAAGGTCAGATACGTGAATAAGTAACTCTACACCAAAAGATAGAAATTCCACAAAAACATCTTCACGCTTCATGAATAGTACTCGTGAATAGTAACTCGTGAATAAGAATCATGAATAAGAATCGTGAATAAGAACTCGTGAATAAGAACTCGTGAATAAGAACTCGTGAATAGTACCCATACATGAAAAAGTTCCAAATTTGATAAAAACTTCAGATCAACATTTCAAAGATAATGATATTGAAGAAATAATATCATTACAAAAAAAATAATATCCCTTACCTCAAGAGAGAGCAAAGATTTCCGATGGAATAACGTTGAATGAACTCAGACCAGTATATCAATACTCAAAGTATACTCAAAATACTCACAAGAATACGCTCAAAATATCGAGAGAGAAATAGAGAGAAACTTCAGCTTTGGTGTGATTTTCAATTCTAACCCAAGACCCTATTTATAGGAAAACGCTTAGAACACCAAAGTTAGTAAAATTTAATATAATATTAATATAATTATACAAATTTTCCTTAGCCCACCTTTTTGGTCAAAACACCAGCCACACATGTTAATGATGTCCAAAAAATACAAAAACGTTTTTCTTAACAAAAATAATTTAAACTCCCAAAATCAATTATTTTGGAGCTTTCTAACTTCAATAATTCATAATAAATAGCCCTTTCATCAGAAAATTTGAATCTCGCGAGTTTTTATAGGAAATTCAATTCTCTACAACTTTGCAGAAGAAAGTTTTTCCAAATTCCAAATAGAAATTGACCAAATCCACAAACCAGGCGATTTTATGTGCTATAATCAAATTTCAAATAATAAATGGGGTCCACCGACATGTTTAACATGTTTTAAACATTTAATGCCACAAAAATACTCTTCCTCCTTGTATACTCATATATCCCACATTCGTTGTAAAAATATCACCGCTAATATATTATTAAAATAATATATTTAAACGAATTATTTTATCGTAAAAGATAAAATATTAATTTTCAACAATTGTCATTTTAAAATTTTCTCCATCTATATCCACATAAAATCAATATTTTCCTCATCATATAAATCAATAATTAATTATTCACAAATAATATTACGTAATCACAATATTGACAACCGTGCAGCCTCCCAGAAAGAGGGGCTTTCCAATAAGAATTTCTTCATCATGCGCCGCAATTAGATGACCAAACCTCTCCTTAGATGTAACTTTCTAGACATTGCCAATAATGTTATCTAATAATATTATTCAGATAATATGAATTATTGCTTCGATAAAAGAAAAATATCGTGTAATGACAATTATCAAACAACAAAGAATATAAAATATCAACGCAAAGAATTATTAACTCAATAAAATATCGAATAAAGAATTATCGTGAACCATTATCGAGTAGTGGCTTCACGTAAGAATCAATAATTGGTGCAATACTGGTATCATCAGGCAACAACGCCAGACATTCTGTGTGTTTTAACCAACGGGTATTCCAACAAAGATTAATCTGTGAATAACTACGCCAAGTTAATTAAAAACAACTTATATTTGTCGCTTTCTTCATCCAATCACTTTCGTTATGGGCCACACATATGGTCGCTACCGTCGCATTTAATATTCCCTAATCGCATTTAATATTCCACGACCAAACTAATATTCCCTAACAATAATGAATATTTTATAACCACTGCTTATTTTGAAATATTCATGTATTTAACCCTTAACTATCCACATTAATCAAATCAACCCTTACTATTTCAAAATAATAAATAAAGGAAATTCCTTTTTATTTAAAAATTACGGGGTCTTACTAAGATAAATACGTCACATTGATACTAACTGTGACTTCTATCCCTTAACTCGGATAAGACCTCATAATGATACTCTATTAACTCATATCTTCGGTCACCACGTCGCTCTACAGAAAGTTAAGGCGGTGCATTCCACACAAGGAAGTCAACAACGAAAGGATCGGGGCTCTTTACTTATGGCTTGATATATGATGATTAACTTTAGGGTTTGGTTACTTTGAATTAGTATAACAGGTTGGTTAGGAATATGAAAGCTAACAACCTTACAAAAAAGAATAACGAGTAGTTAATCAATTATTTTCAAAAATTACCTCAAAGGCAAGTATTTTCAAGAGATAAGATCGGTATCAGTAACGTGAAAGTGTTTATTTGAAACAACAAGTTTAATAAACGATTGAAGGTAACGAAGGCTCCTACTAACGAAGTTTCAACCAATAAGTTTCAAAAGTTTAACTTCTTGAGTCAAATTCAAACGTTGAATGCAACTAGGTGAAATAAAAGAGTGGGTAGAATCGGTATCTAACACGGTATAGACTTCGCAAGAGCTTACGATTAACTTACCCGTGATAATTTTATTCGGGTTCCTCGTCACAAGAAAAAAACGCTCTCTTAAAATCTTAAACGGCTTTGGTTTATGCAGGATGACCTTTGGTGCCTCCGTCCTAGTTGAATTTGTCTTGAGAAGCGACAAAATTGAGCTAAGTGACCTTCTCTTCCACAATTATAACATGCTTTGAATGGCATGTGTAAGACCCTGACTTTTATAAATAAAGATGAATTTTTCTATAAATATTATTTTGAATATTATGGAATAAATTTGATATAATGTTATAGTTGTGGGTAATATTTATAAATTTTGCAAAGTATGCAAGTTGTTATTAAATAAAGATTTTGGTGGGGAATATTCTTTTGTTAGGAATATTCGCATAATGGCTCAATCATTGGTGGACCCTCATAAACAACATTATCATTCGGATCGAGAAAACGACACAAAATATTTTATAAAAATAACTACGGAGGTGTTACCGTTAAAACCGTTGAACTACCCGGTGGTAAAAGTACAAGAATACGCTGTGGTTCGTAGACAAGAAGACACTCAGATTGATTATTGATGCTTACGTGAGAAGTCACTCAAACTATGCTCAATTATTGCTACAAAGAATCACGTGATCATATCTCTTATATTATTGATTCAATTATTGTCACAAAGATCATCAGATAATATGTTATAAGATTAAATCAATAATTGAGACGACAAGTTATAAATGATTAATAATTATTGAAAGATTAAATACGTGTCGATTAAAAAAAAAATGATTTGTGGTAAGTTTGATTATTTTATGGGGGGGGCCTATATGTCATCATCTAAGAGTCTCTTCATCAATAGTATTTACCTTCACATATTTACCTTCAATAACCAATAAGTAATTACCCTTGTGAATAGTATTTACCTTCGTCAATAGTAATTATCCTTGTGAATAGTATTTACCTTCAAACAAGATAGTAATTATTACCTTGTGAATAGTATTTACCTTCGTAGTAATAGTATTTACCTCACAATAGTATTTAATAGTAATTACCTTTACCAGACGTCGAACCACTTGTCGCTTCACATTAAAAAGGCCGAACCACTTGTTTGTTTCACATTACAAGCGCCAAACCACATCGTCAAGCCACTTGCCTTTTCACACTAAGAAAAGTGCTAAGCTAGAAATCTTCTATAAATAGAGGCCTAGGGCTTCATTATTTTTCACTTAATTCATTCAAGCTATAGAGAGAGAAAGTATAGAGAGAATAAGAGAGAAAGAAGAAGAGTATTTTATTACTACAATCGTCATAAAGATTCAATCTCCTACCAAATGTAAGGGGTGTTATTCTTTCTTATTCATGAAGAGAACTGTTGTTATTCCATCGCTTATTATTACATTGGAATAACTCGTATAAGTGGTTTACCCTATACTTGGTGACATTCTTCTATTATTCATTGGAACATCCCGTCATGTGTGTTTTACAGGACTCGGTTAAAATCTTTATTATTATTACATTGGAACATCCTGTCTCGACCGTGTTTTACACCGGACTGGTTCCATCTTTATTATTCTGTTGGAATATCCTATCTGTGTTTTACACCGGATCCGGTTCCATCTTTATTATTCTCGTTGGAACATCCCGCTCATTGTGAATTTCACGACGACTTCGGTTCCGTTATTTATTATTCGTTGAATAACTCGTCATGCATGGATCTATCGCATTTACGGTGATTTCTTTTGTTATTCCATTCTTTATTATACCCAAATTGGTTAAAACTTTGACTTCTATACTCCATGAAATTAGTAGAATATCCTCGATATTTGCGTTTCATCCAAAGATCTTTTCATGGAAATATTCTTCCGATCATTCTTGAATTTTACTCTACAAAACAAAGATCATGTTGATAATTTGGACGTTAATAATTCTTGATAAAATAATTTTGAACTTGTTTTATCAATTCTTATATCATTGTCATCATCCTCATGTTTATATTTTTTGAAAGTCATCTGTATTCTGTAGTGCATGGGGATGGACTTGGTATGATTATGACCAGAGACTATTCTTGTAATCACGACCGTAATGTTACAAATGATGTGATAAAAATCCTCAAATGGTCAGTAGTGCATTGATGGACGATTGTTGGCATGATCATGATTATTAATGAATACACAAATATTCTTCGCCCGTAGTGCATGAATAATTGTGGGTCGGATACTAAAGAATATCCTCGTCAGAAAAGTGCGAGGGTGATTCGATGATGTGGAATATTTATTAAAGTCGAGTCTCAACTATAACAGTTGATGAAAACCTTTTAAAACCTAAAAGATAAGTAGATTTTATTTTCTACTTGACTCTTTTAATGGATCAGATATTCACCGCAGCTTAAACCGGGTTGTCTCATTGTATTTTATCGTTTAACATTATCAAGACTATTGATAATTTATTCTCGCATTATCTTAGTCATAATATTTTTATCGGGCTAGTTGAGCTCACCCTTTCTTTTCACCGTTCTCTTCGTGAAATGATAATATAGCCGGGATTTAGAGTCTGGGAAACGAAAGTGATGGTCCTCAAGATAAGATTAGTAGTCCCTCACTATTCTCGTAAAAAATAGTGTGATAATAATTGTAATGAGGACTTTTTGTTTGAGTTTGTATAATATCTAGTAGACGATATTTGTATTTAAACTCGATTTATGTCGTATTGTATACTACGGCGCTTATGTTAATAAGTTGTATTTAAATTGCACATGTAAGTGGCGACTCAAGATGGGTGATGTATACCTAATTTGGGGGGGCCACACGGTTGGTATCGAGCTAGGATATGATCCCGCTAAGATGTGAGAATAGTACTAGAGGGGAGAGACGGGAATACCTTCGCTAAGTATGACCTACCTAAGTTTATGTGATATTTTATTGGTTGGTCGGAAGATAAGGATAATTTGTTACACGTCAATTAACCTTTTGTTTTGTGGCAAGATTCGAAAATGACATCCGAGAATGTTGAGAATAGAATGGAGCGCATGAGCGATCGTTGATTCACCACATATCAATAATCAAGATAATGTGCATCAGAAGGCGACAATCCTCATGCAAACAACAACATCGACCAAATGACAAATGATCAAATGTTCAGAGGTTTTATGCAATTTATGCAACAAAGAAAGTAGAGCGACTCTCGCCCAAAACGTAGGTGGAAACACGGAAACTCTCTCAAGCGGTCACCGCTAAACAATTTAAGGAGCGGGACCACCGGAGTTTAAGGGAGAGCCAAAACCACTTCGCGGAAGCATGGATAAAGCAGATTACCAAGATATTTGATGTCTTGGGATGCTCCGAGGAGCAAAGGTTCCTTTCACGCCTTTTATGTTCATGCGCGAGAGAGGCGGACATCGGTGGGAATCCAGAAACGTACTCAACCAAATTGATCAAGATATCTTGGGAGAAGTTCCAGAGTCGTTCAACGACAAATACTTTCCCGAAAGTATTCGCCACATGAAGGAAGTGGAGTTTATCAAGTTGGAACAAAACAATATGACCGTGTCGCAACACGAGGCAAAATTTATGAGTTATCACGGTTTCGGCCCCACTGGTGGATAATGAAGAGAGAATGGCGCTAATGTTTTAAGAGGTTTGAAGTCGGAGATACGCCAACATCTTATTTCTCATAAACCGTGGTTTGTATTCAGATGTTGTAAATAGGGCTCGATTAGTGGAGCGCGATAATGAGTCAACGTCAACTAAACTAAAAGAGAGCAAACCAAGCAAAATTATAATACCAAATGAGAATAGTCATCGGCGGTGACAACAAGCGTGGAGGGAATCAACAAAGCAGATATGGTAACCACGCCGGTGGTAATCGTGGCCAAAACAATAAGAATGGACATTTCAAGAAAAGGAGATTCAACAATGATGGAAAGACGCCAAGACCAAAGACCCATTGTTAAGGAAGGAGAAAGACCACCTATCATATGCTTCAAATGCGGGAGAGGGACACATCAAATTCAAACTCGCCATGCCAGTCCAAAGCATGTTATAATTGTGGAAGAGAAGGTCACTTAGCTCGATTTTGTGCCATCAAGACAAATTCAGCTAGGATGGAGGCACCAAAGGCCATCCCGTAAAATTCAAAACCCAGAAAGTGCAAGGAAGAGCATTTGTTGTGACCTCCCAAAGAGCAAGGAATCCGAATGAGGTCATCACGGTGTAAGCTTATCATAAACTCTAATGAAGTCTATACTTTATTTGATAACGGTTCTACCCATTCTTTTATTTCTCCTACTTGCGCCATCGATTAAATTTGACTCGGAGAAATTAGACTTTGACTTATCTGTGGAAACTCCGTTGGGAGAAACCTTCATTACATCCAATCGCTTATAAGTCTTGTTTGGTTCAAATCGGTACCCTCACATTACCGTCGATCTTATTTCATTAAAAATACTTGCATTTGACGTGATTCTAGGATTGATTGGTTAACTACTTATCATGCAAAAATTGATTGTTTTCGTAAGGTTGTTAGCTTTCATATTCCTAATCAACCTATTATGCTAATTCAAACGACCAAACCATTAAAATCAATCACGGTCATCTCAAGCCATAAAGCTATTCGCTTATTGAAAAACGGATGTCAAGCTTTCTTAGCTCATGTCACGATTTAAATAAAAATACGCCGCTTTTTAAACGATATTCCTATTGTTAATAAATTTCCGACGTATTCCCCTCAAGAACTTCCGGCCTACCCCAGAGCGTGAAATTGAATTTTGTATCGACCTTGAACCCCCAGACAAAACCTATTTCCAAAGCCCCATATCGAATGGCTCCTATTGAACTTTCGTGAGTTAAAGACCCAACTCGCAGGAATTGTTAGACATGGCTTTATTCGCCCTAGTACTTCTCCTTGGGGTGCTCCTGTTTCTATTCGTGAAGAAGAAAGATGGGAGTATGCGATTTTGTATTGATTATCTGGAGTTGAATCACGTCACCATCAAAATAGGTATCCATTGCCACGTATTGATGACCTGTTTGACCAATTGCAAGGAGCCAAATTCTTTTCAAAGATCGATCTTCGCTCCGGATATCACCAATTGAAGATTGTAACCCACGACATTCCAAAGACGGCTTTTTTAACTCCCAGACGGCATTATGAATTCCTAGTCATGTCCTTTGGATTGACTAATGCTCCCCGCCGCCTTCATGGATATGATGAACCGAGTATTCAAGGAATATTTAGATCACTTTGTGGTCGCCTTTATTGATGACATCCTTATTTATTCCAAAAGCCGTGAAGATCATGAGCAACACTTGAGGTCGACACTCCAAAAGCTTCGTGAATATAAGCTTTATGCCAAGTTGAAGAAATGCGAGTTCGTCAAGAAGTAGCATTCCTTGGGCACGTGGTATCAAGTCATGGAATATCCGCTGACCCAAAGAAAGATGAAGCTATTCAAAGTCGGGAACAACCTAAATCAATGATCAAGCACGTAGCTTTCTCGGCTTAGCGGGTTATTATCGGAGATTCGTGGAAGGATTTTTCTAATCGCTATTCCATCGACTCAAATTGACTCGGAAAGATACAAAGTTCTATTGGAGCGAAGAATGTGAGAAGAGTTTTCAAGAACTCAAGAGGAGACTTATTTCAAGAGACTGCTCGACAATACCATCCGCCTTGAGGGATTTGTCATCTACAAAGTGATGCTTCTAGCAAAGGGTTGGGATGTGTTCTTACGCAACATGGAAAAGTTATAGTTTATGCCTCGCGACAACTCAAAGAATATGAGAGGAATTATCCTACTCATGATCTAGAGTGGCAATTGTTGTCTTTGCACTTAAAATGTGGAGGCATTACTTGTATGGGGAGAAAGTGGAGATCTTTACGGATCATAAAAGCCTCAAATATTTCTTCACTCAAAAGGAAATCAACACGCGACAACGACGTTGGCTTGAACTGCTGAAAGATTATGATCATACCATCCAATACCATCCCGAAAAGCAAACGTGGTAGCCGACGATTGAGTAGTAAAATCATATGCAAGTACAAGTGCGATATTGTCAACGCAAAGGCCCATTTTGTGTGACTTGCAAAGGATGGAGATAGAATTAAAGACTCGTGGACGCATGTGATGACAATGAGTATACGAAAGTAGAACCGACTTTAATTGATAAAGTTAAAGTCGCCAAGCTACGCACTGGAGCCGATGCGTATGAGGAAGAAAGTGCAAGAAGGTGCTGCTTACGGAAGCAAGAATCGATGAAGAAGGAATACTTGAGTCAACTCTGCATTTTGTGTTCCTAACGAATTTCGATTTAAAGTATAATATCATGATGGAGGCGCACAACACACCATTTGCAATCCATCTTGGGAGTACCAAATGTATCATGATATTCGCCATACATTTTGGTGGAGCAATAAGAAGAGAGAGATAGCATTTTTTATCTCAAGGTGTCTAACTTGTCAACGAAGTTAAAAGCGAGCATCAAGTACCAAAAGGTCCATCAGAACCACTTGAAATTCCGTAATGGAAGTGGGAGCACATTACCATGGATTTCACACGGCCTTCCTAAGGTTTCTCAAGGCATTGATGCGATTTGGGTCATTGTTGATAGATTGACCAAGTCCGCTTCATTTCTTACCGACACGAGAAACTTATACACTTGAACGCCTTGCGTCAGATGTACATAAACGAGATTGTAAGATCGCATGGTATGCCGGTATCCATAGTTTCGATCGAGACCCAAGATTCACTTCACGATTTTGGGTTAGTTTGCAAAAAGCTATGGGCACAGACTTACGATTTAGCTCTAAGATATCATCCTCGCAGACGGACGGACAATGGAGAGGACTATTCAAACTCTTGAAGATCTATTAAGACTCGTGTCCTTGATTTCAAGGAGTTGGGACAAGTTCTTACCATTGGTGGAGTTTTCCTACAACAACAGCTTATCGCAAGTATCGTATGGCTCCATTCAAGCATTGATGGAAGAAAGTGTCGCTTCCAAAGATCTTTGGGATGAGGTGGGTGAAGCAACGTTGTTGGGACCGAGGAGTTGGTACGTATGACTACTTTAAAAGATTCAAATGATCCGACAACGATAAAAACCTCACAAAATCGATAAAAGAGTTATGCCGATCTTCATCGAAAGGACGTGGAATTCGATATAGAGATCATGTGTTGTTAAGAGTTGCTTCCATGGAAAGGAGTTACAAGATTTGGAAGAGAGAGGAAAACTTAATCCTCGATTCATCTGGCCCATTTTAATCCTCGATCGAGTAGGAATCGTGGGCCTATAGACTCGCTTTTACCGCCAAATATGTCTCTCGTGTTCATAACGCTTTTTCACATATCTATGTTACGTAAATATGTGAAAGACCCAACCATATTATCGAAAGTTAGAACCGATTTAAATAGCGGAAGATTTGACGTATTAAGAGGTTCCCTGCTCAAATTTTGATAAGAAAGAACATATTCTACGCTTCCAAGGTTATACCTCAAGTCAAAGTTTTATGGAGGAACCACGATGTTGAGGAAATGACTTGGGAGTTAGAATCAAATGAAATCAAGGTATCCTTACCTCTTCGACATACCTGTGTATCGCACCCTAATTTCGAGGGCTTAAATTTCATGTTAAGGGAGGTCAGAAGACCCCAACTTTTATAAATAAAGATGAATTTTTCTATAAATATTATTTTGAATATTATGGAATAAATTTGATATAATGTTATAGTTGTGGGTAATATTTATAAATTTTGCAAAGTATGCAAGTTGTTATTAAATATTCGTTTGGCCTGGGAATATTCTTTTGTTAGGAATATTCGCATAATGGCTCAATCATTGGTGGACCTTACAACATTATCATTTGATCGAGAAAACGACAAAAATATTTTTATAAAAATAACTACGGAGGTGTTACCGTTAAACCGCGTTGAACTACCCGGTGGTAAAAGTACAAGAATACGCGTGGTTGACAAGTAACACACCAGATTGATTATCGATGCTTACGTGAGAAGTCACTCATTTATGCTCAATTATCACTACAAGAATCACGATCATATCTCTTATATTATTGATTCAATTATTGTCACAAGATCATCTCAGATAATATGTTATAGTATTAAATCAATAATTGAGACGACAAGTTATAAATGATTAATAATTATTGAAAGATTAAATATGTGTTATGATTTGTGGTAAGTTTGATTATTTTATGGGGGGGCTCATATGTCATCATCTAAGAGTCTCTTCATCAATAGATTTACCTTCGTCAATAGTAATTACCCTTGTGAATAGTATTTACCTTCACAATAGTAATTATCCTTGTGAATAGTATTTACCTTCGTCAATAGTAATTACCCTTGTGAATAGTATTTACCTTCGTCAATAGTAATTATCCTTGTGAATAAGATTTACCTTCGTCAATAGTAATTACCCCTTGTGAATAGTATTTACCTTCGCCAATAGTATTTACCTTCGTTAATAGTAATTACCTTTACCAGACGTCGAACCACTTGTCGTTTCACATTATAAGCGCCGAACCACTTGTCGTTTCACATTACAGCGGCCAAACCAAACAGTCAAGCCACTTGCGCTTTTCACACTAAGAAAGTGCTAAGCTAGAAATCTTCTATAAATAGAGGCCTAGGGCTTCATTATTTTCACTTAATTCATTCAAGCTATAGAGAGAGAAAGTATGTAGAGAATAAGAGAGAAAGAAGAAGAGTATTTTGTTACTACACCGTCATAAAGATTCAATCTCCTACCAAATGTAAGGGGTGTTATTCTTTCTTATTCATGAAGAGAACTGTTGTTATTCCATTGCTTATTATTCATTGGAATAACTCGTATAAGTGGTTTTACCCTATACTTGGTGACATTCTTCTATTATTCTTGGAACATTGAACATCCTCGTTCTCTTTTGTTTTACACCTGATCCCGGTTCCGCCTTTTTATTATTATTCTCATTGGAACATCCCGCTCAATGTGTTTTACACCGGACCGGTTCCATCTTTATTTATTCTCGTTGGAATATCCTATCTCGTGTGTTTTACACCGGATCCGGTTCCATCTTTATTATTCGTTGAACATCCCGCTTTGGTGAATTTCACCGACCGGTTCCGTTATTTATTATTCTCGTTGAATAACTCGTCTGCATGCGGTCTATCGCATGCATGGTGATTTCTTTTGTTATTCCATTCTTTATTATACCCAAATTGGTTAAAACTTTGATTTCTATACTCCATGAAATTAGTAGAATATCCTCGATATTTGCGTTTCATCCAAAGATTCTTTCATGGAAATATTCTTCCGATCATTCTTGAATTTTACTCTACAAAACAAGAGATGTCGATGTTGATAATTTGGACGATTAATAATTCTTGAACTTGTTTTATCAATTCTTATATCATTGTCATCATCCTCATGTTTATATTTTTTTGAAAGTCATCGTGGGCCTCAGTAGTGCATATGATGGACTTGGTATGATTACGACGAGAGACTATTCGGTGTAATCATGACCGTAATGTTACAAATGATGTGATAAAAATCCTCAAGGGTCAGTAGTGCATTGATGGACAATTGTTGGCATGATCATGACTATTAATGAATACACAAATATTCTCGCCCGTAGAAGGTATGAATAATTGTGGTCGTGATACTAAAGAATATCCTCGTCAGTAAAGTGCAGGGGTGATTCGATGATGTGGAATATTTATTAAAGTCGAGTCTCAAATATTATAACAGATGATGAAAACCTTTTAAAACCTAAAAGATAGTAGACTTTATTTTCTACTTGACTCTTTTAATGGATCAGATATTCACCGCAGCTTAAACCGGGTTGTCTATTGTATTTTATCGCTTTAACATTATCAAGACTATTGATAATTTATTCGCATTATCTTAGTCATAATATTTTATCGGGCTAGTTGAGCTCACCCTTTCTTTCACCGTTTCTCTTCGTGAAATGATAATATAGCCGGGATTTAGCCTGGGAAACGAGTGATGGTCCTCAAGATAAGATTAGTAGTCCTCACTATTCGTAAAATAGTGTGATAATAATCAGAATGAGGACTTTTTGTTTGAGTTTGTATAATATCTAGTAGATTTATATTTGTATTTAAACTCACGATTTATGTCGATTGCATATTTTACGCTTATGTTAATAAGTTGTATTTAAATTTGCATCACGTAAGTGGCGACTCAAGATGGGTGATGTATACCTAATTTTGGGGCGCCACAAGATGGCGCTATTAAGCGATTCGGACCGATGTGTCCTCTCCTCCGCATTTGAAGTGTGAGACCCCAGATTTTTATCAATAAAGATTTAAATTTTGTCGAAATAATTTTTTAATATTATGGTGTGAATTTAAGATAATATTATAGTTGTGGGTAGTATTTATAAATTTTGCAAAGTATGCAAGTTGTTATAAAATATTCGTTTGGTTGGGAATATTCTTTTGTTCGGGGAATATTCGTGACGACTACTCAATCATCAAAGTGGACCCCATTAACAAGTATTGTCGTAGTTAGAAAACGACAAAATTATCTTTCTATAAAAATAACTAGCAGAGGTGTTACCGTTAAAACCATTGAACTACCCTTTAGTAAAAGTACAAAGAATACGCCAGAGTCAGATAAGAAAGACACGATATTGATTATCGATGCTTACGTGAGAAGTCACTCAAACCTATGCTCAATTATTGCTATAGTAATCACGATCATATCTCTTATATTATCGATTCAATTATTGTCACAAGATCATCTCAGATAATATGTTATAAGATTAAATCAATAATTGAGACGACAAGTTATAAATGATTAATAATTGTTGAAAGATTAAATATGTGTTGATGAAAAAAATGATTTGTGGTAAGTTTGATTATTTTTATGGGGGCTATATGTCATCATCTAAGAGTCTCTTCATCAATAGTAATTACCTTCATCAATAGTAATTACCCTTGTGAATAGTATTTACCTTCGTCAATAGTAATTACAATTCGCCAATAGTAATTACCTTCGTGAATAGTATTTACCTTCGCCAATAGTAATTACCCTTGTGAATAGTATTTACCTTCGTCAATAGTAATTACCTTCTCACAATAGTAATTACTCTTGTGAATAGTATTTACCTTCGTCAATAGTAGTATTTACCTTCGTTAATAGTAATTACCTTTACCAGACGTCGAACCACTTGTCGTTTCACATTACAAGCGCCAAACTACCGTCAAGCCACTCGCCTTTTCACACTAAGAAAAAGTAAGCTAGAAATCTTCTATAATAGAGGCCTAGGGCTTCATTATTTTTCACTTAATTCATCAAACTCTAGAGAGAGAAACTATAGAGAGAAAGAAGAAAAGTATTCTCGCTACTTCACCTCGCCAATATTCAGCTTCTTCTAAGGTAGGGAATATTATTTTTGTAATTCGTAGTGGGTGTTATTCTTTCTTATTCATGAAGAGAACTGTTGTTATTCCATCGCTTATTATTCATTTGAATAACTCAGTATAATGCGGTTTACCCTATACTTGGTGACATTCTTCTATTATTCATTGAACATCCTCGTCTGGCAGGTGTTTTACATGGGACCGGTTCCTTTTTATTATTCTCGCTGGAACATCCCATCTCAGGTGTTTTACAGGACCTAGTTCCGCTCTTTATTATTCTCGTTGGAACATCCTCGTCGTGTGTTTTACACCGGACCGGTTCCGCCTTTTATCATTCTCGTTGAATATCCTATCTCGTGTGTTTTACACCGGATCCGGTTCCATCTTTATTATTCTATTTGAACATCCCGCTTGTGTGAATTTCACCCGACCGTTCCGTTATTTATTATTTCGTTGAATAACTCCGTCTGCAAGGTCTATCGCATGCATGGTGATTTCTTTTGTTATTCCATTCTTTATTATACCCAAATTGGTTAAAACTTTGACTTCTATACTCCATGAAATTAGTAGAATATCCTCGATATTTGCGTTTCATCCAAAGATCTTTTCATGGAAATATTCTTCCGATCATTCTTGAATTTTACTCTACAAAACAAAGATCATGTCGACAATTTGATGTTAATAATTCTCGGATTAAATAATTCTTGAACTTGTTTTATTGAATTATTATGTCATTGTCATCATCCTCATGTTATATTATGTTATCTTTGGCTTACGCGCATAAATGAACTTAGTATGATTATGACAAGGAATCATTCTTGTAGATAATCATTGCTTGTTATAAATGATGTGATAAAAGTCCTCAAAGGGCCTGTAATGCATGTTGATGGATAGTTTTTGGTATGATTATGACTAGGGGTGATTCTAAGATAGTTTGACCATTGATAATTTGATGAATATCCTCGTCAGTAAAGTAAGGGTGATACGATGATGTGGATTATTTATTAAAGTCGAGTCTCACCTATAATGTTGATGAAAACCTTTAAAACCTAAAAGATAGTAGATTTTATTTTCTACTTGACTCTTTTTAATGGATTGCTTATTCCACCGCAGCTTAAACTTATTGTCTATTGTATTTTATCGTTTAACATTCGTGAAGGCTAATGATAAATTATTCGCATTTATCTTAGTCATAATATTTCTTATCGAGCTAGTTGAGCTCACCCTTTCTTTTCACCGTTTCTCTTCAGAAATGAGAACATACCGGGACTTAGTCTGAAACGGAGTAATGGTCCAGAGGATAAGATTAGTAGTCCTCACTATTCTCGTGAAATAGTGTGATAATAGTTGTAATAAGGACTCCTTTTGAGTTTGTATAATATCTAGTAGACAATATTTGTATTTAAACTCACGCTTATGTCGATTGCATACCTACGCTTATATTAGTAAGTCAGATTTGAATTTATGTACCATGTAAGTGGCGACCCAAGACGGGTGACGGTATACCTAATTTTGGGGCGCATAACGGTTGGTATCGTAGCTAGGATATGATCCCCAAGCTAAGATGCTTAGATAAGAACTAGAGGGGAGAGACGGGAATTTTTCGCTAGTATGACCTACCTAAGTTTATTTGTTATTTAATTGGCTCACGTAGTATAGGGATAATATTTGATATATTAATTAACCCTTGTGTTGTGGCGGTGTTTGAAAATGGCAATTGAAAATATTCACAATGGAGTGAATGTGACCGTTGCGACACCTTTAATCACTAATCAAAGTTAATGCAAAGGTCGACGAGGAACAAATTAGAGATATCCACGTAGTGAATGAAGAACTAGTTGTCAGCACTTAGCTAGCTAGTTGCAGAGGTAGCAAATGAGAGTGAGGAAGAAGAGGAAGAAGAGGAAGAAGAGGAACCCGAGGAGAATTGGTTTAAGAAATTTATGATCAAAACTTAGAATTACAAAATCGTGTTCGTGAGCTAGAAGAAAAAGTTGAAGAACCAAGCAAACGGTCGTGGATCAAAGGGATACAACAATTCAAAATTGGGTTACCCGATATGTGATGCTCGAACAAAATCACGCTTTCAAGGTGGTGTAAGATATTAAAGTTGGAATCGAGAATTTAAAAATCAAAGATCACCGAAAAAGAAGAAACAACCGAACGAAGGAGAATAGAGCGATGCATGGGTAAAAGTCGACAACGCGTTGATAGTGTAGAAAAGACGTCCGATCCAATAAAGCCAAAATAGATGAAATGGACTTTTGCTTTTTGAAAAGAATTGGAGAACCCAACATCGAATTAGGAATTACCTCGTGCATAGCGGCCAACCCGAATTCGATATGGATCGAGAATAATGATTCAAATTATGGATCAGAATGTGAAGAAGCACTTAAGGGTGGAATGTACCCTATAGTAAAGTCAAACTTTGAATTCTAAGCGGAGAAGCGTTTGTCGAGAAACCCGAACGGGTTATTATGGGTAAATTAATTATAAATTATTCATAAGTCTATACTTTATTCAATACAAGTTCTACCCACTCTTTTATTCTACCTAGTTGTGTTCAATGTTTAAATTTGACTCGGAAAAATTAGACTTTGTTTTATCTATTGAAACTTCGTTGGGAGAAACCTTCGTTACCTCCAATCGCTTATTAATCTTGTTGTTTCAAATAAACACTTTCACGATCTTATCTCTTTGAAAATACTTGCCTTTGAGGTAATTTTTGAAAACGATTGATTAACTACTTATTATTCTTTTTGTAAGGTTGTTAGTTTTCATATTCCTAACCAACCCGTTATACTTAATTCAAAGTAACCAAACCCTAAAGTTAATCATCGTTATATCAAGCCATAAGTAAAGAGCCCCGATCCTTTCGTTGTTAACTTCCTTGTGTGGAATGCACCAAGCCGGACTTTTCAGAGGCGACGCCGTGAATGAAGATGGCAAGTTAATAGGTATCATTGTGAGGTGCTTTATCCAAAGTTAAAGGATAAGTCACAATTGGTATCAATGTGACGATTATCCAAGTCTTAGATGAGAGTCACATTTTGAATGATATTTCTATTATTAATAAATTTTTGAGCGTATTTATGAAGACTTCTTAACCTACTTAGAGCGTGAAATCGAATTTTGTATTGACCCCAAAGATAAAAACCCATTTCTTAAACCTCAAATATTTCTTCAACTAAAAGGATCTGCATTTACGTGGATTATGATGAAAGTCATAATAAAAGTATAGAACTAATAAAAATCATGGGTATATGAAGTATTAGTAAGTTTTATGATGAGTTATGTTGGTTAGTATGTGAAAACATGAAAGTTTCTTAGAAATCACAAAGAGTTGAAAATCAGATTTTGGTGAAAAACGTAACATGAAATTCAATTGACCATATCTCCTATTATATTTTGAATTTTTGAGTGTGGTCAAGTCCTAGAGTTAGATCTATGAGTTACCTAACTAATCCAAGTGGAATTACTGGAAAAGGTGTTGTAGATTTTTGTGTGGACTGATTTTAGCAAAGGAGTGCAAAGCTGCAAAAATCGAAAAAGCTTCTGCCATGATTTTAGAGAGGCTGTTTCGGCCACTTAAATTATGAGAAAAATTCTGGCCTTTTGGGACATGAAGGTATATGGTATAAAGTACCTCCTGTCCAAAAATGAGCTCATTCTGACTTAAAATGAGCAAGTTATGACTATTTCAATATTTAGGTTTTTTCGAATTAAAAACGCTATAACCGAGTTCTATAACTCCGATGACCATGAAATTTAAACTGAAGCTCACGTTAACATGGGTAAGGTCCTGTCAAGATTTTGGAATTTTGGAGTTAAACTTGAGGTAGCTAATTTCTTAAGGAATTAATTAGAAATTGATTTTTGAAAAATAGTAAATGAATTTTAAAATTCTTAGAAAAATATATTTTCATTATGGGACTATATTATGCTAAATCCCAGAAAAGAAATATTTTTGGGACTGATTTGGTATTTTTCATGAAAATAGTTTAGTTTACTTAACATATGAGTTAAATATGTTATGTGAAGTAACAAAGTTGAAAATAAGATTTTATGGCTAGAGAATCCTATATGTAATATATGCATATTTTTTGATGAGAGATTTGATAATTGGTGATGATATCTTATGAGTATGGCATTTTTGAATGATTAAATGCATTATATGGTAAAGCGTAATCAATTAAGATAAATTGTTTATAAATTTAAGAAGTGATTAAAATATTATTATAATATTAATGATATTAGATTATGAGATTATTAAGTGATTGATAAACATGGGAATATTCTTGAAACTCGGATAAATTATATTATAAATGTTTAATATTTATCCTTTATCTCATTCGATTGATTCTTTATATCACAATCCTCATGTTTATATTATGTTGAAAGTCATCTCGTGGCTCGTAAAAGATAGATGGACTTGGTATGATTATGACTGTGGATTATTCTAAGATAATCATAATCAGAATTGAATACACAATTATCTTTTGGCCAGAGTGCATGGATAATTTGTGGTCGAGATACTAATGAATACACGATTATCTTCGGTCAGAAGTCATGGATAATTCGTGGGTCGTGATACTAATGAATATCCTTGCCCAGAAAGTGGTGGATGATTCGATGATATGGATTAATTATCGAGTGAGTCTCAAAGAATGAAATATTAATTCATGGATGTGGTAAAAGTCATCTTTCGTCAGAAGTGTATTGATAGATATGGTATGATTATGACCAAGGATTATTCTTAGATAATCACGATCAGAATGAAAACATCTAATATCCTGGCCAAAGGGTGGTATGGATAATTCGTGGTCGTGATACTATTAAGTCGCAAGGCCTCAAAGATTATTGGTTTTATAATTGTATATCTTTGGGCCAGTAGCAAAAGATGAATTGTGAATAAATATCTTTGGCCGGATTGCAAAGATGAATTTAATGTTTTCAAACGATAAAGGTATTCAAGGTATCCTCACCTCTTTATCATACTGTAAGTACCCTAATTTCGAGGGCTTAAATTCCACAAGGAGGGAGATTGTGAGACCCTGCATTTTTATCAATAAAGATTTAAATTTTGTTTAAATAATTTTTAATATTATGGTGTGAATTTAAGATAATATTATAGTCAGGTAGTATTTATAAATTTTGCAAAGTATGCAAGTTGTTATAAAATATTCGTTTGGTCTGGGAATATTCTTTTTGTTTGGGAATATTCAGACGACTACCAATCATTGGTGGACCCCATTAACGGAAGTATTGTCGTAGTTAGAAAACCACAAAATTATCTTTTATAAAAATAACGGCAGCAGAGGTGTTACCGTTAAAACCTCATTGAACTACCCGGTAGAGTAAAAGTACAAAGAATACGCTGTGAGTTATATAAGAAGACACGATATCGATTATCGATGCTTACGAGAGAAGTCACACCACCTACGCTCAATTATTGCTATAGTAATTCACGATCATATCTCTTATATTATTGATTCAATTATTGTCACAAGATCATCTCAGATAATATGTTATAAGATTAAATCAATAATTGAGACGACAAGTTATAAATGATTAATAATTGTTGAAAGATTAAATATGTGTTGATGAAAAAAAATGATTTGTGGTAAGTTTGATTATTTTATGGGGGCTCTATATGTCATCATCTAAGAGTCTCTTCACATATAAGAATTACCTTCACAATAGTAATTACCTTGTGAATAGTATTTACCTTCGTCAATAGTAATTACCTTCATCAATAGTAATTACCCTTGTGAATAGTATTTACCTTCGCCAATAGTAATTACCCTTGTGAATAGTATTTACCTTCGTCAATAGTAATTACCTTCGCCAATAGTAATTACTCTTGTGAATAGTATTTACCTTCGTCAATAGTATTTACCTTCGTTAATAGTAATTACCTTTACCACATTACGTCGAACCACTTGTCGCTTCACACATAAAAGGCCAAACTGTCGTCAAGCCACTCGCTTTTTCACACTAAGCAGTGCTAAGCTAGAAATCTTATATAAATAGAGGCCTAGGGCTTCATTATTTTTCACTTAATTCAATCAAACTCTAGAGAGAGAAACTATGTAGAGAAAGAAGAAAAGTATTCGCTACTTCACCTCGCCAATATTCGGTTCTTCTAAGGTAGGAATATTATTTGTTGTACTGTAGTGGGTGTTATTCTTTCTTATTCATGAAGAGAACTGTGTTATTCCATCGCTTATTATTATTTTGAATAACTCGTATAACGGTTTACCCTATACTTGGTGACATTCTTCTATTATTCTCATTGGAACATCCCGTCTCAGGTTTTTTACAGGACCGGTTCCGCTTTTATTATTATTTGCTTGGAACATCCTGCTCTGCAGGTGTTTTACACCGGACCGGTTCCGCTCTTTTTATTATTCTCGCTGGAACATCCTCGTCGTGTGTGTTTTACACCGGACCTGGTTCCGCCTTTTATCATTCTCGTTGAATATCCTATCTCGTGTGTTTTACAATCGGATCCGGTTCCATCTTTATTATTCTCGTTGGAACATCCCGCTTGTGTGAATTTTCACCGACTCGGTTCCGTTATTTATTATTCGTTGAATAACCTCGTCTGCATGCGGTCTATCGCATGCATGGTGATTTCTTTTATTATTCCATTCTTTATTATACCCAGTTGGTTAAAACTTTGACTTCTATACTCCATGAAATTAGTAGAATATCCTCGATATTTGCGTTTCATCCAAAGATCTTTTCTGGAAATATTCTTCACATTCATTCTTGAATTTTACTCTACAAAACAAGATTATCATGTTGACAATTGATGTTAATAATTCTCGGATTAAATAATTCTTGAACTTGTTTTATTGAATTATTATGTCATCATCATCATCATCCTCATGTTATATTATGTTATCTTTGGCTTACGTGCATAAATGAACTTAGTATGATTATGACAAGGAATCATTCTAAGATAATCACGGCTTGTTATAAATGATGTGATAAAAGTCCTCGGTATTCAGTAATGCGTTGATGGATAGTTTTGGTATGATTATGACTAGGGGTGATTCGGTATAGTCGTCACGACCATTGATAATTTGATGAATATCCTCGTCAGAAAAGTGTAGGGTGATACGATGATGTGGATTATTTATTAAAGTCGAGTCTCATTATATAAAGTTGATGAAAACCTTTAAAACCTAAAAGATAGTAGATTTTATTTTCTACTTGACTCTTTTTAATGGATTGCTTATTCCACGCAGCTTAAACTTATTGTCTATTGTATTTTATCGCTTTAACATCGTTGAAGGCTAATGATAAATTATTCGCATTTATCTTAGTCATAATATTTTCATCGAGCTAGTTGAGCTCACCCTTTCTTTTCACCGTTCTTCGTGAAATGAGAACATACCGGGACGAGTCGGGAAAACGGAGTAATGGTCCGAGAGGATAAGATTAGTAGTCCTCACTATTCGTGAAATAGTGTGATAATAGTTGTAATAAGGACCTTTTGAGTTTGTATAATATCTAGTAGACAATATTTGTATTCAAACTCACGCTTTATGTCGATTGTATACCTATAGCTTATATTAGTAAGTCAGATTTGAATTTATGTACCATGTAAGTGGCGCACCCAAGATGGGTGACGGTATACCTAATTTTGGGGCGTTACATGAAGCATACGACCCGGTGGTCGTTCTTCTTCCTTTGAAACGGGTGCTGGTGCTGACGTCTTTCCATCATTGTTGAATCTCATTTTCTTGAAATGTCCATTCTTATTATTTTGGCCCCGATTACCACCAAGTGGTTACCATATCTACTTCGTTGATTTCTCCACGCTTGTTGTCACCGCTCGATGACTACTCTCACCGGTAATATAATTTTGCTTACCGCTTCTCTTTAGTCAGTGTTGACTCGTTATCGCGCGCTCCACTAATCGAGCCCTATTTACAACATCCGAATAAAACACGCTTTATGAGAAATAAGATGTTCGACGTATCTCGCTTCAAACCTCTTAAAAACATTCGCGTCATTCTCTTCATTATCCACCAAGTGGGACGCAAATCGTGATAACTCCGCAAATTTTGCCTCATATTGCGATTACCTGGCCATATTGTTTTGTTCCAACTTGATAAACTCCACCTCCTTCATGTGGCGTAATACTTTCGTGAAAGTTTTTGTCGTTGAACGACTCCCGAACTTCTCCCAAGATATCTTGAAGACAAAGAAGTTGAGTACGTTTTTACCGATTCCCACCAAGAATCGCCTCCGCAAGCGCAACATAAAGGCGGCAAAAGGAACCTTTTGCTTCTCTGAGCATCCCAAGACATCAAATATCTTGGTAATCTGCTTTATCCATGCTTCCGCCGTGAAGTGGTTTTGCTCTCCCTTAAACTCCGGTGGTCCAAACTCCTTGAATTGTTTAGCGGTGTGCCGAGAGTTTTCCGTGTTTCCACCCACGTTTTGGATGTGAGTCGTCACCGATGTTGCATGAATTCTAAAACCTTTAAACGTCATCGTTAGTCAATTGATCGGTGTTGTTATTTACGGGAGGATTATCGCCATCCTGTTGCACATTGTCTCGATTATTGATATGTGGAGAATCAATACCTCGTGTGCTCCATTGCTATTCTCAACATTCTCGGATGCCATTTTCAAACACCGCCACAAAATAAGGGTTAATTGACATGCAACATATTATCACTATACTCTCGCTGCATCAATCAAATACCAAATAAACTTAGGTAGGTCATACAAGCGAAGGAATTCCCGTCTCTCCCTCCTAGTTCTATTCTCACATCTTAGCCAGGATCATATCCCTAAGCTCGATACTCAACCGTGACGCGCCCAAAATTAGGTATACTTCACCCATCTTGGGTCGCCACTTACATGGTACATAAATTCAAATACAACTTACTAACCTAACTCGTCAGGTATAATATGATATAAATCGTGAGTTTGAATACAAATATTGTCTACTAGATATTATACAAACTCAAAAGGAGTCCTCATTACAACTATTATCACACTATTTCACGTAATAGTGAGGACTACTAATGCTATCCTCTGGACAATTACTTCGTTCTCCGACTCGTCCCAAATTTATGTTCTCATTTCCTCAAGAGAACAGTGAAAGAAAGGGTGAGCTCAACTAGCCCAAGAAGAAATTTTATGACTAAGATAATGCGTAATAAATTATCATTAGCCTTCAACAAAGTGTTAAACCGATAAAAATACAATGGACAACCGGCTTAATCAGCAATGAATAAGCAATCCATTAAAAGTGTCAAGTAGAGAATAAAGTCTACTATCTTTTAGGTTTTAAAAGGTTTTCATCAATTTTTATCACGAGACTCAAACTTAATAATAAACCACCACATCTAATCATCCTCGCACTACTGGCCAAGGATTTTCATCAAATTATCAATGGTCACGACTATACCGAATCACCCCCGGTCATAATCATACCAAAAACTATCCATCATCGCATTACAGCCACCGAGGACTTTTTGTCACATCATTTATATCAAGTCATGATTATACCGAATGATCCTCGGTCATAATCATACTAAGTTCATCTATGCACGTAAGCCAAAGATAACATAATATAACACGAGGGATGATGACAATGACATAGTAATTCAATAAAACAAGTTCAAGAATTATTTAATCCATGAATTATTAACGCCCAAATTGTCAACACGACATCGTTTCGTAGAGTAAAATTCAATAATGATCGTAAGAATATTTCCATGAAAAGATATTTGGATGAAACGCAAATATCAAGGATATTCTACTAATTTCATGGAGTATAGAAGTCAAAGTTTTAACATACCGGGTATAATAAAGAATGGAATAACAAAAGAAATCACCACGCATGCGCAGATTGCATGTATGAAAAGTTATTCCAATGTAATAATAATAATCGGAACCGTGTCGTGAAATTCACACCGCTGTGATGTTCCAACAGTAATAATAAAGATGGAACCAGATCCGTGTAAAAACACATGATAGATATTCCAATGTAATGATAAAGAGGCGGAACCAGTCCTGTAAAACACATGCATGTGATGTTCCAACAGAATAATAAAATCGGAACCAGTCCGTGTAAAACACATGCATGTGATGTTCCAAATAATAATAATAGAAGAATGTCACCAAGTATAGGGTAAATCACAGATACAAAAGTTATTCCAATGTAATAATAAGCAATGGAATAACATAAGGATTTCACCAAGTATAGGTATGCCACAGATACAAAGTTATGTATAGGGTATGCCACTTTTACAAAAGTTATTCCAATGTAATAATAAAGTGAATGGAATAATGTAAGTTCTCTTCAAGAAGAAGAATAACACCCCTCACCGTAAAAGAACCGAATATAGAAGTAGTGAAGTAAGCGATATACTCTTCTTCTTTCTATAATTTTCTCTATAGCTTTCTCTATAATTTCTCTCTCTAGAGTTTCAATGAATTGTAAGAAAATAATGAAGGAATGAGCTTCTATTTATAGGAAAATAGAATGCATAGTAATTAATCCATGAACGGCTGCATTGATTTACTTTAATCGACTATCCATATTTAAAGAAAAATCTTTTAAATAAAATATAATATATTCTATTTATATAAAAACATTTTACTATGCAAACACTATGCAAAACACTATGCAAAAACACTACGCAACACTACGCATAATAAAATATAATATATTTTATTTATAAAATAACTTTAATAAAGTATTACATTTTTATATAAAAGATGTTTCGCTTTTATTACGTTAATAACACTAATAAAACAAAAAGTCATTATCGCTATAATAATTCATGATAATAATGGAATCAAACCGGTGACTTCTCACATAAGCATCAATAATCAATACCGTGCGCTACTACGCAACCACACGACATCGCATTTTTACTACCGAAAGTAGTTCAACAAGATCAACCAGTAAAACTTCCGCCGTTATTTTAATAAAATATTTTGTCGTTTTTCAATCCGATAATAATTACATTAATAGGGTCCACCAATGATTGAGTAGTTATTGCATTTAATATTCCCTCGCTAAATCGAATATTCCCCACCAATCGAATATAATATAACCACTTGATACTTTGCAAAATTTATAAATACTACCCACAACTATAATATTATCTCAAATTCACACCATAATATAAAAAATTATTTTGACAAAATTTAAATCTTTATTAATAAAACTGGGTCTCATATGGTCACAGGTTGGTATCGAGCTTAGGATATGATCTCCTGGCGTGAGATCGGGAATAGAACTAGGAGGGGAGAGACGAAGTAAATCCTTTCACAAGGTGTCCTACCTAAGCTTATTTGTTAGTTTGGTCAAGATATAGGATATTATGTGATTGATTTCCTTAATTAACCCTTGTTTTATGACAAGAATTGAGAATGTCGATCGAGAATATTAATAGTGGTGTAAATGAGACCGTGGAGATGCCTCGTATTTAACAACGAGGAGAACGTGAAACAGTGGCAATGTACCTCCGTGAATAACACCAACCGAAAGCGAGATGATGAACGAGGAATGTTTAGAAGCTTTTGCAGTTCATGCAAAATCGCACGACGAGGAGACTCGTGTTCAAAATACTGAGGAGGAGATGATAGAATTCACCGGTGGTCACAAAGCCAAGCAGCTTCAAAGAGTTGGGACCACCGACTCTGGGAAAGCCGATCCGATCATGGCGAAAACATGGGTCAAGCAAATTACCAAGATATTCGATGTCTTGGGATTACGAAGGAATGTAAAGTTCCATTCGCTACTTTTATGTTCCGTATACAGGCAGACATTGGTGGGAATCATGAAGCATACCCATTCAAATTGCACTCAAAGATGTCATGGGAGACGCTTTGAAACTTGATTCAATGACAAGTACTTCCCCGAAAGTATTCATGGCTATATGAAGGAAGTGGAGTTTATTAGA
Source organism: Panax quinquefolius (assembly GCA_020205615.1). Lineage (NCBI taxonomy): Eukaryota > Viridiplantae > Streptophyta > Magnoliopsida > Apiales > Araliaceae > Panax > Panax quinquefolius. Next base: position 7,649,045 of record CM035158.1, read on the forward strand.
TCGAGCGAATAACATGACGGTGTCCCAAAGACGAGGCGAAGTTTCATGAGTTATCCGTGTTTGCACCTCATTTGGTGGAGAATGAGGAACGATGACGCGGATGTTTTCGAGAGGTTTGAAAACCTAAGATACGCCAAGATCTCATTTCTCATAAATTTTCTCTATTCAGAGATGTTGTAAGCAGGCTCAATTGTTAGAGCGAAATAACGAGTACGCTCAACCGAGGGACCATAACCAGGATCATACCAAAGATAGCAGATCATCGTAATAACGATAACCGGTGGAGAAAGAAGAATACGGACAAAGGCGATAACCACTCCGGTGGTAATCGTGGCCATGAAAATAGAAGAAGCGAGTTGGGAGGAGATTTTAAAAGAGGAGATTCAATAACGACCATGTGAAGACGCCACGCCAAAGGGCAATCAATGGTTCCAAGGAGGAGAAAGACCATCGGTCGATGTTACAAATGCGGAAAGAGGGATATATCATCAAACCCGCCCACAACAGCTTTAAGGTATGCTATAATTGTGGAAAAGAAGGACATATCGCCGAGATCAGACGATATCTAAACCTAGTGCAATGGGAGGCGGTGACTCAAAAGGATGTCCCGTAAAAGTCAAAGTCAACGATTCTCGGAAGAGCGTTTGTCGTGACCCATTAAAATACGAGGAACCCGAACGGTTAGCATCAAGTTAGTTAATTATAAATTCTTCAAGTTTATACCTTACTAGAATCTGGCTTCTACCCATTCTTTTTATCTCTTGCTTGCATGATAACGTTTGAACTTGACTACGGAGAAATTAGACTTTGACCTATTTATGGAGACTCCGTTAGAGAAACTTTCATTACATCCGTTGTTTAAAAAATCTTGTTTGATTCAAGTTGGCACCATTACCTTACCATTGACCTTATCTCTTTAAAGATACTTGCTTTTGGGGATTGATTGGTTAACTACTCATCATGCCAAAATTGATTGCTTTTGTAAGGTTGTTAGTTTTTGTGAGACCCCAGATTTTATTAATAAAGATTTAAATTTGGTCGAAATAATTTTTAATATTATGGTGTGAATTTGAGATAATATTATAGTTGTGGGTAGTATTTATAAATTTTGCAAAAGTATGCAAGTGGTTATATTATATTCGATTGGTCTGGGGAATATTCGGTTTAGCAGGGAATATTCGTGATAACTACTCAATCATTAGTAGACCCCACAATGTAATTATTCATTTGATCGAGAAAACGACAAAAATATTTTATTAAAATAACGGCGGAAGTTTTACCGCTGATATTGTTGAACTACTCTTAGTAAAAGTACAAGAATACGTGTGGTTGCATAATAAAGCACACCGTGATTGATTATTGATGCCTATGTGAGAAGTCACACGGTTTGATTCCATTATCACAATTAATAATATGAATTATTATAATGATAATGACGCTTTTGTTTTATTCAGTATTATTAACGTAATAAAATGTAAACATCTTTTATATAAAATAGAATACTTTATTAAAGTTATTCTATAAATAGTAATATATTATATTTTATTATGCATAGTGTTGCATAGTATTTTGCATAGTGTTTTGCATAGTATTGCATAAGTGTTTGCATAGTAAAATGTTTTTATATAAATAGAATATATTATATTTTATTTAAAAGATTTTTCTTTAAATATGGACCGTCCGATTAAAGTAAATCAACTGGACCGCTCATGGATTAGTTACTTATGCATTCCATTTTCCTATAAATAAGCTCATTCCTTCATTATTTTCTTTTAATTTATCAAACTCTAGAGAGAGAAATTATAGAGAGGGTTTATAGGAGAAAGTTATAGAAAGAAGAAGAAGATATTCGCTACTTCACTACTTCTATATTCAGTTTTTTTACAGTAGTGGATGTTATTCTTTCTTCTTCAAGAGAACTTCGTTATTCCATTCATTATTATTCGTTGAATAACTCGTAAAAGTGACATACCCTATACATAACCTCAGATATGCAGATATCCTATACTTGGTGAAATCCTATTGTTATTCCATTCTTATTTATTCTCGTTAGAATAACTCAGATACGCCAGCTTTACCCTATACTTGGTGACATTCTTCTATTATTCATTGGAACATCCGTGCTGCATGTGTTTTACAGGAATTCGGTTCTGTTTTTTTTATTATTCCGCTGAACATCTTGTCATGCAGTGTTTTACAGGACCGGTTCCTCTTTATCATTCTCGTTGGAATATCCTATCTCGTGTGTTTTACACCGGATCCGGTTCCATCTTTATTATTACGTTGGAACATCCCGCTTGGTGTGAATTTCACCGACCGGTTCCGTTATTATTATTCTCGTTGAATAACCTCGTCTGCGCATAAGCACCGCATGCATGGTGATTTCTTTTGTTATTCCATTCTTTATTATACCCAAATAAGTTAAAACTTTGACTTCTATACTCCATGAAATTAGTAGAATATCCTCGATATTTGCGTTTCATCCAAAGATCTTTTCATGGAAATATTCTTCCGATCATTATTGAATTTTACTCTCTACTAAACAAAGATCATGTCGACAATTTGGACGTTAATAATTCATGGATTAAATAATTCTTGAACTTGTTTTATTGAATTACTATGTCATTGTCATCATCCTCATGTTATATTATGTTATCTTTCGCTTACGTGCATAGATGAACTTAGTATGATGATTATGACCAGGATCATTCTAAGATAATCATCGACTTGATATAAATGATGTGACAAAAGTCCTCAAAGTGGCATTCAGTAATGCAAATGATGGATAGTTTTTGGTATGATTATTATGACTGTGGGTGATTCTAAGATAGTCATGACCATTGATAATTTGATGAAAATCCTCGACCGTGGTACGTGGATGATTAGATGGTGGTTTATTATTGTCGAGTCTCAAATGATAAAAATTGATGAAAACCTTTAAAACCTAAAAGATAGTAGACTTTATTCTCTACTTGACTCTTTTAATGGATTGCTTATTCGCCGCAGCTTAAAACCGGTTGTCTATTGTATTTTATCGTTTAACATCGTTGAAGGCTAATGATAATTTATTCTCGCATTATCTTAGTCATAATATTTCTTCTTGGGCTAGTTGAGCTCACCTTTCTTTCTTTCACCGTTTTCTTCGTGAAATGAGAACATAGTTGGGATGAGTCTGGGAACGTAAGTAATGGTCCGAGAGGATAGCATTAGTAGTCCTCACTATTCTGCGTGAAATAGTGTGATAATAGTTGTAATGAGGACTCCTTTTGAGTTTGTATAATATCTAGTAGACAATATTTGTATTCAAACTCACGGTTTTTATGTCGTATTGTATACCTACAATTATATTAGTAAGTTGTATTTGAATTTATGTACCATGTAAGTGGCGACCCAAGATGGGTGACGATACCTAATTTTGGGGCGCCACGGTTGGTATCGAGCGTATAAGTGTGAAGAGCCCCAGCCTCTCATTTGGTGACTTCGTTGATGGGGAATGCAACCGCCGATCTCGTAGGGGGCCGGAGATGGAAAGTCGATAGGTACCAATGTGAGGTGCTGACACAAGTTGGTGTCCAGAGTCACAGTTGGTATCAGAGCTTAGGGATATAATCCCTGGCTAAGAGGTGAGAATAGAACTAGGAGGGGAGAGACGGGAAATTCCTTCGCTAGTATGACCTACCTAAGTTTATTTAGTATTTAATTGGTCGGTCAGTGTAGAGGGATAATATGTGACATGTTAATTAACCCTGGTTTTGTGGCAGTATTTGAAAATGGCATCCGAAAATGTTGAGATAAGCATTGGAGCACAGGAGACTGTTGATTCTCCACAGATCAATAATCAGGACAATGTGCAACAGGATGGCGATAATCCTCCTGTAAACAACAACACTGATCAATTGACTAACGACGGTACGTTTAAGAGGTTTTTAGAATTCATGCAACATCAGGCGAAAGCGACTCCTGTCCAAAACGTAGGTGGAAACACGGAAAACTCTCGGGCGGTCACCGCTAAACAATTCAAGGAGCTGGGACCACCGGAGTTTAAGGGAGAGCCAAAACCACTTCTGGCGGAAGCATGGATAAAGCAGATTACCAAGATATTTGATGTCTTGGGATGCTCCGAGGAGCAAAAGGTTCCTTTTGCCGCCTTTTATGTCATGCGCGAGAGCAGACATTGGTGGGAAATCCAGAAAACGTACTCAACTCCGTCAGATCAAGATATCTTGGGAGAAGTTCCATGAGTCGTTTCAACGACAAATACTTTCCGAAAAGTATTCGCCACATGAAGGAGGTGGAGTTTATCAAGTTGGAACAAAACAATATGACCGTATGTCGCAATACGAGGCAAAATTTATGAGTTATCACGATTCAAGGCCCCACACTTGGTGGATAATGAAAGAGAATGACGCGAATGTTTTTAAGAGGTTTGAAGCCGGAGATACGTCAACATCTTATTTCTCATAAACCGTGTTTTTATTCAGATGTTGTAAATAGGGCTCGATTAGTGGAGCGCGATAACGAAAGTCAACGCAACTAAAAAGAGAGCAAGCCAAAAAATTATAATACCAATGGAGAGTAGTCATCAAGCGGTGACAACAAGCGTGGAGGAAATCAACAAGGCCAGATATGGTAACCACTTCCTTGTGGTAATCGGGGCCAAAATAATAAAATGGACATTTCAAGAAAAGGAGATTCAACAATGATGGAAAGACGTCAAAGACCAAAGACCGTTTCAAAGGAAGAAGAACGACCACCCATTATATGCTTCAAATGCGGAGGAGAGGACACATCATCGGTCGGATCGCGCCATGCCATCCAAAGCATGTTATAATTGTGGAAGAGAAGGTCACTTAGCTCGATTTTGTCGCCATCAAGACAAATTCAATTAGGATGGAGGCACCAAAGGTCATCCCTGCATAAACCAAAGCCTGTAGTTTAAGAGAGAGCGTTTTTTCTCGTGACGAGGAACCCGAATAAAATTATCACGGGTAAGTTAATCGTAAGCTCTCATAAGTCTATACCGTGTTAGATACCAGTTCTACCCACTTTTATTTCACCTAGTTGCATTCAACGCTTGAATTTAACTCTCGAAGAAGTTAAACTTTGACTTATTGGTTGAAACTTCGTTAGTAGGAGCCTTCGTTATCGCTACTATTTTTTAAATCTTGTTTAATTCAAATAAACATTTTCACGTTACTGTCGATCTTATCTTTTGAAAATATTTGCCTTTGATGTGATTTTGAGTCAATTGGTTAACTACTCATCATGCTTTTTTCGTAAGGTTGTTAGCTTTTATATTTATAACAACCCTTACATACCTAATTCAAAGTAACCAAATCCTAAAGTTAATCATTGTCATATCAAGCCATAAGTAAAGAGCCCCAAACCTTTTCGTTGTTAACTTCTTTTGTGGAATGCACCAAGCCTTTTTTTCAGTAGGCGACATCATGAATGAAGATGGCAAGTTTATAGGTATCATTGTGAGGTGTTATCTAGGTTAAGGGATAGAAGTCACAGTCAGTATCAATGTGACGTACTATCCAAGTCTTGGATGAGAGTAACAGATTTTGAATGATATTTCTATCATTAATAAATTTCTTGACGTATTCTTGAAGATTTCTAGCCTACCCTAGAGCGTGAAATCGAATTTTGTATTGACCCCCCAGATAAAAACCCATTTCTTAAACCTCAAATATTTCTTCAACTAAAAGGATCATTTACGTGGTTTATGATGAAAGTCATAATAAAAGCATTGGAATAATGAAAATCATGGGTATTCGTGGTATTAGTAAGTTTTATGATGAGTTATGTTGGTTAGTATGTGAAAACATGAAAGTTTCTTAGAAATCACAAAGAGTTGAAAATCAGATTTTGGTGAAAAACGTAACATGAAATTCAATAGACCATATCTCCTATTATATTTTGAATTTTTGAATGTGGTCAAGACCTAGAGTTAGATTTATGAGTTACCTAACTAATCCAAGTGGAATTACTGGAAAAGGTGTTGTGGATTTTTGTGTGGACTGATTTTAGCAAAGGAGGCCAAAGCTGTAAATTTCGAAAATGCTACTATCCAGAAACTTTAAGGGACTGTTTCGGCCACTTAAATTATGAGAAAAATTCTGGCCTTTTGGGACATGAAAGTATATGGTATAAAGTACCTCCTGTCCAAAAATGAGCTCATTCTCGACTTAAAATGAGCAAGTTATGACTCTTTCAATATTTAGGTTTTTCCCGATGAAAATGCTATAACCGGAGTTCTATAACTCCGATGACCATGAAATTTAAACTAGAAGCTTACGTTAATATGTGTAAGGTCCTGCCAAGATTTGGGAATTTTGGAGTTAAACTTGAGGTAGCTAATTTCTTAAGGAATTAATTAGAAATTGATTTTTAAAAATAGTAAATGAATTTTAAAATTCGAGAAAAATATATTTTCATTATGGGACTATATTATGCTAAATCCCAGAAAAGAAATATTTTTGGGACTGATTTGGTATTTTTCATGAAAATAGTTTAGTTACTTAACATATGAGTTAAATATGTTATGTGAAGTAACAAAAGTTGAAAATAGGATTTTATGGCTAGAGAATCCTATATGTAGTATATATGCATATTTTTGATGAGGATTTGATAATTGGTGATGATATTTTATGAGTATGGCATTTTTGAATGATTAAATGCATTATATGGTAAAGCGTAAACAATTAAGATAAATTGTTTATAAATTTAAGAAGTGATTAAAATATTGTTATAATATTAATGATATTAGATTATGAGATTATTAAGTGATTGAAAACATGGGGATATTCTTGAATCCTCGGATAAATTATATTATAAATGTTTAATATTTATCCTTTATCTCATTTGATTGATTCTTTATATCATTATCCTCACGCTTATATTATGTTGAAAGTCATACGTATTCTGTAGTAGTGCATAGATGGACTTGGTATGATTATGACCGAGGATTGTTCTCGTATAATCATAATCAGTAATGAATACACAATTATCTTCGTAGTAGTGCATGGATAATTTGTGGTCGTGATATCTTAATGAATACACAATTATCTTCGTCAGTAGTGCATGGATAATTTGTGGTCGTGATACTTAATGAATACACAATTATCTTTGGTAGTAGTGCATGGATAATTTGTGGTCGTGATACTAATGAATATCCTTGGCCCGTAGAGCGGTGGATGATTCGATGATGTGGATTAATTATTGATTTGAGTCTCAAAGAATGAAATATTAATTCATGGATGTGTTCAAAGTCATACGTGGCTTACGTGCATAGATGGACTTGGTATGATTATGACTGAGGATTGTTCGGCATAATCATAATCGTAATTAAAAACACAATTATCTTTGGTCAGTAGTGCATGGATAATTTGTGGTCGTGATACTAATGAATATCCTTGGCGCCGTAGTGCGGGGATGATTCGATGATGTGGATTAATTATTGAAGCCGAGTCTCAAAGAATGAAATATTAATTCATGGATGTGTTCAAAGTCATCGTGGCTTACGTGCATAGATGGACTTGGTATGATTATGACTGAGGATTGTTCGGATAATCATAATCAGTAATTGAAAACACAATTATCTTCGCCAGTAGTGCATGGATAATTTGTGGTCGTGATACTAATGAATATCCTTGGCCCGTAGTGCGGTGGATGATTCGATGATGTGGATTAATTATTGAGCCGAGTCTCAAAGAATGAAATATTAATTCATGGATGCGTTCAAAGTCATCTCGTGGCTTACGTGCATAGATGGACTTGGTATGATTATGACCGTGGATTGTTTTAAGATAATCATAATCAGTAATTGAAAAACACAATTATCTTTGGCCAGTAGTGTATGGATAATTTGTGGTCGTGATACTAATGAATATCCTCGCCTCGTAGAAGTGTGGATGATTCGATGATGTGGATTAATTATCGAAATGAGTCTCAAAGAATGAAATATTAATTCATGGATGCGTTCAAAGTCATCTCATGGCTTACGCATGCATAGATGGACTTGGTATGATTATGACTGTGAGGATTGTTCGGTATAATCATAATCAGATTGTAATTGAAAACACGAATATCCTTCGCCGATTAGTGCATGGATAATTCGTGGTCGTGATACTATTAAGTCGCTGCGTCTTAGCATTATTGGTTTTATAGCTTGTATATCTTTGCTTTTGTAGAAAAAAGATGAATTGTTAATGAATAGCTTTGGCAGATTTCAAAGATGAATTTAATATTTTTAAACAATAAAGGTATTCAAGGTATCCTCATCTCTTTATCATACCAGTATCGCACTCTAATTTCGAGGGCTTAAATTCCATAAGGAGGGAGATTGTGAGACCCCAGATTTTATTAATAAAGATTTAAATTTGGTGAAATAATTTTTAATATTATGGTGTGAATTTGAGATAATATTATAGTTGTGGGTAGTATTTATAAATTTTGCAAAGTATGCAAGTGGTTATATTATATTCGATTGGTGGGGAATATTCGGTTTAGACAGGAATATTCGCATAACTACTCAATCATTGGTGGACCCTAATAATGTAATTATTGTTTGATCGAGAAAACGACAAAAATATTTTATTAAAATAACGGCGGAAGTTTTACCGTTGATATCGTTGAACTACTCGGTAGTAGTAAAAGTACAAGAATACGTGTGGTTGCATAAGAAGACACGGTATTGATTATTGATGCTACATGTGAGAAGTCACTCGGTTTGATTCCATTATCACAATTAATAATATGAATTATTATAGCGATAATGACGTTTTGTTTTATTCAGTATTATTAACGTAATAAAATGTAAACATCTTTTATATAAAATAGAATACTTTATTAAAGTTATTCTATAAATAGAATATATTATATTTTATTATGCATAGTGTTCGTATAGTATTTTGCATGTAGTTTTTTTGCATAGTATTGCATATAGTGTTTGCATAGTAAAATGTTTTTATATAAATAGAATATATTATATTTTATTTAAAAGATTTTTCTTTAAATATGGACCGTCCGATTAAAGTAAATCAATCTGGACCGTTCATGGATTAGTTACTATGCATTCCATTTTCCTATAAATAAGCTCATTCCTTCATTATTTTTTCTTTTAATTCATTGAAACTCTGTAGAGAGAAATTATAGAGAGAAGCTATAGAGGAGAAAGTTATAGAAAGAAGAAAGAGTATTCTCGCTACTTCACTACTTCTATATTCAGTTCTTTTTAAGTAAGGATGTTATTCTTTCTTCTTCAAGAGAACTTCGTTATTCCATTCATTATTATTCATTGGAATAACTCGTAAAAGTGACATACCCTATACATAACTCAGATATGCAGATATCCTATACTTGGTGAAATCCTATTGTTATTCCATTCTTATTTATTCATTAGAATAACTCAGATAATCGCTGACTTACCCTATACTTGGTGACATTCTTCTATTATTCATTGGAACATCCCGTCGTGTGTTTTTTACGGACTGGTTCGCTTTTTTTATTATTACGTTGGAACATCTTGTCGTGTGTTTTACACCGGACCGGTTCCGCTCTTTATCATTCTCGTTAGAATATCCTATCTCATGTGTTTTACACCGGATCCGGGTTCCATCTTTATTATTCTGTTGAACATCCCGCTTGGTGTGAATTTCACCGACCTGGTTCCGTTATTATTATTACGTTGAATAACCTCGTCTGGCGCCAAATACCGCATGCATGGTGATTTCTTTTGTTATTCCATTCTTTATTATACCCAAATTGGTTAAAACTTTGACTTCTATACTCCATGAAATTAGTAGAATATCCTCGATATTTTGCGTTCATCCAAAGATCTTTTCATGGAAATATTCTTCCGATCATTATTGAATTTTACTCTCACTAAACAAAGATCATGTTGACAATTTGGACGTTAATAATTCATGGATTAAATAATTCTTGAACTTGTTTTATTGAATTACTATGTCATCATCATCATCATCCTCATGTTATATTATGTTATTTTGGCTTACGTGCATTGATGAACTTAGTATGATTATGACCAGGATCATTCTAAGATAATCACGACTTGATATAAATGATGTGACAAAAGTCCTCAAAGTGGCTGTGAATGCAAATGATGGATAGTTTTGGTATGATTATGACCGTGGGTGATTCTAAGATAGTCATGACCATTGATAATTTGATGAAAATCCTTGGACCGTGGTACAGGGGATGATTAGATGTGGTGGTTTATTATTGTCGAGTCTCAAATGATAAAAATTGATGAAAACCTTTAAAACCTAAAAGATAGTAGACTTTATTCTCTACTTGACTCTTTTAATGGATTGCTTATTCACTGCAGTTAAACCGGTTGTCTATTGTATTTTATCGGTTTAACATTGTTGAAGGCTAATGATAATTTATTCTCGCATTATCTTAGTCATAATATTTCATCGGGCTAGTTGAGCTCACCTTTCTTTCTTTCACCGTTTCTTCGTGAAATGAGAACATAGCCGGGACGAGCTCTGGGAACGTAAGTAATGGTCCAGAGGATAGCATTAGTAGTCCTCACTATTCGTGAAATAGTGTGATAATAGTTGTAATGAGGACTCCTTTTGAGTTTGTATAATATCTAGTAGACAATATTTGTATTCAAACTCACGGTTTATGTCGTATTGTATACTACAATTATATTAGTAAGTTGTATTTGAATTTATGTACCATGTAAGTGGCGACCCAAGATGGGTGACGATACCTAATTTTGGGGCGTCACGGAGTTTTTCATATTCCTAAGCAACTTTGTTATTCAACTCAAGCAAATAAACCATTGTAGTGAACATTTTCATATCAAGCCATGAAGTCATTCGTTTATTACGGATGTCAAGTTTTCTTAGTCCATGTTATGGATTTGAATAAAACACGCGTCGATTTGAATAATATTCTTGTTGTTATTGATTTTTCCTGACGTATTTCCTGAAGAATTTATTGGCTTACTCCCAAAGACTGATATTAAATTTTGTATCAACTTTGAACCCGGTACAAAACTCATTTCTAAAATCTCATATCGAATGGCTCCTATTGAACTTCAGGAGTTAAAAATTCAACTATAGAATTTGGTACATGAGCCTTTATCTTGTGACTTCCTTTGTGGAATTCACCTAAGCCAGACTCTCTGTAGGGGACGTCATATTCGTGCGATAGTAAAACCGATAAGTGTCATTGTGACGTCTTATCCAAGATTGGGATATGAGTCATGATTGAGAACAACCTAAGCTTCGGTAATCGAAATCGTAGTTTTCAGGCTTAGTTGGTTATTATCGGAGAGTCGTTGAAGGATATTCTCGAATCGCTATTCCATTAACGAAATGACTCATAGAGATACAAAATTCAAATGGAGCAAGGAATGTGGGAAGAGCTTGAAGAACTCAAGAGGAGACTCATTTCAAAGATATGTTCTGACCATGCCATCCTGGAAAAGCGAACGTGGTAGCTGACGTGTTGAGTAGAAGATCGTATACAAATACGAGTACGATGTTGTCAAAGACTAATTTCGTATAATATACAAATAATAGAGATGGAGATGAAAACTCTAGGTACCCACGTGATGATATCTGAGCACGTGATGATATACTGAGTATAATCGACTTTAATCGATAAAGTTAAAGTATTCAAGCCACACAACCGAGGTGATGAATTTGAAGAAGGAGGTGCAAGAAGTTGTTATTTTAAAAGCGAAATCGGTGAGGTGAGGAAAGCTCAAACCTTCGATTTATTAATCCATTTGAAATTCTCGATCGAATAGACCGTGGCCTATAGACTCGCTTTTTACCACCAAGTATGACGCGTGTTCATAACGCTTTTCACGTGTCGATGTTACGTAAATATGTGGACGACCGAAACACGTTATTGAGTTAGAACCGGACGAGATAGCCAAGACTTAACGTATGAGAGAGGTACTGTCAAGATCTTGGATAGGAAGGAGCATGCCCTACGCCAAGAAAGGTCATACCACAAGTTAAAGTTTTGTGGAGGAATCATGCTATATAGAAATGACTGGGAATTGGAAACGAAAATGAAAGCGAGGTATCCTCATCTTTTCAAAACACCAGTACGTCACGCCAATTTCGAGGACGAAATTTCATAAGGAGGGAGGTTGTAAGACTCAAATTTTTTAAATAAAAAGGAATTTCCTTTATTTATTATCTTGAAATAGTAAGGGTTGATTTGATTAATGTGGATAGTTAAGGGTTAAATATGCAAATATTTCAAAATAAGCAAGTGGTTATAAAATATTCATTTTGTTGTGGGAATATTCGTTTGGTCGTGGAATATTAAATGATCGTCAGAATATTCGCATAATGGCGCAAGAACCCACCATGTGGGCCCATATGTGGAAAGCGATTGGATGAGGAAAACGACAAAGTTTGGGTGGTTATAAATAACGCAGAAGTAGTTACCAGTTAAGACTGTTGGAATACCCGGTGGTTAAAATACGATGTCTGGCAGATAAGAAAGAGCACTTGCAGTATTGCATGATTATTGTTGAATTATTGATCCTTACGTAAGAAGGCACTACTCAATAATTATTACGTGAATTCTTCGTTCAATAGTTTATTTTATTGATTCAATAATTGCGTTGGTATTTTATATTATCTTTGTTTGATAATAATTGTTTCGCACAAGATTTCCCATTATCGGATCAATAATTCATATTATTTGAATAATATTATTAGATAACATTATTGGCAATGTCTAGAAAGTTACATCAAGGAGAGGTTTGGTCACCTAATTGCGCCAAGAAGGAGAGATCCTTATTGGAAAGCCCTCTTTCTGAGGAGGAACTGGTTGTCATTATAAATGTGATTCGTAATATTATTTGTGAATAATTAATTATTGATTCATATGATAAGGAAATATTTATTTTATATGAATATAAATGATGGATTTATTTATGTGGTTATTAATGAAGGAATTAATGTTGAGGTGTTTTATCAAGTATTTTATCGGATTGGAGGTATTAAAAATCAAATCGAGAGTTTTTGAGATATATTCATGGGGTTATAATTTTTAATCAAATAGTTGGATTGTGGTAATTTTTGGGTATGTTATACATACATAAGTTGAGTATATGTCCACAAATTTTGAACCGTTAAAAATGCACGAATGATTTGTTGTGAATTTTAAGAGGTGTCGGATTCGGAAATTAGGTTTATAATTGATTTTGGTGGAAAATTCTAGAATTGAGTGGGCCCCACTTGTGGTTGGTGAAGAAATGTGCTGAATTTTATTTCAAATGTGGTGGGTGGCAATAGTAGCGAGTAAAAGCCATCAAAGAAAGTCAAGTCTGCTTTTACGGCTAACATTTTCCTATAAATAGAGGGCTAAGTTAGAATTGAAAATCACACCGTAAACAAAGTTTTCTCTCTCTCTATATTATTGAGCGTATTTTGTGAGTATTTAGATACTTTGAGAGTTCTTTGTTCAAGATAAGTTTCATTCAAAGATCACTTCCCGACCTTTCCTTCCGAAATCTTGACTCTTTGAGGTAAGGGATGTTATTTTCTTCTCAAATGATATTAATTCTTCAATATCATTATCTTTGAAATGTTGATCCGAGGTTTTTATCAAATTTGGAACTTTTTCATGCGGGAGTTACTTATTCATGAGTTACTATTCACGAAGTTACTTATTCATGAGTTACTATTCACGAGTTACTTATTCACGAATACTATTCATGAAGCGTGAAGATGCTTTTTTGGAATTTCTATCTTTGGGTGTCTGAGTTCTTATTCACGATATCAAGACTATATTCACGATATATGGCACTATTCATTTAATAAGGCACTATTCAATGAAAAATGAAATTTTTTTTTCGTCTAAAATATCTATTCGGATACTAGCTTTGATTGTATCCATGTTTTGATCATTCTTGAATTTTACTTCACTATGATTATTTATGAAGTATTTTTGAATCCTCGGATTGTTTAAAAATACGAATCCATAATATTTGTCATTTTGTTTCTTTGGATTCGTTTCTTTAAAAATATTTTTCATCATCCTCGGTCTTAAATGATGATATTATTGAATATCTTTGGCATGTAGTGCAAAGATGAATGATTTGAAGAATATCTTTCTGTAGTGCAAAGATGAATGATTTCTGAAGAATATCTTTGGCCGTAGAAAGCAAAGATGAAAGCAGTGTTTAAATGAACATGAATCGATCGATGAATATCTTTGGCCTTTAGTGCAAAGATGAACAGTGTTGAGATGAACATGACTAATTGATGAATATCTTTGGCTTCAGTAGAAAAGATGAATATTTGATTTGAGATGAATATTGATTGATGTTACAGGATAAAATATTGATGATGGATCGTTAAATTCATAGATTATAGTAGATTTCATTCTCTATGTAACTCTTCTATGAATTATTATTTCATTGTAATATTGATCCGAAATTTGTTGTCTATTGTATTCTATCGATTTTTTCTCATTGGAGACTAACGATAATTTGTTGTATATTATCTTAGTCATAACATTCTTTTATCGGGCTAGTTGAGCTTTCACCTTTTCTTTGTTGTTCCATTTTTCTTCTCGGGAGGCGAGAATGTAATGCGAAATCTTAGTCGGGGTATGGAATGAAGGTTCAGAGAGAGTTGTTTAGTAGTCCTCATCATTATTGTAAAATAATGTATCAATAAATGTGATGAGGATTTATTTGAGTATAAATATTGTCAGAAGATAATATTTGTATTTAAACTCACGCTTTATTGTTGTGATAATAAAGTTGTAGTTGTTTACATCATGTATTTGGCGACTCAGAATGGGTTGGATGGAATGGACCTATGTTGGGGTCGTCACAGAGTTGGTTCGATCGCCATGGCAAAGTTGGATTGAATTTGGTGCTCTGTCTTATTCTCTTTGTTTCTCTGTTTTTGTGTGTAAACAGGAGAGAGAGAGATGGAGGGAAGTGGTTGTGCCACATCAGCTTTTTTTACAACTCAGCATCATGTGTCAATTTTCGTCTAAAGTCAATAGACTTAACGGTTTTTGTAACGTTTTATAAGTAAACTAAAGTTCGATCAAGTTGGTGATCAGAAAAAAAAATTTCGTTTGACCTATTTGTAAATTCGGCGCATAAGACGATATGATTAAAAAAGCATTTAACCCAAATATCTGCATATCATACTTGTCTTTAATCAACACATTTTTCAATATTTGAACAATTATTTATAATTATTAACATAGACTCATAATACTGTCAATTGGTCTAATTATATCATATCAAATAATATGAGTTACTGTGCAATAACTACTGTGACAATTATTGAATGAAATACTGAGTGACTTCTTACGTAAGAATCAATAATATGAATTACTGTGCAATACCGTGTACTACTGTAGAATAACGCATATTACTGTACTTTTATTACCGGATATTTCAGCAGTTAATGGTAAATTTTGCTGACAATATTTAAAAAGGTTATTTCTGTCGCTTTTCCTATCCGACATATATTCTGTTATAAGACCCACCAATGTTTGGTTATTTCAGCGCCGTCATACGAATATTTTTCGAAAAAAAGGAATATTTCCTAACAAACTGTTCACTTCATATAATTTTCACATTTTTCAAATTATCCGACAATTTTTTATAATTATTTCTATTTATAAAACTATCATTTAATAGCTTCAAAATATAAATACTAGCTCCACATACCTTTATATCTTTAAAACATCATCAATATAAATCTTATATTATTATAATATTTTTCAGCAAATTTCATAATTTTCCACCATTCATAAATTTTTTATGAATTTCCTCTATTTTTAAACTAACTATAAATAGCTTAAAAATACAATAAATATTTTTGTTATTCAATAATTTTCCAAAACTGTCCAGAAATTATAAAATAATATTATAGAATTTTTCACCAAGTTTAATAATTTTTCATTATTCATAGAATTTTCTATGAATTTCCTTTATTTTTAAACTAACTATAAATAGTTTAAAAAATATAATAATTACTTCTGCTTGTCAATAATTCATCAAAATTTAAAGAAATTCTAAACTGATATTATAAGATTTTTGTAAAAATATTTTAGCCCAAATAATATTTTTGATAATTTAATTATAATTTCTAATATTCAAAATCTTCAATAATTCATAATAATTAGCTCTTTTATCAGAAAATTACAGATCTTATGTCCCTTCCATGTGAAATTTAATCCTCTACAACTTTGTAGAAGAAAGTTTTTTCAAATTCCGAACGGAAAATGACTGAAATGGGCTCTGCCGGAAAATTCGTTGGCGACAACTTTCCGGTCATCTTCTCCGGCGATCCAAAACTTTTTTGACGAATTTTTCTTAAATTTTCTACCCAGATCAGATCTACTATATTTTAGGAGTCCAACCATGGTATTAGATTTGAAAACAAACCACCAATTAATGTTAGATCTAAGTTTTTCGGTGAAATTTCAGCGAAACTTAATCTCTTTAATTTCTTGATTTCTTTTGTTTGATTCTTGTTTATAAAAGTTTAGATCATCCCAACGAGCATATACATAATCTCTGTACATAAAATCCATATATGGAATAAAAAATTTACAAAGATTAAAAAATTTACCTTTCTTATTTTTCATTTTCTTCTTTCTTACTTTCTCTTTTTTCTTTCTTTCTTTTCTTTTTTTGAACTTGGGCTACGGGAGGGAGTATATACGAGGGAATGAGAAGAATAAAATACTGAACATTTTCATTGCTAAGGCTAAATTAATGAGCCAACATCATTTAATCCCCCTCGTTTATTTTGGGAAAATGTTTGGAGTATTAGAGAAATAATTTTCAGCATTTACCACTCAATGATTAGATACTAGCCGCCTCCTCCCCTTCTAAAAGATTTAATCCCCCTCGTTTATTTATTTATTTATTCGTTTAATTGTTAATTTGATCATTTATTAATTTAATATTTATAATTTTAAAATAATAATTATTAATTATTAAACATGCTCATGTTCAAAATTAATTATTCTCCAAAGAAACATATTCAGTCACACCATTATTTAATGAATCAAAAACATTAGATGATAAATAGCATCTTTTTCTAGCCGACTCGAATTTATCAGCATCTCTAATTATCTCTATATAGCATGCACATATTCAATAACACTATTTTAATGTAAATCAAGAAATCTAGAAGCCTTACTATTCATAGAATACCCCAAAAATATAGATTTAAATGTTTTATTACCACATGTAGGTCTTTTAATGAATGTTGAGTTTCCTGTTATTTAAAAGTTTATAAGGATTGATTATAAAAATTAAATATTAAATTTTGAAATTATATAAAAAATTAATATTAAATTAAAATTATAAAAGAATCACTTTAGTAACACTCAATATGTGATTTGTAATCATTCGTTTATAAGAAAAATTTATAGTAGTTCTAATAATAGTATTAAGTCAATTTAAAATTCAATATATATATATATATATATTTTATAATTACTATATAAAATAAATTAAAAATTAAAAATAATTTTATTTAGAAAATAACCCGCGTGAAGTACGGGGGGGCACTAAGCTAGCTAGTACTACTTCATAAAAAATTAAAAAGTGAAAATAATATTTTTGTGATATTTTTTAAAATGTCAAATTTATTGATTTTCGGACGTGAAGCTTGTGGTTACGTATATATTGAAAATATGCTTTGTATGTTTACCTCTCAATCTGGTCCAAATTCTATACGTTCACATCTTATCTCCTACAGTCCCTACACAATTGTAACAACATGTTTCATGTTTAAGATTTCAAGGTATATTAATTATTATATGTACTAATAATATATATATATATATATATATATATATATATATATCTTGTCTTATTATATATTTATTATATAGATATATATTAAGAGCTAGAGACTATAAAAGGGGAAGCATAGAAGTATAGAGATCACGGAAAATTTGAAGAGATTATTATATATATAAAATGAGGGCAATAGATATTATTAGTATCATCATTATATTGAGTTTGAGCATTTGCTCTTGGGGTGGGAATGCTCAGGCGCCTCATCGATATACTGGATTTCGCCTTAGCCTTCAATGGCCGGCTGCATTTTGCAAGGTCAACCCAGGGAAGTGTATAAGAACCCCTCTCCCCAAAACATTTACCATTCATGGCCTTTGGCCCTATAATAAGGCGGGGAACCCAATTACTAATTGTCCGGGAAGTTCATTCAATGTTAGATATGTGAGTAGTCAATGTGCATTCGCTTTTTAATTTCTACTTAATTAATTCTCTAAGCAGTTTATTAAGTACTTGTCAAAAAAAATAAAAATAAAAATCCTTGCTCTATTAGTCTTTTAGATATACAATATACTACAATATATGTTAAACTAACTAACTAATTTTCTCTCCTCTAATTTGGGAATTTACAGGTAGGGAACTTACAAGATATGAACGCTTTATGGCCTACTATCAATCGTGATTTTGCAAGTAATCAAGCTTTTTGGAAAAACCAGTGGGAGAAACATGGAGTTTGTTCAGAATCAGTGGATTTCACGCAGACTGATTATTTTAAAAAGGCCATTGCTTTAACAAAGGATGCTGATGTACTTGGGGCGCTAAAAAAGGAAGGTAAACATATATAATTATAGATCATGTATAATTAAATAGTCTTTAATTTGGTTGATTGCTTAACCAGCAGAATAAGACCAAAGAAGAAAAAAAATAATAGTACTAATAAACGCAAAAAGTGCAAAATTAATTGTCTCTTGAGTTTGTCAATATTAATTGTGGTTCTAACTTTGCATATTTAGCAAAACGGTCCTTGTGATACATTTGTCCATGGTTTGTGTAACACTCCAGGCCGGTTCCACATCGAAACATATGAGAAAAATTTGTCTTTATATAAGAAATTAATTAAGTTATTGACAACAATACTTTTGGTTATGATTTTTTGGATGAGCTTATGGTGTCTTAGTCTAAGATAACCAAAAGAAGATTTTATTGAAAAAGTGGTTTAAGTTCTTGTTTGGATGAAATTAATTCAATTTGACCCGGTTTATACCACAGGAGACCATTTTGCTAAATATATAATCTAAGGACCAAACAACAAATTTTGACAAACTCAAGGAAAATTTTCACATTTTAGTCACAAAAAAAAGGAACTACTAAATTTAGATGTTATGCATGATTATCATTAATCTGAGTTTGATGAGAGCAGTATTGAAAATTTGTAGGGATTACACCGGATGACGAAAAGACTTATGCTGGAAAAGATATAATAGCAGCAATTAAAACAAACTTGAATGTTAAGCCAGAACTAGTTTGCCCACAAGAATCGACCAGCAAAAAACACGTGCTTCTAGAGATTAAACTATGTGTAAACAAACTCGCAACAGCGTTCCAAGATTGCCCTGCATCAACAAATTGTGTGAATGCCAATCTCAAATTCATACCACTAGCTAATCCTGCACCCCCACCATTGGTAAGCTTGTACACTCCAATTTGATGCTTGCATGCTAGGGTTGGTGGTTAATTACCTACCTACCTACTATAAGGCCAACCTTTTTATTGTATTGAATAATGTCCATATACGTTGCAAAATGGACTACTATCTATCATATCATGTTTAATTAATGTATTTGGGTGTATTAATTATTATCTATGTAAAATAGTTATGAGTGCTGGCTGGCTAGGGTTGGTTAATTAGTACTATGAGGCCAGGCCAACCTTTAGTATCTTGTCTTGAATAATATCATGTCCATGTTGGAAAAGTTTATGGTTCTCTGGCCGGCCTTGGTGTGTATCGATATATTGTTATAATAAATAAATTTGTTATAAAAGTATACATTGTGTATGGATGTCTAGATACATTTCTACCCATGTCTATATACATTCCTACCCCTCTTTATTGTAATGACTTTTGAGCTTTATAACTCTCATATCCTTTAAGGTTTGAAACTCATGATCTTTGAGTTTTGAAACCTCCAAATATTGATGTTGATATACCTAACTATAAATAGTTGTATTGTCTAGAGGATGGGAGATGATATATGAAAATACAATGAGAATGTTCTCTTTTCTACTAATCATCATTGTTCTTAATATTTAGTATAATATTTTATAACACGTTATCAACACGAAGCTCTACCCAATTTTGAAAATTTTGGGAAGAAAAAAAAGGTTCTCTCAACTCATTGTAAGTATTGTTTCATTACAATTAAATTTGATATACATATAAATATTTTGTTTTACAAAAGACGCGTGAGACAATAATGATAATGTACAACTCTGAAGTTTCTGAGAATACAAATTACGTACGTAAGTACACTACTTTTGTGATGTAGTAGTATTAGTATAAACAAATAATCATTCCACCTCCCAATTCTCCCACTTTGAAAGTGACTAGAGAAGGGTAAATATTTTATTGTCTTCTTATAAATTTATACTTAGTTATTTAATTTCTTACGTATTTTTATACTTATATAGATGTCAAATCTTATGAATTTGAATTTGTTGTCCTGAATATATATCGAGAAAGAATTACTTGTCATGGACTCTTGATACTGATATTCATATAAAGACAACTTTGGAGATATAATTAAGCTTGACAAACATGCATCCCTGTAAGATCATGCAAAATCAATTATTTTTATTCGCCATCATCTCCATGAAAAAAAATATTGATAAAAACATGTTAGAAAAAATATTTATTATATTTCATGCCTCGAATATGCTCCCGCAGCAGCAATATCAAGTGTTAGTTCAGAAAATATTCCCTGAAGCGATAAAT
Organism: Panax quinquefolius; assembly: GCA_020205615.1. NCBI lineage: Eukaryota > Viridiplantae > Streptophyta > Magnoliopsida > Apiales > Araliaceae > Panax > Panax quinquefolius. The sequence goes on from CM035158.1 coordinate 7,669,831, forward strand.
GAAATTATATTCCTAGAAGTGATATCATTTCTTCTAGTGACTGAACAAATAATGAGTTTTTGTTGAAAAATCAACAATCTCGCCCGATTGGTTCTACTCCATTCCCTGAAGTGAATGAAACCTCATTTGATAAACACAGAGAAAATTATGGTTGTGGTGGTGGTCGTGGGCGTGGGCGTGAAAAGAACTATCAATATAGAAAATAGAATGTACCTGTCGTACTCTCAAACATTTGGTAGATTTGTACCAAGACTCCATAAAAAAAAAGAAATGAAATTGAAATAAACTTTATGTTAGGTTTGTAATATTCATGTGCGCAATCAAATTGCATAAAAAATACGGAAACGTGTAAAATCAGAGTTTAAAAATTTACAAACCATATAACGGATCACCCTTTATGCACAATTATTAATTAAACGAAAAGATATGAAGAACAAACATACCTTGAAGATCCGAAGCTTCCTCGTACAAGTTCACCTCCAATCCTTTTTCGCGCTCAACTTGAATCCACCGGGTTTGGTTCCTTCCTTTGATCAACGTTAGCCACCCAAGTGTTTGGCCTCTGAGGTGATCCACCAAGGAAGAATAAGAGTTCAAGAAGATGGGTATTTGGCTCAAACCCCAGTTTTCTATCTCTATGTAAAAGAACGCATTCTCCCAACTATTGGAATTATTACGTAGTTGTTAAAGTCAACAACCACCACCACCCATAATAAGACTCCTCTTATTTATAGATGTAAGCAACCCACCTTAACAATTAAGGAATTGGGATTTATTTAATTAATTAAAATTTTTAATTAATTAAGCTCCCTAATCTAATTAGGGATAATTAATTAAACTCTTTTAACTAATTTTCCTTCCTAATCCAATTAGGAATAAATGAGAGTACTTATATTAAATTAATTCCTAAACTCTTTTAGAAATTAAAATAATAATAATTGTAATAATATTAATAAGACTCCTTTTATTAATTTATATTTAATATTTCTAAAATATTAAATAATAAATATTAAGCTATTTAATTTATTCTATCACCATAGATTAAATTAAATATACTTAACATATTATTACGATTATGCCATTAACTTCTTAAATAATTATTCTTCCTTTTATGGTGTGACCCTTTAGGTTCTCCATATTAAACCAGGTTGTGAATAAATCAATTAGAAACAATTTAATCTTATTTAAATAAATAAATTAAACAATTAATTTATTTAAATAAATAATATTTATTCTACAATAGGATAAGACTCTAGCGATCAACGACTTTCCGGATAATATAGATTTCAACATTAATCATTAAAGAACCTTTGAGTAAATAGTTACCATACAATTCAATCCTTCCACCATACAATGTCCCAATTAAATATAAGACATGGAATTATTGTCAAGTCTTATTTTATTTAATTATATGTATTTTGATCCTTAAATGCACAACTCAAATAATGTAAATTAGAAACTTCTTTCTAATTTCATTTCGCCGCCAAGGACTACCGAGTTGTCATTTATCGAATCACATAGGACATTCTCTTCTTTTATTAAGTGGTAGATTCTTTATCGATCATACATTATCTCCATGTACAACTTATTATACCCAAGCATACCCTTTGATATACCCTAAGGGTCTTAAGGAATAAGTCAAAGTATAACTCATCATACACAAGATACTATGATGATCTCAAGTCCAAGGATTACTTCAGACTACTATCACTACTGAGGATTTCTATCGACGAAGCAAATAAAACTCCATTAGGTATTCCTTATGAGCCATGTTCGGTGAACTTATTCTCTAATAAGCACTTACATACTTGCTTTTAGTGTCTCCACACAAATGATCGTGAGATCAATCATCCTCATCCAATGAAAGCAAACAACGTATGTACCAATCTATCCGGATTCACTAATCCCCAATTTAGTAATCCAATGATTGCGAACTATTTTAGTTTTAAGCTTTCAAAGAATTTAGATCTCATTAGAATGATCATCATCATTATTCTAAAAGCATTGCTTAAAACTATGGGTTTATCACATATTATAAAACAAAGATCATGTAGATAATTTAAAAGCCTTTAATAAATTAATACTTTTATTAATAAATGAATAAGATTGTTACAAAGTATATGCTTTATCATCAAACATGATTGGCTTGTGTGCATATTACTTTCAATCTCCCACTTGCACTAAAGCCAATCGCCATTGTATCTTATACTCTTCTTCTTCTAAGTGACGATTATCCTGTCATTGGATAAGCTTTAGTTAATGGATATGTAATGTTGTTCATGAGAGTCCACTATCTCTATAGTGATTTTCATCTTTCAATGATTCTAATAATCAAATGAAAGTGCCACAACACATGTTTAGATCCAAGATGAGACTTAGGAACTATTCTTAGTTCAGAATGAACTTTTAATCCAAACAATCAACTTGCACTTCATTTACAACTATATACTTTGTCTTTATCACTAAACCAAAGAACTCTTTCTTTGTTTGGAACCTTCCAATTTATCGCACCCTTTGCTCAAGGTAACCTTTACCTTAAAGTGGATTTTTTCGTCGTCTTGTCTGCATCAAAAAACTTGAGTCTCATTAAGCCCTCTAGTTTTAATTAAGACCCAACATAAATTTTAATCACATCTTTAGTGCTTGGGTTAAGCACTTTAAGATGTTTTTCACCGACTTCATAGTGAACTTCTCCGAATATGGTGATCAACATGGTCTCAGATATTTCATTGCATGCATGATTGTCACTCATGCGACCTCTCTTTTTTTTTAGAGTGCGTGGGGACTATTAAGAGAGATACACTCCATAGCTCATCGACATGAGACATCTCTTGGAGTTTGCCATGCTAAACGACTTTAGCATCAAATGAATATATTTTCCTTGGGTTAAGTCGAGCATCCTCTCAGATTCATCTATATTGATTTTATCCCCAATTAAGATACTCTTCCCAAACCATTCATGGAGGAATGTTTAGACAACTTTATCTTTTTCCGATTGTAGCATTAGTATGTCATTCCTTATCCGTAGTATATCGACATATAATATTAGGAATGTCACGGCGCTCCCATCGTCCCCTTTCGTACACACTCTAAACTCTTACCTCATCATCGTATGTAATCGGATCATCATCTTCTATGATGTGTACCTCATCATCATCATCTATGATGAATCCATACCTCCTAGGTATCTTCTTGGTGACTTATTCAAGATTTACAAATTCGGTTTGTGGGTACAACAGGTCTATCTATAGGTTCCTCTTATTTGACTTATAGTGTTTTGTGGTTCTTGAACTCTTCAAGATCTATTATCCTCTCACTAGCCCCTTCAATGATAAATACTTTTATCTTAGAAGAAAGCGTGTTTCACAACAAACACCTTTCGCTAAGTAGGATTATAGAACATATACCCTAAACTTACTTTAGGATGTCCCACAAATCGACACTTGTCAAATCTTGTCCCAAGCTTATCCTTTGAAACCATTTCACATAAGTTGGACAACCCCTTATCTTAACATACTTAAGATTAGGAATCCTCTCTGTCCATAACTTTTATGGAGTCTTGGGGCCGGATTTTGAGGTTACCTTTTCGTAGATATGCAGTCATTTCTAGGACATTATCCCAGAAGGATATTGGAATGTCGGTAAAATCATTAAGGACCGCACCATGTCCAACAAGGTACGATTTTTCATTCAGATACATCAATCAATTATTGCGTATCAGAATGTGTCCATTATGAGAAAACCATTTGAGATGATCTAGAAACTTATTGCACAAGTATTTATTCCTTGATCTAATCAAAGAATCTTAATACTTTGTCAATTTGTTTCACTTCTCAATTCTTTGAACATTTCAAATAATTCACACTTCAGATTTCATCAAATACATACATTCAACTCTTTGAATGATCATCTCCTTTTCTTATATTAGTTTGTTCAATTTATAAAATAATTTTCCACGTAAGTCAAGTATACAAAATATATTAAGTAATATTTCGGTTATATCTGAAACATTATTATTATAAATAGAACAACAATTGTTCTTAATTATAATACCAAAGATTTCATTGTCCAACAATAAAATGGAAATAATATTTTTAACAAGAACTAGAATACAATAACAACTTATTGACTTAATAGATTTGCCCGTAGGCATTGCTAAACTATAAGTTTCTATGGCTAATATGGCAACCTTTGCTACATTTTCCGTACATATGATTACTTATATTTGTTTAGCTTTCTACTTCTGCTTGGTCCTTCATAAATCTATATTTATGATAACCAAAGTCGTTATCCAATACCCAAGTAGAACCTCGACTTAAAGAAAATTTATTTCAATCATGAACAAAATCGTATTAGAACCGAAACTTCACTAAGCTTCTTTGGTTAGCCTCTCGCAAGATGCTTCTCATGGTTTCTTTCCGGTGTCCGAGCTTATTATTGCGGTGGAAGCAAGCTCCTTTGCTATCCGTATCGCTTTTGTTCTTATTATCCTTTGTTTACTTTTTTCATTTACCTCTTTGAATCGTTCTTCTTTTGAAGAAGATCCTTTGGCCCCTATCAGTAAGACATGGTCTTTCTTGGTTGGAAAGTGACTCTCAACATTTTTCAACAAGTTAAGCAAATCAGCGAGGCTGATATCTAACTCGTTCATATGAAAAATTCACAACAATTGTGAAAGGAGTTCGGGAATGAGTGCAAGATCAAATCTTGGCTCAACTCTCCATCCATGACAAAACCAGTTGTCCTAATTGATCAATCAAATTAATTATGTTAAGAACTTTTGTCTGTACTATAGTGCCATTGGCCATTCTAGATCGGAAGAGCTCCTTAGATATCTGATATCTATCACCCTACTTTCCTCACCATCAACTATTTGATGTGCGGGAATATAGTAGGAGCATCCATAGTTTCATCTTGACATTTGAAGCTCGTTACTCGTGGATGCGAGCATGATGCATCGAGCCAATGTGTGCATCATCTTGTCACTTTCTAAAAGTAGCAATCTCTTCTTGGAGGCATTATGCGCAACCATTGCGAGGATAGGCGTATTAAGGACATAAGATAGTTTTTCAACTATGAGAACTATTCTCAAATTCCTTAACCAATCCGTTTAATTTTGATGCAGTTAATTTAGCATCTAATATGCTTCGCAGTGATAGTAATTTTATACATTGTAAAATTCGTAAATGAATTTGTAATTAACAACATTTTAACATACATTCTTTTATTAATTACCAAAATAATTTTAGGTCTTGTTTTAAATTGGTATCTCCCCATTATTTTCTTCAAACTATATTACCCTCACTTATATAGTTCGCCAAAATCTAATTAAAGATTTGCTAGTGAGAATAAGGATCCCATTTCAAATGTATATAGTCTTGTGGTGACACAACAAACTATATATAAATAAATGAGTAGACAACTTTTGTCAATTACATCAACTATGCAACTCCTTTTCTTTTGCCTCTTAGATTATTTTGATCAAGTGGTGGCACATCCGAATCAAAATTATCCAAGTTAAGTCCGACCTAGCACTCCATATATTCGAAAAAGAAAAATATCATCCTTGTGGTGACACAACAAAACAATATTGTTCAATTTTCTTTATAAGCATCAAATGTGATAAATTAACATCTTAAATACTTAATACTTGCCTTGTGGTGACACAACAAACTCATATTAAATATTTAATACTCTATTAATTTTATCATGCTAGAAGGCGACGTTCGATATTCCAAATATCTTTGAACGCTTAGGACTTAATATAAAAATTGAGGGGTTTGTTATTAATTTATCTCATCTTGTTTAAGCGCATTTACATATATATATAAAATACGCGTCATATTAATGAACATGCGAAGCATGTTTGCATAATATATAATATATATAGTATAAGCATGCACATATAGAATACTATATTCTACCCGGATTGATTATGGACTTTTATTCTAGTTTGGTTCACTAGAGCCACCAAGTGAACCAAAAAAGGTCAAGCTCCCCAGGGGTGCAAGAATTAATATTTAAACATAACAATTACATTTAAACCGGACTCCATTAAAAGCGGGTCTTCACGCTCCTTGCTTCCTTTGATCTCTAATTCTTCAAAATTAATTCTAAATATTCCTATTACAAAACTATTTTAAAATAAATAGAAGCCTTGATCGTGATCGAGGGAAATGCATAGGAGGAGATAGAATTTACATTAAGAAAAATTAGAGAAGGCGAGGTCTGTGTAACCCCATTTAATAAAACCCATACATTCATGCATCCAACTAAAATAAAATCCAATCACATTAATTGATAGTCCATAATCAATCCCATTTATTATCATACACATCACCATATGCATCAATAAATAACATTCATCTTATGAATAATAAACATTCAATATATATATTGATATCATTTAATGGGCAAATTTAGTTAGTATAAAATCTAATTTTTGAATCAAAATAAACTCCTTTATTTTAATCCAAATTTAAATCAAAATAAAACTATTTTATTTTAATTTATCCAATTTTGAATAAAATAAACTATTTTATTTCAATCAAAATTTTAATCAAAATAAACTCCTTTATTTTAATTAATTATGAAATCCAATTCCATATATAAAAAAAATCTTTAATTAAAATAAACTCTTTTATTTTAATTAATTATGGAATCAATTCCATGAAAAAAAAAAAAATCTTTTATTAAAGGAAACACGGATATTCTTTCCTATTCACAAATAAACTCCTTTATTTTGAATAATATGAAATCTTATTTCATATCTAAATAAACTCCTTTATTTAAGAAAATTAGGATTCTATTTCCTATTCACAAATAAACTCTTTTATTTTGAATAATATGAAATCTTATTCCATATCTAAATAAACTCCTTTATTTAAGGAAACATGTAATCCAATTTCAACTCCAATTAGTTATCATGGAATCCAATTCCAACTCTAATTAGTTAGCATGAAATTTAATTTTAATATTAAAATAAACCCTTTTATTTTAATATTAAAATAAATCTTTTATTTTAAAATTAAAATAAACTTTTATCTTAATTTTAAAATAAATGAAATTATATATATATAATAATAATAATAACCGAAACCTTTATTATATATATATATATATATAATATATAGAAACGTTCTGTTAAAAAAAAAAAGAGGGATTCACGTTGCCTGTATTCACCACCTTTGAATCACATGCATGTTATATATATTATATATATATATATTTCGTGGATGTCCAAGAAAGCAGGATAACTTGTCACTTAGTATTACTAATATAAATGGACATCCTGTTAACTCATATCACGTAGGAATCAACTTTTTGGAAAATTAAAACCGACCTCTCTTCTTTTAATATATATAGCATAGCATGTGTAATAGCACGTTTTTTATTTTTTATTTTTTTTAATTTGCAGCGTGACTCACGAATTAGCATTAGTAGGTATCACGTGATTCTCCCTTAAAACATTTTACATGGAATCATATTACATGTAATCATACGGATTGCAAAAAAAAATAGTTTTTTTTTTTAAATCTTATACAATTAAATTATGCCCAATTAAATTGTTCTAAACACATATCAATATACATATCAAATTAAACAATTAATAATTCGCATAAAGGTTTGGCTCTGATGCCACTGTTAGGTTTGTAATATTCATGTGCGCAATCAAATTGCATAAAAAATGCGAAAACGTATAAAATCAGAGTTTAAAAAATTTACAAACCATATACCCGGATCACCCTTTATGCACAATTATTAATTAAACGAAAAGATATGAAGAACAAACATACCCTTGAAGATCCGAAGCTTCCTAAGTACAAGTTCACCTCCAATCCTTTTCGCGTTCAACTTGAATCCACAGGGTTTGGTTCCTTCCTTTGATCAACGTTAGCCACCCAAGTGTTTGGCCTCTAGAGGTGATCCACCAAGGAAGAATAAGAGTTCAAGAAGATGGGTATTTGGCTCAAACCCTAGTTTTCTATCTCTATAGAAAAGAACGTACTCTCCCAACTATTGGAATTATTACGTAGTTGTTAAAGTCAACAACCACCACCACCCATAATAAGACTCCTCTTATTTATAGATGTGGGCAACCCACCTTAACAATTAAGGAATTGGGATTTATTTAATTAATTAAATTCTTTTAATTAATTAAGCTCCCTAATCTAATTAGGGATAATTAATTAAACTCTTTTAACTAATTTTCCTTCCTAATCCAATTAGGAATAAATGAGAGTATTTATATTAAATTAATTCCTAAACTCTTTTAGAAATTAAAATAATAATAATTGTAATAATATTAATAAGACTCCTCTTATTAATTTATATTTAATATTTCTAAAATATTAAATAATAAATATTAAGCTATTTAATTTATTCTATCACCATAGATTAAATTAAATATACTTAACTATATATTATTACGATTATGCCATTAACTTCTTAAATAATTATTCTTCCTTTTATGGTGTGACCCTTTAGGTTCTCCATATTAAACAGGTTGTAAATAAATCAATTAGAACAATTTAATCTTATTTAAATAAATAAATTAAACAATTAATTTATTTAAATAAATAATATTTATTCTACAATAGGGATAAGCCTCCCTAATGATCAACGCGACTTTCCGGATAATATAGATTTCAACATTAATCGTTAAAGAACCTTTGAGTGAATAGTTACTGCATACAATTCAATCCTTCCACCATACAATGTCCCAATTAAATATAAGACATGGAATTCTTTGTCAAGTCTTATTTTATTTATTTATATGTATTTCGATCCTTAAATGCACAACTCAAATAATGCAAATTAGAAACTTCTTTCTAATTTCATTTACGCTTTGCCAAGGACTACTTTGAGTTGTCATTTATAGAATCACATAGACATTTCTCTTCTTTTATTAGAAGTGGTAGATTCTTTATTGATCATACATTATCTCCATATACAACTTATTATACCCAAGCATACCCTTTGTTATACCCTAAGGGTCTTAAGGAATAAGTCAAAGTATAACTCATCATACATAAGATACTATGATGATATCAAGTCCAAGGATTACTTGTCTTAGTATCACTATAGAATTCTATTGACAGCAAATAAAACTCCATTAGGTATTCCTTAGCGAGCCAATGTTCGATGAACTTATTCTCTAATAAGCACCTACATACTTGCTTTTTAGTGTCTCCACACAAATGATCGTGAGATCAATCATTCTCATCCAATGAAGCAAGCAACGATGTACCAATCTATCCGGATTCACTAATCCCCAATTTAGTAATCCAATGATTGTGAACTATTTTAGTTTTAAGCTTTCAAAGAATTTAGATCTCATTAGAATGATCATCATCATTATTCTAAAAGCATTGCTTAAAACTATGGGTTTATCACATATTATAAAACAGCATCATGTAGATAATTTAAAAGCCTTTAATAAATTAATACTTTTTATTAATAAATGAATAAGATTGTTACAAAGTATATGCTTTATCATCAAACATGATTGGCTTGTGTGCATATTACTTTCACTTTATTGGTCATAATGATCCTGAAAATTCCATGAATTATTTTGACTTTTATTGTAGTATGGCATTATAATAACTATTTTTATTATATATTTTATTTATGTTTCAAGTAATAAAGTTAAATTTATGTTTTTGCATATATAAAGATGTATGGGCCAGAAGCTCATCAAACTTAATTAAAGGCTTTAGAAGAGGGATTATTCATCAAACTTAATTAAAGGCTCTCGAAGAGCGATTATAATGTTGTCAAATGGTACAAAATTTTATATTGATGATTCTTTATATTCTTCTGAGACAAGCAGAAATTTGTTCAGTTTTAAAAATATATGTTATAATGGTTATTATATTGAAACCAATAACAAAGGCAATGAAGAATTTCTTTATATTACTTCAATAGTATCGGGCCAGAAGCTCATATTAGAAAAATTGTCTATTTTCTCTTCTGGGTTATATTATACTAAAATGAGAATAGTTGAAACGAATGTTGTAATATACTAGAAGTGTGCAATATTAAACCAAAAATGTTTAGATCCAAAGGTTTTTATGATTTGGCATGATCATATTGATCATCCAGGATCAATAATGCTGCGTTAAATTATTGAAAACTCCCATGAACATCACTTAAAGAACCAGAATATTCCTTTACCTGTTGATTATATCAAAGTAAATTAATTACCAAACTATCACATTTAATTATTGTTATTTAGTGTTCATCTTTCTATGAAAGAATTTAGGGTGATATATTTGAACCAATACACCCACATTGTGGCATATTCAAGTATTTTATGGTTTTAATTGATGCATTAACCAGATGATCACATGTATGTTTACTTTTAACTAGAAATATTGCATTTCCTATGCTTCTTGCTCAAATAATTAGGTTATGCAGTACAATTTCGATTATATAACTAGGGAAATTTATTTAGATGATCTTTGGTAAAATTCACATCTCAAGTTTTGATGAATATTGCATGTTAATTGAAATTTATGTTAAACATCATGTCAGTATATATACATACTCAAAATGGTATAGCTGAATTAATTTTTAAGAGATTTTAAATTATTGCTTGACCTTTAATTATGAAATCAAATTACCTGTTTATGCTTGGGGTCATGCTATTTTACATGCTGCATCATAACCTTACCATGTGATTTTTTTTAAAAAGCACGTTTCGAGGATTATCCTTGTTAATGAAACAGTCTCCCCACCATTAGGGGGAGAAAAGTCGTTGCCTGAAGCACAACGTGACATCGTTGCCTGAAACACGACGATAGATTAATTGGAATGTTTCAACGTTATTTAATCTTGATCCTCATACAAATCAATATGAACTAGAAGTTCAAAGGATTATTCATTTGTAATGAATTGCAAATCAATTACCTGAATTATTCACCGATAATAAGAAAATAGTGATATCTCACATTCTAGCTGCTAATACTCTAGCAGGGATTGAAGTCCCTGTAGGACAATCAGTTTATGCAGCAACAAATGAATCAAAACCACACCTGAAGCGTAGAAGACCTATTGTTGTTAAAAAAATAAAATTTCTCAGAAGAAGAAAGTACAAGAAAAACAAGTTGCAAAATAATGAATAATGTCCATATATTGTATTGAATAATGAATAATGTCCATATATGTTGCAAAATGGACTATTATCTATCATGTTTAATTAATGTATTTGGGTGTATTAATTATTATCTATGTAAAAATAGTTATGATTGCAGGCTAGGGTTGGTTAATTAGTACTATGAAGCCAGGCCAACCTTTAGTATCTTGTCTTGAATAATATCATGACCATGTTGCAAAAGTTTGATGGCACTCTGGCCGGCCTTTGTGTGTATCGATATATTGTTATAATAAATAAATCCAAATATTTTTTTTTTTTTGTTAAGAATTCAATTTTATGTACTTCCATTGATGGCATAATTCATCCATTGTAAAAGGGAATTTAATTAAATAGGAGGAATGCATATATATCTTTTGCAGTTAGTTTGGTGAATACTACTTCAACATTTGATCAGTTGGTAGGTAATCCAAACTTGCCGTTTTTCACCATTCTGCTGGTGGATTTTGAATTCACCTTATTAGAAGAAGCCCAATTACCATCACTATAGCATTCAAGAATTAACATAAGTTGTGATATTAGAATTCACCTTAATAACGATCAATATGCTACTGTAGTCATTCATTTTCAAGAAAAAATTATAGTATAAAAATTGATGGAACATTATTATTTTTATAATTTCAAAACCGATGGAACATTTTTTTGGAGAATTATAAACGAAATTTAATAAAAATGTATGAATATTAGTAAGTGTTGAAAAATCGGACTGGCCGAAAGGGCATGGTTATGCCATTTATTCTAGTAGACATCATCCCTTGACAGATATACCCAAAAGGCGCCCTTAAGATTTATTCAATGATATATATATATATATATATATATATATAGAGAGAGAGAGAGAGAGTGAGTGAGTGATCATATTGCCCATATATATATATATATATATATAGAACTTCTCCCAAGATATCTTGATCGGCAAGGTTTGAGTACGCTTTCTGATTTCCACCAAGAATCGCCTCGCACGCAACATGAAGGTGGCAAAGGGAACCTTTTGCTCCTCGGAGCATCCCAAGACATCAAATATCTTGTTGATCTGTTTAATCCACGTTTCCACCTTAAGTGGTTTTGGCTCTCCAAAGAACTCCGGTGGTCCCAGTTCCTTAAACTGCTTCGCGGTGACCGTCCGAGAGTTGCCAGTGTTTCCACCTGCATTTTGGACAGGAGCCGCTCTCGCCTGATGTTGCATGAATTGCATAAAGTCTCTGAACATTCCATCGTTCATCATTTGGTCAGTGTTTTTGTTTGCCTGATGAATGTCTCCTTCCTGATGCACATTATCTTGATTATTGATCTGTGGAGACTCAACGGTCTCCTGTGCTCCATTGATGTTCTCAACATTCTCGGATGCCATTTTCAAATAATGCGACAAAACAAGAGTTAATTAACATATCACATATTATCCCTATACTCTGACCAACAAATTAAATAATAAATAAACTTGGGTAGGTCATACTAGCGAAAGAATTCTCCGTCTCTCCCCTCCTAGTTCTTATCTCACATCTCAGCCAGGGATCATATCCCTAAGCTTTGATACCAACTGTGACGCCCCCAAAATAGGTATACATCACCCATCTTGAGTCACCAAATACATGGTACACAGTTCAAATACAAACTAATAATACAGCAGTCGTGTAAAATACGACAAAACATATGCTGTGAGTTTAAATACAAATATTGTCTTCTAGACAATATCTATTCTCAAATAGAGTCCTCGTTATATTTATTATCACACAATTTTACAGAATAGTGAGGACTACTAAGACACCATCTCGGACCATCACTCCGTTCCCCGACTAGTCCTAGCTACGTTCTCACTTCCTGAAGAGAACAGTGAAAGAAAGGGTGAGCTCAACTAGCCCAGCAAGAAATATTATGACTAAGATAATGCAAAATAAATTATCATTAGCCTTCAACAATGTTAAACTGATAAAATGCAATAGACATCAAGTTTAACTGCAGTGGATCAAGCAATCCATTAAAAGAGTCAAGTAGAGAATAAAATCTACTATCTTTTATGATTTAAAAAGTTTTTCATCACTTTTATCATTTTGAGACTCAAATTTTTAATAATTAATCCACATCATCCCCGCACTACTACCAATGATATTCATTAGGGTCACGACCACAAATTCCATGACTACGGGCCAAGGATATTTGTGTATTCATCAATAGTCGTGATCATGCCAACAATCGTCCATCAATGCACTACGATTAATGAGGACTTTTACCACATCACTTGTTACATTACTACTATGATTACATCGGAATAATCCTCGATCATAATCATACCAAGTCCATCCATGCTCTACAGGCCATAGATGACTTTAAAAAAAAATATAAACATGAGGATGATGACAATGATATAAGAATTCAATAAAACAAGTTCACGGATTAATTTATTCAGGAACTAATAACGTCCAAATTGTCAACATGATACTGCTTTGTAGATTAAAATTCAAGAATGCTCAGAAGAATATTTTCATAAAAAATACTGGATGAAGCACAAATATCAAGGATATTCCACTAATTTCATGGAGTATAGAAGTCAAAATTTTAACCAACTGAGTATAATAACGAATGGAATAACAAAAGAAATCGCCATGCATGTGGTACTTCACATGCATGCAAAGTTATTCCAATGTAATAATAATAACGGAACCAGTCGTAAAATTCACAATCGATAAGATGTTCCAATGAGAATAATAAGTGCGGAATAATAAATAATGGAACTAGGTAGGTGTAAAATACATGCATGTGATATTCCGGCCGTAATAATAAAGACTAATAATAAATAATGGAACCAAAGGTGTAAAACACATGCATGTGATATTAAACAGTAATAATAAAGACTAAATAATAAATAATGGAACCAGTAAGATTGTAAAACACACGCATGCGAGGATATTCCAAATGTAATAATAAAGACAGAATAATAGAAGAATGTCACCAAGTATAGGGTAGACCGCGTATACAGGTTATTCCAACAGAATAATAAGAAATGGAATAACAACAGTTCTCTTCATGAATAAGAAAGAATAACACCCCTTACCGTAAAAGAAACTGAATATAAGAGTAGGGAAGTAGCAGAATACTTTCTATAGTTTCTCTATAATTTTTCTCTCCAGAGTTTCAGTGAATTCGTAAAAAATAATGAAGGAATGAGCTTCTATTTATAGGAGAATGGAAGTGCACTGTTCATGAACGTAATAATTTTTCAAAATCATTTTCTTCAATCAACTACAATTAAGTCAAACCATTAACCAATAAGATTTCAACAAAAATTAAACTATAATACATATATATAAACACATGTTTTCAAATTATATATATCAATATTATATATACCACTAGATTTTTTTATCCCCCCATATCCAACATCAATCCCTCACCCTCCCAATAATCACTTCCACTACACTCTTACACATCACTATCACACTACCACTTTTCCACCATTTTCCATTCACACACACATCACACACCTATCACTTTCACATATCATTTTCTCCCACCATATACTCAATACATACATATACTTCCATACTTATACTCTTTCATATCCAAAATCATTTTTCCAACACATATGGGCCCCACATGTGAACCCCACCTTTAAAAATTTTCTACCGATTATTTTAAAAAATGGGTAAATAGGAATCCATAAAATAAGCAGACTTCATAAAAAAAATCACCTTAATAATTTTAACAACATTTATCATCTTTATTACAATTCACAATATTAATCGTACCGTGTCGTTAAAGGAAAGAGGGGCTTTTCAATAAGGATTTCTCCCTATTAAAGCATTAATTAGATGACCAAACTTCTTTCGCGTAACTTCTAGACATCGTTAATATTGTAATTTATAATATTAATAACTCTGTCATTTCAATTATTGAATTAATAATATATAAAATATCGACAATAATTGAATCAAATAACGTGAGATACTATGCAACAATTACTATAGCAATAATTGAACAAAACTGAGTGACTTCTCACGTAAGCATTAATAATCAATACCGTGTGCTACTATGCAACCACGCCAGACATCAGATTTCTTTACTATGAAAGTAGTTTAACAAAGATAATTGTGAAAACTTCCGCCGTTATTTTCAATAAAATATTTTTGTCGTTTTCTTAATCCGACAATAATTACATTAATGGGGTCCACCAATGATTGAGTAGTTCATACGAATATTCCCCGCTAAACCGAATATAATATAATAACTTCAGATACTTTGCAGAATTTATAAATATTACCCACAACTATAATATTATTTCAAATTCATACCTTAATATTTAAAAATGACATTTATAGAAAATTCATCTTTATTCAAAAAGTTGGGGTCTTACACGTGCAATTAGGTGACCAAACTCTCTCGATGTAACTTACTAGACATCGTTAATATTGCAAATAATAATATTAATAACTCTACGTCATCTCAATTATTGATTTAATAATATATAAAATATCGATAATAATTGAATCAAATAACGTGAGATCTATGCAATAATTCTTCAAGCAATAATTGAACAAAACTGAGTGACTTCTCACGTAAGCATTAATAATCAATACCGTGTAAGCTACTATGCAACCACGCCAGACATCGTATTCTTTGTATTTTACTACTGGATTAGTTCAACAGTTTTAACGGTAAAACTTCCGTAGTTATTTTCATAAAAATATTTTTTGTCGTTTTCTCAATCGACAATAATTCCGTTTAGGGGTCCACTAATGATTGTACCGTCGTCACGGATATTCCCCGACAAAAGAATATTCTCCGACCAATCGAATATTATATAACAACTTGCATACTTTGCAAAATTTATAAATATTACCCACAACTATAACATTATATCAAATCCACACCATAATTTTGGAAAAAATATTTCGAGAAAATTAAATCTTTATTCATAAAATTTGGGGTTTTACATCTTGAATTTAAACACTCTTAATGGCTAAAATTAAATCTGATTTTTAATTTATAACTAAATAAAAATAAAAATAAAGATTATGGTAATATACTAGAGATAGGTGAGACAATATGATACATCTTGGGCTTCCTCCATTTGACAGTTTGACAGCTTCAGATTGAAGTTTTAGACGTGAAAAAAATGAAGATAAAAAGCTCTGAGTTTTGTTTTTATTTTTATTTAGTTATAAATAAAAAATCAGCTTTAATCTTAGCCATTAAGAGTGTTCACATCCAAGAGTCAAAAAATTATAAAAAAAATTTAGTGCCATAGTTCCGGTTCTGCAACGAATAAGGAACAAACAAACATGGGCTATGACGACGGTACGGACATACAAGGGTATTTTCAATATATATGTAACCACATGTTTGATCATGTGAGAAAATTAATAAATGTGACATTTTAAAAAGAAATTACAAAAATATTTTTTTTTCACTTTTTAATTTTTATGAAGAACTAGATAAGTGCCCCGTGTTTCACACAGGTTATTTTCTAACTAAATTATTTTTAATTTATTTTATATAGTGATTATAAAATATATTTTTAGAATTTCAAATTGACTTAATACTATTATTAGAACGACAATAAATTGACTTAAAAACGAATGACTACAGAACGCATATTGAGTGTTACTAATGTGATTCTTTTGTATTTTTAATTTAATATTAATTTTTATATAGTTTACAAATTTAATATTTAGTTTTTATAATCAATTCTTTATATTTATATATGTTTTTTTTAATGCGGTGTTTAAATCATTGAACTAGTGGTTTATGGCTTTGTTTGGATGAATTTAATTCGATTTGACCCGATTTGTTTCAGTTTATACCACATGCGACCATTTTGCTAAATATATAAACCGAGGACCAAACGACATATTTTTATTCTTGTAATTATCTTTATAATTTATAGAACGACTATATATTTTTCTTAAAAACGAATAACTATAGATCGCATATTGAGTATTACTAATGTGATTCTTTTGTATTTTTAATTTAATATTAATTTTTTATATATTTTCAAATTTTAATATTTAGTTTTTATAATCAATATTTCGTATTTATATATGCATTTTTAATTAGAGTTTAAAGTTGAGTGGAAACTTAAAAGCCTAAATTTAGTGTTTAAATCATACTCTATTGTATAATTAATGAACTAAATAAATTCTACAAAAAATAAAATTATTATAAAATAATAAGCGGCGATGATGATTTTAATTTTAAAAGGTAATTAAATTTTAATTGGTAGTATATAAGTCAGGATTTTATGCATTTTTACATTTTAGTCGCAAAAAAAAGGAACTACTAAATTTAGATTTTATAAATGATTAATTAATCATTAATCTGAGTTTGATGAGAGTACTATTGAAAATTTGTAGAGATTAAACCGGATGGCGGAAAGACTTATGCTGGAGAAGAACTTGAATGCTAAGCCAAGAAAAAGGCACCGCTCCATCAGTAAATTGTGGCATCAACCTCAAATTCATCCCACTAGTTAAACATGCACCGCCATTGGTAAGCTTGTACACTCCAATTTGATGCTTGCTAGGGTTGGTGGTTAATTACCCACCTACTATAAGGCCAACTTTTTTATTGTATTGAATTAATAATGTCCATATATGTAGCAAAATGAACTACTATCTATCATATCATGTTTAATTAATGTATTTGGGTGTATTAATTATTATCTATGTAAAATAGTTATGAGTGCTGGCTGGCTAGGGTTGGTTAATTAGTACTATGAGGCCAGGCCAACCTTTAGTATCTTGTCTTGAATAATATCATGTCCATGTTGGAATTAATAATTAAGCATATATAAATATATTTCTAAAATTATAAAAATTGGGATTAGTAATAAATTGTATATACTTTCTTTTGGTTATAATCTCTTTACCTATATTTTAGCAAAAATAGTAAAAAGATTAGTTTTAAAAATGTTCAATTTGACTTTAAAAAGTCAAAACAAAGCAATTAATTTAGGACGGAGGGAGTAATAATAAATAACTACTTTGATCCAAACATTTGTTCTTTTATTTTTTTTGTTAAGAATTTAAATTTATGTACTTTAATTGATGGCATAACTCATCCATTGTAAAGGGGAATTTAATTAAATAGGAGGAATGCTTTTTGAAAATCTATAATTTTAATTTCAAATGCTTGTCTTTTGTTTTTAACAAATAAACATAAGTATATTTTGAAAAATCATCAATAAATGTAATAAAATAACGTTTACCACCCTCTAGTTAAATGATCTTTATTATCACATAAATCAGTATGCATAAGTTCCAACAAATACGTATTTCTAGTAACAGACTTGAAAAATTTAAAAGGAAATAATATTTTTGTGATATTTTTAAAATGTCAAATTTATTAATTTTCACAAATGAAACATGTGGTTATATATATTTTGAAAATATCCTTTGTATGTTCACCTCTCATTCTGGTCCAAATTTTATACGTTGACATCTTATCTACACAATTGACTATATAAAAACTTAATATTAAAATTTAAAACTATATAAAATTTAATATTAAATTAAAATATAAAAGAATCACATTAATAACGATCAATATGCTACTGTAGTCATTCATTTTCAAGAAAAAAATTATAGTATAAAAATCGATGGAACATTATTATTTTTATATTTTCAAAACCGATGGAACATTTTTTTGGAGAATTATAAACGAAATTTAATAAAAATGTATGAATATTAGTAAGTGTTGAAAAATCGGACTGGCCGCAAGGGCATGGTTATGCCATTTATTCTAGTAGACAGATATACCCAATTCTAGTTGGAATTGAAGACATTTCTAGAATGGGGTTTATTGAAAGGGTGGTCCAAATCCTCCATTGATGCACATAACTATTGAATGGGGTTTTCCAAGTCAGGTCGAGAAGAAATAAAGAGCTGGGAGCAAACAAGAGGAGGAGAGAAAATGTTGTGAAAAAATGGAGAAAATTTAGATCATCAGATTCATATGAATTGATAATTATTGCTAGCTGTAACATGCATTATTGGTGGTATGGGATTTAAACATTTTAGTCATAATCAAAGGCTTGGTCCGCTTTGATATATACAGCTGAATATTTATTATTTTGTAATTTTTAATAAATTATTTCAGTTTTAGGTTTGAATTTAAACTTCAAAAATTCAATAATAATTGTATATTTTTGAAATGAAAAGAGAGAGAGAGAGAGAGAGTATATTCGTCCCAATTAAAGCAAACTAACAAGTGCAAAGGATGGAGTCCTTTAACTAGACTTGTTGTACCACATGATTCATGTGCGAAAATTAATAAATTTGACATTTTAAAAATATCACAAAAATATTTTTTCACTTTTTAATTTTTTTCATGTCTTTTAGTAGTAATACATATTTGTTGGAACCTATGCATACTGATTTATGTGATCATTTAAACGTTATTTTATTTTGATTTTTCAAAGTTTATTTGTTAAAAACAAAAGATGAAACATTTTGAAAAATTAAAGATTTTCAAAGAAGAGATTGAAAACAAAACAGGTAAAAATTAGTTTTGTGGTGAAGTTTTGTTAACAATGTAATATCCGGGTAAAAATAAAAATAAAATAATAAAACAAAATTAAATATACAATTAGATAATGAAAAATTAATTATTGGTTATTAGTACATAATTTAAACCTATTAGGATAAGTGAGTTAGATTGTAACAAACTTTTAATTATAATTTCAAAATTTGTAATGTTTTATTTAAGGCTTCCACATTTAAATTAAAATTTTATGTTCTTTTATTTCAAACTTCGGATCAAATATTTATTTTTGAAATGTGAAACGGGAGTATATGATTTTGAACTGTGAAAAAGTATCGTTTAGAATATCGATAATATTGAAAAAAGATTTTGAAATTATCAGTCTGACTATATATGTATAGAACCCGTTATTGATTATGTTTAATTCCGGAGCTAATTTAAAAACTACTAAGGCACACAATTTTTAGATGTCATTCGGGGAGTGTGTATATTATATAATCTCTCTGTTCCTAAAACATTGACGTTCTAGGGAATAATTTTTGTTCCTAAAAAATTAACGTTTTGAGTTTATCAATACAAATTAATTCTTTTTTTCCTACTTTACCCTTATTTAAAGCTTTCTCTTTCTTACTCCTTTTCCTCAAAAAAGAAAAAACTCTTCTTGATAAGGCAAACAACCTTCTGACTTCCTTCCCTTCCTTCTTGATGTACGTAGACTCCTTTTTGAAATCTACAAAGGTAATAATTGATTCAGATAATTATAATAAGGGTAGTATAGTATTTTTCATAGGTATTAATTACATTTCTTAATTTGTGTGCATTAACCTTAAACGACAATGTTTTGATTGTTTTGATATACTCTCTCTGTTATCAAATACACAAGTATTATTGATTTTTTAAAGTCATCATAAAATATTTTTGAATTCAAAATTAACATATATTTTTTAAATTTTTGTCAATGTAATGATAATATTATAAACTATTTAAAAATATTACTTGGTGTAAGAGTTATTATTTCGTAATTTTCAATAAAAATCTCAATTTTGAATTTGAAAAATATTTCAAACTGAATTTAAATTATTAAAAAGTCATATATGTCAAAAACCTGTGGAAATGAAAGTTAATTAATTTTAAACACACGCGGAGTATAATTTTAAAATTTTAATATTATTTTAATTACGCAATGTAACCCGTGTAAAATAAATTAAAATTTTAATATAATTTTATTTAGAAAATAACCCGTGTAAAGTACGGGGCACTAAGCTAGTTCTTCATAAAAAATAAAAAAGTGAAAATAATATTTTTGTGATATTTTTTAAAATGTCAAATTTATTGATTTTGGCACATGAAACATGTGGTAACATATATATTGAAAATAACCTTTGTATGTTCACCAATCAATCTGGTCCAAATCTTATCCGTTCACATGTCTTATCCTTTGTATGTTCATAATTTTTTTGTTTTTTTTGTTTTAGTAGTAGTTATTATATGGATAGCCTGAGACTATAAAAGGGGAAGCATAGAAGTATAGAGATCACGGAAAATTTGAAGAGATTATTATATATATAAAATGAGGGCAATAGATATTATTAGTATCATCATTATATTGAGTTTGAGCATTTGCTCTTGGGGTGGGAATGCTCAGCCGGCTCCTGCAGTGTCCGGATTTCGCCTTAACCTTCAATGGCCGGCTGCATTTTGCGAGCAAAACCCAGGGAAGTGTAAAAGTACCCCTCTACCCGACTCATTTACCATTCATGGCCTTTGGCCCCATAATAGGGCGGGAAAATTATTGGGAAATTGTCCGGGAAATCCATTTGCTGCTAACTCTGTGAGTACTCAAAATGTGCATTTGCTTTTTAATTTCGACTTAATTAATTCTCTATGCAGTCAATATATTTGGGAATTTACAGATAAAGGCTGCCTTACGAGCAGATTTGAACGAATTCTGGCCTACTGTTAGTCGTGAATTTACAAATAATCAAGATTTTTGGAGATACGAATGGGACAAACATGGAAAGTGTTCAGAATCAAGGGATTTCACGCTGACTGATTATTTTAAAAATGCCATTACTTTAAGAAAGAAAGCTGATGTACTTGGGGCGCTAAACCTGGAAGGTAAACATACTTATAGATCATGTATAATTAAATAGTCTTTAATTTGGTTGATTGCTGTTCTGCAGAATAGTAAGACCAAAGAAGAAGAAAACTAATAGTAGTAATAAACACATAAAGTGCAAAATTAATTGCCTCTTGAGTTTGTCAATATTAATTGTGGTTCAAACTTCGCATATTTAGCAAAATGGTCCTTGTGGTACATTTGTCCACGGTTTGTGTAACACTCGAGTCCAGTCCCACATCGAAATATATGAAAAATATTCGTCTGTATATAAAGAATTAATTAAGTTACTGACAATAGTACTTTCGGTTATGACCTTTTGAGTGAGGCTCGTGACCAAAGAAGAAATTATTGAACTAGTGGTTTAAGGCCTTGTTTGGATGAATTTAATTCGAATATTTGACCCGATTTGTTTCAGTTTGTACAACAGGAGGACCAAACGACATATTTTTATTCTTGTAATTATCTTTATAATTTATAGAATGACTATATAATTTTCTTAAAAACGAATAACTATAGATCACATATTGAGTATTACTGATGTGATTCTTTTGTATTTTTAATTTAATATTATTTTTTTATATATTTTCAAAATTTAATATTTAGTTTTTTATAATCAATCCTTCATATTTATATATCCATTTTAATTAGAGTTTAAAGTTGAGTGGAAACTTAAAAGTCTAATAAATTTAGTGTTTAAATCATACTCTATTGTATAATTAATGAACAAAATAAATTCTACAAAAATAAAATTATTGTAAAATAATAAGTGACGATCATGATTTTAATTTTAAAAGGTAATTAAATTTTAATTAGTAGTATATAAGTCAGGATTTTATGCATTTTTACATTTTAGTCACACAAATAAAAAGAACTACTAAATTTAGATTTTATGCATGATTAATCATTAATCTGAGTTTGATGAGTGTACTATTGAAAATTTGTAGGGATTAAACCTGACGGAAAGACTTATCTTGGAAGAACTATAAAAGCAGCAATTGTAAAACACTTGAAAGCTAGGCCAGAACTATTTTGCCCACAACGTGTGTTTCTGGCGATTAATCTATGTGTAAACCGACTCGCAACACAGTTCGTAGATTGCCCTGCATCAGCAAATTGTGAGAATGCCAATCTCAAATTCATACCACTAGTGTCCGGATTTCACCTTAACCTTCAATGGCCGGCTGCATTTTGTCAGCTCAACCCAGAGAAGTGTACACGTTCCTCTCTCCCCGACTCATTTACCATTCAAGGCCTTTGGCCCCATAATGTGAAGGGGGCATTATTTGAAAACTGTCACGGAAGTTCATTCGATGTTAAATCTGTGAGTACTCAATGTGCATTTGCTTTTTAATTTCGACTTAATTAATTCTCTATACAGTTTATTAAGTACTTGTCAAAAAAAAAAATAAAAAAAAAAATCGTTGCTCTATTAATTAATTGTCTTTTAGATATACAATATACAATATATATGTTAAACTAACTAACTAATTTTCTCTCCTCTAATTTGGGAATTTACAGGTAGGGAACTTACAAGATATGAACGCTTTATGGCCCACTGTCAGTAGTGAATATCCACGTAATCAAGACTTTTGGAAATACCAGTGGGACAAACATGGAAAGTGTTCAGAATCAGGGGTTTTCACGCAGACTGATTATTTTAAAAATGCCATCGCTTTAAGAAAGAAAGCTGATGTACTTGGGGCGCTAAACAAGGAAGGTAAACATATATACTTATAGATGTATAATTAAATAGTCTTTAATTTGGTTGATTGCTTAACCTGCAAGTAAGACCAAAGAAGAAAAAAAATAATAGTAACAAACACAAAAAGTGCAAAATTAATTGTCTCTTGAGTTTGTCAATATTAATTGTGGTTCAAACTTTGCATATTTAGCAAAACGGTCCTTGTGGTACATTTGTCCACGGTTTGTGTAACACTCCAGGCCAGTCTCACATCGAAATATATGAGAAAAATTTGTCTGTATATAAGGAATTAATTAAGTTACTAATAATAGTACTTTCGATTATGATCTTTTGGGTGAGCTTGTGGTGTCTTAGTCTAAGATAACCAAAAGAAGATTCTACTGAAAAAGTGGTTTAAGGCTTTGTTTGGATGAATTTAATTCAATTTGACTCGGTTTGTTTGAGTTTGTACCACAGCAGACCATTTTGCTAAATATATAAATCGAAGACCAAACGACACATTTTGACAAACTCAGGGGACATATTCACATTTTAGTCACACAAAAAAAGGAACTACTAAATTTAGATTTTATGCATGATTAATCATTAATCCGAGTTTGATGAGAGCAGTATTGAAAATTTGTAGGCATTAAACCGGATGGCGGAAAGACTTATCTTGGACGAAATATAATAGCAGCAATTAAAAAAAACTTGAATGCTAGGCCAGATCTAGTTTGCTCACAAGGTGTGCTTCTGGAGATTAAACTATGTGTAAACAAACCCGCAACACAGTTCTTAGATTGCCCTGGACCAGCAAATTGTGACACCGACCTCAAATTCATCCCAGTACCTAATCCTGCACCGCCGGCATTGGTTAGCTTGTACACTCCAATTTGATGCTTGCATGCTAGGGTTGGTGGTTAATTACCTACCTACTATAAGGCCAACCTTTTTATTCATGTATTGAATTAATAATGTCCATATATATATGTTGCAAAATGGACTACTATCATCTATCATATCATGTTTAATTAATGTATTTGGGTGTATTAATTATTATATATGTAAAATAGTTATGAGTGCTGGCTGGCTAGGGTTGGTTAATTAGTACTATGAGGCCAGGCCAACCTTTAGTATCTTGTCTTGAATAATATCATGTCCATGTTGCAAAAGTTTATGGTTCTCTGGCCTATATTGTTATAATAAATAAATCCAAATATTTTCTTTTATTTTTTTTTGTTAAGAATTTAATTTTATGTACTTTAATTGATGGCATAATTCATCCATTGTAAAGGGGAATAGTTAGTTTGGTGAATAGTACTGGCCGGGTTTCAACATTTGACCATGCCACAATGGGACCACCTACAGTAAACAACCATCTGCTGGTGGATTTTGAATTCACCCTATTACAACCCCAATTACCATCACTATAGCATTAATTTCTCATAATTCTGTTAATCTCATCCCATTAATGTTCATGACCAGGAAACAGCACATGCATGCAATAATCTACCAATAACCTTTTTCTTGATAAACAGGATCACCTTGATTAGCCTTTAAAGAACAATGTGGATCAATAGGTGTTTTACTAGGCTTACAATATATATATCAAAGTAATCAAATTTTCTAAGCATCCTTTCTATGGATTAATGTGATTGTGTCAAAATAAATAAATTCATTTTCATTTTCATTTTCAATGACACTTCGAAAGGTTCTATAAACCTTTGGCTTAACTTTCCCTTCTTTTCAAAGCGTATTTTTCCTTTCTAGGGAGATACATTTAGAAATACATACGAGCCTACTTCAAATTCTCTATTTACTCGATGCAAGTCCGCATATTTTTTCTGTCTGTCTTGAACTGCTACCAATCGCATTCGTATCAGCTTTACGACATCCGCTGTTTGCAGTACCATTTCAGGTCCTAACATTCGGCGTTCTCCCACTTCGTCCCAACACATTGGTGTTCTGCATGCACTTCTTTCCGTACAAAGCTTCATAAGGCGACATGTCTATGCTTGCATGATAACTATTGTTATACGCAAACTCTACTAATAGTAGGTGATCATCCCAACTACCCTTAAAATTCATGACGTAAGATATCAACACCTAAAATTACATCTACATGAACCTAAATCATTAATGTCAAAAGTTTGAGTCAAACAACATTTTATTTCGTTAATACAACCAATATTAAAACCAAAAATAAGTAAATCGTCAACATAATCATGAGTAATCAAAACTTGATAATTACGTACTAGTGCATAAATAGAAAACACAACTTCCTACTTTACTTCTTTTAAAACCAAATGTTTTCATGATCTCTTGCATAAATTTCTTATACCATTGTCCAGGTACTTGTTTAAGACCATAAAGAGATTTGTTGAGTTTACATACTTGACCCTTAGCAACGTAGCCTTCAGGTTGCTCGATGTAAATTTCCTCATCTAAGTCTCCGTTAAGAAATGCAGACTTTACATCCATTTGATGCACCTCAACATTGTAAATAGAAACAATAGCAAACATGATTCCAATTGATGTAATTTTGGTGACCGAAGAAAATGTTTCAAAAGAAGATCATCACCTTCTTTTTTGACCATAGTCTTTGGCTAGCCTGGCCTGGTACTTATGTCAACAGTACCATCAGCATTTAGTTTTTTCTTTTAACACCCATTTTGAGCTTATGGCTTCAGCATTAGGAGGGAGATTTATCAAAGTCCATGAATTATTATCATGTATGGACTTAATCTCATCATCCATGACTTTTCTAGCCAACTCTAATTTATCAGCTTCTCTAATTATCAAATGTTCAAAATAAATAGCATGCACAGATTCAATAACACTATTTGAATGTAAATCAAGAAATCTACAAGCCTTACTATACATAGAAATATAGAATACCCCAAAAATATAGATTTAAATGCTTTATTACCAAGCTTAGGTCTCTTTAATGAATGTCGAGTTTAATTCTCTGGTAATACCATGTTGTTCAAAAAAAAAAAAAGGTTCATTAAGGTGAAATTCTCCACCTCTATCAGACCTTAATCTTTTAATCTTTTTACCTGTTTTGTTTTCAATCTCTTCTTTGAAAATCTTTAATTTTTCAAATGCTTCGTCTTTTGTTAAATGATCAATTAATTGTAATAAAATAACGTTTACCCCCTCTAGTTAAATGATCTTTATTATCACATAAATCAGTATGCATAAGTTCCAACAAAGATCTATTTCTACTAACAGACTTGAAAAAAATTTAAAAGTGAAAAAATAATTTTGAGATATTTTTAAAAATATCAAATTTATTAATTTTCTCACATGAAACATCTTATCTACACAAATATCTCATGAAACATCTTATCTACACATGAAACATCTTATCTGAAAATATCCCTTGAATGTTCACGTCTCATTCTGGTCCAAATTCTATACGTTCACGGTTCACATCTTATCTACACAATTGTATTGTTAACGTCAAATTTTGTACGCTTGATAAAATTACCAAAACTGCAGGCTAAAATCGTGCTAACGGTTGATTGTATTGTTGTGAAATCAAACTCACGAAATACACTCACATAAACGTAAACAAAGAAATATAAAATATGAACACAAGAATTTACGTGGAAACTCAATTAGGAAAAAATCATGGAGAGAGAGAGAGAGAGAAATCCACTATAATAATAGTGAGAGTACAAAGTGTTTATTTGTGTCATATGCAATTGTGTTCTGTCTTCTCTCCATCCCTTGCTTATTGATGTATTTATAGATGTCATGTTCACCTGAATCTAATTAGGAGTAGGAGTTCTTTTCAGAATCACCTTATAACTACAATTAATGGCCGATAGATTTCTTCCCAAATTAAATCTCCTCATCCCACCAAATAAGAAAACACAATCTTACTTTAATAAGAATTCTCTCACTGTCAAAATAAAAATATATTATGGGTCAACACCAAATCTAACCCATTAAATAAATTAGATTACACATTGGCTAGACCTAAATAATCACACTCTATGAAGTACGGGACACTTATCTAGTTCTTCATAAAAAACTAAAAAAAATATTTTTTTGATATATTTTTTTTAAAATGTCAAATTTATTGAGTTTCGCACATGAAACATCTTGTAATCTAAAGGACTTCACATATAACGCCAATTAGTTTATCCGTTTTGTCTTCGTGGTATAGAATTCATATGAATTAACGCCAATTATTTTGGATATAATTCGTGGTATAGAATTCGTGGTATATAACGCCAATTATTTTGGATATAGGCCTGGAGTATAATTAGAAGTAAACACTTTTTAATTTAACTAGAACTAAAATTTTTCTTTATGGTCTTACAAATTTTAATGTTAACTTATTAATATTCTGTAATAATTTTATTTTTTATAAGTCCTTTAATTACTAGGTCATAAAATAAATTTTAACTTAAAAATCATATGATTTTAGTTTATATTTCTACCCAACTGTAGTCTCTAAATGACTATATATTAAAAGTATTATGAGTACATACAATAATTATATCAAAATTATATATATATATATATATATATATATATATATATATATATATATATATACGATGGGATCAGTAAGATACTTTCTTCTTTCACCTTCCGTCACACATTTTTTTTGCGGATGGATATGACGATTCGGTTATACAAATAAATCTATACTTTTTAAGACGCTTATATGTTATCCGTCGCTAAAAGTATAGACGACGATGGCCAGATAATCAAACTCGTCACGTTCCGCTAAAAGGGTGAGCACAGCGAAAGTAAAGAAAAGTGATGATGATTGATCCTCGCTATATATATATATATATATATATAATCTTTATCTCTCCAATGACTGGAGGAGCGAACCAAGAACGAACCTATTATAAGATAAAAATCGGTTTCAAGTTTATAGCGGCCGAAAAAAACCGTCGATATAAGATGTTGTTTCTTTCATTAAGCTCCTTTACTGAGAAAATAATCGTATATATATATATATATATATATATATATACTGATCGGATCAAGTCAAGATCTTTTCTTTTTCACCCACGCTCACCTTTTTTTAGCGATGAGATCCGTGACGGTTTGGTTATACAACCGTTGCTCATACTTTTAGCGACGCTTATATGTTGTCGTCGCTAAAAGTATAGATGACGGTCAGACGACTAAACCGTCACGTCCGTCCGCTCAGCTAAAAAGTAAAAGAAGTGAGTAAATAAGATGATGACTGATCTCTCTCTCTCTCTCTCTCTCTATATATATATATATATATTAATGATTACTTTAGTTATTAATTGTATTACATATAAGAGACTTTTAGTTAATTAATGTTACAAAACA
Source organism: Panax quinquefolius (assembly GCA_020205615.1). Classification (NCBI taxonomy): domain Eukaryota; kingdom Viridiplantae; phylum Streptophyta; class Magnoliopsida; order Apiales; family Araliaceae; genus Panax; species Panax quinquefolius. Next base: position 7,698,595 of record CM035158.1, read on the forward strand.
ATTCTAACGTATATATTAGTTATTAAAATTTAGTTAGCTAGCTTTTAAAATTAAAATCATAATGGTAACTCATTATTCTACAACAATTATATTCCTAAAACGTATACTTTTTTTTGGAGAATTATAAACGAAATTTAATAAAAATGTATGAATAATATTAGTAAGGGGTGTTACGCCCCCAAAATAGGTATACACAACCCATTCTGAGTCGCCAAATACATAGTACATAACTCAAATACAAATTTAATTTATACAACTGTCGTGCAGAATATGACAAAACATATGCTGAGAGTTTTAACACGAATATTGCCTCGTAGACAATATACAAACTCAAATAAAGTCCTCATTATAATTATTTTTATACTATTTTATAGAATAGTGAGAACTACTATAAAATCCATCTTGGACCGTCACTCCATTCCCCGACTATTCCCATCTATATTCTCATTTCCTGAAGAGAACAATGAAAGAAAATGGTAAGCTCAACTAGCCCAGTAAAGAATATTATGACTAAGATAATGCAGAATAAATTATCCTTAGCCTTTAACAGTGTAAAACTGATAGAATATAATAGACAACAAATTTAACTGCAACGAAACAAGTAATAGAAGAGTCAAGTAGAGCATGATATCTACTATCTTCTATGATTTAAAAGTTCATCATCAATATTTTATCTCTGTAACACATTTTAATAAATAATCCACATCACCAAATTATCCATGCACCACGACCAAGGATATTCGTTAGTATCACATCCACGAATTATCCATGCACTACGGGCCAAGGATATTCGTTATTATCACCAGTGGTCATGATCATGCCAAACAACTGTCCATCTGTGAGATCCCAGATTTTATGAATAAATATTTAATTTTCTCGAAATAATTTTTTTTAATATTATGGTGTAGATTTGATATAATGTTATAGTTGTGGGTAATATTTACAAATTTTGCAAAGTATGCAAGTTGTCATATTATATTCGATTGGTCGGAAAATATTCTTTTTGTCAAAGAATATCCGTACAACGATACAATCATTGGTGGACCCTACAATTGAATTATTGTCGGATTGAGAAAACGACAAAAAATATTTTATTAAAAATAACGACGGAAGTTTTACCGTTAATCTTGTTGAACTACTTTCATTAGTAAAGTACGATGAATGGCGTGATTCGCATAATAAAGACACTGCAGTATTGATTATTAATGCTTACGTGATAAGTCACTCGCTTTTGTTTTATTAGTATTATTAACGTAATAAAAGCGAATTTTTTTATATAAAATGTAATACCTTTATAAAGTTATTCGTTTTATTTAGGCTAATAGTAAAATCTTTTTATATAAAGCAGAATACTTTTATAAAGTTATTCATTTTATTAGACAATAATTAGATTATATTATATTTTATTATGCATAGTATTGTATAGTGTGACGCCCCCAAAATTAGGTATACATCACCCATCTTGGGTCGCCACTTACATGGTACGTAATTTAAATACAACCTACTTAACATAATAAGCGTGGGTAATACGACATAAAAGCGTGAGTTTAAATACAAATATCGCTCTACTAGATATTATACAAACTCAAAAAGGAGTCCTCATTACAATTATTATCACACTATTTTTCACGAGAATAGTGAGGACTACTAATGCTATCTTCGGGACCATCACTCGTTTCCTCGACTCGTCTCAAATTTATATTCTCATTTCTCAAGAGAACAATTGAAAGAAAGGGTGAGCTCAACTAGCCCTAAAGAAGAAATATTATGACTAAGATAATGCGAGAATAAATTATCAATAGTCTTCAACAATGTTAAAGCGATAAAATACAATGATAAACCGGCTTAAGCTGCGGTGAATATGCAATCCATTAAAGGAGTCAAGTAGAAAATAAAGTCTACTATCTTTTAGGGTTTAAAAGGTTTTTCATCATTGTTATATATTTGAGACTCAAATTTTAATAAATATTCCACATCATCGAATCACCCTCGCACTACTACCGAGGATATTCTTTAGTATCACGACCACAATTATTCATGCATCACGGGCCAAGAATATTTGTGTATTCATTAATGGTCATGATCATGCCAACAATCGTCCATCAATGCACTACTACTACCAACGAGGATTTTTACCACATCATTTGTAACATTACGGCCATGATTACATCGAATAGTCTCTCTGGTCATAATCATACCAAGTCCATCTATGCACTACATGCCACGGATGACTTTAAAAAAATATAAACATGAGGATGATGACAATGATATAAAAATTCAATAAAACAAGTTCAAGAATTATTTTATCCAGAATTATTAACGTCAAATTATCAACATGATCTTTGTTTTGTAGAGTAAAATTCAAGAATGATCGGAAGAATATTTTCATGAAAAGATATCTTTGGATGAAACATAAATATCAAGGATATTCCACTAATTTCATGGAGTATAGAAGTCAAAGTTTTAACCATTTGGGTATAATAAAGAATGAAATAACAAAAGAAATCACCGTGCATGCGATAGAGCCGCACAGACATGAGTTATTCCAGCGAGAATAATAAAGAACGGAACCGAGTCGGGTGAAATTCACCGCAACGGGATGTTCCAAATGAATAATAAAGATGGAACCGGATCCGGTGTAAAACACACGATAGGATATTCCACGAGAATAATAAAGGCGGAACCAGTGGGTGTAAAACACATGATGGATGTTCCAACAAAATAATAAAGACGGAACCAGTAGGTGTAAAACACATGATGCAGGATGTTCCAATGTAATAATAAAAGAATGTCACCAAGTATAGGGTAAACCACATTATAAAAGTTATTCCAATGTAATAATAAGCGATGGAATAACAACAGTTCTCTTCATGAATAAGAAAGAATAACACCCCTTACATTTGGTAGGAGATTGAATCTGCAGATTGTAGTAACAAAATACTCTTCTTCTTTTCTCTCTTATTCTCTCTATACTTTCTCTCTCTATAGCTTGAATGAATTCGTGAAAAATAATGAAGCCCTAGGCCTCTATTTATAGAAGATTTCTAGCTTAGCAGCTTAGTGTGAAAAGGCAAGTGGCTTGACGACTAATGATGTGAAAAGAAAAAGTGGTTTGACGCTCAGTAATGTGAAACGACAAGTGGTTCGGATCAGTAGTAGTGTGAAACGACAAGTGGTTCGATCACCTGTAATGTGAAACGACAAGTGGTTCGACGTCGGTAAAGGTAATTACTATTAACGAAGGTAAATACTATCGATTGTGAAGGTAAATACTATTCACAAGGGTAATTACTATCGACGAAGGTAATTACTTATTGACGAAGGTAAATACTATTCACAAGGGTAATTACTATTGGACGAAGGTAATTACTATTGACGAAGAGACTCTTAGATGATGACATATGAGCCCCCATAAAATAATCAAACTTACCACAAATCATTTTTTCATCAACACAAATTTAATCTTTCAACAATTATTAATCATTTATAACTTGTCGTCTCAATTATTGATTTAATACTATAACATATTATATGATGATGATCTTGTGACAATAATTGAATCAATAATATAAGAGATATGATCACGCAATTATTGTAGTAATAATTGAAAGCATAATTGAGTGACTTCTCACGTAAGCATCAATAATCAATACCGTGTCTGCTACTATGCAACCACGCCAGCGTATCGCATTTCTTTTACCACCGGGTAGTTCAACGGTTTTTAACAGTAACACCTCCGTAGTTATTTTTAAAAAATGTTTTTGTCGTTTTCTCAATCAGAAATAATAATTACATAATGGGGTCCACCAATGATTGAGCCATTGTACGAATATTCCCTAACAAAAAGAATATTCCCAGACCAAACGAATATTTTATAACAACTTGCATACTTTTGCAAAATTTATAAATATTACCCACAACTATAACATTATATCAAATTTATTCCATAATATTTAAAAATAATATTTATAGAAAAAAATTTATCTTTATTTATAAAAAGCTGGGTCTTACAACCTCCCTTCTTATGAAATTTAGCCCTCGAAATTGGGGTACGACTGGTATGTCGAAGAGGTAAGGATACCTTGATTTCATTTTGATTCTAACTCCCAAGTCATTTCCTCAACATCGTGGTTCCTCCACAAAACTTTGACTTGAGGTATAACCTGGAGCGTAGAATATGTTCCTTCTTATCCAAAATTTGAACAGGGAACCTCTTCATACGTCAAATCTTCCGCTATTTAAATGCGGTTCTAACTCAATAATATGGTTCGGGTCTTTCACATATTTACGTAACATAGATATGTGAAAAGCGTTATGAACACGAGACATATTTAGCGGTGAAAAGCGAGTCTATAGGCCCATGATTCCTACTCGATCGAGGATTAAAATGGACCGATGAATCGAGGGTTAAGTTTTCCTCTCTTTCCAAATCTTGTAACTCCTTTCCATGGAGCAACTCTTAACAACACATGATCTCTATATCGAATTCCACGTCCTTTCGATGAAGATCAAGATAACTCTTTTTGTCGATTTTGTGAGGTTTTTATCGTTTGTCGGATCGTTTGAATCTTTTCCGTAGTCATACGTATCAACTCCGGTCCCAACAACGTTGCTTCACCCACCTCATCCCAAAGCATCAAGAACGACACTTTCTTCCATACAACGCTTCGAATGGAGCCATGCCGATACTTGCTTGATAAGCTGTTGTTGTAGGAAAACTCCACCAATGGTAAGAACTTGTCCCAACTCCCTTGAAATCAAGGACACAGAGTCTTAATAGATCTTCAAGAGTTTGAATAGTCCTCTCCGACCGTCCGTCGTCTCGAGGATGATATGCCGAAGCTAAATCGTAAGTCTGTGCCCATAGCTTTTTGCAAACTAACCCAAAATCGTGAAGTGAATATTGGGTCTCGATCAAAAACTATGGATATCGACATACCATGCAGTCTTACAATCTCTTTTATGTACATACGAGCAAGACGTTCAAGTGTATAAGTTTCTCAGATTTCGGTAAGAAATGAGCGAGACTTGGTCAATCTATCAACAATGACCCAAATCGCATCAATGCCTTGAGAAACCTTAGGAAGGCCCCAGAACGAAATCCATGGTAATGTGCTCCCACTTCCATTCGGAATTTTAAGTGGTTGCAATGGACCTTTTGGTACTTGATGCTCCGCTTTAACTCGTTGACAAGTTAGACACCTTGAGATAAGCAATGGCTATCTCTCTCTTCATATTGCTCCACCAAAATGTATGATTTAATATCATGATACATTTTGGTACTCCCGAGATGGATTGCAAATGGTGTGTTGTCGCCTCCATCATGATATTATACTTTAAATCGGTCGTTAGAACACAAAGTCCGGAGTTGACTCAAGTATTCCTTCTTCATCGATTCTTGCTTTAAGATAGCACCTTCTTGCACTTTCTTCCTCATACGCATCGGCTCCGTGTCCGTAGCTTGGAGCAACTTTAACTTTATCGATTAAAGTCGGGCTCTACTCGTATACTCGCTATCATCACATGCATCCTCGAGTCTTTAACTCTATCTCCATCCTTTGCAAGTCACACAAAATGGGCCTTTGCGTTGACAATATCGCACTTTTCGACTTGCATATGATTTTCTACTCAATCGCCGCCTACCACGTTCGCTTTTCGGGATGGTATTGGATGGTATGATCATAATCTTTCAACATTTCAAGCCAACGTCGTTGTCGCATGTTGAGTTCCTTTTGAGTGAAGAAATATTTGAGGCTTTTATGATCCGTAAAGATCTCCACTTTCTCCCCATACAAGTAATGCCTCCAAATTTTAAGTGAAGAAGACAACATTTGCCAACTCTAGATCATGAGTAGGATAATTCCTCTCATATTCTTTGAGTTGTCGCGAGGCATAGGCTATAACTTTTCCATGTTGCATAAGAACACATCCCAACCTTTCGATCAAGCATCATCAGAGATGACAAATCCTCCGAGCCGGATGGTATTGCCGTAGCAGTCTTTGAAATAAGTCTCCTCTTGAGTTCTTGAAAACTCTTCTCACATTCTTCGCTTCCAACCGAACTTTGTATCTTTCCGAGTCAATTGAGTCGATGGAGTAGCGATTCGAGAAAATCCTTCCACGAATCTCCGATAATAACCAAATTTAAACCGAGAAAGCTACGTACTTGATCCATCGATTTAGGTTGTTCCCGACTTTGAATAGCTTCAATCTTTCTTTGGGTCAGCAGATATTCCATGACTTGATACCACGTGCCCAAGGAATGCTACTTCTTTGCCGAACTCGCATTTCTTCAACTTGGCATAAAGCTTATATTCACGAAGCTTTTGGAGTGTCACCTCAAGTGTTGCTTTCATGATCTTCACGGCTTTTGGAATAAATAAGGATGTCATCAATAAAAGCGACCACAAAGTGATCTAAATATTCCTTGAATACTCGGTTCATCATATCCATGAAGGCAAAGTAGGAGCATTAGTCAATCCAAAGGACATGACTAGGAATTCATAATGCCCGTCTCGAGTTTAAAGCCGTCTTTGGAATGTCGGTGGTTCTAATCTTCAATTGGTGATATCCGGAACGAAAAATCAATCTTTGAAAAGAATTTGGCTCTTGCATTTGGTCAAACAGTCATCAATACGTGGCAATGGATACCTATTTTTGATGGTGACATGATTCAACTCCCGATAATCAATACAAAGTCGCATACTCCCATCTTTCTTCTTCACGAATAGAGAGGAGCACCCCAAGGAGAAGTACTAGACGAATAAAACCAATGTCTAACAATTCCTGCAGTTGGGTCTTTAACTCTCGAAGTTCAATAGGAGCCATTCGATATGGGGCTTTGGAAATAGGTTTTGTATCGGGTTCAAGGTCGATACAAAATTCAATTTCACGCCTAGGGTAGGCCGGGAAGTTCTTCGGGGAAAACGTCGGAAATTTATTAACAATAGAATATCGTTTAAAGCCGTGATTTTTATTTAAATCAGTAACATGAGCTAAGAAAGCTTGACATCCGTTTTTTCAATAAACGAATAGCTTTATGGCTTGAGATGACCGTGATTGATTTTAATGGTTTGGTCGTTTGAATTCGCATAATAGGTTGATTAGGAATATGAAAGCTAACAACCTTACGAAAACAATCAATTTTGCATGATAAGTAGTTAACCAATCAATCCCTAGAATCACGTCAAATGCAAGTATTTTTAATGAAATAAGATCGACGGAGTAATGTGAGGGTACCGATTTGAACCAAACAAGACTTATAAGCAGTGGATGTAATGAAGGTTTCTCCCAACGGAGTTTCCACGAGATAAGTCAAAGTCTAATTTCTCCGAGTCAAATTTAATCGATGAGCGCAAGTAGGAGAAATAAAAGAATGGGTAGAACCCAGTATCAAATAAAGTATAGACTTCATTAGAGTTTATGATAAGCTTACCCGTGATGACCTCATTCGGATTCCTTGCTCTTTGGGAGGTCACAACAAATGCTCTCCTCAGACTACCGGTTTTGAATTTTTCGGGATGGCCTTTGGTGCCTCCATCCTAATTTGAATTTGTCTTGAGAACGCACAAAATCGAGCTAAGTGACCTTCTCTTCCACAATTATAACATGCTTTGACTAAGATGACGCATTTTGATGATGTGTCCCTCTCCTCCGCATTTGAAGCATATGATAGGTGGTCTTTCTCCTTCCTTAATTCTTATATCATTGTCATCATCCTCATGTTTATATTATGTTGAAAGTCATCTGTGGCCTGTAGTGCATAGATGAACTTGGTATGATTATGACAAAGAATTATTCGGTATAATCATGATCGTAATATTACAAATGATGTGAAAAAAGTCCTCATTGGCCCGTAATGCATTGATGGACAATTTTTGGTATGATTATGGCTATGGATTCTGTGAGAACCCAGATTTTATGAATAAATATTTAATTTTCTTGAAATATATTTTTAAATATTATGGTGTGGATATAATATAATGTTATAATTGTGGGTTATATTTGAAAATTTTGCAAAGTATGTAAGTTGTTATATAATATTCGATTGGTCAGGGAATATTCTTTTTGTCGGGAAATATTCGTACGACGGCATAATCATTGGTGGACCCCACAACAGAAGAACTGTCGTAGTTAGAAAACGACAAAAATATTTTATGAAAATAACTACGGAGGTTTTACCGTTGATATTGTTGAACTACCGGTAGTAAAAGTACAAAGTCTGCGTGGTTGCATAAGAAGACGCAAAGATTGATTATTGATGCTTACGTAAGAAGTCACTCGGTTATACTCAATTATTGCTACTGAAGAATCGCCGTGATCATATCTCTCATATTATTGATTCGATTATTTCACACCGTATCATCCGCATAATATTATATATTATTAGATCAATAATTGAGACGATAAAGTTATTCATATTATTAAATTGCAATATTTACAATGTCTAGAAGTTCATCAAGGAGAGGTTTGGTCACCTAATCAATGCGCTAACAGGAGAGAAATCCTTATTGGAAAGCCCCTCTTTCGCCGGGAACGACCTGGTTATTAAATATTGTGAGTTATGATATTAATGATGAATGTTATTGAAATTAAAGTTATGTTCGGAGTTGAATTTAGAGACGCGGACGTGATGATTGAGTCCGGAACGTCGAAATTAGTAAAAATAGTCTATAAACACAAAATTTTCCAGAATTCACTATTTGGTCAAAAAGTCAACAGTTGACTTTTTTGAGAAAAGTCAAACTTTAAAATTTCAAAATTTATATTTTTGATAAAAATGGTTTTATTATGTTGGAATAGTTTGTGTTAGTAAAAATCGACATTTATTTCGATAATAATTGATGTCTGGAGGTTATATTGATTAATCGAAGTATTTAATTAGAATAAATGAGCAATTGATTGCTATTATTTCACATGATTATAACTATTTGTTCACATGTGATACTATTGATTCACATTCTTGTTACTATTAGGGGAGTTGGTGCAAGATTGATAATACTTGCATGACTAAGTTAAAAATGGAGGTATAGATGGAGGTACTAAATGGTAATTATTTTTATCACATGATTTACTATTGAGTCACATGATTTTACTATTGATTCACATGATTTACTATTAGGGGAGTTGGTGCAAGTTTGATAATACTTGGATGACTGAATTAAAAATGAAAGAAAAGATGAAGGTATTGTACTATAATATTTCAAGCCCCAAAACGTGCAATTATCGAAACTATGTTTTTCTATAAATAGAAGCTCATTCTTCTTCATTTCCCACCAATTCACTAAAGCTTTAGAGCCATTATTATAGAGAGAAATTATAGAGAGAAGCTATAGAGAGAAAATCTATAGAGAGAAAGAAGAAGAGAAGTCTGTTTCCTTTCTATTCCAATATCCAGTTTCTTCTAAGGTAAGGGGTGTTATTCTTTCTTATTCATGAAAAGAACTTTTGTTATTCCTTTCTTTATTGTTCTGTTGGAATAACTTGTAAAAGTGGCATAACCTATACATAACATGTATACGCGGCATACCCTATACTTGGTGAAATCCTTATGTTATTCCATTCTTTATTATTCTGTTGGAATAACTTTGTGATGCATGATTTACCCTATACTTGGTGGAATGACCAGTATATGTGGTTTACCCAATACTTGGTGATCTTCTTCATTATTCCATTCTTTATTATTATGTTGAATAACTTTGTTTATGCTAAGCAATACCGCATACTTGGTGAAATTCTTTTATTATTTCGTTCTTTATTATTCATTGAATATATCGCAGCCGTTGTGAATTTCACGACTGGTTCCATATTTATTATTCTCGCATTTAATATTCTCGGAATATCCCATCAGTGCTTTTTATGCGGACTGGTTCCATTACTTATTATTCGCATTTATTATTACATTGGAATATCTGTTGGTGTGAATTTCACCGACCGGTTCCATATTTATTATTCTCGTATTTATTATTTTCGTTGACTAACTAACACATGCATGCGGTCTCTATCGCATGCATGGTGAATCCTTACATTATTCCATTATTATTCGTTGGAATAAACTCGCATATGTGGATTGCCACATGCATGGTGAATGATCTTTTGTATTCATTCCTTATTAAATTATGAAAATGATCTGTATACGTGGATTATCGCATGGCGGGTGAAAATTCATTTGCAGTTTTAGATATTCTTTATTATACTCAGTTGGTTAAAGTTTTGACTTCTATACTCCATGAAATTAGTGGAATATCTTTGATATTTGCGCTTCATCCAGTATCTTTTCATGGAAACATTCTTCTGAGCATTCTTCAATTTTACTCTACAAAGAAGTATCATGTTGACAATTTGGACATTATTGAGTTCAGGATAAATTAACTTATAAACCTTTAAAATTTATTCTTGAACTTATTTTATTAAGTTATATGTCATTGTCATGATGAATTATGTTGGTTATTATGTGAAAACATGAAAGTTTCTTAGAAATTACAAAGGGTTGAAAAATCAGATTTTGGTGAAAACGGAACATGAAATTCAATTGACCATATCTCCTATTATATTTTGAATTTTTGAGTGTGGTCAAGTCTTAGAGTTAGATCTATGAGTTACCTAACTTATCCAAGTGGAATCACTGGAAAAGATGTTGTAGATTTTTGTGTGGACTAATTTTAGTAAAGGATGTAAAAGCTGTAAATTTCAAAAAGGTTATTGTCCGAAATTTAAAGGGGCTGTTTCGGCCACTTAATTTGTGAGAAAAATTCAGGCCTTTTGGGACATGAAAGTATATGGTATAAAGAACCTCCTGTCCAAAAATGAGCTCATTCTGACTTAAAATGAGCAAGTTATGACCATTTCAATATTTAGGTTTTTTCGACGAAAAATGCTATAACCGGAGTTCTATAACTCCGATGACTATGAAATTTAAACTAGAGGCTCACATTAACATGTGTAAGGTCCTGCCAAGATTTGGAGGTTTTTGGACTTAACCTTGAGGTAGCTAATTTCTTAAGGAATTAATTAGAAATTGATTTTTGAAAAATAGTAAATGAATTTTAAAAATTCCAAGAAAAATATATTTTCATTATGGGACTATGTTATGCTAAATTTCAGAAAAGAAATATTTTTGGGACTGATTTGGTATTTTTCATAAAAATGGTTTAGTTACGAATATATGAGATTAAATATGTTATGTGAAGTAACAAAGTTGGAAAATAGGATTTTATGGCTTGGAAATCCTATATAAGGTATATGCATATTGTTGATGAGGAATTTGATCATTGGTGATGAAATCTTATGAGTATGGCATTCTTGAATGATTAAATGCATTAATTGGTAAAGTGTAAACAATTGAAATAAATTGTTTATAAGTTTCAAAAGTGATTAAAATATTGTTATTATATTAATGATATTGGATTATGAATTTATTATGTGATTGATAATATTTGGATAAATTTAAAATCTTTAATATTTATCCTTGTTTTCAGTTGATTAATGTGACGCCCCCAAAATAGGTATACATCACCCATTCTGAGTTGTCAATACATGGTACAGAAACAACTACAACTTTATTATTACAACAGTAAAACTGTGAGTTTAAATACAAATATTATCTTCTAGACAATATCTATACTCAAATAAATCCTCATCACATTTATTGATACATTATTTTATAAAAATGGTGAGGACTACTAAACAACTCTCTCTAGAACCTTCATTCCATACCCAGACTGCGTCTTCGCTTATATTCTCGCCTCTTGAGAAAAATGGAACAAAAGGAAAAGGGTGAGCTCAACTAGCTCAAGAAAGAATATTATGACTAAGATAATATACAACAAATTATCGTTAGTCTTCAACAGGAAAAATCTAATAGAATACAATAGACAACAAATTTTAAATCAATATTATTAGAATGAAATAATAATTCATTAGAAGAGTTAAGTAGAGAATGCAAACTACTATCTTCTATGTATGAATTTAAAAGTTCATCGTCTCATCTTTTCTCCCCGTAACACCAATCAATATACATCCGGAATCAAATATTCATCTTTGCACTAAAGCCAAAGATATTCATCATTGGTCATGTATTCATCTAAAACACTGTTCATCTTTGCACTACTACCAAAGATATTCTTCAGAAATCATTCATCTTTGCTCACAAGGCCAAAGATATTCAATAATATCATCATTTAAGATCGAGGATGATGAAAATATTTTTTAAAGAAACGAATCCGGTGAAACAAAATGACAAGGATAAAGGATTAAGGATTCGTATTTTGTTTTATCCATGTTCAAAAATACTCAAAAATAATCATAGTGGTGCAAAATTCAAGAATGATCAAAACATGGATACAATCAAAGCTAGTATCCGAATAGATATTTTTGACGAAAAGAAGAAATTTTATTTTTAGATTGAATAGTGTCAGTATACGTGAATAGTGCCAGTATATGTGAAGAGTAACTCAGACACCAAAAGATAGAAATTCCACAAAAACATCTTCACGCTTTCATTGAATAGTACTTTCGTGAATAGTAACTTCGTGAATAATAACTCATGAATAGTAACTCGTGAATAGTAACTCATGAATAGTAACCCGACATGAAAAAGTTCCAAATTTGATAAAAGTTCCAACCAATATTTCAAAGATAATGATATTGAAGAAATAATATCATTTGAGAAGAAAATAACATCCCTTACCTCGAAAGATTAGACTTTAATTGGAATAAAGCACAGTCTTTGAAGGAACCTTGACCGTCTAACAATACTCAAAGTATACTCAAAATACTCACAAGAATACGCTCGATAATATAGAGAGAAAACTTGATTTACGGTGTGATTTTCAATTCTAACCCAAGACCTATTTATAGGAAAATGCTAGAACACCAAAGCAGAAAATTTAATAAAATATTAATATTAATATTACAAATTCTACACCCACTTTTAAGGATCTGAATTTAGCATTTACATCACATGCAAGACCCACCTTTAATGACAAAAACGTTTTCATAATAAAAATAATTAAAACTTCTAAAATTAATTATTTTTTGACTTCGTAACTTCAATAATTCATAATAAATAGCCCTTTTATCAGAAAATTCGAATCTCGCGTGTTTTTATAGGAAATTCAAATCTCTACAACTTTGCAAAAGAAAGTTTTTCCAAATTCCAATCCGAAATTGATCGAAATCAACAAACGGGCGATTTTATAGGCTATAATCAAATTTCAGTCAATAAATGGGGTCCACCAACATGTTTAACATGTTTTAAATATTTATTGCAACAAAAATACTCTTCCTCCTCGTATACTCATAAATCCCACATTCGTTGTAAAAATATCACCATTATTATATTATTAAAATATAATAATACATTATCTTATCATATAAAATTTCAATTTTCAACAATTGTCACATTAAAATTTTTCTCCATCTATATCCACATAAAATCAATATTTTCCTCATCATATGAATCAATAATTAATTATTCACAAATAATATTACAGAATCACAATATCGACAACCGTAGGTTCCCGAAAGAGGGGCTTTCCAATAAGAATTTCTTCATCTTGGCCGCAATTAGGTGACCAAACCTCTCCTTGATGTAACTTTCTAGACATTGCCAATAATGTTATCTAATAATATTATTCAGATAATATGAATTATTGCTTCGATAATGAAAAATACGTGTAATGACAATTATTGAAACAACAAAGAATATAAAATATCAACGCAAACAATTATTAACTCAATAAAATAAAATCTTTGAATATTAATTATCGTAACCATTATTGAGTAGTGCCTTCAATAATTGGTGCAATAGTGTCTTCTTGGCAACAACGTAGACATCGTGTTTTAACCAACCGGTATTCCAATAGTGTTACTTGGTAATAACTACGCCGTTATTTTTAAACAACTTATATTTGTCGTTTTCTTCATCCAATCGCTTTCAGTTATGGGGCCCCACATGGTGGTCATTCCGTCATTTAATATTCCACAAGCGATTTAATATTCCACGCACCAAACGAATATTCCTCGACAACAATGAATATTTTATAACCACTTGCTTATTTTGAAATATTTGCGTATTTAACCCCTAACTATCCACATTAATCAAATCAACCCTTACTATTTCAAAATAATAAAAGAGAAAATTAAATTTCATTAATAATAAGTTGGGGTCTTACAACCTCCCTCCTTATGAAATTTCGTCCTCGAAATTGACGTCACGTACACAGTGTTTGAAAAGGTGAAGATACCTCGCTTTCATTTCGCTTTCCAATTCCTGTGTCATTTCTCTATAAGATGATTCCTCCACAAAACTTTAACTTGTGGTATGACCTTTCATGCAGCGTAGGACATGCTCCTTCCTATCCAAAATCTTGGCGAAGTACCTCCTCATCACGTTAAGTCTTCTACTATCTCGTTCGGTTCTAACTCTATAACGTGGTTCGGGTCTTTCACATATTTACGAAATACGATATGTGAAACACATTATGAACACGAGACATACTTGGAGGTAACGCAAGTCTATAGGCTACATTTCCTACTCTGGTCAAGAATTTGAAATGGACCAATAAATCGTGGATTAAGCTTTCTTCTCTTCCCAAATCTTGTAACTCCCTTCCATGGAGCAACTCGCAACAATACATGATCCCCACACTAAATTCCACGCCCTTTCGATGAAGATCCGCATAACTCTTTTGTCGATCTTGTGCCGCTTTTGTATATGTTGTCGAATCATTTGGATCTTTTCGGTAGTCATACGCATTAACTTCGGGTCCCAACAATGTTGCTTCACCCACCTCATCCCAACATATTGGAGAACGACATTTTCGTCCATATAATGCTTGAATGGAGCCACACCTATACTTGCTCGATAACTCTGTTGTTGTAGGAGAATTCCACCAATGGTAAATACTTATCCCAACTACCCTTGAAGTCTAGGACACGAGTCTTAATAGATCTTCAAGAGTTTGAATAGTCCTCTCTCGATTGTCCGTCTGTTTGGGGATGGTATGCCGAACTAAATCGCAAACTGCGCCCATAGCTTTTTGCAAACTAACCCAAAATCTTGAAGTGAATCTTGGGTCACGATCCAAAACTATGGATACAGGCATGCCATGCAACCTCACAATCTCATTCACGCACATACTAGAAAGACGTTCAAGGAATAAGTCTCCGATCGGCAAGAAATGAGCAGACTTGGTTAATCTATCAACAATAACCCAAAAGCATTGATGCCTTGAGAAACCGTAGGAAGACCCGTAAACGAAATCCATGGTAATGTGTTCCCACTTCCATTTCGGAATCTCAAGTGGTTGCAACGGACCCTTAGGTACTAGATGCTCCGCTTTTTACACGTTGACAAGTTAAACACATTGAGATAAACTTTGCAATCTCTCTCTTCATATTGTTCCACCAAAATGTATGTCAAGATCACGATACATTTTAGTACTTCCAGGATGGATTGCAAATGGTGTATTGTGTGCCTCCATCATAATCTTGTACTTCAAATCGTAGTCGTTAGAACACAAAGTCTAGAGTGGACTCAAGTATTCCTTCTTCATCAATTCTCGCTTAGGAATAGCTCCTTCTTGTACTTTCTTCTTCATACGCGATCGACTCCCGGTCGGTGGCTTGAGTAACCTTAACTTTTTCTATTAAAGTTGGGCTCTACGAGTATACTTGACATCATCGCACTCGTTCCTCAGATATAATCTTCTACTCAACGCGTCACTACCACGTTCGCTTTACCGGGATGGTATTGAATAGTGTGGTCGTAGTCTTTCAATAGCTCGAGCCAACGTCGGCCGCCGATGTTGAGTTCTTTTTGAGTTAAGAAATATTTAAGGCTTTTATGGTGCGAATATATCTCCACTTTCTCCCCATATAGATAGTGCCTCCATATCTTTAAGCGTAAAACGATCACGCTAACTCTAGATCATGAGTAGGATAATTCCTCTCATACTCTTTTTAAGTTGTCATGAGGCATAGGCTATGACTTTCCCACGTTGCATGAGAACACATCCTAACCTTTGCTCGAAGCATCATTTGAGATAACAAATCCATCCGAACCGGATGGTATTGTTAGAACAGTGCCGAAATAAGTCTCCTCTTAAGCTCTTGGAAACTTTTCTCGCATTCTTCGCTCCAAACGAATTTTGTATCCTTCCGAAGTTAATGGAGTAGTGATTCGAGAAAACCTTCCACTAATCTCCGATAATACCAAATTTAAGCCCAAAAAGCTACGCACTTTTGGCCACCGACTTCGGTTGCTCCCAACTTTGTATTGCTTCAATCTTCACGTCCACGAATACTCCATGTTTCGACACCCGTGCCCAAGGAATGCTACTTCCTCAAGCCGTAACTCGCATTTCTTCAATTTGGCATATAGTTTGTTTTCACGAAGCCTTTGGAGTACCAACTTCAAATGGTTCTCATGATCTTCACGACTTTTGGAATATATAAGGATGTCATCAATAAAGACAACAACAAAACCGATCCAAATATTCCTTGAATACTCAGTTCATCATATCCATGAAAGCCGCAGGAGCATTAGTTAGTCCGAAAGACATGACTAAGAATTCATAATGCCCATACCGAAGTTCAAGGCGTCTTTGGAATATCCTCGATTAATCTTGGTGATGATATCCGTAAGCTAAGATCGATTTTTGAAAAGAATTGTGCCCCTCAGAATCGGTCAAACAAGTCATCAATACGAGGTAGAGGATACCTATTCTTGATGGTGACATGGTTCAATTCCAGATAGTCAATACAAAGTCGCATACTCCGCGTCTTTTTCTTCTTTACAAATAAAACAGAGCACCCCAAGGAGATGTACTAGACGAATGAAACCGATGTCCAACAATTTCTCAGTAGTTGGACCTTTAACTCCTGAAGTTCAATAGAGCCATTCGATATGGGGTTTTAGAAATGGGCTTTGTACAAAGTTCAAGATCAATAAAGAATTCAACTTCACGCTCGGGGTAGACAAGGAAGTTCTTGAAATACGTCAGAAAGTCAATAACAACAGAATATTATTCAAATTTGACGTGTCTTTATTCAAATCCATAACATGGGCTAAGAAATCTTGACATCCGCTTTTTCAATAAACGAATAGCTTTATGATTAGATATGACGGTGATTGATTTTAATGGTTTAGTTGCTTGAATCCGCATAACAAAGTTAGTTAGGAATATGAAAACTAACAAGCTTACTTAAAACAATCAATTTTGGAATGATGAGTAGTTAACCAATCAATCCCTAAAATCACATCAAAAGCAAGTATCTTTAAAGAGATAAGGTCAACAGGTAAGGTAATGGTGCTAACTTGAATAAAACAAGATTTATAAACAGGTGGATGTGATGAAAGTTTTCCTAACGGAGTTTCCACAGATATGTCAAAGTCTAATTTCTCCGAGTCAAGTTTAAACGTTGAGCACATGCGCAGGAGAGATAAATGAATGGGTAGACCAGATCAAGTAAGGTATAAACTTCGCAAGAATTTATAAATAGCTTACCCGTGATAACCTCATTTGGGTTCCTCGATTATGACCAACACACAACAAACGCTCTTCCGGAATCGTTGGCTTTGACTTTTCTCGGGACGATCTTTTTGAGTCACCGCCTCATTGAACTAGGTTTCGCCATCGCATAATCTCGAAAGCGATATGTCCTTCCTTTCCACAATTATAGCATACCTTGAGCTGTTGTGGATAGTTTGGACCGATATGTCCTCTTTCTCGTGATTTATAGTATGTAATGGGGTGGTCGTTCTCCTCCCTTAGAACCGATTCTTGCCAAGACTCATCATCTTCACATGGTCGTTGTTAAATCTCCTCTTTTAAAATCTCCTCCCGACTCGCTTCTTCGCTTTCATGGCCATGATTACCACCGAGTGGTTACCATTTTGTCTGTCTGCTTTTTTCTCCGTTGGTTATCATTATTCATTGATCGCTATCTCCGGTACGATCCTCGTTGTGGTCCCTCGGTTGACCGTACTCGTTATCTCGCCTAATAATTGAGCCCTGTTTACAACATCCGAATAAAGAGAAAATTTATGAGAAATGAGATATCGACGTATCTTGGGTTTCAAACCTCTAAGAAACATCCGCGCCATACGTTCCTCATTCTCCACCAAATGAGGTGCAAAACCGATAACTCGCAAACTTTGCCTCGTCTTCGAGACACCGCTATGTTGTTTTCGCTCGGCCTAATAAACTCCACTTCGTTCATACGATTTAACACTTTCGTGAAAGTATTTGTCATTAAATAGTTTCAAACGTCTCCCAAGACATACGCCGAAATTTGGATGGGTACGCTTCACGAGACTCCCACCAAGAGTCTCGCCGCCGCCACGGAACATAAAGGTGGCGAATGGAACCTTCGTTCTCCGTGCATCCCAAGACATCGAATATCTTGGTAATTTGCTTGACCCATGTTTCCGCCATGATCGGATCCGCTTTCCTTAAATTTCGGTGGTCTCAACTCTTTGAACTCGCTTGGGTTGTGACAACCCGTGAATTGCTATCATTTCTCCTCAGATTTTGAACACGAAGTCTCCTCGTCGATTTTGCATGAACCGCAAAAAGCTTCTAAACATTCCCTCGCTCATCATCTCGCTTGGTTGGTTGTTGTCACAAGAGGAACATTCATTGCTTTGTTGCACGTTCTCCTCGTTGGTGAGTACAAAGCGTCTCCACGGCCTCATTTCCATTGTTAATATTCTCATTCGACATTCTCAAATCTTGCTATAAAATAAGGGTTAATTAAGGAAATCAATATATCACTTAATATCCCTATATCTTGATTAACTAACAAATAAGCTTAGGTAGGACACACTAGCGAAGGATTTACTCGTCTCTCCCTCCTAGTTCTATTCCCGATCTCCGCCAGATATCATATCCCTAAGCTCGATACCAACGTGGACGCCCCAAAATAGGTATACATCACCCATTCGAGTTGTCAATACATGGTACGTAAACAACTACAACTTTATTATTACAACAAGAAAACTGTGAGTTTAAATACAAATATTATCTTCAGACAATATCTATACTCAAATAAATCCTCATCACATTTATTGATACATTATTTTACAAAATGGTGAGGACTACTAAACAACTCTCTCTAGAACCTTCATTCCATACCAGGCTACTCGCACTCGCTTATATTCTCGCCTCCCGAGAAAAATGGAACAAAAGGAAAAGAGTGAGCTCAACTAGCTCGAAGAAAGAATATTATGACTAAGATAATATACAACAAATTACCGTTAGTCTTCAACAGGGAAAAATCTAATAGAATACAATAGACAACAAATTTTAAATCAATATTCGCAATGAAATAATAATTCATTAGAAGAGTTAAGTAGAGAATGCAAACTACTATCTTCTATGTATGAATTTAAAAGTTCATCGCTCATCTTTTATCCCCGTAACATCAATCAATATACATCCGAATCAAATATTCATCTTTGCACTCACAGCCAAAGATATTCATCGATTAGTCATGTTCATCTAAAACACTGTTCATCTTTTTTTGACTACTACCAAAGATATTCTTTGAGAAATCATTCATCTTTGCACTACTGTGCCAAAGATATTCAATAATATCAACATTTAAGACCGAGGATGATGAAAATATTTTTTAAAGAAACGAATCCGGTGAAACAAAATGACAAGGATTAAGGATTAAGGATTCGTACTTTGTTTTATCCATGTTCAAAAATACCTCAAAAATAATCATAGTGGTGTAAAATTCAAGAATGATCAAAACATGGATACAATCAAAGCTAGTATCCGAATAGATATTTTGACTAAAAAGAAATTTTATTTTTAAATTGAATAGTGCTTGATATCGTGAATAGTCAGATAACGTGAATAAGTAACTCGACACCAAAAGATAGAAATTCCACAAAAACATCTTCACGCTACATTTAATAGTACTCGTGAATAAGAACTCTGAATAGTAACTCATGAATAGTAACTCGTGAATAGTAACTCATGAATAAGTAACCCAGAGCATGAAAAAGTTCCAAATTTGATAAAAGTTCCAACTAATATTTCAAAGATAATGATATTGAAGAAATAATATCATTTGAGAAGAAAATAACATCCCTTACCTCGAAAGATTAAGATTTTACCGAATAATCGTGTATAGTGTCAAGGAACTTGCACCGTCTAACAATACTCAAAGTATACTCAAAATACTCACAAGAATACGCCGATAATATAGAGAGAGATAACTTCGGGCCGGTGTGATTTTCAATTCTAACCCAAGACCCTATTTATAAGAAAATGCTTAGAACACCAAAAGTAGAAAATTTAATAAAATATTAATATTAATATTACAAATTCTACACCCACTTTTTAAGGATTTGAATTTAGCATTTACATCACATGCAAGACCCACCTTTAATGCAAAAAACGTTTTTCATAATAAAATAATTAAAACTTCAAAAATTAATTATTTTGAGCTTCGTAACTTCAATAATTCATAATAAATAGCCTTTTATCAAAAAATTCGAATCTCGTGAATTTTTATAGGAAATTCAATTTCTACAACTTTGCGGAAGAAAGTTTTTCCAAATTCCAATCGAGAAATTGATCAAAATCTACAAACCAAGCGATTTTATAAAGTTATAATCAAATTTCAACTAATAAATGGGGTCCACCAACATGTTTAACATGTTTTAAACATTTATTGCAACAAAAATACTCTTCCTCCTCAGATACTCATAAATCCCACATTCGTTGTAAAAATATCACCATTATTATATTATTAAAATATAATAATACATTATCTTATCGAGATAAAATTTCAATTTTCAACAATTGTCACATTAAAATTTTTCTCCATCTATATCCACATAAAATCAATATTTTCCTCATCATATGAATCAATAATTAATTATTCACAAATAATATTACGTAATCACAATATTGACAACCTGTGCGGTTCCTGGGAAGAGGGCTTTCCAATAAGAATTTCTTCTTCTTGCGCAAGCAATTAGGTGACCAAACCTCTCCTTAGATGTAACTTTCTAGACATTGCCAATAATGTTATCTAATAATATTATTCGGATAATATGAATTATTGCTTCGATAATGAAAAATTGTGTAATGACAATTATCAAACAACAAAGAATATAAAATATCAACGCAAAGAATTATTAACTCAATAAAATAAAATATCGAGCGGTAATTATCGTAACCATTATTGAGTAGTGCCTTCAATAATTGGTGCAATACCGTGTCTTCTTGTGCAACAACGCGTAGACATCGTGTGTTTTAACCACCGGGTATTCCAATAGTGTTAATTCAGAATAACTACGCCAGTTATTTTTAAACAACTTATATTTATTCGTTTTTTTCATCCAATCGCTTTTCAGTTATGGGGCCCACACATGGTCGCTACTTGGTCGCATAAATAATATTCCCCGAAGCGATTTAATATTCCACGACCAAACGAATATTCCAAACAACAATGAATATTTTATAACCACTGCTTATTTTGAAATATTTGCGTATTTAACCCCTAACTATCCACATTAATCAAATCAACCCTTACTATTTTAAAATAATAAATAGAAAATTAAATTTCATTAATAATAAGTTGGGGTCTTACAATTAATGTTTATATCATTGTCATCATCCTCATGCTTATATGGTGATAAAAGTTATCTTTGGCTTACGTGCGAAGATGGACTGTTGATTATTGAATGTTATATCTTTGGCTTACGTGCAAAGATGGATTGTTAATTATTGGTTTTATTGTGGTATATCTTTGGCTTACGTGCAAAGATGGATTGTTGATTATTGGTTTTATTGTTGTATATCTTTGGCTTACGTGCAGAGGTGGACTGGGTGTGACACCCCCAAATTCGGGTACTTCGATTCCACGGGATTTGGTGTTCACTGTACAAATATCATCTATCTATCTACCCATAATAAATGCAAACCATGCAATAGATAGAAATAAAAATCTTCCCTTATAGGTTACAACATCCGAATCATAAACATAATCCCGAGTTGAACTAACCTTAAACATCTGTATGGAAATATAAACAATAAGTCTTAAACAACATCATTAACTCAAGTCTAACATAAATACATCATCAAATAAAATAACAAGTCTTCAACACTTGCTAACTTTGCCCTTGCCTTTACTAGTGGAAGGTTAAATCGGTTCTTTCGTTCTTAAGCGCAATGTTATTATAAAGCAAGAGTGAACACTATTGCCCAAGTATATAACAATGAAATAACAATTATAATAACATGCGAGTGAATCAAAGACATCCGAATAAAAGCTCAACTTTTGAATCAAGAATGAATAACAAGAATCAAAAGAATTACGAGGGTCATAAGACCTTGAACTATGTCCTAGGTTAACAAGGGTTATACTTGAAACCTTTATGACTATAAGACTATGGACCTTTCTTCTCGCACTTAGGGGATCGACCCTCAAGTACCATCATCGTGCACAATATCTTTACGTTAACGCATAAGTAAATCCCTTTACAGGGTTGCTCATCTTAGTTTGACATTCGAGTCCGCACCAAAGGAAGTTTGGTTTGGATAATTCAATAAGGGTTCTGAAATTTAGAACGTTCATCAACTAAGGACTAGTTGAATCAATAAAGTTCACTAGTCTAATAAGGTTCAACAATAATGATATTCAATTTGAATAATAATCTCAAGAAGTATACAATAGAACAATTATTGTATAACTGAATCATGCTTGAAAAGATAATAAATCTTTAATATAACAATTGAAATTGAATAATAGTAATGATAATTTACTCGAGGTAACTAATAACAATAAAACAATAATGACTGCAGCTAACTCCAAATCATGGGTCGGGTAACCCTTCTCGTAATCCTTCAACTGTCGTGATGCATACGCAATGACTTTACTGTTTTGCATCAGCACACAGCCAAGTTCTTTATGCGATGCATCACTATAAACAACAAAATTTCTGTATCCTCCGGGAAGAGATAAACACAGGGGGCCGTACTCAACCTCTTCTTCAATTCTTGAAAACTTTCCTCACACTTATCCGGCCCAAACAAATTTCCGCTTTTAGAGTTAAATTCGTTAACTGAGTTGCGATCTTGGAAAAGTCTTGTATGAACCTTCTATAATATCCCGCCAATCCAAGAAAACTTCGACTTTCGATGGCGTCCTCTATTGATCCCGATTAATCACGGCTTCGACTTTGGATGGATCTACCGAAATTCCATTTTTATCGATCACGTGCCCAAGAAATTGCACTCGTTCAATCCAAAATTTGCATTTGAAAACTTGGCATACAACTTTTCCTTCTCAATACTTCCAACGTTAATCTCAAATGCTCTTCATGTTCTTCTTTGGTTTTCGAATAGACCAAAATGTCATCTATAAATACCACTACGAACTTGTCCAAAAACGGTTTAAACACACCATTCATTAGTCCCATAAATGCTGCAGGAGCATTCGTAAGACCAAACGACATTACTAAAAATTTGTAGTGACCGTATCGTGTTCTGAACGCAGTCTTTGGTACATCCTCCGGCCTCACCTTCAATTGATGATAACCGATTCTCAAGTCTATCTTGGAAAAGTACCTCGCTCCCTTCAATTGATCAAGCAGTGTCGTCGATCGCTTCGGTAATGGATATCATTCTTAATCGTGACCTTATTCGGTTCTCAGTAGTTAATGCAGAGTCGCATCGATCCGTCCTTCTTTTTTACAAACAACACCGGCGCTCCCCATTGCGATACGCTCGGTTGAATGTACTTCTTGTCCAACAATTCTTGTAGTTGTACCATTAATTCATTCATCTCTACTGGTGCCATTCGGTATGGTGCCTTCGATATTGGAGCAGTTCCGGGAACCAAATCGATTACGAAATCTACCTCTCTATCTGGTGGAAGTCCTGGTAAATCGTTTGGAAATACGTCGACGAAGTCCCTCACAATCGGTATTTCTTCTACCTTCGGATTCTCTTTTCGACTATCGACTATGTAAGCTAAGTATCCTACACAGCCTTGTCTTAACAACTTCCTGGCCCGCATCATAGTCAGATAACTCGCTTGTCTAGGCGACTTGCTACCATAAAACACAACCTTTGATGGGGTCATAAGGTTAATACGCTTCTTTTGGCAATCAATTACAGCCCCGTAATTGAATAACCAGTCCATTCCCAAAATAACGTCAATTTCCCCAAGTCGAATAGGGATAAGATCTACGTTCATGATATTACCCTTCATATCCACTCTACAGTTCTTAAACACGTACTTAATGGAATTATCTCCTATTCGCAATTTCTATATTCATGGGATATTCCAACTCATCCATAAGCAAATCTAAACTATTAGCAAAGTCTTCGGATATAAAGGAACAAGTAGCACCCGAATCAAAGAAAACATAATCATTAATTTCATTGATCGGAATGATACCGACACCACATCACGAATTTGGATTGCATCTGCATCGTCATATTGAAAGTCCCAAGGCGATCGATTCGGTTTGTTGCGGTTGGTCCGGTGATGGTTAAGGCATTTCCACTGTTATTTCCCCGGTTTCCTCTTGATCCTGACCCTCCCGATCCCTTCTTGGGACAATCTCTTGCCAGATGGTCCTTCGAACCACAAGTAAAACAAGCACCCTTCTTTGGGTTTGGGCGGTTTGGTCTTTATGTGGCCTTCCATCCACAATTGTAAAGACACTCTTTTCCTTTCATACAAACTCCCGGATGGGCTTTCCATGCAAGTCGGGCATGCTTCGATTCTTTCTTTCGACTACTTTTGTCGATTCCCCGATGATGAGCTGTCGTTCATCCTTTTCTTCTGATTGAAATTTCCACCTCCTGTACCACTTCCACTGACCTTGTTATTTCCTTCACCTTTCATTCTTCTTCTTCTTCTTTTGATCTTGATTGTACTTCATCACCGCATCGCTTCCTCCTTCAGCAAGGATGGCCTTTTCCAGTACTCCAGCAAACGTGTTTAGCTGAAACATTGATACCTTGCTGTACACCCAAGGCTTTAGTCCTTGCTCAAACCGTCTCACCTTCCTCTTATCCGTGTGAACTTGATACGGGGAAAACCTTGCCAATTCGTTGAATTTAGCCCCATAGTCAGGCACGCTCATATTTCCCTGCTTCAACTCTAGAAATTGAACCTCCATCTGGTTCTGTGAACTAGTTGGGAAATACATTTCGAAAAACATCTCTTTAAATCTCTCCCACGTAATTACACCTTCACCTCCTCGCACTTTGTTTGCTTGCCACCAGTAGCTAGCCTCAGACTTCAGCATAAACGTTGCAAAAGCGGTCTTTTGGTCTTCTAACCTAAAGAACGTCGAAAACCTTCTCCATTTCCATAACCCACGTTTGAGCCTCGATTGGGTTCATGGAACCTTTGAACTATAAGCGTCCCACCGCCAAGTCCTTAAACGTTGTGTTTGGTGGAGCTTGAGGTTGGTTATTCATGGCTCCAGTCAGTAAGTTCACCAACTGCTGCACGGGATTATTGTTGGCATAATTGTTATTATTGGTTGACTCTTCCTGAGCCGGTTGACGTTGTTGTCTTCTCCTTGGCGGCATTTTTCTATTAAATAAACGCTTTATTAGAACTTTATTTATTTCTCTAAATAGTTAAGGCATTACTCAACAATTTAACATATCACTTAACACATCATCTCAAACAACTTGATATATTTGCATTCAAATCAAAGTTTTAACATTAAACGATAGCATAAGCGCTATTTACATCAACTATCCTGGAATAAAGAATCCACAGGATTTAAAACATTCAAATATTCTTTCGTTCATAAACACGTCAGAATTTACATATAAAAACTAATTAAGTCTTTCACATAATTAAACAAATTATATCACTGTCTGTCAAGGTCCTGAATAGCCTTGCCACGTTCCTCATCCATGATACGAGACATCGTCCTGCGATCCAGCATATACGATGGAAGTCCTTCGAACTGAATGGGGTACCTCAAAACTCGATCTTGAGCCTCATCCATTGCATGATTAAGTGTAAAATATGTCTCTTCAAGCTTTGCCTTCTTTGCACGACTATCATCTTCGCACGATCGGCTCGACGCGATTCTCTTACCCATCCTCTTCTCGCTATGTTCGATCTTTCCGGATGTTTCCTTCTTTCCTTCTTCGCTTTCTATCTCTCTGGTCTTATCTTCATTTGACCTTCTCATGGACCAAATCCCATTCTACATTTGCCGATCGAGAGTGAAGAGTCGAAATCTCCCTCTCTTTCTCCTCAGAGTAATATGTTGAATAACATTTCGTCTTTCGGATCAAATCTGGACCTCGTCTCAGTAACTCCACGTTACGGTCGTATAACGTGTCATACATCTCAAAGATCGGCGGTGTACCGTGGTAACTCCTCTTCCTCAACAAATTCCTCCTCAGGATCAGTCTCGGGCTCATGCTCTTGACCAACAACGGTGATCAATGGAGATGACTCCCTCTGTATCATTGCTCCCTAACGGCATGATGAATGTCTGGGGCTCCTCCTCCGCTTTGCATCTTATAGGTACACGGGGTTCTTCCTCCCGACTTGACTAGCTTCTCCAATATTCGACATCCCGACACAAAATTTTAAGTTTTAGTTACTAAGTCGTATCATCTAACGCATACTTTAACACATAAACACATAAGGTCTTTTATTATCTTCAATGAATTACATAAATTCATTTCTTATAACTCGATAAGAGTTTTCCATCACTATCTTCTTTCTATAAGGCTACTACCTAAGGTTGTTCCCCACCCTAAAGTTCATAATAACCTCTGACTTTGATACCAACTTGTGACACCCCTAAATCCGGGTACTTCGATTCCACGGGATTTGGTGTTCACTGTACAAATATCATCTATCTATCTACCCATAATACATGCAAACCATGCAATAGATAGAAATAAAAATCTTCCCCTTATAGGGTTACAACATCTGAATCATAAACATAATCCCAAGTTGAACTAACCTTAAACATCTGTGTGGAAATATAAACAATAAGTCTTAAACAACATCATTAACTCAAGTCTAACATAAATACATCATCAAATAAAATAACAAGTCTTCAACACTTGCTAACTTTGCCCTTGCCTTTACTAGTGGAAGGTTCGTCGGTTCTTTTCGTTTTAAGCGCAATGTTATTATAAAGCAAGAGTGAGCACTATTGCCTTACAAGTATAACAATGAAATAATAAAGATAATAACATGCGAGTGAATCAAAGACATCCGAATAAAAGCTCAACTTTTGAATCAAGAATGAATAACAAGAATCAAAAGAATTTCGAGGGTCATAAGACCTTGAACTATGTCCCTAGGTTAACAAGGGTTATACTTGAAACCTTTAATAGTCATAAGACTATGGACCTTTCTTCTCGCATTCTGGGGGGATCGTACTTAGTACCACATCGTGCATAATATCTTAACGCTTAACGATAAGTAAATCCCTTTACTGAGGTTGTTCATCTTAGTTTGACATTCGAGTTCGCACCAAAGGAAGTTTGGTTTGGATAATTCAATAAGGGTTCTGAAATTTAGAACGTTCATCAACTAAGGACTAGTTGAATCAATAAAGTTCACTAGTCTAATAAGGTTCAACAATAATGATGTTCAATTTGAATAATAATCTCAAGAAGTATACAATAGAACAATTATTGTATAACTGAATCATGCTCGAAAAAATAATAAATCTTTAATATAACAATTGAAATTGAATAATAGTAATGATAATTTACTCGAGGTAACTAATAACATGAACAATAATGACAAGTAGAGTTAGGAAACTTGCCTCGTGCGTAGGCTAAACGATTACTACTTCCGTTCACCACAAATCCTACACACATACCATATGTATTCACGACATTCATTAGTTATATTTTCACTTAATTATTTAATATAAACTCTACTTTATTTAACAAATCATTACCCTTCTAATTTAATTACTTAATTAAATTAGAATATTTTCATTCTCTTACTATTATTACACTCGAATAAATTATTTCATAATAATTTCCATCGAATATTTATTTTATTCCATAAACATCTCAATTAAAATATTTACTTTATTTTATAAATATTTTAATAATAATTTTCATCGAATATTTATTTTATTCCATAAATATCTCAATTAAAATATTTAATTTATTTTATAAATATTTTAATAATAATTTTTATCAAATATTTATTTTATTCCATAATATCTCAATTAAAATATTTAATTTATTTTATAAATATTTTAATAATAATTTTCATCGAATATTTATTTTATTCCATAAATATCTCAATTAAAATATTTAATTTATTTTATAAATATTTTAATAATAATATTCATCGAATATTTATTTATATTTTTATTTTTTAATTTTTATTTTTTTTATTTTTTTAATTTATTTATTATTATTTTTTTTTCCGAGAGTAAGTGGTAATGTAGTTTGGTAACGCCATGCGGGCGGGGTTACCAGTGCTCATTTTCTGCGCAGTAGTTCGCAGTCATGAACATAACAAGGCCAAATTAGGCCAAAAATCAATCACACGTAAAATTATATCGTGAATATGGCCATAACTTCCAATTAGTTATTTTTACACTAATTTAGACTTACCCAATCATTGTAATACATATATAATCATTTCTTAACCCATCTAGCATGATTTTTAACAAGTTATAACACATAATTTGCAAAATCAACACATTTACTTCCACTGCTCATGATGTTCTTCAAGGTTTGAAAAAAAAAAAAAATGAAAATTGTCACTACTGGATTCGTTATAACAATCGAATCCATTTATTTAAACTTTGGTCTCTTCATTATCAACATGCATAACAACATACTGAATGTAAAATTTATGGATAATATACGTCAATACATGAAATATCACGTATAAGGCCATATGGCCAAAACCCAAACTCTGTAAATTTTGAAATAGCAATTCATAGTATTATGAAACTGATGACATGATAATTCACATAATATATATATAATCAAATACGATTTGATATATCTTAACCCATATATAAACTCATAATCAAACCCTTTTTCAATTACAGAGATTTTACAAAATATATGAAAGCCATTTTTTATAAAAACTAAATGACGTAACTTTAAAATTTGGGAAGAAGGGATTACCCTTGAATACTCTGCTTAGATTACACAGGGTGACAACAATTCCCAATTTCTCACACTTCTTCACCTTTAATCACAGTATTCACAATC
Organism: Panax quinquefolius; assembly: GCA_020205615.1. NCBI lineage: Eukaryota > Viridiplantae > Streptophyta > Magnoliopsida > Apiales > Araliaceae > Panax > Panax quinquefolius. Next base: position 7,727,820 of record CM035158.1, read on the forward strand.
TCTCTCAAAGTTCTCAAACTCTCTCTGCATCTCTACTTTTCCAGACTTAGAATAATAATAATAAAAGAAGACGTAATATAACAGAGGGAGAAGAGAACTGATGCGCATAATGGTCAGTTAACCCAAACATGGGTAACTGCATCCAACCACTACTAGGGCCTTGTTTGGCAACCCTTAATTGATTCAAAGTCATTTAATTTAATAAAGCTTTATCATATAGTTTGAAAATGTCACACTCCTTATAAAATAAATCCAATATTTTATTTAATATATTTTAAATAAAATATAATAATTTCTCATAAATTCACATAGCCACATAAATAATTTTCTCATTAATAAATAATGTCAAATTATTAATTCTCTAATTAATAATTAAATTAATTAAAATACCAATATGCTTATTAAATATTTCTTTTAATACAATAAGCTCACATAATCACATACTTTGATAATAAAAACTCTCTACATTAATTTAATAAATGTAACACATATAATTAAATTAATCTACCACAATTGCGTCAATTAATTATTTAATCTAATAATTAAATCATCGAAAAATATTTATTTAATTCAATAAATATTAAAATTAATTACAAAATTCTCGTTCGTCATACTGGGTATGATTGTGATCAAGGATTATTCGGTATAGTCATGACCATTGATGATTTAATGAATATCCTTGGCCCGTAGTGCAGGGATGATTCGATGAGGTGGTTCATTTACAGTGATAAAACATTATTGGTGGACTTTTAACATGGAGAAGATAATAGACCTAATGGTCTATTTGACTCTTTTAATGGATTGCTCGTTCCGCTGCAATTATGGTTGAAAAATTTTACCATCTACCATATGTTCTAAATCTCTGAGTTATTATTAATGAAAACTATTGATAATGTAATTATCTTTAGTTATGATATTCTTTACTGGGCTAGTTGTACTCACCCTTTCTTTTCTACATTCTCTTCGAGAAATGAGAATATATTTGGGACGAGTTGGGAAAGCGAAGTGACGGTCCGGATGATAGCATTAGTAGTCCTCTACTATTCTCATTAAATAGTGTGACAATAAATGTAACAAAGGATCGAATTTGAGTTCAGATATCGCATACATGAGGACTCCATTGAGAATGGATATTATCAGAAAGCGATATTCTTGTTTAAACTCTCAGTTTATGTTTTGTCGTATTTTACACGACAGCTGTATAGTTAAGTTTGTATTTGTATTTTGTACCATGTATTTGGCGACTCAAAATTGGGTGATGAATATCTAATTTTGGGGGCGTCACAGTTGGTATCAAAGCTTAGGGATATGATCCATGGCTGAGATGTGAGATAAGAACTAGGAGGGGAGAGACGGGGAAATTCCTTCGCTAAGTATGACCTACCTAAGTTTATTTGGTATTTAATTGGTCGGTCAGAGTATAGGGATAATATGTGATATGATAATTAACCCTTGTTTTGTTTCAGTATCTGAAAATGGCATCCAAAAATGTTGAGATAAGAAATGGAGCAAAATAATATGACCATATCACAGTACGAGGCTAAGCTTGCGGAGTTATCTCGGTTTGCATCCCATTTGGTCAATAATGAGGAGCGAATAACGTGAATGTTTCTAAGAGGTTTGAAACCATATTTACGTCAATACCTCATCATATTTATATATTATGTTGAAAGTCATCTGTGGCTTACGAGCATAGATGGACTTGGTATGATTATGACCAGGGATTATTCGGTATAATCATGACCGTAATGTTATAAATGATGTGGTAAAAGTCATACGTGGGTTTACGTGCATAGATGGACTTGGTATGATTATGACCGAGGATTATTCGATTGTAATCATGAAGTAGTAATGTTATAAATGATGTGGTAAAAGTCATCTTTGGTAGTAGTGCATAGATGGACTTGGTATAATTATGACCGAGGATTATTAAGTATAATCATAATCAGACAAAACACGAATATCCTTACTTTATAGTGCATGGATAATTCGTGGTCGTGATACTTATTAAACCGAGTCTCAACATTATTGGTTTTCTGAGTTGTATATCTTTGGCACTGTAGTGCAAAGATGAAGCTATTAATTATTAGTTATCTGATTAGTATCAAAGCCGTAGAAAAGAGCCCCGAGCCTTTTCTTTGGTGACTTCCAAGTCTTGGGATGCACCAAAAGCCGGTTTTTTTCGTAGGGGACAAAAGAGAATAGCGGTGGCAAGTTGATAGGTATCATTGTGAGGTACTATCCAGGTTAAGGGATAGAAGTCACAGTTTGTATAACCATGATTTTTGATGTTTCAGGTAAAGATAAGTGATGTAAATTATCTAATTCCTGGGTGCAAAAAGGAATTCAGAATCACAATTATGATTATGAGTTATTCATATGATTGTAGACAGGAATTGTTGATTGATGTTATATGGATATGGTCACTGGCGGAGATATTAGTCTTGAACTAGGAGGGGAGAGACAAGTAATATACTTCGCTAGGGTATGACTTACCTAAGCCGAAATTTTTACTTGATAAGTTGACAATTTGTGATATGTCAATTAACCTTTGTTTTGAAGGTATATTTTAGAATGATATTTGAAATACAGGAGATGAGCACTATGATACAGAGGATATAATTTGGAAGGTACAATCCGAAAAGAAAGCAAGGTATTCTCATCTTTTCAAACTATGAGGTACGTACGTAAATTTCAAGGGCGAAATTCCATAAGGAGGGGAGATTGTGAGAACCCAGATTTTATGAATAAATATTTAATTTTCTTGAAATATATTTTTAAATATTATGGTGTGGATATAATATAATGTTATAGTTGTGGGTTATATTTAAAAATTTTGCAAAGAATCCAAGTTGTTATATAATATTCGATTGGTCGGGGAATATTCTTTTTGTTGGGGAATATTCGTACGACGGCATAATCATTAGTGGACCCCACAATAGAAGAACTGTCGTAGTTAGAAAATGACAAAAATATTTTATGAAAATAATGGCGGAGGTTTTAACATTGATACTGTTGAACTACCCGGTAGTAAAAGTACAGTAATACGCGTGGTTGCATAGTAGCACACGGTATTGATTATTAATGCTTACGTAAGAAGTCACTCAGTTATAATCAATTATTGCTACATTAACTGCTGCATCATATCTCTCATATTATTGATTCGATTATTGTCACAGTATCATCTGCATAATATGATATATTATTAGATCAATAATTGAGACGATAAAGTTGTTCATATTATTAAATTGCAATATTTAAAATGTCTAAAGTTACATCGAGGAGAGGTTTGGTCACCTAATCATGCTTAATCAGGAGAAATCCTTATTGAAAGCCCCCTCTTTCCTGGGAACGACCTGGTTGTTAAATATTGTGAGTTATGATATTAATGATGAATGTTATTGAAATTGAAGTTGTGTTCGGAGTTGAATTTGGAGACGCGGACATGATATTTGAGTCCGCAATGTCGAAATTAGTAAAAATAGTCTATAAACACAAAATTTTCCAGAATTCACTATTTGGTCAAAAAGTCAACAGTTGACTTTTTCGGGAAAAGTCAAACTTCAAAATTTCAAAATTTATATTTTTGATAAAAATGGTTTCATTATGTTGGAATTGTTTGTGTTAGTAAAAATCGACATTTATTTCGATAATAATTGATGTCTGGAGGTTATATTGACCAATCGGGTATTTAACCGAACAAATGAGCTATTGATTGCTATTTTTTCACATGATTATAACTATTTGTTCACATGTGATACTTTTGATTCACATTCTTGTTACTATTAGGGGAGTTGGTGTAAGATTGATAATACTTGGATGACTAAGTTAAAAATAGAGGTATAGATGGAGGTACTAAATGGTAATTATTTTTATCACATGATTTACTATTGAGTCGCATGATTTTACTATTGATTCACATGATTTAATATTAGGGGAGTTGGTGCAAGTTTGATAATACTTGGATGACTGAATTAAAAATGAAAGAAAAGATGAAGGTATTGTACTATAATATTTCGAGCCCCAAAATGTGCAATTATTTTTCTATAAATAGAAGCTCATTCTTCTTCATTTCCCACCAATTCACCAAAGTTTTAGAGCCATTATTATAGAGAGAAATTATAGAGAGAAGCTATAGAGAGAAAATCTATAGAGAGAAAGAAGAAGAGAAGTCTGTTTCCTTTCTATTCCAATATCCAGTTTCTTCTAAGGTAAGGGGTGTTATTCTTTCTTATTCATGAAGAGAACTTTTGTTATTCCATTCTTTATTGTTCTGTTGGAATAACCTGTAAAAGTGGCATACCCTCTACATAACCTGTATACGCGGCATACCCTATACTTGGTGAAATACTTATGTTATTCCATTCTTTATTATTCATTGGAATAACCGAGATGTCTGTAGTTTACCCTATACTTGGTGGAATGACTTTGTATATGTGGTTTACCCAATACTTGGTGATCTTCTTCATTATTCCATTCTTTATTATTATGTTGGAATAACTTTGTTTATGCTAAGTACCGCATACTTGGTGAAATTCTTTTATTATTTAGTTCTTTATTATTACGTTTAATATCCCGCTTGATTGTAATTTTCACGATTCGGTTCCATATTTATTATTCGCATTTAATATTACGCCGAATATCTGTTTGTGCTTTTACGTTTGGACTGGTTCCATTACTTATTATTCTCGCATTTATTATTCTCATTTGAATATCCTCGCTTGTGAATTTCACGGCACCGGTTCCATATTTATTATTCTGTATTTATTATTTTGTTGAGAATAAACTGTCTGTGCGGTCTCTATCGCATGCATGGTGAATCCTTCTGTTATTCCATTCTTTATTATTCTGTTGGAATAACCTGTCTATGTGGATTGCCACATGCATGGTGAATGATCTTTTGTATTCATTCCTTTTTAAATTGTGAAAATGATCTGTATACGTGGATTACCGCATGGCGGGTGAAAATCCATTTGCAGTTTCAGATATTCTTTATTATACTCAGTTGGTTAAAGTTTTGACTTCTATACTCCATGAAATTAGTGGAATATCTTTGATATTTGCTCTTCATCCAGTATCTTTTCATGGAAACATTCTTCTGAGCATTCTTCAATTTTACTCTACAAAGAAGTATCATGTTGACAATTTGGACATTATTGAGTTCAGGATAAATTAACTTATAAACCTTTAAAATTTATTCTTAAACTTGTTTTATTAAGTTATATGTCATTGTCATGATGAATTATGTTGGTTATTATGTGAAAACATGAAAGTTTCTTAGAAATCACAAAGGGTTAAAAAATCAGATTTTGGTGAAAACGGAACATGAAATTCAATTGACCATATCTCCTATTATATTTCGAATTTTTGAGTGTGGTCAAGTCTTAGAGTTAGATCTATGAGTTACCTAACTTATCCAAGTGGAATCACTGGAAAAGATGTTGTAGATTTTTCTGTAGACTAATTTTAGTAAATGATGTAAAAGCTGTAAATTTCAAAAAGGTTGTTGTCCAAAATTTGAAGGGGCTGTTTCAGTCACTTAATTTATGAGAAAAATTCAGGCCTTTTGGGACATGAAAGTATATTGTATAAAGAACCTCCTGTCCAAAAATGAGCTCATTTTGACTTAAAATGAGCAAGTTATGACCATTTCAATATTTAGGTTTTTCCGACAAAAAATGCTATAACCGGAGTTCTATAACTCCGATGACCATGAAATTTAAACTGGAGGCTCACATTAACATGTGTAAGGTCCTGCCAAGATTTGGAGATTTTTGGAGTTAACCTTGAGGTAGCTAATTTATTAAGGAATTAATTAGAAATTGATTTTTGAAAAATAGTAAATGAATTTTAAAAAATTCCAAGAAAAATATATTTTCATTATGGGACTATGTTATGATAAATCCCAGAAAAGAAATATTTTTGGGACTGATTTGGTATTTTTCATAAAAATAGTTTAGTTACGAATATATGAGATTAAATATGTTATGTGAAGTAACAAAATTGAAAAAATATGATTTTATGGCTTAGAAATCCTATATAAGGTATATGCATATTGTTGATGAGGAATTTGATCATTGGTGATGAAATCTTATGAGTATGACATTCTTGAATGATTAAATGCATTAATTGGTAAAGTGTAAACAATTGAAATAAATTGTTTATAAGTTTAAAAAGTGATTAAAATATTGTTATGATATTAATGATATTGGATTATGAATTTATTATGTGATTGATAATATTTGGATAAATTTAAAGTCTTTAATATTTATCCTTGTTTTCAGTTGATTAATGTTTATATCATTGTCATCATCCTTATGCTTATATGGTGATAAAAGTTATCTTTGGCTTACGTGCGAAGATGGACTGTTGATTATTGAATGGTATATCTTTGGCTTACGTGCAAAGATGGATTGTTGATTATTGGTTTTATTGTGGTATATCTTTGGCTTACATGCAAAGATGGATTTTTGATTATTGGTTTTATTGTTGTATATCTTTGGCTTACGTGCAGAGGTGGACTGGGTATGATTGTGATCAAGGATTATTCGGTATAGTCATGACCATTGATGATTTAATGAATATCCTTGGCCCGTAGTGCAGGGATGATTCGATGAGGTGGTTCATTTACAGTGATAAAACATTATTGGTGGACTTTTAACATGGAGAAGATAATAGACCTGATGGTCTATTTGACTTTTTTAATGGATTGCTCTTTCCGCTGCAATTATGGTTGAAAAGTTTTACCATCTACCATATGTTTTAAATCTCTGAGTTATTATTAATGAAAACTATTGATAATGTAATTATCTTTAGTTATGATATTCTTTACTAGGCTAGTTGTGCTCACCCTTTCTTTCTCTATTCTCTTCAGGAAATGAGAACATAGCTGGGATGAGTCGGGGAACGGAGTGACGGTCCAGATGATAACATTAGTAGTCCTCACTATTCTGTTAAATAGTGTGACAATAAATGTAACGAGGACTGAATTTGAGTTTGTATACTCTCTATGAGGACTCCATTGAGAATGGATATTGTCTAGAAGGCAGTATTCTTGTTTAAACTCTCAGTTTATGTTTTGTCGTATTTTACACGACAGCTGTATAGTTATGTTTGTATTTGTATTTTGTACCATGTTTTTGGCGACTCAAAATTGGGTGATGAATATCTAATTTTGGGGGCGTCACAGTTGGTATCAAAGCTTAGGGATATGATCCATGTCTGAGATGTGAGATAAGAACTAGGAGGGGAGAGACGGGGAAATTCCTTCGCTAAGTCTGACCTACCTAAGTTTATTTGGTATTTAATTGGTCGGTCAGAGTATAGGGATAATATGTGATATGATAATTAACCCTTGTTTTGTTTCAGTATCTGAAAATGGCATCCGAAAATGTTGAGATAAGAAATGGAGCAAAATAATATGACCATATCGCAGTACGAGGCTAAGCTTGCGGAGTTATCTCGGTTTGCATCCCATTTGGTCGATAATGAGAAGCGAATAACGCGAATGTTTCTAAGAGGTTTGAAACCCTATATACGTCAACACCTCATCACATTTATATATTATGTTGAAAGTCATCTGTGGCTTACGTGCATAGATGGACTTGGTATGATTATGACCAGGGATTATTCGGTATAATCATGACCGTAATGTTATAAATGATGTGGTAAAAATCATATGTGTCTTACGTGCATAGATGGACTTGGTATGATTATGACAAGGTTTATTCGGTGTAATCATGACCGTAATGTTATAAATGCTGTGGTAAAAGTCATCTTTGGCTGTAGTGCATAGATGGACCTGGTATAATTATGACCAGGGATTATTCGGTATAATCATAACCGTAATGTAAAACACGAATATCCTTAGCCTATAGTGCATGGATAATTCGTGGTCGTGATACTATTAAGCTGAGTCTCAACATTATTGGTTTTACAGTTGTATATCTTTGGCCTGTAGTGCAAAGATGAACGGTTAATTATTGGTTATAAAGTTAGTATCAAAGCCATAGAAAAGAGCCCCGAGCCTTTTGCTGGTGACTTTCAAGTCTTGGGATGCACCGAAGCCAGACTTTCCGTAGGGGACGCCGTGAGTAACAGTGGCAAGTCGATAGGTATCATTGTGAGGTGCTATCCAGGTTAAGGGATAGAAGTCACAGTTGGTACAACCATGATTTTTGATGTTTCAAGTAAAGATAAGTGATGTAAATTATCTTATTCCTGGGTGCAAAAAAGAATTCAGAATCACAGTTATGATTATGAGTTATTCATATGATTGTGGACAGGAATTGTTGATTGATGTTATATGGATATGGTCACTGGCGGAAATATTAGTCTTGAACTAGGAGGGGAGAGACAAGTAATATACTTCGATAGGGTATGACTTACCTAAGCCGAAATTTTTACTTGATAAGTTGACAATTTGTGTTATGTCAATTAACCTTTGTTTTGAAGGTATATTTTAGAATGATATTTGAAATACAGGAGATGAGCAATATGATACAGAGGATATAACCGGGAAGGTACAATCCGAAAAGAAAGCAAGGTATTCTCATCTTTTCAAACTATCAGGTACGTACGTAAATTTCAAGGGCGAAATTCCATAAGGAGGGGAGATTGTGAGAACCCAGATTTTATGAATAAATATTTAATTTTCTTGAAATATATTTTTAAATATTATGGTGTGGATATAATATAATGTTATAGTTGTGGGTTATATTTGAAAATTTTGCAAAGAATCCAAGTTGTTATATAATATTCGATTGGTCGGGGAATATTCTTTTTATTGGGGAATATTCGTACGACGGCATAATCATTAGTGGACCCCACAATAGAAGAACTGTCGTAGTTAGAAAATGACAAAAATATTTTATGAAAATAATGGCGGAGGTTTTAACATTGATCATTGTTGAAACCCTAGTAGTAAAAGAAATGCGATGTCTGGTCGGGTTGGTTGCGTAGTAGCACACGGTATTGATTATTGATGCTTACGTGAAGAAGTCACTCAGTTATAATCAATTATTGTTACATTAACTGCTGCATCATATCTCTCATATTATTGATTCGATTATTGTCACACTATCATCTGCATAATATGATATATTATTAGATCAATAATTGAGACGACAAAGTTGTTCATATTATTAAAATTGCAATATTTACAATGTCTGAAGTTACATCGAGGAGGTTTGGTCACCTAATTGCGCGCCAATAGGGAGAAATCCTTATTGGAAAGCCCCCTCTTTCCTGGGAACGACCTGGTTGTTAAATATTATGAGTTATGATATTAATGATGAATGTTATTGAAATTGAAGTTGTGTTCGGAGTTGAATTTGGAGATGCGAACGTGATATTTGATTCCGGAACGTCGAACTTAGTAAAAATAGTCTATAAACACAAAATTTTCCAGAATTCACTATTTGGTCAAAAAGTCAACAGTTGACTTTTTCGGGAAAAGTCAAACTTCAAAATTTCAAAATTTATATTTTTGATAAAAATGGTTTCATTATGTTGGAATTGTTTGTGTTAGTAAAAATCGACATTTATTTCGATAATAATTGATGTCTGGAGGTTATATTGACCAATCAGGTATTTAACCGAATAAATGAGCAATTGATTGCTATTATTTCACATGATTATAACTATTTATTCACATGTGATACTATTGATTCACATTCTTGTTACTATTAGGGGAGTTGGTGCAAGATTGATAATACTTGCATGACTAAGTTAAAAATGGAGGTATAGATGGATGTACTAAATGGTAATTATTTTTATCACATGATTTACTATTAGGGGAGTTGGTGCAAGTTTGATAATACTTGGATGACTGAATTAAAAATGAAAGAAAAGATGAAGGTATTGTACTGTAATATTTCGAGCCCCAAAACGTGTAATTATCGAAACTATGTTTTTCTATAAATAGAAGCTCATTCTTCTTCATTTCTCACCAATTCACCAAAGCTTTAGAGCCATTATTATAGAGAGAAATTTTAGAGAGAAGCTATAGAGAGAAAATCTATAGAGAGAAAGAAGAAGAGAAGTCTGAATGACTTCTCACGTAAGCATTAATAATCAATACCGTGTGCTACTATGCAACCACGCGTAGTACTTTTACTACCGAGTAGTTCAACAGTATTAATGGTGAAACTTCCGCCGTTATTTTCATAAAAATATTTTTGTCGTTTTCTCAATCTGACAATAATTCCGTTGTGGGGTCCACCAATGATTGTACCGTCGTACGGATATTCCCTGACAAAAAGAATATTTCCCGATCAATCGAATATAATACAACAACTTGCATACTTTGAAAAATTTATAAATACTACCCACAACTATAACATTATATCAAATCCGCTCCATAATTTAGAAAAAAATATTTCGAGAAAATTAAATCTTTATTCGTAAAATTTGGGATTTTACAATCTCCCCTCCTTATGAAATTTTGCCCTCAAAATTTACGTACGTACCTGGTATGCCGAACAGATGAGGACACTTCATCAGATTCTAACTCTTGAGGTATAACCTTTAAGCGTAGAATAAATTTCAGGATTTTAACAGGTACATCTTCATACATTAAATTATCTGCTATCTCGTCCGGTTCTAAATCAATAATGTGGTTCAGGTCGTCCACATATTTATGTAATATCGATACGTTAAAAACGTTATGAAAACGCGATATACTTGGTGGTAAAATGAGTCTATAAGCCACAGTTTCTACTCGATCAAGTATTTCAAATGGGTCAATTAAATCGAGGGTTGAGATTTCCTCTCTTTATCGATTCTTGCTTCTAGAATAACGCCCTCTTGTACCTTCTTCATTCATATTCTCTGAGTATGTAGCTTGAGCGGCTTTAACTTTATCGATTAAAGTCAATTCTACTCGTATATTCGTTATCTTCACGTGGGTTCGTATATTCGCATTTGTAAATGCATACGATCTTCTACTCAATGTGTCAGCTACCACGTTCGCTTTTCCACAATGATATTGAATGGTATGATCGTAATCTTCAATAGCTCGAGCAAACATCTTTGACGCATGATAAGTTCGCTTTAAGTAAAGAAATATTTGAGGGTTTAAGAAATGGGTTTTGTACTGGGGTCAATACAAAATTCGATTTCACGCTCTAAGGGTAGGCTAGGAAGTCTTCAAGAATACGTCAAGAAATTTATTAACAATAGAAATATCATTCAAAATTGTGACCCTTATCCAAGACTTGGATATTACGTCACATTGATACCTCTAAACTTTCCATCTTCATTCACGATGTCGCCTACAGAAAGTCTGGCTTCGGTGCATTCCACACAAGGAAGTCAACAATGAAAGGCTCGGGACTCTTTACTTATGGCTTGATATGACAGTGATTTACTTTAGTGGTTTGGTTGCTTGAATTCGCATAATAGGTTGGTTAGGAATATGAAAGCTAACAACCTTACGAAAAGCATGATGAGTAGTTAACCAATCGTTTCCTAAAATCTCATCAAAGGCAAGTATTTTCAAAGAGATAAGATCGACAGGTAACGTGAAAGTGTTGATTTGAATCAAACAAGATTTATAAACAGTAGAGGTAACGAAGGTTTCTCCCAATAGAGTTTCAACCAATAATTCAAAGTCTAACTTCTCTAAAGTCAAATTTAAACGTTGAGCGCAAGCAAGAGAGATAAAAGAATAGGTAGAACCGGTATCGAATAAGGTATAGACTTCGCAAGCGTTTATGATTTACTTACCCGTGATAACTTCTTTTAGGTTACTCGCTTTTTGAGAAGTCGCGAAAAACGCTCCCTTGAACTACCGATTTTATCTTGTTTGGGACACCCTTGGATGTCTCTATCCCAGCTGGACTGGACTTTGGTGCACGACAATATCGGGCTAGGTGACCTTCTTTTCCACAATTGTAATATGCTTTGGACTGCATCACACAGTTTGGATTGATATATCCCTCCCCTTCGCATTTAAAATATACGACCGACGGTCTTTCTCCTTCCTTTGAAATGGGTGCTGGTGCCGACGTCTTCACGTCATTGTTGAACCTTCTCTTCTTGAAATTTCCATTCTTATTATCTTGGCCATGATTACCACCGAAGTGGTTACCATTCTTGGCATGATAATTTCCCCCACGATGGTTATTATTGTTCCGATGACCGTTGCCACCGGTATGATTATTATCGTGTTGTTGGTCATTGCCTTTTGGTTGTGCTGACTCATTATCGCGCTCCAATAACTGAGCCCTATTGTGAGACCCCGAATTTTATGAAATAAAAGTATTCAATTTTTTTTCTATTTTGGTAAATAGTTAAATTGATAAAAGGTTAAAGTTAAAGGTGATATGTGAAAATTTTTCAAAGTAAATAAGTTGTCATAAAATATCTGGTCACTATTCACTCTAGTATTATTCACTCGGGTATTCGGGACACTTTTTGTGCTGGAGTACTATTCACAAATTACTATTCACGAGTTACTATTCACCCAAATTACTATTCACTCTAGTATTGTTCACTCGGATATTTGGGGCACTTTTTATGTCGGAGTACTATTCACGAGTTACTATTCATGGGTTACTATTCACCCAAATTACTATTCTCCCGTGTAAGACCCCAACTTTTATGAATAAAGATTAATTTTCTCTAAATATCATTTTTGAATATTATGGTGTGGATTTGAAATAATGTTATAGTTATGGGTAATATTTATAAATATTATAAAGTAAGCAAGTTGATATAAAATATTCTTTTTGTCGGGGAATATCCATACGACGATACAATCATTGGTGGACCCCGCAACGGAATTATTGTCGAAGTTAGAAAACGATAAAAATAATGGCGGAAGTTTTACCGTTAACTGTTGAATTACCCGGTAATAAAAGTACAGTAATACGCGTGGTTGCATAGTAGCACACGATATTATTTATTGATGCTTACGTAAGAAGTCACTCAGTTATACTCAATTATTGCTACAGTAATTGATGCATCATATCTCTTATATTATTGATTTAATTATTGTCACAGTATATTTATTCAACCTTTGATGTAAATAAAAGTCTATTATGAGACGTTTGTGGTAAGTTTGGTTTATTCTATGGGGGCCCATATGTCATCATCTAAGAGTCTCTTTCGCAAATAGTAATTGCCTTTACCAGACGTCAACCCACTTACCGTTTCATATTACAGGCGTCGAACCAATTGTCCTTTCACATTACAGGCGTCGAACCAATTGTCGTTTCACATTACAGGCGTCGAACTAATTGTCGTTTCACATTACAGGCGTCGAACCAATTGTTGTTTCACATTACAGGCGTCAAACCACTTGGTGTTTCACATTACAGGCGTCAAACCACTTGGTGATTCACATTACAGACGTCAAACCACTTGGTGTTTCACATTACAGGCGTCAAACCACTTTTCTTTTCACATCGCCAGTCGTCAAGCCACTTGCCTTTTCACATTGCAAGGGCTAAGCTAGAAATCTTCTATAAATAGAGGCCTGGTTATTCATTATTTTTCACGAATTCATTCAAGCTTTAGAGAGAGAAAGTATAGAGAGAATAAGAGAGAAAGATGAAGAGTATTTTGTTACTACACTACTGCAGTTTTTAAACTCCTACTAAGGTAAGGGATATTATTTCTTTCTTTCGTCTTCATGAGGAGAACTTCTGTTATTCCATTCTTTATTATTCTGTTGGAATAACCTGTATACGCGGCATACCCTATATATAACCTGTATACGTGGCATACCCTATACTTGGTGAAATCTTTATGTTATTCCATTCTTATTTATTCTGTTGGAATAACATGTATACGCGGCATACCCTATACTTGGTGAAATCCTTATATTATTCCGTCTTTATTATTCTGTTGGAATATCCTGTCTGTGTGTTTTATACCGGACCTGGTTCCGTCTTTATTATTCTATTGGAACATCCTATCTGTGTGTTTTACACCGGACTTGGTTCCGTTATTATTATTCTGTTGAGAATAACCTGTCGGTACGATCTCTCGCATGCATGGTGATTTCTTCTGTTATTCCATTCTTTATTATTCTGTCGGAATAACTTATCTATGTGGATTATCACATGCATGGTGAATGATCCTTTGTATTCATTCCTTATTAAATTGTGGAAATGATCTGTCTAAGTGGATTACCGCATGGCTAACGAAAATCCATTTCATAGCTTCATATATTCTTTATTATACTCAGTAAGTTAAAGTTTTGACTTCTATACTCCATGAAATTAGTGGAATATCGTTGATATTTGCGCTTCATCCAGTATCTTTTTATGGAAATATTCTTCTGAGCATTCTTGAATTTTACTCTACAAAGAAGTATCATGTTGACAATTTGGACGTTATTGGTTCTTAGATAAATTAATTCTTGTACTTGTTTTATTGAATTCTTATATCATTGTCATCATCATCATGCTTATATTGTAATGAAAGTCATCTTTGGCTTACATGCATAGATGGACTTAGTATGATTATGACTAGGGATTATTCGGTATAATCATGACCGTAATGTTACAAATGATGCGATAAAAGTCCTCATTGGCCCGTAGTGCATTGATAGACAGTTTTTGGTATGATTATGGCTATGGATTCTCTTCTACCAAGGGTGCAAAGATGAATTGTTTTATGGCATGATCAGGACCGTTGATGAAAACACGATTATCTTTGGGTCGTAGTTCATGGATAATTCGTGGTCGTGATACTAAAGAATATCCTTGGACTGTAGTGCAGGGATGATTCGATGATGTGGATTAATTATTGAGCTGAGTCTCAGCAATGAAATATTAATTCATAGATGTGATAATAATGAATATCTTTGGCCGTAGTGTAAAGATGATTTAATTAGTATGATTATGAGCAGAAATTGTGATATGGTATAACCATGATTTTTAATGTTTCAGGTGAAGATAGGTGATGAAAATTATCTTCGTCCTGGGTGCGAAAAGGAATTCAGAATCACAATTATGATTATGAGTTATTCATATGATTGTGGACAGGAATTGTTCATTGATATTACAGGGATAAAACATTATTGGTGGACTTTTAACATGGAGAAGATAATAAACCTGATGGTCTATTCGACTCTTTTTAATGGATTGCTTCGTTCACCAAGAATCGTGGTTGAAATTTTTTATCATCTACCATATGTTCTAAATCTACGAGTTATTATTGATGAAAGCTATTGATAATGTAGTTATCTTTAGTCATAATATTCTTTTTATCGGCTAGTCAGTGTTTCACCCTTTTCTTCGCACAATTCCTTTCGAATGTAATAAGAGTGTAAATTTGGGTCGAGCGGGGATAACAGGGGAATAGAACGGTGGTCTATAGCTGTTGAGGTTCTCCCTAAATAGTATGAAAATAATTTCATTGAGAACTTTAGATAAGTGTGTTGTATTTTATACGACATTTAATAGTTATATTTGGTGAATCAAATAGGGTGAGGCGAACCCAACTTTGGAAGGGTGATTTGCCACTATTATACAGGATGTCTAATGACATACAAACTCGTGTTATCATAAGATAAGGTTGTGCACATCCACTTGCTGAGTATATCTACGAGCACTACCTATATGATCTTGGAGTTTATTTGAAATATAATTTTCACTTGGAGACAATGGAGATAGTTATCTGTCAAGAAAAGACTCACCATTGGATAGAAGATGATAGTAATCTTCTCATTTTTCTTTGGGGTCTATTGGGTCAACCAAGGTTAATTCTGTGGACATATGATATCTATCATAACCTAGACGCATGGCCTCCCATGTATGAAGGTTTCCTTGAGCACTTTCTAAATATTTTAATTTCTAAAACAGTTTTTGATTATACTTTTATGTAAAGTACCTTTGTAAGGTGTGGTGGTCGAGGCACCATGAGAGTTACATAGATTTTGTATTGAAACTCACAGCTTATCTGTTGTCGTACTCTGCACGACAATTCAACAGTTGTATAAATGAAGTTTGTATTTGATTTTTATAAAGTGATATCTGGCGACTCAGAATGGGTGATGTATACCTATTTCGGGGGCGTCACATCATGTACATCACTATGCAAGTTCCTGATATTTCTGACATGGCACCAAATTGTAGAATGTCTTCATACAAAATATGGGATTGACGAGGCAAACCAAAAACTTCCTCCTCCATCACAAAGTTTATGTTGTCTCCCTTCAACTGGAGGGTATTTTTTGCATATCCACACAACACCTTTAATGAAATTGGCATGGGGTGCAGGTTATGCGATTCATTACTTGTCTTCTCGAACTTTAAGCATTTTTCATATTTCTAGATACAAACACAAGAATATATATTAATGAAATCAAGACTATGTAAAACTCCAATCACAATTCCATGCATGACATATACCTTTAATGGTGGCATCTTTTTGTTATCATTGTCTTTTTTCTCACTATTGTAAACATTCTCCTTCTCATCATCTGATTTATCGAAGTTTTTTACAGCGAAACAACTAGCTTTGTCTGAAACATGTGCACCGTTAAGGGTGGAAGGAGTCAAGTGACCTGGGGGAATTGTTTCACTTGGGACCTTACACTTTCCATCATTTTTTGCCTCTATTTGCATAATTTTCTGCACCCAAAAATCTCGCTCTTTCGCTACAAGTTTTGTTGCCAAAGCTTGCCCCTTATTTCGCTCTTCTTTAAGAAGTTTTTTGACAGTTTCTTTAATGCTCTCACTCACATACTCTCTCTGGCGTCTTGGTTGGTTAAAGCAAGAACTTGGAGTCACATAGCCTCCCACACCTCTAACTCGGCGTCAAAGACGCTTCTCAAGTCCCCAATGCAATTTGCCGAATATCATTATCGCGATTACTACCAATCTAACCTTCATATACTTTTTTCTTCACTTCATCCTAATGCATTAACAAATAATTCACAGTAACAATAAAAAAAATATATCGCCATGAAAAAAGAATTCAGAACATCAATTAAATAGATGAGTTAAAAAGCAAATTATAACCAATTTCATATTTAATTTAGCCTGATTATATATTTAATTGAGTCAAATATATGGTAATAAAGTCTTTGTCTTCTTCATAAAAAAGAACCATTTCAGTTTAACACTACAAGAAAATTATCTATCTGTGACCAAACCTTTCAATGATCGCTTCTTTTTTTGCCGGGCCGATATCACTAATAATGATGTACCATTTAATCGGACGTGCTTCTAGTCGCTAATCATTATCAGCGACCGCATGCGGTCGCTGAGCGATCACTGGATTAATTTTCCCTCCCAAAAATTGGTGCCAAATGTTGGCGCGTTTAGTTTTGCGATCAATCTATATCAATGATCGCTAGGGAGGTCGCCGATATGTCCATCGTTATTAAAAATCGCCGATCGCGATCGTGGTCATTGATGATGATAATCGTGATCATAGTAACATTTACTGGATTCATCATTCGCCGACTCAAAGCGAAGAAGAAAAGAAATGAGGGAGCAGAATAGAGAGAAGAGGGAGAAAGGGGGAGAAGAGAAGAAGGAGAAGAAAGAGAAGCCAGCCACCGCCTCACTCTCACCGTCTAGTTCTTCAGGTTTGTTTTCAGATCAAATAAAACATCTCCAAAAACCTATGGTTTTTAGGGTTTATCCTTTTTGTTTTCTTTTAATAATTACATTAATCTTGTTGACTTTGATTATTGCTTTATCCCTTTACAATTTTCGCATTCCTTTTTTTTTGGCTTTGTATACCTTTAGGATCATTTTTTTTTGCTTTTGGTTTCTATTGAGTCAATAAATAGAAATAGAAATAAAATTCTTGTTTGTATAGAAGTTTGAATTTAGGGGTTTTCTAGTTCAGGTATTAATATGTTCAGGTTAAATTTGTTTACTGTTCATACGGGTCTTTTCATTATTACATGGTTCCAATGTATTTTTGCAAACTTATGGATTATTTATAGTGTGCACGGGTGCAAAAAAAAAGAAACTGAAGTGTAGGATTTATTACGTACGTATCTAGAATTTTTGTTGCTTCTTCTACTTGGTTTTCTCTTCAACCAAAATGAGTGTTACTGTTTGGTTGATGTTGTATATTCCCAAAGGATTGATTTTTATTGCATTTTTTTGGTTTGAAAATTCATATATTAATGGTATTACATTATTTTAGATTTCAACCATAATTTTTGGTAGAGATTATTGAATGCCGTAAATGTTGTAAGACAACTATTTGTTTGGTTTTTATCCAGTGTTAGAGAGCGCTAGGTCGTGTCTATAATACTCTATGTGAATTATAGTTGTGCACATTTTGTTTTGTTGTTGGGATTATATTTTGCTGAAATTGGGACTTCATATTATTTGGTAATATTTTGTGTCTTGGGTGCCTAGAAATGTCCATATATGCATGCCGTCGTGCATGTGGCTAGTCCATATTATAGGCGAGACTCTGACAAATTTTTTTTAAGTATTATAAGTATAAGTTTGAAAAATGTTCATAAGTATTTTAAGTATGAGTTTGTAGGAGAGTCTGGGTGCTGCTTATCAATTGGATATAAATATATTGGTGATCCACTAGAGCCTATTAAGGGAAATTTGTTGAGCCGATGAAATCGGGCTTAGGGTCAGCGAGGCCACACGAGGCCATGCCAAGCTTAGCCAAGCCTCACGGGGCCAAGCCAAGCTTGGTTGTTAGCATGGTAAGCTATTGGGGGCTGTTAAGCCAAAATAGGCAGTGCTAGGGAACTGTTAGTGCAACAGAGAAGGTAACTAGACACACTTGGTCAATAAAAAGATTATTTTGGTTATAACAGAAAAACAAGGGTATTTAACATTTATGTATACAAGAATAAAGCTACAAAATATTATAGAAGCTATAAATTGCTCAACCAAGTTGTAACTATCCCAAAACATAAAAGATTATAGAAAGGGACCGTGAGGGGTATAATCTTAAAACATGAAGCCTTAAACTAAGTAGTATAATATAACAAATTTAAAACAAATTAAAATAAAATAACATGATATAATATAACTATTAAACTAAGTAGTATTTACTTAGTTTCTCATACTAAATTTAATAACATTTAAAGTTTCTCATACTGCTTTAATTTGCATTCATTCGTTAACATTGAGTATGCTTAAATGTTAATCATATGCTTACAAGTATGCTCAAGTCATATGGTTACAAGTATGCTGAAATGTTAATAATATACTTACAAGTATGCTCAAGTCATATGGTTACAAGTATGCACAAGTCATATGGTTACAAGTATGCTCATGTTGTCTGTACTAGGTACCGTGGAATTATGGACCTCTATTCAGACCGTAGTTGGATGGCACGACAAAAGTCAAGTGCCCAGATAGTCTTCAAATTTGAATTTAGAATTTGGTTGCCAAGTGTTTTTGGAGTACGCGTATAGTCACCCGTAATGTATGAATGGTAAGTCGCAGAATCGATGTCCATGTTTGAAGTGTAAGAATGTAAATTATATGGATGAGACATGGTAAACTATCATTTACTTGTTTCGGGTTCATGAAAAATTACGAAAAAAAAATTGGTGGGCACTTGGGTAGAGAAGAGATGGTGGCATCACGAAGTACACAATTGGGCAAGTAGTACATCATCGTATGAATGAAATGGTTCATGATATTGCAGGCCGATTTGGATTGGGAACAAAGCAGAGAGCAACCTATGAATTCTGATGCCAAAGACTTCTTTAAGTTGTTAGACGAGGGTAGCGAGCCATTGTGGCATGGTTGCACCAAACACACTACATTGTCTGCAGTGGCGACATTACTTAACATCAAGGCTGATCACAACATGAGCCATGAGTGTTTTGAGTCGCTCTTGAAGGCCATTAAGAGTATGTTGCCTGACGGTGAGAAATTACCTGATAACTATTACTTTTGTAAGAAAATGGTGAAGAAGTTGGGTCTTGGATACCAAAAGATCGATGCATGTCCCAACGATTGCATGTTGTTTTATAAGGAAAATGAACAGATGACAAGGTGCACGTTTTGCAGTTATGATCGGTTTAGGCTTAATAAAGAGGGTGTGACTACAAAAAAATCAAGTATACCGTTTAAGATTCTAAGCTATTTTCCAATAACACATTGGCTACAGCTGAACATATGAGTTGGCATGCGAAATCTCCAGCTAAAGATGGAGAACTAAATCATCCCGCAGATGGGCAGGCTTGGAAAGATTTCAACTTAGCACATCCTGGGTTTGCATTGGAACCTAGAAATGTGAGGCTTGGATTGTCCACCGATGGTTTCAATCCGTTTGGCCACTCGGTTGTTCCAGCACTCATGTTGGCTTCGTGATTGTTACTCCGTATAACTTGCCTCCTTGGATGTGTATGAAACAATACCATACTTGTTTCTTTTCACTCGTGGTTCCCGGTCCCAAGAGTCCCGGAAAGAACTTAGATGTTTACTTGAGACCTCTTATAGAGCGAGTTGAAGGTATTGTGGGAGGATGGAGTATGGACTTGGGATGTTGCAACGAAAACAAATTTCAACCTTGTAAGGCGTGAGTTATGTGGACTATAAGTGACTTCCCAAACCATGGTATGTTATTTGGATGGAGTACACACAGGAAGTTGGCTTGTCCGTATTGTATGGAGCATACAAAGTCGTTTAATCTATCAGAAGGTCGAAAGCCTAGCTGGTTTGACTGTCATCGTAGATTCTTACCGGTAGATCACCCGTTTCAAAGAAATAGAGAACACTTCAGGAAAGGGAAAGTAGACAATGATATGTTTGCACCGCGATTGTCGAGAACGGAGATGCAAGATCGTGTGATGATATTGTCGGTTATCCCATTTGGTAAGATTGATGCCACAAACATAATCAATGGGTTTGGCGAATCTCATAACTGGGTTCGGAGAAGCATCTTTTGGGAACTGCCTTATTGGTATACAAATTTGATTCGTCATAATCTAGATGTGATGTATATTGAGAAGAATGTGTTTGACAATGTGTTTAACACTGTGATGAATGTTACGGGGAAGATAAAAGATAACGATAAGGCACGTTTGGACATGAAAGATATTTGTAAGCGTCTTAGATTAGAACTTTATGAATCTCCTAATGGTAAGATTATCAAACTGCATGCAAGGTACACATTGTCCAAAAAGCAAGTTGAAGATGTGTGCACATGGGTTAAGTCTCTGAAACTACCAGGTGGATATGCGTCAAACATTGCAAGGTGTGTTACTGTGGGAAATTGCAAGGATGAAGAGTCATGATCGCATGTGTTCATGGAGAGACTCATGCCTATAAGATTTCTGGGGATCGACTTGATAAAACGATATGGGATGCTTTCAAGGATCTTAGTCGTTTCTTCAAAGACTTGTGTTCAAAATCATTAAATGAGAAGGACATATGTCTGCACTTGAGAAGAACATACGGGGTCATATTAACTTGTTCAAGTGTCGTTGGTTTGATTCGAGAAAAAGGGATACGTGTTGGATGCATATGGAATCGTCGATATTGACCTCCATAGGTTGGCTTACTCCAACGAAGCAGTTTGTTTTACCAACTCAAACAGTACAAGTATACTACACTCCTAGTCTTGTTAGGAAAAGGGATAGACCGCCTACAGATTGACAAGTTGTAATTCATACTCCTACGCGCAGTCGTGTCCAAGTAATAGACGGGGATTTCCACCAAGAGGAGATGCTTCATAGACCTCCTATAATAAATATAGAGGACAACAATGATGTAATCCAGTTAAAGGGAGGAGATGAACATGATGAATTGGATCCCGAGATGCGTTATTGTGCCGGATGACGGTGATCTTTGAGAAGAAGAGTTATTGACCCGACAACCATACGTAATCAAGAAGAAGATGGTTATGAATCTCCGACACTTGTACAAAATGATTCTTTTTCATTAAAATGTATGTTTAGTTTTAATTGTATTACAATGAATTACATATAGGAATGTTCTTTATATCCTTAACATGTTTATGTACCTTTCATTTATAGTTGTCGTAGTTAACTATTTCATACAATTAATTGTCATTATTGTCCTTTTATATAAAATGTATGTTTAGTTTTAATTGTATTACATACAATTACATATGTACATGTTCTCTATATCCTTGACGCGTTTATGTATCTTTCATTTATAACTCATACTAACATCCTAAATTTTTTATTTATAGATGTCTTCCGAACTGCAAAGACGAAAAGCTTCGGGTTGGGTCGGGCCATAATCATGCTACCAAGGCCTAAAGCTAATCCGAATGATCGCATTCTTTATACTGATCCGTCCTCCTCCGAAAGCACATAAGTTAAACATCGTGTATATATAAGGGTTTAATATTTCCATTGTTATAAATATATATGATCGTAAATTATCAGATATTGTAGTGATTTTCAAGATAGTAAAATTGTGAAGTGCATTTCACAATTATGCTTATGTAATCGCTCACGCGGTGATTACAAATGAGTACACCTCTCGCCCATAAGGATGCGATTTGAAATTTGAATTTCGTATATTTTTTATCACTCGATAGATAATACATAGTTAATCAAATAATATTGTTTAGTAATGTTGGATTATGGTAATATAATATAAAAGTTTTAATATTATTATTGTTGTTTTATTTACAGAAGCGGTATAGATGGGACGACGCACAGGCATCAGTTATTCAAACACCATTACTCGCGAAGTGAGCCGTCCGAACTAAAGATAATCAACAAGGAACGATAAAAAGCCCCGCACAATCTTTTGAGATTGACCATCCAGATGGGGTGAAGCAAGATATGCGTGAAAGATAGTCCTCAGTGGTGCGCACATCCCATATGGGTGAAGATGTGTGACCAGTGGAGAACAAAGAGCTGGATCAAGAGACGCAAGATTGCTGCCTCGAACAGATCCTCAGGTGTATCTGAAGGCGAAAAGGCAAAAGACACGCATCTGGTGGCGATTTATCACAAATTGCGGCAGATATTATCGCTAGGGTACATATATAACAAGCTTATTGGCTTAGTTATTTGTTTTATGTTTACTGATCATGTTTTGTAGCTAAAATATCATATGTTTACATATTAATATGAGAACATGAATGTAGGAGTCTCGAGTCTCAAGGTCAACCTATCAATTGGTTGGATGTGTATGTGGCCATCCGTGATGGTCTCCGCCTCGATCTTTATTCGGGATAAGCGGTAATAAGTTAACTTTATACTAATATGTTGTTTATAAATTGTGACGACCTTTTTAGCATTTTTTTTATTTATTTTTAACTATTTAATTGTTAACCTTCTGACAGGACACTTATAAGGGCTTAATGAACGAAAGCGCTTATCCCGAAGGCACCCCCGCCTCGTCGATTGATCAAGAATTGTGGGAGAGGGCATCCGTCGTGAAGAAAAACTATGTTAAAGGCCGAGGACAAAAACGACGCCTCGACCATCAATGGCATGAGCAGTACTCTGCTACCTAGTCTCACATAATCATCGATCATCCAAACCTATCATACTCCTGCCGACTGTGTGAGAGCGATCCGCCGTAATCGTGATCTTTTTGTATCTTTTGGTAGGCATCTGCATTCTCTTAGTCCCGATGAGTTGGCGGAGAAGTGAAAAGCAGCAATGAAAGATCACAACATCGTGGTGGCGACCGTATATATATCGATATTGTTTAGCTTTTAATTCCCAAGTCATAGTAATATCAACACATGTACGTGTAACATATATGTTTTATTCTTTTGTTAATTACTGAGGTACTAATTTGGATGATCCATGAAGAGCTAGACCGATCATATATGTTAGATTTTTAAAGCTTTCTTTAGACTTGTTTTTAGATTTTTAAAGCCTTGTACTCTTTTAGATTGATTCTTTGGACAATTGTATTGGTTTACGATTATATTATATGGATGTTTACGATTGTACTGTGTTGGTTTACGATGGATGTTTATCATATATATAGTAGTTATCATGGATGAATGTTTATCATATATATAGTAGTTATCATGGATGGATGCTTATATATCTTTCGCCGTGTGTTGGGATAAGCGTGTACAAGCGGAGTTATTTTAGGAAATCAATAAACGGAAAAATATTTAAAAAAAAAAAAAAAGGATCATTGATCGCGATGCTATCGCTTAAAATCAAAGCAGGGTCACCGATACTACTTGAAACTAATAACCAAAAGTCGATTGTCACGACACGTGTGCCACGTCATAGCTGACAAATGACTCAACATGAGTCATAATAGCGACGATTCTTATCGCTAATAATGGTCACCGATAAGTTTGTCATTATTGTTGGTCGCTAATGTCCATCCAGCGACCAGATTATCTGCGACTACTATCAGCGACCACATTCGGTCGCTGATACTCATCCGCGACCATATGCAGTCGCTGATATGCGGTCGCTGATAAGTCTTTTTGTTGTAGTGTAAGGAATATTTAGTGCACACTTGTAGTTTCAGATAATGAGACATTAAAATTTTAATATAGACATTTCAACTTTCTTACTATTTCCTTAATTTCCTTTCTCAGCTGTCTTCTCATCCCTTATAATTCCAACACTGAATAAGATTCACATTTCTTGCGTTGTCTACCGCAAGCCTCAAGAATTTATCAACGTCTAGTTCATACTCTCGTGACCTTCTATCAGCACACATCCATGACTTATCCATCTTAAAAAAACAAAACATGTCATGTAGAGTCCAACACTAAATAAAAAACAAAATACATCAAAGCCTATGTAAAGCATATAATAACAGTCAATACAAAACATGTTGTAGTTTTATATAAGATTATGTCGAAAATCTGATTAATAGTCCATAATCGAGAGTCCCAAAATAACATTATAGTATGGTAACCAGCTTATGCTCAAGGTTTAGCTGAGGTTTTGCAAAATTTTACGGGCTAAGAGAACAAGGGAAAAAGTATCCCCATGATCAATAAGAAAAAGTAGATCCACAAAGTAAAAAAAGCAAGCATATATATCCAAACATTTTGACATATAATTGCACACATTTTCACCATCCTTTAATACCTCGAAGGTTTTCATCATAGACATCCATCCATTCTTCTTTCATCAATATTTAAACATTGCAACTCAACTACACTAAGGCTATTATATATTTCTTTAACACGTGCACATCCAACCAACAACCATCTCACAAGAATTATAGAGTTTGTAAGCCACTGTCATGTCATAAACTCAAATGCATATTCCTCCCCCCATATACCTACCGCAAACAATAAAATTAGAGCACAGTAGTCGGATGTAAGAATCCATTAACCAATTTTAATTATATATTATAATATATTTATTTGTGTTTCTAATTTTTTTATGAATCATTTAGAGAAGCAATAAAAAAAGGGCTGAGCTATATTTGTCTGCTTACTACTACTTTTAAAAAAGGCAAATTTCAAACGAGCCAGGTACGTACATAGCCAGGGGCAGAGTCACGCAGAGCCTAGGGTAGGCACATGCACACCCTCACATGTTTCCTTCATGTAAAAAAATGTTTGACCTTCATTTATTGTCAAACACACACACGGCAAAACAATTGCTTTTGATGTTGTCTATCTTTGTTTTCTTTTAATGGGTTTTCGACAGGTACTCCACCACACAAACCACCCATTTTTATAGCTTCCTATTCTCTACATAGACCACACCTTTACTGTCTCTAGACTCTCTACGTACAAAGCTTCAAATATCAGTCAACACTAGATTAATGTTTGACAGAGAAATTTTTTTGAATGGTCTATGGTGCCCCTCGTACTAATATTTTCTAGCTCCTCCGCTGTGCATAGCAGTGGAGAACTATGTCAGTTCTTCTAGCTTTATAATTTTTTATTTTTTATTTTACAATCTAAAGCTTTAAAAGAAAAAGAAGTCATACTATATCTTTTTTTTCTTTTGGTAAGGAGATAATTTCATTCAAAGAAGCTAGAGAACCCAACAAACCAAAACCATAAAATAAAGAAAAAGCTGGGCACGACCACCAACAGGAAGGAAGTCCAACATGCAACAGCTCAACGAAACAAGTTTAAAAAATAAAAAAGCCAGCTAAACTAACAACAACCGTAAGACCCCCAATTTTATGAAATAAAAATATTCAATTTTTTTTATAGTTATTATTCAGTAAAGGGTTAAATTGATAAAAAAATTAAATCTAAGGGTGATATATGTAAAGTTTACAAAATATGCAAGTGGTTATAAAATATTCATTGTTGTCGGAGAATATTTGTTTGGTCGTGGAATATTCTCACATCGAAATATTAAATGCAATGACACATAGCGATATTTATGGTACCAGAACGGAAAATTATTGGACGACGTTAAGAAACGACAAAGATATAAGTTTTTTATAAATAACGGTACAGTTATTCACAGATTAACACTGTTGGAATACCCACACTACTACAAAGTAGTAAATAGACAACACTTAAATCACAACGTTTTTTATAAAAGCGTTGTGGTATTTTTTTTCACAACATTTTTAAACAAAACATTATAGATATATATGCAAAAACGTTATCTATTTAAAAGGACATTTTTTAATTTTAACATGATAACGTTTTTTTTTTAAAAAACATTGTCTATCCAAAAAACACAGAGCTAGCAAAAAACCGCGTTGAAGTCAAAACTTAAAATTAAAAGACATATATAACTCTGGCTGTTAACCTCTCTCGATTCCTTCGTCGAAGCTCGAAACAAATGCCTAAACATAACCCTGTCAGATCTTCAAGCCCTAGGGTCTAGCGATCGAGACTATCCGGTCGCACATCGAGCGATGAATCAACAAAGAGTTCGGAGACTAGCGATCGGACAAGCCTCGGCGTCGCGGCAGAGAGAAGAGGAGATGCGTATGAAGCAAAGGCAAGCCGAAGAACAGAATCGAGACTGTATTTATGCTTTAGAAGAAGAAGATGATGAAGGATTCGCAGGAATTGCCGATGAAATTGATTTGACTCCATTATATAGAGCAACTGTGGAGGTATGGGTTTTTTTCCCATTTTTTGTGGACTATAGTTAAGAAATTAGATTCCCTTTCTGGGTTTTTTCTTAGATCAGTTTTTTCGTAGATCATTTGTTTCTGTTGATTTTCTCCTGTGAAAATTGTTTTCTTAAAATTTTCCTTTTTTATTTCTCTTTAATTTTTATGGGTTTCTAAAAATGGCTATTTACAGCTGATTTCTATTTTGTTTTCTAATTTGATTCTGCAATTGAGAAGAATAAGAAGCTTATTGCTGCTGAGGCTGGCGAGGACTGAGAATCCCGAGCAGTGGATTAATGGGTAGTCTTCCAATTTTGGATTTATGAAATATATTGCATTTGTTTTGAGGATTAGGTATAGTATCAATTGATTGATTGATGCTTCTGGAATACCATTTTTGTTGTTGTAGTGAGACATTGATTATATCATTCAAAAATTTGGAAATTATGAAATCTTAACTATTAATGAATAAACGGCAGAAAGTTTGGGATTTATGATTATATAATTTAGATTTTCCTACTTGAACTATACAATGAGGATGTATATCATGGTATTGATGGATTGATTAAGATTATATAATTTAGATTTTCCTAATTAGGTCAGGCACCCTACTCTTTTAACTCTTTGAAGCTTGTATGATTATATTATTATTATTTAATGTTCCTTGTCATTTCACCCTGTGAATCAGGTAGCATCGTTGAAATTTATCTCTTGGGTTTCTTATTTATTCAGTCGTGATAATAAATTACACTTCCATTACTTTCTCTTGTGCTATACTTTCGCGTCTATTAAGCGCATTATTTTTATATTAATCCCAATTCCACAAAAAGAGATGGCTTTTTGATCCTAGTTAGATATCGTGTAACACAGTAAGGTGGTAGTAGTGTGGTGGTTGCAGTAAAAATGAATGTTGTACACGATAATGGCACTGAGTCATTGACAAGTTAATGTAATCTTAATAATATTTTATTATTTTATTTATAAGATTAAATTACTCTTCTTCCTACGCGTTGTCCTATTTTTTGTTGTATATAACATTTGTTTCTTTCTTGTAACAAATTCTTTAGTATTGCATATTAAAACAAAGTCATACATCATGTTTCCTTTAAATTATATTAAAATGTATGCGTGTAAATTTATTCTTTTGATGATCTGGATGAACTGCTGTTGTCTTAATTGTAACTATCTTTTGACCAACGTTAGTGAACCTATCTTATGTCTGACTCCTTTCTTTTAGGATTAAGGAGCTGGTTCAGGGTGATGTACCATCACAATGTAGAGCATATGGAGATGCGACTATTCTCAATTCAGTGGGTCTATGTGATCTTCACCCTACGTCATGGTAAGTAGAAAGATGATCTGTATAATTTGCATAAAATACTGTACATAGTGAAGCAGGTCATATCTTTGTCCAAAATCTGTTTTTATCAATCACAGAAATTCAAGCATAGCATGCTTTTATCTTAAAAAAATCAAAATATGTCACTGCACGAGATAAAGCAGGAAGCGCTGAACTAATTAGTCCACGTAATTTTTAGGTACTCAGTGGCATGGTACCCAATTTACAGAATACCAGGAGGCAACTTTCGTGCGGCTTTCTTGACTTACCATTCACTTGGCCACTTGGTTCCATTGTTGATCTCCTTTGATGCTGTGGAGGTAAGAAAGCAAGCTGCAGCTTCCACACAAAGGTTTGAGGAAGGTAATTCTAATTTTATACGTATTCATTTTCATTTTAAGTTAATATTGTAGGATTGAGTATCTATATTCTTGCAGAGCGAATCATCTCAGCTATAGAGGTGTTTCTTGATGGAGGGTTGAACCAGCAGAGAATGGGGGTATGTATTTAAGAAGAGCTTATACTAATACTAATAGTTGACAATAATATTTTGACGGACTCATACCCTTGATTCACTTTATGACGAATTGTTTGCATATCTAGTAATTTGGTGCACTTCTTCCTCCAATCAGATTTGTGATGCAGTTGCTGTTGCTAAAATATTGAATGCAGCACTTGTAATTCCTCAGCTAGAAGTGAATCCTGTTTGGAAAGATTCAAGGTCCTTACACAAATTTATTGTCATGTTTCTTCTCGTTGCATGTACATTTTACTTTTTGATTCTTTGAAACTGTTACTAATACGAGTTTGCAATCCCCATCTATATCCTTTTGCTTCCTGCAGCTCATTTATGGATATATTTGATGTGGATCACTTTATCGATGTATTGAAGGACGATATTTCTATAGTTAAAGAGCTTCCTGAAGATTTCTCTTGGAGCACAAGGGATTATTATGCTACAGCTATTCGAGCTACTAGAATCAAAACTGCACCTGTTCATGCTTCAGCTAACTGGTATCCGGAGAATGTGTGTTCTGTCCTAGAGAGGTTGGTAAATTTGATTGACTCGACTTCAAGATATCATGAAAGTAGCTTAGATTGATATCGCTATATGTTGTGCACCTTTGTCTTTCTTTCTGATTGAACAATTACAAGAATGGATCCGTCTCCTAAAACTCATACAAATCTTGCAAACTGAATTAAATGTAATTTTTTGATGAAAGAAAGACGACAATTCTGTTGGTGTTTTTTAAAGGATCTAGGTCTGAGATCACTTAATCCACTAAGAAAAGGGTTGACACACACAATGATATTGGAGTACTTCTTTAGATGGTCAAAGTTTTTGCTTGTCATGTATTCAGTAAGTACCTGTAAAATGTTTAATTTGAATGTATGCCCAAAATTTTAAACTGGGCGGGCCAAGACACAAGATCCTTAATTACTTTTAGTGCCACATATTAAGGACTAAAATTTTCCTTTCACTCCCCAGTTTTGAAATATGTGGGTGCTGGAATTGTCCATGATGCCTGATGGAATGGAGACTTCTGAGTTCTGAAGATGTAAATTGTATTCCTTTGTTTTAATGCATTACTCACAAGTTGCAACTTATGTTTCTTGAAATTTTGAGATGTATAATCGCAGTTGAATCTTTTTGAGATTATTAACAGTAAGCCTCTTGATAATTTTGGCATTATTTAAAAGAACATAGGTTGAAGATCTATGTAGTAATTAAGGTTAATTTGCTAGTAATTTCAAGTATATTGTTTTTCGAACATTCATGGGAAAAAATAACTTTGTTGCTGCTTTTACTGCTTAAAGAAAGATAATGTTAACAATCATGCAATTGGTAATCTGCATTTGCTTCATTCATGGGAAACGTAACAAACTATAGTACTTGGAATTTGATTATATATAGGTAGTGCTCAGTGTCAATCCTAAAGGAATTAGCTTGACAATCATGTTCTTTGATGCTTGAATCCCTTGACTTGGTGACACTGAATTTTGGTCGTCACAAGATATCCAGCTTACCTAGGAGGCTTAAATCAATTGCTGGCTTGTGATAAGTGTTTAGTTCATAAAACAAAAAGGACTGAATTCTGCTTTTCGTAATTATTTATCCTTTTCATAAGCTTTTTCTCAGAAGCATGTAGACAACTTTGTAAATAGTGCATAACTTCGATTCTTATACTAGGATGTTGACTCATTATTTTGTTCATGATCCAGTTATGGAATAGCTGCCATCTCACCATTTTCACACCGACTGGCTTTTGACAACATGCCCAAGGATATCCAGCGTCTACGCTGCAAGGTTAACTTTCAAGCACTAAGTTTCTCTTTTAGTCAAATGAACAGCAATCTGATCTATGGCTTTAGATGTTACACCACTGATACTTAATCATCTCTACTTAACTGAGCTTAGCTCTGCAATTGACTTTCAAATCTCATTACTTTTGTTTGACTGTGCATATTCAGCTGATACATAAATGAGATTTGGTGGACTAATCAGCACATCAAATATTGTAAAAGGAGAGGTCATAACTGTGAAATCCGATTCTGATCTTCTTTGGACGATATCGATAAAGAAACAATGAAGAATATTAATGGCAAAATGAAGACTGAAGTGTTCTCTTGAACTGCATTGTTCTGGTTTCCTACAATTGAGGTGACTAGCAACAAGTTGTCTTGAAATTTTAGTGATCTAATGAGTCTTATTATTTACTGGTTTGGTTAGATTAGATGTTAGATTAGTCTTTTGATCAAGTTTAGTTTTTGTTTAGATTGAATTAGATTTGTAAGGGTTTTAAGTTGATGTATTTTGAATGGTTGATACATTTTGGCTTTAAATTTAAATGAGAATTTATATCTTTTTGACTTTTTTAGATATATATTATGGCATTAGCAGATTGCAGGTGCACCGGTAATATAGGTGAACCGCACTTTTTTAATTATTTTTATTTTTTCAAGTCAATCTACAACATTTTATAAACGTTGTCTGTTGCTTTTTATGGTCGATATTTAAAAACAAATGTTATATGCATGTATTACAACATTTTTAAGTCACACTACAACGTTTTAAAATCGTTATATATATTTGTCTAAATAGATGACACATTATAAACGTTGTATGAAAGTGTCTAAACGTTGTCTGATATATTAAACTACAACGTTTTTATCCGGAAAACGTTATGGAATCATACATTCTACAACGTTTTTAAACATCTGCTAATTTATGAAAAATAAATTTACAACGTTTTTTTCTTAAAAAACGTTGTGGAACGCGCTTAATTCTATACGTTTTAAAAAGCGTTGCAGAAGTGGTGTCAAATAGATGACACCCTTAACCACAACGTTTTTCTGACTGAAACTACAACGTTTTTTCCGCATTATCTATTTACTGTTTTGTAGAAGTGTCGGTGGTTAAAACACAGTAATACGCGGTGTTACACAATAGCACACGATATTGCACCAATTATTGATTCTTACATATATAGTAATTACTGTTCAATATTTTATTTTATTGATTCAATAATTGCTACGTTGATATTTTATATTATTGTTGTTTCAATAATTGTCACTGCACAGTATTTCCCATTATCATATCAATAATTCATATTATTTGAATAATATTATTAGATAGCATTATTGACAATGTCTAGAAAGTTCTGTCGATTGCACGCCAGTAAGGAGAAATCCTTATCGGAAAGCCCCCTCTTTCCTGGGAACGACCTGGTTGTCATTATTGTGATTCTGTAATATTATTTGTGAATAATTAATTATTGATATATATGATAAGAAAAATATTTATTTGATGTGGATATAAATGGAGGAATTTTTTAAAAAATGATAATTGTTGAAAATTGATATTTTATCTTTTCTGATAAAATAATTCATTCAAATATATTATTATATTACATTATAAATGTATAATGTGATAATATAATAATATAATAATGATGATATTTTTACAATATGTGATGTGTGATATATGAATAAGTGAGGATGAAGAGTATTTTTGTTATAATAAATGTTAAAAACATGTTAAACATGTTGGTGGACCCCATTTTTTACTGAAATTTGATTATAGCCTGCAAAATCGTCCGTATGTGAATTTCGGTTAATTTCTGTTTCGAATTTGGAAAAATTTAAAGCTACAAAGTTGTAGTTGATTAAATTTTCTATGGAATGGACATAAGATTCAAAATTTTCTAATAAAAAGGCTATTTATTATGAATTATTGAAGTTCTGAAATAATTAATTTTTGGAGTAATAAATATTTTTTTTAGAAAAACATTTTTTTTATTTTGGTGGGCCCCACTTGCATGTGGAAAATGCTGAATTTAGATTATAAGGTGTGCATAAGAAATTTAAATAAAAATATTAATATTTTATTAATTTTTTTTACTTTGGTGTTCTAAGCATTTTCCTATAAATAGGGTGCTTAGGTTAGAATTGAAAATCACACAAAAAATTAAGTTTTCTCTTTCTATATTATCGAGCATATTTTTGTGAGTATTTTGATACTTTGAGTGCTGCTATACGGTGTAAGTTTCCTTTAGCGTTATATCCGATATTCTAGTCAAAAGTATTGTTCTTTTGAGATAAGGGATGGTAAGGGATGTTATATTTTTCAAGTAAATGATATTATTTTCTTTAATATCATTATACCGAAATATTGATATGAATTTTATTGTGAAATTTTATCTTTTCATGTTGGGATTCTTATTCACGATACTAAGACTTTATTCACGTATCTTATTAATTAGTCATTTATATGACATTATTTACGATATCGATATTTATTTATGTATATACGATACTACGTATACGACACTGAGTTCTTATTCACAAGTTACTATTTATGAGTTACTATTCATGAGTTACTATTCACGAGTTACTATTCATGGGGTACTATTCACGACAAAATTGGTTTCTTTTTTTGACCAAATTATCGTTGATTTATGAATCTTATTCTTGAAATTAAATCCATGTTTTGATCATATTGTTTTTATTATCAGATATAATATTTTTATAATTCTGGTGATAAAATTTCTCTTTGACTTGAGTGTAAAGATGAGTAGATTATTAGTATAATCGTGACTATGGGTTCTCTTTGGTTAGTAGTGCAATGATGAATTGTTGATTGGTATGATCATGACCATTGAATTTATAATTGAATATCTTTAGCTTAAGTGCAAAGGTAAATTAATCAACATGGTTATAATTATTGTTTATATAAATTCTGAAATGCTTATATATTTCTTCGAGATATTAATATCTTTGATGCGTAGAAAAGCAATGATGACTTTGTTGTTGAATATCTTTGGCCTGTAGTGCAAAGATGAACTGTTGGTGAATATCGTTGGCCCGTAGTGCAAAGATGAACTTATTAGTATGATTATGAACAGGAAGGAACTGTGATTTGGTATAACCATGATCTTTGATGTTTCAGGTAAAGACAGGTGATGAAAATTATCTTCGTCCTGGGTGCGAAGAGGAATTTAGAATCACAATTATGATTATGAGTTATTCACATGATTGTGAACATGAACTGTTGATTGATGTTACAGGGATAAAACATTGTTGGTGGACTTTTAACATGGAGAAGATAATAGACTAATGGATTGCTCGTTCTGCTGCAACTATGGTTGAAAAGTTTTATCATCTACCATATGTTCTAAATTTTTGATTTATTACTGACGAAGGCTATTGATAATTTAATTATCTTTAGTCATGATATTCTTTACTGGGCTATTTGTGCTCACCCTTTTGCTTCACAATTCCTTTCAGGTAACAAGAGTGTAGCTAGGTTGAGCGAGGGTAACAGAGGAATAGAACGGTGATCTATAGCTGTTGAGGTTGTAACACCCCCAAAATCGGGACTATTTTCTTTCCCGATCTTGTGCGTTAATATTAACCTGTTCTAGCTTTAAAACATTATTTAATGTTAAAATAGTTAAAAATGCGGAATAAATTTTTCTTTCTTTTTATTCATTCATTCCCTAAATCGCAACCTTTATAATTCTTCTTTATACTAAAATCATATTTATTATATGATTTGTATAATCTGAGTAAACGTATTAAAAGATTAAGTCTCAATACTTCATAGCTTTTGTGACGCCCCCAAAATAGGTATACATCACCCATCTTGAGTCGCCAAATACATGGTACAAAATACAACTACAAACTTAATTATACAACAATCGTGTAAAATACGATAAAATATATACTATGAGTTTTAATACAAATATTGTCATCTAGACAATATCCATACTCAATGGAGTCCTCATTACATTTATTATCACACTATTTCACAGAATAGTGAAGACTACTAATACACCATCTAGGACCATCACTCTATTCCCCGACTAGTCCCTGCTACGTTTTCATTTTCTGAAGAGAACAATGAAAGCAAAGGGTGAGCTCAATTAGCCCAGTAAGAAATATTATGACTAAGATAATGCAGAATAAATTATCCTTAACCTTCAACAGTATAACAACTGATAGAATATAATAGACAACAAGTTTTAGATCAAAAACTGCAGCGAAAATAAGCAATCCATTAGAAGAGTCAAGTAGAGCATAAAATCTACTATCTTCTATGATTTAAAAAGGTTTTCATCATTTTCATTGAGACTCGACAATAAATAATCCATCATCATCCTCGCACTACTACCAAGGATATTCATTAGTATCACAACCACAAATTATTCACGACCACGGGCCAAGGATATTCGATGTATTCATCAATGGTCATGATCACGCCAACAATCGTCAACAATTTACTACGACGATGAGGACTTTTACCACATCATTTGTAATATTACGGTGGCCATGATTATAAAGAATAATCCTCGGTCATAATCATACCAAGTCCACGTATGCACTACTGAAGCCATAGATGACTTTCAATGAGAATATAAACATGAGGATGATGGCGATGATATAAGAATTCAATAAAACAAGTTCAAGAATTAATTTATCCAGGAACCAATAACGTCCAAATTGTCAACATGATATCGCTTTGTGATGTAAAATTCAAGAATGCTCGGAAGAATATTTTCATGAAAAGATATTGGATGAAGCTTGAAATATCGAGGATATTCCACTAATTTCATGGAGTATAAAAGCCAAAACTTTAACCAACCGAGTATAATAAAGAATGGAATAACAATGTAATTCACCGTATATCTGAAGAATCCGCCGTATAAAAGTTATTCTAACTAAATAATAAATAATGGAACGAGAATTAAATGCGTAAAAGCATGCAGAACGAGGATATTCCAATGAGAATAATAAATAATGGAACCAGTCATGATAAAAGCCTGATACGATATTCCAATGAGAATAATAAATAATGGAACAGTCCGGCAGAACGCATGCATATGATATTCTATGAATAATAAATAATGGAACCCGGTCATGCGTAGAAATGCATGCATACATGATATTCAATGCAGAATATTAAAGAATGGAATAATAGAAGAATTTCACTATGTATGCGGTACTTCGCATAGACAGGTTATTCCAACATAATAATAAGGAATGTAATAATGAGTATTGAAAGAAAATAACTCTCTTCATGAATACGAAAGAATAATACCCCTTACTTTAGAAGAAATTTGGATACTGGAGTAGTGAAGTAGTAGACTTCCCTTCTTCTTTCTCTCTATAATTTCTCTCTATAATAACTGCTCTATAGCTTTAGTGAATTGGTGAAAAATAATGAAGGAATGAACTTTCTATTTATAGGAAAATATAGTTTCAATAATTGCACGTTTTGGGGCACGAAATATTACAGTATAATACCTTCCTCTTTTTCTTTATTTTTAATTTAGTCCTGCAAGTATTATCAAACTTGCACCACCTCCCCTAATAGTAAATCATGTGAATCAATAGTTAATTCATGTGACTCAATAGTAAAATCATGTGAAAAAACTAATTACAGTATAATACCTCAATCTATACCTCTATTTTTAACTTAGTCATGCAAGTATTATCAATCTTGCACCAACTCCCCTAATAGTAAATGAATGTGAATCAATAGTACACACATGTGAACAAATAGTTATATAAGCATGTGAATTAGTAGCAATTAATTGCTCATTTATCCGATAAATTACCCGATTTATCAATATAACCCCTAGGCATCAATTATCATCGAAATAAATATCAATTTTTACTAACACTAATAATCCCAACACAATGGAACTATCAATTTCATCTTTAATCAACACAAACTTATTCATCATGAATATCATAACTCACAATATTAAACAACCGAAGTCGTTCCTGGAAAGAGGGGCCTTAGGTAGAAGGATTTCTCCTCATTTGGCGCAAGACAATTACCTAACCTCTCCTTGACAGAACTTCTAGACATTGTCAATATTGCAATTTAATTGTAAGACCCCAGCTTTTATAAATAAAGATGAATTTTCTATAAATATTATTTTTGAATATTATGGAATAATTTGATATAATGTTATAGTTGTGGGTAATATTTATAAATTTTGCAAAGTATGCAAGTGGTTATATTATATATCGATTGGTGGGGAATATTAGGTTTAGCGAGGAATATTCGTATAACGGCTCAATCATTGGTGGACCCTAGCGAAATTATTATCGGATTGAGAAAACGACAAAAATATTTTATTGAAATAACGGCGGAAGTTTTACCGTTGATCTTGTTGAACTACTCGGTAGAAAAAAGTGCAAAGAATACATGTGGTTGCGTAAGTAATACACGGTATTGATTATTGATGCTTTATGTGAGAAGTCACTCGGTTTGATTCCATTATCACATGAATTATTATAAGCGATAATGACTTTTTGTTTTATTCAGTATTATTAACGTAATAAAATGAAACATCTTTTATATAAAATGAATACTTTATTAAAGTTATTTTATAAATAAAATATATTATATTTTATTATGCATAGTGTTGCATAGTGTTTTGCGTAGTGTTTTGCATAGTGTTTGCATAGTAAAATATTTTTATATAAATAGAATATATTATATTTTATTTAAAAGATTTTGCTTTAAATATGGACCGTCAGATTAAAAAGTAAATCAATCTGGATAGATTCATGGATTAGTTAGTATGCATTCCATTTTCCTATAAATAAGCTCATTCCTTCATTATTTTCTTACTTAATTCATTGAAACTCTAGAGAGAAATTATAAAGAGAAGCTATAGAGAGAAAGTTATAGAAAGAAGAAGAGTCTCGCTACTTCACTACTTTTATATTCAGGTTTCTTTTACGGTAAGGGTGTTATTCTTTCTTCTTGAAGAGAACTTCATTATTCCATTCATTATTATTCATTGGAATAACTGTAAAAGTGGTATACCCTATATATAACTTTGTGTCACGCCAGACATACCCTATACTTTGGTGAAATCCTTATGTTATTCCGTTGCTTATTATTACATTGGAATAACTCGATATAGCCCTTTTACCTATACTTGGTGACATTCTTCTATTATTCTGTTGGAACATCCACATCGCAGTGTTTTTACGGACTGGTTAAAATCTTTATTATTATTTTGTTGGAACATCCTCGTCATGCATGTGTTTTACACCGGACTGGTTAAAATCTTTTTATCATTCTCATTGGAATATCCTATCGTGTGTTTTACACCGGATCCGGTTCCATCTTTATTATTCATTTGAACATCCCGCTTCGGTGTGAATTTCAATGACCGGTTCCGTTATTATTATTCATTGGAATAACTGCCTATCATCAATAATCTGCATGCATGGTGATTTCTTTTGTTATTCCATTCTTTATTATACCCCGGTTGGTTAAAACTTTGACTTCTATACTCCATGAAATTAGTAGAATATCCTCGATATTTGCGTTTCATCCAAAGATCTTTTCATGGAAATATTCTTCCGATCATTCTTGAATTTTACTCTACAAAGTCAGATCATGTTGACAATTTGGACGTTAATAATTCTGGATAAAATAATTCTTGAACTTGTTTTATTGAATTCTTATATCATTGTCATCATCCTCATGTTTATATTTTTTAAAGTCATCTCGTGGGCCCGTAGAAGCATGGATGGACTTGGTATGATTATGACTGTGGATTATTCGGTAATCATGCTTAATCGTAATGTTACAAATGATGTGGTAAAAATCCTCAATTGGTAGTAGTGCATTGATGGACGATTGTTGGTATGATCATGACCATTAATGAATACACAACTATTCTCGCCCGTAGTGCGGTGAATAATTGTGGTCGCGTGATCTTAAAGAATATCCTCGTCAGTAGTGCGGGGTGATTCGATGATGTGGATTATTTATTAAAAGTCGAGTCTCAAATTTATAATGATGATGAAAAACCTTTTAAATCATAAAAGATAGTAGATTTTATTTTCTACTTGACTCTTTTAATGGATTCGATATTCACCGCAGCTTAAACCTGGGTTGTCTATTTATTTTATCGGTTTAACATTGTTGAAGACCATTGATAATTTATTACGCATTATCTTAGTCATAATATTTCTTCTTTGGGCTAGTTGAGCTCACCCTTTCTTTCACCGTTCTCTTCGTGAAATGAGAATATAATTTGGGGACGAGTCGGAAACGCAGTGATGGTCCCAAGATAAGATTAGTAGTCCTCACTATTCGTGAAATAGTGTGATAATAATTGTAATGAGGACTTTTGTTTGAGTTTGTATAATATCTAGTAGAGCGATATTTGTATTTAAACTCACAGATTTATGTCGTATTATACAAAGCAGCTTATGTTAATAAGTTGTATTTAAATTACATACCACGTAAGTGGCGACCCAAGATGGGTGATGTATACCTAATTTTGGGGGCGTCACAACAGTATCGAGCTAAGGATATGATCCCAGCTAAGATGTGAGAAAAGTACTAGGAGGGGAGAGGCGGGGAATACCTTCGCTAGTATGACCTACCTAAGTTTATGTCTTTATTTTATTGGTCGGTCACGTATATAAAGATAATTGTTACATGTCAATTAATCTTTTGTTTTGTGGCGAAGATCTCGAAAATGACATCCGAGAATGTTGAGAATAAAGAATGGAGCACAAAGCGATCGTTGATTCACCACATATCAATAATCAAGATAATAATGCATCAGAAGGCGACAATCCTCATGCAAAACAACAACACCGACCAAATGATGAATGATCAAATGTTCGGAGGCTTTATATGTAATTTATGCAACAAGAAAGCGAGAGCGACTCTCGCCCAAAACGTGGGGTGGAAACACGAGAAAACTCTCTGGTGGTCACCGCTAAACAATTCAAGGAGCTGGGACCACCGGAGTTTAAGGGAGAGCTAAAACCACTTCGCGGAAGCATGGATAAACATGATTACCAAGATATTTGATGTCTTGGGATGCTCCAGGAGCAAAAGGTTCTCTTCTCACGCCTTTTATGTTGCGGAGAGAGGTGACATTGGTGGGAATCGGTAGAAATGTACTCAACTCTTTGATGAAGATATCTTGGGAGAAGTTCCAGAGTCATTCAACGACAAATACTTTCACGAAAGTATTCGCCATACATGAAGGAGGTAGAGTTTATCAAGTTGGAACAAAACAATATGACCGTGTAATCGCGATACGAGGCAAAATTTGCGGAGTTATCACGGTTCGCGGGCCCCACTCGGTGGATAATGAAGAGAGAATGGCGCGAATGTTTTTAAGAGGTTTGAAGTCGGAGATACGTCAACATCTTATTTCATAAACCGTGTTTGTATTCGGATGTTGTAAATAGGGCTCGATTAGTGGAGTAGCGATAATGAGTCAACGCAACTAAAAAGAAGCAAGTAAGAAAGTTATAATACCAATGAGAGTAGTCATCGAGCGGTGACAACAAGCGTGGAGGGAATCAAGCGGGCGGATATGGTAACCACCGGTGGTAATCGGGCCAAAACAATAAGAATGGACATTTCAAGAAAGCGGAGATTCAAACAATGATGGAAAGACGTCGACCAAAGACCGTTGTTAAGGAAGGAGAAAGACCACCTATCATATGCTTGAAAATGCGAGAAGAGGGACACATCATCCGAAGCGTGCGCTATGCCAGTCAAAACATGTTATAATTGTGGAAGAGAAGGTCACTTAGCTCGATTTTGTGCTTTCTGAAGACAAATTCAACTAGGATGGAGGCACCAAAGTAGTCCCGGAAAAGTCAAACCAGATTAGTCTGAGGAGGCGTTTGTTGTGACCTCCCGGAGAGCAAGGAACCCGAATGAGGTCATCACGGGTAAGCTTATCATAAACTCTAATGAAGTCTACACTTTATTTGATCTGGGTTTCTACCCATTCTTTTATTTCTCCTACTTGCGCTCATCGATTAAATTTGACTCCGGAGAAATTAGACTTTGACTTATCTGTGGAAACTCCGTTGGGAGAAACCTTCATTACATCCACTGTTTATAAGTCTTGTTTGGTTTAAATCGGTACCCTCACATTACTGTAGATCTTATTTCATTAAAAATACTTGCATTTAGCGTGATTACAAGGATTGATTGGTTAACTACTTATCATGCAAAAATTGATTGTTTTTCGTAAGGTTGTTAGTTTTCATATTCCTAATCAACCTATTATGCGAATTCAAAACGACTCAAACCATTAAAATTAATCACGGTCATCTCAAGCCATAAATTTATTCGTTTATTGAAAAATGGATGTCAAGCTTTCTTAGCTCGTATCACGATTTAAACAAAAATACGTCGGGTTTTGAGCGATATTTCTATTGTTAATAAATTTCTGACGTATTCCCCGAAGAACTTCCGCCTACCCCCAGGCGTGAAATTGAATTTTGTATCGACCTTGAACACAGTACAAAACCTATTTCCAAAGCCCCATATCGAATGGCTCTATTGAACTTCGAGGAGTTAAAGACCCAATCGCAGGAATTGTTAGACATTGGCTTTTATTCGTCCTAGTACTTCTCCTTGGGGTGCTCCACATTACATTC
Source organism: Panax quinquefolius (assembly GCA_020205615.1). Classification (NCBI taxonomy): domain Eukaryota; kingdom Viridiplantae; phylum Streptophyta; class Magnoliopsida; order Apiales; family Araliaceae; genus Panax; species Panax quinquefolius. The sequence goes on from CM035158.1 coordinate 7,769,034, forward strand.
GTGAAGAAGAAAGATGGGAGTACGCGACTTTGTATTGATTATCGGGAGTTGAATCATGTCACCATCAAAAATAGGTATCCATTGCCACGTATTGATGACTGTTTGACCGGTTACAGAAGGAGCCAAATTCTTTTCAAAGATTGATCTTCGTTAGGATATCACCAATTGAAGATTAGAACCGTGACATTCCAAAGGCGGCTTCGGAACTCGATGCGGGCATTATGAATTCCTAGTCATGTCCTTTGGATTGACTAATGCTCCTAACGCCTTCATGGATATGATGAACCGAGTATTCGAGGAATATTTAGATCACTTTGTGGTCGTCTTTATTGATGACATCCTTATTTATTCCAAAAGCCGTGAAGATCATGAGCAACACTTGAGGTCGACACTCCAAAAGCTTCGTGAATATAAGCTTTATGCGAGTTGAAGAAATGCGAGTTACGGGTGAAGAAGTAGCATTCCTTAGGCACGTGGTATCAAGACATGGAATATCTGTTGACCCAAAGAAATTGAAGCTATTCAAAGTGGGAACAACCTAAATCGATAATGATCAAGTCGTAGCTTTCTCGGTTTAATTTGGTTATTATCGGAGATTCGTGGAAGGATTTTCTCGAATCGCTACTCCATCGACTCGAGTTGACTCGAAAAGATACAAAGTTCGGTTGGAGCGAAGAATGTGAGAAGAGTTTTCAAGAACTCAAGAGGAGACTTATTTCAAAGACTGCTTTTGACAATACCATCCGGCTCGGAGGATTTGTCATCTGATGATGCTTCGAGCAAAAGGTTAGGATGTGTTCTTATGCAACATGGAAAAGTTATAGCTTTATGCCTCATGACAACTCAAAGAATATGAGAGGAATTATCCTACTCGTGATCCGCAGAGTTAGCAAATGTTGTTGTCTTCTTGACTTAAAATTTGGAGGCATTACTTGTATGGGGAGAAAGTGGAGATCTTTACGGATCATAAAAGACTCAAATATTTCTTCACTCAAAAGGAACTCAACATACGACAACGACGTTGGCTTCGAAGCATTGAAAGATTATGATCATACCATCCAATACCATCTGGAAAAGCGAACGTGGTAGGCGATGCATTGAGTAGAAGATCGTATCTGAAGTCACGAGTGCGTTATTGTCAACACAAAGGCCCATTTTGTGTGACTTGCAAAGGATGGAGATAGAGTTAAAGACTCAGGGGACGCGTGTGATGATAGCGAATATACTGAGTAGAGGCCGACTTTAATCGATAAAGTTAAAGCCGCTACTTCAGCTACGGACACGAGTTGATGCGTATGAGGAAGAAGTCTGCAAGAGGGTGCTACGCGGAAGCAAGAATCGATGAAGAAGGAATACTTGAGTCAACTCCGGATTTTTGTGTTCTAACGACCACGATTTAAAGTATAATATCATGATGGAGGCGCCTGACACACCATTTGCAATCCATCTTGGGAGTACCAAAATGTATCATGATATTCGGTCATACATTTTGGTGGAGCAATATGAAGAGAGAGATAGCTATTTGTTTATCTCAAGGTGTCTAACTTGTCAACGAGTTAAAAGCGGAGCATCAAGTACCAAAAGGTTCATCGCAACCACTTGAAATTCCAGAATGGAAGTGGGAGCACATTACCATGGATTTCGTTCACGGTCTTCCTAAGGTTTCTCAAGGCATTGATGCGATTTGGGTCATTGTTGATAGATTGACCAAGTCCGCTCATTTCTACCGATCTGAGAAACTTATACACTTGAACGTCTTGCTTTCAGTATGTACATAAACGAGATTGTAAGATCTGCGTGGTACGCCTAGGTATCCATAGTTTCGATCGAGACCCAAGATTCACTTCACGATTTTGGGTTAGTTTGCAAAAGCTATGGGCACAGATTTCACGATTTAGCTCGGCGATATCATCCTCGATTTGGACGGACGATCGGAGAGGACTATTCAAACTCTTGAAGATCTATTAAGACTGTGTGTTCTTGATTTCAAGGAGTTAGGACAAGTTCTTACCATTGGTGGAGTTTTCCTACAACAATGATTATCAGCAAGTATTGGCATGGCTCCATTCAAGCGTTGTATGGAAGAAAGTGTCGTTCTCCCGGTATCTTTGGGATGAGGTGGGGAAGCAACGTTGTTGGGACCGGAGTTGGTACGATATGACTCTTGAAAAGATTCAAACGATCAAATGACGTATAAAAACCTCACAAAATCGACAAAAAAAGTTATCTTCGATCTTCATCGAAAGGACGTGGAATTTGATATAGGAGATCGTGTGTGTTGTTAAGAGTTGCTCCATGGAAAGGAGTTCAAGATTTGGAAAGAGAGGAAAACTTAATCCTCGATTCATCGGTCCATTTTAATCCTCGATCGAGTAGGGCTGTGGCCTATAGACTCGCTTTCTGCCAAATATGTCTCGTGTTCATAACGTTTTTCACATATCCATATTACGTAAATATGTGAAAGACCGAACCATATTGTTGAGTTAGAGGCCGGACGAAATAGCGGAAGATTTGGCGTATTTAAGAGGTTCTGTTCAAATTTTGGATAAGAAGGAACATATTCTACGCTCCAAGGTTATACCTCAAGTCAAAGTTTTGTGGAGGAACCACGATGTTGAGGAAATGACTTGGGAGTTAGAATCGAAATGAAATCAAGGTATCCTTACCTCTTCAACATACCTGTGACGCACCCTAATTTCGGAGGGCTTAAATTTTATAAGAAGGGAGGTTGTAAGACCCACTTTTATAAATAAAGATGAATTTTCTATAAATATTATTTTTGAATATTATGGAATAATTTGATATAATGTTATAGTTGTGGGTAATATTTATAAATTTTGCAAAGTATGCAAGTGGTTATATTATATTCGATTGGTGGGGAATATTAGGTTTAGCGGGGAATATTCGCATAACTACTCAATCATTGGTGGACCCTATAATGTAATGAAATCATTGTCGGATCGAGAAAACGACAAAAATATTTTATTGAAATAACGGCTAAGTTTTACCATTGATATTGTTGAACTACTCGGTAGTAAAAGTACAAGAATACATGTGGTTGCATAAGAAGTATTACCGGTATTGATTATTGATCTTTATGTGAGAAGTCACTCCGGTTTGATTCCATTATCACATGTAATTATTATAGCGATAATGACTTTTTGTTTTATTCAGTATTATTAACGTAATAAAACGAAACATCTTTTATATAAAATGTAATACTTTATTAAAGTTATTTTATAAATAAAATATATTATATTTTATTACGACGTAGTGTTGCGATAGTGTTTTGCATAGTGTTTGCATAGTAAAATATTTTTATATAAATAGAATATATTATATTTTATTTAAAAGATTTTGCTTTAAATATGGACCACGATTAAAGTAAATCAATCTGGACTGATTCATGGATTAGTTAGTATGCATTCCATTTTCCTATAAATAGAAGCTCATTCCTTCATTATTTTCTACTTAATTCATCAAACTCTACAGAGAGAAATTATAAAGAGAAGTTTTATATAGAAAGTTATAGAAAGAAGAAGAGTATTCTCGCTACTTCACTACTTTTATATTCGGTTCTTTTACGGTGAGTGGGTGTTATTCTTTCTTCTTGAAGAGAACTTCATTATTCCATTCATTATTATTACATTGGAATAACTCCGTAAAAGTGGCATACCTATATATATAACTCAGACACGCGCAGATACCCTATACTTGGTAAAATCCTTATGTTATTCCGTTGCTTATTATTACATTGGAATAACTTTTGTGTCTATGATTTTACCCTATACTTAGTGACATTCTTCTATTATTCATTGGAACATCACATCGTGTGTTTTACAGGACATTGGTTTAAAATCTTTATTATTATTTTGTTGGAACATCACATGCGTGTTTTTTACAGGACTGGTTCCGTCTTTATCATTCTCGTTGGAATATCCTATCATGTGTTTTACACCGGATCAGTTCCATCTTTATTATTCATTGGAACATCCCGTTCGGTGTGAATTTCACCGACTGGTTCCGTTATTATTATTCTCATTGAATAACTCCGCTCATACAAGTACCGCATGCATGGTGATTTCTTTTGTTATTCCATTCTTTATTATACCCGGTTAAGTTAAAACTTTGACTTCTATACTCCATGAAATTAGTAGAATATCCTCGATATTTCGTTTCATCCAAAGATCTTTTCATGGAAATATTCTTCGATCATTCTTGAATTTTACTCTACAAAGTCGTATCGTGTTGACAATTTGGACGTTAATAATTCCTGGATAAAATAATTCTTGAACTTGTTTTATTGAATTTTATATCATTGTCATCATCCTCATGTTTATATTTTTTTAAAGTCATCCGTATACCGTAGAGCATGGATGGACTTGGTATGATTATGACTGAGGGATTATTCTTGTAATCATGGTAGTAATGTTACAAATGATGTGGTAAAAATCCTTAGTGGTAGTAGTGCATTGATGGGACGATTGTTGGCATGATCATGACTATTAATGAATACACAACTATTCTCGCCCGTAGTGCAGAATAATTGTGGTCGTGATACTTAAAGAATATCCTCGGTAGTAAAGCGGGGTGATTCGATGATGTGGATTATTTATTAAAGTTTGAGTCTAATTTATAATAATGATGATGAAAAACCTTTTAAATCATAAAAGATAGTAGATTTTATTTTCTACTTGACTCTTTTAATGGATTGCATATTCCACCGCAGATTAAACTGGGTTGTATCATTATTTTATCGGTTTAACATTGTTGAAGACCATTGATAATTTATTCTCGCATTATCTTAGTCATAATATTTTTCTTTGGGCTAGTTGAGCTCACCCTTTCTTTCACCGTTTCTCTGTGAAATGAGAATATAATTTGGACGAGTCTGGGAAGCGAGTGATGGTCTCGAAGATAAGATTAGTAGTCCTCACTATTACGTGAAATAGTGTGATAATAATTGTAATGAGGACTTTTGTTTGAGTTTGTATAATATCTAGTAGGCGATATTTGTATTTAAACTCACGATTTATGTCAGATTGCATAAGAGCAGCTTATGTTAATAAGTTGTATTTAAATTCTGTACCATGTAAGTGGCGACCCAAGATGGGTGATGTATACCTAATTTTGGGGCGTCACATTAATAATATTAATAACTTTGTCATCTCAATTATTGATTTAATAAAATAACATATTATGCACATAAAACTGTGACAATAGTTGAATCAATAATATGAGAGATATGATGCAGCAATTACTGTAGCAATAATTGAGTATAACTGAATGCCTTCTCATGTAAGCATCATTAATCAATACCGTGTGCTACTATGCAACCACGCGTATTACTGTACTTTTACTATCGGGTAGTTCAACAGTTTTAACCGTAAAACTTTCGCCGTTATTTTTATAAAAAGATAATTCTGTCGTTTTTCTTACTACGACAATACTTCCGTTGTGGGGGTCCATCAATGATTGTGTCGTCGTACGGATATTCTCAATAAAAAGAATATTCCCCAACCAAACGAATATTATATAACAACTTGCGTACTTTGCAAAATTTATAAATATTACCCACAACTATAACATTATATCAAATTTACTCTATAATATTCAAAAATGATATTTATAGAAAATTTATTTTTTATTCATTTTTTGATATCAAAAATTTACGTCAAGTCCAAAAAATTACTCGGCGAACCAAAATGGTTCAGCGTGCCGAAACAACCCAGACAGCCTGCCCACTGCCCAGATTCTGCAGAAACAAAATTTGGAAATTTTGAATCTTGTGGTCTTCGGGCTAGTTTTACGAATTTTTATCTCACTCGATATACATCAAATTGAATCCATTTTTCGATATGTTCTACCTCATACTACGTAGTATTTTTAAAAAATATAACATGTATGGAAAGAGTTTGGCAAAGCTTCAAAACAGTGGCCCGAAACAGCCCACGTGCAGCTGTTTCAGACTTGGCCAATTTTCTGCTTCTACAGATTTCTAGATTTTGGTTATTTTCGTAGCTACTTTGTGATTTTCTATCATGCAGCCTATACATCCGAATGATTTCAATTTTCGATATATTTGAGATGTTACTACATAGTATTTAATAAAAATATAACATGACCCAAACGGATTCTTTAAGGCGTACTTATAGAAGCTCAAAACTGCCCTGTCACCACATTTTTCATCCAAATTCAAGTTTAACAAAAACTTATGAACTTCACTTTGGGCTTTATTCCAGACATACAAATAAGTTAGGTAATCTTCTAATACAGATATGCAGGCTATTTTACTCATAACACTAGCCAATTCTCATGTTTTAACATATTTGTCTCATTGGGATATTTTAACAAACACCATGAATGCATGGTTTAAAATCCCAGAATTCACAACCTTTTAGACATAGTCTAGCCAATGATTTTTCCATGAAAATCCTCCCTTGTCACTTCAGAACTCATACAACAGCATTAACCAAATCAATTTCTCAACCAATAAAGCAATTCAATTCCTTCTTTATTTCAATTTCTATAAATTTGACGAGGAAGTATAATTTACCTTACTTAATTGATATCATAACTTAATTCTTGCTCAAAGCTTGCTTCAATTCCTGTCTCGAGCTTGCTATGGCTGAATTCAATCCTCCTTTTGTCAATATATTGCTTAAACTTCCTTCCAAACTCAGTTACTATCTTCAATTTCTAGAGAGTTTAAATGGCTTGTTTATAATTTCATATGTTTTAGCTCATAACTTTGATTACAACCAATTTTGGATATATTTTAGACACCATATTAGGATATATTTAGAAAATATAATCCACCTATTTTGGACATCATAGGCAGTCAAAAACAAACCCCAAAAACGTTTGGTCACAACTGTTTTAAAAACAATTTCCAGCTTTACTCATTCTCGCTAAAACAGTCATAACTTCTTCGTTTCAAAACATTTTTGAGCGTTTCTTGAGCCCACGCGAAGCTAACTTCTGGGGCTACAACTTTTATTCTTTGACTATTTTCAAATTCTAAACACAGAATTTCAGAAATTCCGTGTAAAGGGACTGACCCGAGTTGGTTAGACAGTTTTGACGCGACTACTTTGAACGGTCATAACTCTTTCCTCCGAAGTCGGAATTAGTCCGTTCCGGATTCTATGGAAAGCTTATTCAGTGTAGTATAACATACCAAAAGCCCATAATTTTCTGAACATCCTAGCTAACCTCGAATTTTCATTTTTGGGGCAGCAGTTCACAAGTTTTTCTTAGTTTTTTAAAAAACTGTTTTGCTTTTTCTTCTTGCTTTCAAAGTTGCTTTGGTTCCTCTAATGGACTTAGTAAACCTCATAATATATGTATAAATATTACCTAGTTCCAAACTTTGGGAAATTATTCGTTTGTAAGCTTTGAATTTTGTTTGGGCATTTTATCGAACATGTTACGTGCATTATTCAATTCTCAAATTCTCATAACAATTTGTTTGTGGCTTAACTGAGATTTCTCATAGAAATCATCCATCCTTATTTCTCGGATCAACAAATAATCTCCCACAACATTCATACCTATAATCATAAATATAATTTACTCAATTCTTACAAATATAGCAAGAATACATTATTTACCTTTTTGTCGCTTAGCAATATAATTGAGTTCTTGCTTCAAGTTAGTTTAGACTAACTTGAATCATTTCCTTGCCAATACCCTGCTTTGATTTTTCTTCAACTTCAGATTATAGTCTCAATTCATGGTGGGTTCGGTGACAAGAGCAAGAATTGATGAATTCTTATGTTTTTTTTAAGCTTTAAGTAGGAAAACTTATGCAAGAAATGGGTTCAAGTTCAACTTGTTGAACAGAAGAGGGAAGAGAAGAGCAGACGATTAAGTAATGCTCATAAGCTCCACTTTTCTTATTTATCAAATTCTATCTAATGGAGGCTTAATGGTCTGATAGGTTGCCGCCTCCTCCTTAAATTTTTTTTTAATGAGACAGCTAATGCAATGAATTACTTCCCAGCATTTCACCATCCTTTTTCCACACTTCATAACATAATATATATAATAATATCTTATACTCCCTCCGTCCCATAGTTATAGGCTGATTTTCTATTTTGAGATGTCCCAATATATAAGCTACTTACTATTTATAAAATTTAGTTGGTTCATTATTTTACTTTTATGCCCTTATAATAAATATTCAACCATTACTCTTTTTTTTGAAGAAACAACTTTCAATGTCATTATTTTTATCATCACATTTAATGTTGTTGTATTCTCAATAAAAGAATTCAACTTTTTAGGCTTTACTAGTTTAACATATTTTGTGTATAAAAGACAATTGTACTAGCAATCAATGAAGTTAAGAGTTCCAATGTGATAAGTAAAGAGTAATTAATTTATTCATTAATTCCATATTAAGGGGTATATGTGAAAAATTTGTGTTAAAATTGTCACTTGAACTAATTTTCTTAAACTATGTACCAAAAGAAATAAGCCTATAACTATGAGACGGATGGAATACATATTATACTTCCGCTTCATGTATTTTAAAAAATAATTATACAAAAATAATTATGTAGAAAAATCTTCTCAATAGTTATGGAAGTAATCCATAATAAACTTAACATTTTAGTGTCATGAATTAACTATTTCAATAATCAACATTCACTCCATTACCTAATTTAAATAACTTATTTAAATTATACAATCTATATAGTATAATTACATTTAATTTTCTCATTCTCTCTATTAATTTTTTTCAAATAATTTATTTATATATTAAATATATAATTTAATATATTCAATCATTTATTCAAATATGAATTTAATTTACTAATTTGATACCAATATAAATATTTTATATATTGGATCTCATTTTCTTAAATAAATTACTTCTACACTTTGCTTATATAAAAGCTACTTTCAATTTCTTATAAGTTGGTCACCCAACTTAAGTCTTCTCTAGTCTTCCCCTTCGTCTTTAAAAGCTTGCAAATCACCCCCTAGCATATTCTTAGCATATTCTCAGAACATTCTTTATTCCTTAACATATTCCTTAAGATATTTTCTTAAGTTTCAAATATTAGGTTTTTAACCCTAAGATTTTCGTAAATCGCACAATTCTCCCTCTCTTATCTTTAGCTTGCTTTTGTTAAGTTATTTAATAACTCAATCTTAGTAACTTAATTTAATCAAATAAGTTACTACATAAATCTCATTAATTTATTTTACCCTCTTGGAATCATATAATTTACAAAACTCATCTTTGATATATAAATTATATAAAATATAACATAACATACTCAAATTACATATTTATTTTATTATTATAAAATAAATATGCTACATATAATTTCTTGTGTAAATATAATTATTTACATACCCAAGATATTATAATATAATATCCTTACTTTATTATCATAAATTCAATTAAGAATTTATTTACTTTCTTAAGATATTACGATAAATATAATATCTTTTCTTTATTAAATTAATTTTATATAAGAATTTATTCTAATACTCTTGGGTAAAGTATATATAAATATTATATGTTTAACTCCGCATCTTTTTTGCCTCATTACACAAAAATTGTTCCCAACAATTTTATTACCTTCTTTGTAATAAATATATATTTATATTTATCACCTCAATAATATTCTTTATAATGCACATGTACTCACATCACATATAGAAAATAAATAATAAATTTATTGTCTCACCTTATAAATTGTTTATATCAATTTATTTACATATAGTAAGTATAACTTAATATATTTACCTTATAAATGGAAATTTATTGGTAAATAAGATATTATAATTAAAAAATATATATTTTCTTTATTAAAATAATTCAACTCTAGAATTTATTTTAATATCATTTATTTAAAGTATACAATAATTCTTGTATACTAATTATTTTCTTTTTCCTTCTATAAATTGTTTTCAACAATTTAAGCGTAATAAATATAATAATATACTTACTACATTAAAACATACATACATTACATCCAATAATGTAATACATGATTTCTTTAATAAAAAGGTGGTTATACATTAAGTATATATTTAATGCCACGCAATTCACCACATTAAAATAATTTAATATTATAGATTATTTTAATTCTACCCATCTCATTTCCTTTAATAAATTGCCCTACAATTTATTTACATATAATAAATATATAATACCAATATATTTATTAAGCATAATCATCACATATTGCATAGTTCATACCCACTTATGCAATATAATATCATACAACGTATTATCTAATAAGAATTTTATTTATTTATTTCTTATTTTAATATTACACAAAAATTTGGGTTATCACAGTGGTTCTCCCTAAACAGTATGGAAATAATTTTATTGACAACTTTAGATAAGTATGTTGTATTTTTTACGTCATTTAATAGTTATATTTGGTTAATCAAATAGGGTGAGGCGAACCCAACTTTGAAAGGGTGTTTTGCCAATTATCATACAAGATGTCTAATGACACATACAACTTCTGTTATCATAAGATGAGTTGTGCACATCCACTTCATTGAGTATATCCGTGACGCCCCCAAAATTAGGTATCGTCACCCATCTTGGGTCGCCACTTACATAGTACATAAATTCAAATACAACTTACTAATATAAGCGCTGTGGTATGCAATACAACATAAATCGTGAGTTTGAATACAAATATTGTCTACTAGATATTATACAAACTCAACAGAGTCCTCATTACTACTATTATCACACTATTTCACACGAATAGTGAGGACTACTAATGCTATCCTCCGGACCATTACTCCGTTCCTCGACTTCGTCCAAATTTATGTTCTCATTTCACGAAGAGACGGTGAAAGAAAGGTGAGCTCAACTAGCCCAAAGAAGAAATATTATGACTAAGATAATGCGAATAATTTATCATTAGCCTTCAACAAAGTTGTTAAACCGATAAAATACAATAGACAACAAGTTTAAGCTGCAATGGAATAAGCAATCCATTAAAAGAGTCAAGTGAGAGAATAAAGTACTATCTTTTAGGTTTTAAAAGGTTTTTCATCTTTCATATAAATTTAGACTCAACTTTAATAAATAATCCACATCATCGAATCACCCCACACTACTACCAAGGATATTCATCAAATTATCAATGGTCATGACTATACCGAATCACCCTGGTCATAATCATACCAAAACTATCCATCAACTTGCATTCTGTGCCACCGAGGACTTTTATCACATCATTTATAACAAGCCATGATTATACCGAATGATCCTCGGTCATAATCATACTAACTTCATCTATACACGTAAGTCAAGATAACATAATATAACATGAGGATGATGACAATGACATAATAATTCAATAAAACAAGTTCAAGAATTATTTTATCCAGAATTATTAACGTCAAATTGTCAAAATGATCTTTTGTAGAGTAAAATTCAAGAATGATCGGAAGAATATTTCCATGAAAAGATCTTTGGATAAAACGCAAATATCAAGGATATTCTACTAATTTCATGGAGTATAGAAGTCAAAGTTTTAACTATTTGGGTATAATAAAGAATGGAATAACAAAAGAAATCACCATGCATGCGATAGATCCATGACAGCAAAAGTTATTCCAATGAATAATAAATAACGGAACCAGTCGGATGAAATTCACACCAAGCGGGATGTTCCAATGAGAATAATAAAGATGGAACCGGATCCGATTGTAAAACACACGATAGGATATTCCAATGAGAATGATAAAGGCGGAACCAGTCCGGTGTAAAAAACACACGCACAGGATGTTCCAACAGAATAATAAAGGCGGAACCAGTCGGTGTAAAACACATGCACATGATGTTCCAGCAGTAATAATAATAAAGATTTAAACCAGTCGGTGTAAAACACATGCATGGGATGTTCCAACAGAATAATAGAAGAATGTCACCAAGTATAGGTAAACCGCGATATAAAAGTTATTCCAATGAGAATAATAAGCGATAGAATAACAATGATTCTCTTCATGAATAAGAAAGAATAACACCCTTTACGGGTACAACAAATAATATTCCCTACCTTAGAAGAACTGAATATTGGCAAGGTGAAGTAGCGAATACTTTTCTTCTTTTCTCTCTATAGTTTTCTCTCTAGAGTTTCAATTGAATTTGTGAAAATAATGAAGCTACGAGGTCTCTATTTATAGAAGATTTCTAGCTTAAAGACCCGCCATGTGAAAAGGAGAGTGGCTCGACATTTGGTGATGTGAAAAGAAAAGTGGTTTGACGCGCTGTAATGTGAAACGACAAGTGGTTCGACGCTCAGTAATGTAAAGCGGCAAGTGGTTTGACGTCTGGTAAAGGTAATTACTATCGACGAAGGTAATTACTATTCACAAGGGTAATTACTATTGACGAAGGTAATTACTATATCGAAGGTAAATACTATCGATTGAAGGTAATTACTATTTACAAAGGTAATTACTATCGACGAAGGTAATTACTATTATCGAAGGTAAATATTTATCGATTGAAGGTAATTACTATTCACAAAGGTAATTACTATTGTGAAGAGACTCTCGAGATAATGACATATGGGCCCCCATAAAATAATCAAACTTACCACAAACGCCTCATAATGAGACTCTTTATATACATTAAGGATTGAATAAATATTACCACAAATTATTTTATTTTTAATCAACACATTTTTAATCTTTCAACAATTATTAATCATTTATAACTTGTCGTCTCAATTAATAATATAACATATTATATGGATGATCTTGTGACAATAATTGAATCGATAATATAAGAGATATGATGCGCAATTCATCAGTAGTAATAATTGAGCATACCGAAAGTGACTTCTCACGTAAGCATCAATAATCAATACCGAGTGCTACTTATGCAACCACGCCATTACATCGCATTACTTTTACCACCGGGTAGTTCAACGGTTTTAACTGTAACACCTCCGTAGTTATTTTCATAAAATATTTTTGTCGTTTTTCAATCCGACAATAATTACATTAATGTGGGGTCCACCAATGATTGGTAAGTTTATACGAATATTCCTAACAAAAAGAATATTCCCAGACCAAACGAATATTTTATAACAACTTGCATACTTTGCAAAATTTATAAATACTACCCACAACTATAATATTATCTCAAATTCACACCATAATATTAAAAATTATTTCGACAAAATTTAAATCTTTATTGATAAAATATGGGGTCTCACAATCTCCCTCCTTATGGAATTTCACCCTCGAAATTAGAGTGCACGACTGGTATGATAAAGAGATGAGGTACCTTGAATACCTTTATCGTTAAAAATATTAAATTCATCTTCATAATCCGCCAAAGATATTCATTAATAATTCATCTTTGCACTACAGCCAAAGATATTCATTAACAATTCATCTTTGCTACTACGAGCCAAAGATATACATTGTAAAACCAATAATCTCGAGACTCAAATTTTAATAGTATCACAACCATGAATTATTCATGCACTCTTTCTTGGCTAAGGATATTCGTGTTTTCAATTACTATTCGTGATTATACCGAATAATCAGGTGGTCATAATCATACCAAGTCTATCAATGCACTACTGACCAAAGATGACTTTTACCACATCCATGAATTAATATTTCATTCTTTGAGACTCATTTCAATAATTAATCCATATCATCGAATCATCCCCGCACTACTGGCCAAGGATATTCATTAGTATCACGACCACGAATTATCCATGCACTACTACCAAAGATAATCGTGTATTCATTAGTATCACGACCACAAATTATCCATGCACTACGACCAAAGATAAGCTGTGTATTCATTAGTATCACGACCATAATTATCCATGCACCACTACCAAAGATAATCGTGTATTCATTAGTATCACGACCATTAAATCATCCATGCACTACTACCAAAGATAATCGTGTATTCATTAAGTATCACGACCACAAATTATCCATGCACTACTACCAAAGATAATCGTGTATTCATTAGTATCACGACCACAAATTATCCATGCACTACTACCAAAGATAATTGTGTATTCATTTAGTATCACGACCACAAATTATCCATGCACTACTACCAAAGATAATTGTGTATTCATTAAGTATCACGACCACAAATTATCCATGCACTACTACCAAAGATAATTGTGTTTTCAATTACGAGTTATGATTATCTAGAAACAATCCTCGGTCATAATCATACCAAGTCCATCTATGCACCTGAGCCACAGATGACTTTCAACATAATATAAGCGTGAGGATAATGATATAAAGAATCAATCAAATGAGATAAAGGATAAATATTAAACATTTATAATATAATTTATCTAGGATTCAAGAATATCCCCATGTTATCAATCACTTAATAATCTCATAATCTAATATCATTAATATTATAACAATATTTTAATCACTTCTTAAATTTATAAACAATTTATCTTAATTGTTTACGCTTTTACCATATAATGCATTTAATCATTCAAAATGCCATACTCATAAGATATCATCACCAATTATCAAATCTCAAAAAAAATATGCATATACTACTATATAGGATTCTCTAGCCATAAAATCCTATTTTCAACTTTGTTACTTCACATAACATATTTAACTCATATGTTCGTAACTAAACTATTTTCATGAAAAATACCAAATCAGTCCCAAAAATATTTCTTTTCTGGGATTTAGCATAATATAGTCCCATGATGAAAATATATTTTTCTCGGAATTTTTAAAATTCATTTACTATTTTTCAAAATCAATTTCTAATTAATTTCTTAAGAAATTAGCTACCTCAAGTTTAACTCCAAAAATTCCCAAATCTTGGCAGGACCTTACACATGTTAACGTGAGCTTCTAGTTTAAATTTCATGGTCATCGGAGTTATAGAACTCCGGTTATAGCGTTTTTCGTCGGAAAAACCTAAATATTGAAATAGTCATAACTTGCTCATTTTAAGTCAGAATGAGCTCATTTTTGGACAGGAGGTACTTTATACCATATACCTTCATGTCCCAAAAGGCTATAATTTTTCTCATAATTTAAGTGGCTGAAACAGCCCGTCTAAAATCATGGCAGCAGCTTTTTCGATTTTTGCAGCTTTGCACTCCTTTGCTAAAATCAGTCCACACAAAAATCTACAACACCTTTTCCAGTAATTCCACTTGGATTAGTTAGTTAACTCATAGATCTAACTCTAGGACTTGACCACACTCAAAAATTCAAAATATAATAGGAGATATGGTCAATTGAATTTCATGTTACGTTTTTCACCAAAATCTGATTTTCAACTCTTTGTGATTTCTAAGAAACTTTCATGTTTTCACATACTAACCAACATAACTCATCTTAAAACTTACTAATACTTCATATACCCATGATTTTCATCAGTTCTATACTTTTATTATGACTTTCATCATAATCCACGTAAAATGCAGATCCTTTTAGTTGAAGAAATATTTGAGGGTTTAAGAAATGGGTTTTATCTTTGGGGTCAATACAAAATTCGATTTCACGTTCTAGGGTAGGCTAGGAAGTCTTCAAGAATACGCCAAGAAATTTATTAATGATAGAAATATCATTCAAAATCTATTTCTCGTCAAGACTTGGATAAGACGTCACATTAATACCAATCTGTGACTTCTATCCCTTAACTCAGATAGCACCTCACAATGATACCTATCAACTTGCCATCTTGATACGACGTCGCTACTGAGAAAAGTCGGCTTCGGTGCATTTCACACAAGGAAGTCAACAACGAAAGGATCGGGGCTCTTTACTTATGGTTTGATATGACAATGATTGACTTTAGTGGTTTGGTTACTTTGAATTCATACAACAAGTTGGTTATGAATATAAAAGCTAACAACCTTTTAAAAGCATGATGAGTAGTTAACCAATTGATTCCTAAAATCACATCAAAGGCAAATATTTTCAAAAAGATAAGATCGACAGTAACGCAAAAATGTTTATTTGAATCAAACAAGATTTAAAAATAGTAAGCGATAACGAAGGCTCCTACTAACGAAGTTTCAACCAATAAGTCAAAGTTTAACTTCTTGAGTCAAATTTAAACGTTGAACACAACTAGGTGAAATAAAAGAGTGGGTAGGGCGGTATTCAACACGGTATAGACTTCGCAAGAGCTTATGATTAACTTACCGTGATAATTTTATTCGGGTTCCTCGTCACGAAAAAAACGCTCTATCTTAAACTCTAGGCTTTGGTTTATGCAGGGATGACCTTTGGTGCCTCCATCCTAGTTGAATTTGTCTTTGGTAAGCGACAAAATCGAGCTAAGTGACCTTTTCTTCCACAATTATAACATGTTTTGAATGGCATGGCGTTGATTCGGATCGATGTGTCCCTCTCCTCCGCATTTGAAGCATATGATAGGTGGTCTTTCTCCTTCCTTAACAACGGGTCTTTGGTCTTTGGCGTCTTTCCATCATTGTTGAATCTCCTTTTCTTGAAATGTCCATTCTTATTGTTTTGACCACGATTACCACCGAAGTGGTTACCATATTTAACTGTTGATTCCCTCCACGCTTGTTGTCACCGCCGATGACTACTCTCATTTGGTATTATAATTTTCTTACCGCTCTCTTTTAGTTACGTTGACTCGTTATCGCGCTCCACTAATCGAGCTCTATTACAACATCATCCGAATAAAACGCAGGTTTATGAGAAATAAGATGTTGACGTATCTCCGGCTTCGAACCTCTTAAAAACATTCGCGCCATTCTCTCTTCATTATCCACCAAGTGGGGAATAAACCGTGATAACTCGCGCAAATTTTGCCGCGTATTGCGACACGGTCATATTGTTTTGTTCCAACTTGATAAACTCCACCTCCTTCATGTGGCGAATACTTTCGGGAAAGTATTTGTCGTTGAAACGACTCTGGAACTTCTCCCAAGATATCTTCAATAAATGAGTTGAGTACGTTTTACCGATTCCCACCGATGAATCGCCTCTCAAAATAACATAAAAGCGCAAGAAAGGAACCTTTTGCTCCTCGGAGCATCCCAAGACATCAAATATCTTGGTAATCTGCTTTATCCATGCTTCCGCTTGAAGTGGTTTTGGCTCTCCTTAAACTCTACGGTGGTCCCAGCTCCTTGAATTGTTTAGCGGTGACCGCCGAGAGTTTTCCGCGTTTCCACCTACGTTTTGGGCGGAGTCGCTTTACCGATGTTGCATGAATTCTAAAACTTCTTAAACGTATCGTCGTTAAATCGATTGATCGGTGTTGTTGTTTACAAAGGATTATCGCCATCCTGTTGCACATTATCCACGATTATTGATCGTGGAGAATCAACGGTCTCCGTGCTCCATTGTTATTCTCAACATTCTCGGATGCCATTTTCAAACACCGCCACAAAATAAGGGTTAATTGACATGCAACATATTATCACTATATACTCAACCGACCAATCAAATACCAAATAAACTTAGGTAGGTCATACTAGCGAAGGTATTCCCGTCTCTCCCTCCTAGTACTATTCTCACATCTTAGCCAGGATCATATCCCTAAGCTCGATACCTGTTGTGGCGCCCCAAAATTAGGTATACGTCACCCATCTTGGGTCGCCACTTACATGGTACATAAATTCAAATACAACTTACTAATATAATTGTCGTGTACAATCTGACATAAAGCGTGAGTTTGAATACAAATATTGTCTACTAGATATTATACAAACTCAACAGAGTCCTCATTACTACTATTATCACACTATTTCACGAATAGTGAGGACTACTAATGCTATCCTCGGACCATTACTCCGTTCCGACTCGTCCGGCTATGTTCTCATTTCAAGAAGAGCGGTGAAAGAAAAGGTGAGCTCAACTAGCCCAAAGAAGAAATATTATGACTAAGATAATGCGAATAATTTATCATTAGCCTTCAATGTTGTTAAACCGATAAAATACAATAGACAACAAGTTTAAGCTGCAGTGGAATAAGCGATCCATTAAAAGAGTCGTAAGTAGAGAATAAAGTCTACTATCTTTTAGGTTTTAAAAGGTTTTTCATCCTTTGTTATATTTGAGACTCAACTTTAATAAATAATCCACATCATCGAATCACCCCACTGACTTCTGACCGAGGATATTCATCAAATTATCGATGGTCGTGACTATATACCGAATCACCCTCGGTCATAATCATACCAAAAACTATCCATCATTGCATTCTGAGCCACCGAGGACTTTTATCACATCATTTATAACAAGCCATGATTATACCGAATGATCCTCGGTCATAATCATACTAACTTCATCTATACACGTAAGTCAAGAAGATAACATAATATAACATTGAGGGATGATGATGATGACATAATAATTCAATAAAACAAGTTCAAGAATTATTTTATCCGGGAATTATTAACGTCAAATTGTCAAAATGATCTTTGTTTTTGTAGAGTAAAATTCAAGAATGATCGGAAGAATATTTCCATGAAAGATCTTTGGATGAAACGCTTGAATATCGAGGATATTCTACTAATTTCATGGAGTATAGAAGTCAAAGTTTTAACCAACCTGGGTATAATAAAGAATGGAATAACAAAAGAAATCACCACGCATGCGATAGAGGCCATGCAGGCGAGTTATTCCAACAGAATAATAAATAACGGAACCAGTCGGATGAAATTCACACCGCAAGCGGGATGTTCCAAGAATAATAAAGATGGAACTAGATCCGATTGTAAAACACTTGATAGGATATTCCAACAGAATGATAAAAGGCGGAACCGGTCGGTGTAAAAAACCTGATGCAGGATGTTCCAACAGAATAATAAAGAAGCGGAACCAGTCCGAATTGTAAAACACACGAGCAGGATGTTCCAACAGAATAATAATAATAAAGACGAAACCGGTCCGGTGTAAAACACATGCAGACAGGATGTTCCAAATGAATAATAGAAGAATGTCACCAAGTATAGGTAAATAACCGCGTACAAAAGTTATTCCAATGAGAATAATAAGCAATGGAATAACAACAGATTCTCTTCGTGAATAAGAAAGAATAACACCACTTACAGGTACAACAAATAATATTCCCTACCTTAGAAGAACCGAATATTGGCGAGGTGAAGTAGCGAGAATACTTTTCTTCTTTCTCTCTATAGTTTCTCTCTACAGAGTTTCAATTGAATTCGTGAAAAATAATGAAGCACGAGGCCTCTATTTATAGAAGATTTCTAGCTTAGCACTTTTGCCGTATGAAAAGCAAGTGGCTCGACGATTTGGTGATGTGAAAAGACAAGTGGTTCGGATCAATGTAATGTGAAGCGATAAGTGGTTCGGCGCTTTGTAATGTGAAACGACAAGTGGTTCGGCCTTTGTAATGTGAAAACAGCAAGTGGTTTGACGTCTGGTAAAGGTAATTACTATTAACGAAGGTAATTACTATTCACAAGGATAATTACTATGGTGAAGGTAATTCTTATTGCGAAGGTAAATACTATCGACGAAGGTAATTACTATTCACAAAGGTAATTACTATCGATTGAAGGTAATTACTTATTGACAAAGGTAAATACTATCTATTGTGTAAGGTAAATACTATTGGAAGGTAATTATTATTCACAAAGGTAATTACTATGATTGTGAAGAGACTCTTAGATAATGACATATGGGCCCCCCATAAAATAATCAAACTTACCACAAACGTCTCATAACAGACTCTTTATATACATTAAGGATTGAATAAATATTACCACAAATTATTTTATTTTTAATCAACACATTTTTTAATCTTTCAACAATTATTAATCATTTATAACTTGTCGTCTCAATTAATAATATAACATATTATACAGATGATACTGTGACAATAATTGAATCAATAATATAAGAGATATGATCGCAATTAATTATGTAGTAATAATTGAGCATAAATTGAGTGACTTCTCACGTAAGCATCGATAATCAATACAAGTGTCTTCTTATGCAACCATGCCAGATTATTCTTGTACTTTTTACCAAGGGTAGTTCAATGATTTTTAAGCAGTAACACCTCCGTAGTTATTTTTATAAAATATTTTTGTCGTTTTCTCGATCAGATAATAATTACATTGTGGGGCCCACCAATGATTGGTAGTTATACGAATATTCCTAACAAAAAGAATATTCCCGACCAAACGAATATTTTATAACAACTTGCATACTTTGCAAAATTTATAAATACTACCCACAACTATAATATTATCTCAAATTCACACCATAATATTAAAAAATTATTTCGACAAAATTTAAATCTTTATTGATAAAATATGGGGTCTCACAATATCTACGAGCACTACCTATATAATCTTGGAGTTTGGTTGAAATATAATTCTCAATTGGAGGCAATTGAGATAATTATATCGTCAAGAAGACTCACCATTGGAGAGAATATGATAAAGTAATCTTCTCGTTTTTAACAGAATTATTAGGTCAACCAATGATAATTCTCAGGTCATATGATATCTATTATAACTTAGATCATGGCCTTGGTATACGAAGGTTTCCTTCAACATTTTCAAAGATTTTAATTTCTAAAAGCAGGTTATTGGTCTGCACCTTTATGTAAGAGTGTCATTGTGACGTCTTATCCAAGGTTGGGATGAGAGTCATGGATTGGTATATATTTGTATCAAAACTCACAGCATTGTTGTATTTTGTACGACAATTGTAATAATGAAGTTGTAGTTATTTTTTGTATCATGTATTTGGCGACTCAAAATAAGTTGGGTGGATTGGACCTATTTTGAGGGTGTCACAACAACTCATTCTTTCCATATGCTGCAGAGGACACGGAAGTCAAACTATATCTTAAATGGTCACTTTTCGATGGTACCTACAGGCATTGACAAACAAATTTTAAAAAATCATCACTCTTAGACATTTAAACAAACACTTTGTAGGCAACATTCGAAAACACAAAGAAATTTGTGCAAAACCTCGTCAAAACCATCACAACTTTAAAGGAAAAGTGAAACGGAAAAAGGAAAAAGAATGATGAAGAAGCAAATTGGTTACCTTAGCAAAGACTGAAAGTGAGACGACAAGAACGCAGTAGATATATATGGCCAAAATTAGTAGCTGAGGAAGAAAAAGAAGAAGATTATAAGATGATTGAAATGGGTCATGGAAAAATTAAAACCCTAATTTTTATTTCCATACCTGAGCGAAAAATCTGGGGTAGAGGCAACAACTAGCATTCCCTTGCCCATAGTTTCGTGATTTCCAGTCAATATTAAGTGAGATGGGGAGAGAGCTAAGTTAAGGATGAGTGAGGTAGATGAGTTCGGGGACAAGAGAGAGCTGCTTCAATTGTGGGGAGGGATTTCTTTTGGATGGGTATCAAATGGAACTTTTCCTTTGTTATGATTTATTTTCATTTAATTATCAGGTTCATTAAAGAGAACTTCTGCTCGGTGTTTTCAAGTTTTCAAGCTGAAAAGCTTTTGCGCACTTGGTGTTTTTCAAGCAGGCTTTCATCCGTGTTTTTTAACATTACATACATAACGTTTTCTTTAAGAAAACGTTATTACCTTAAAACCAAAAATTGCCCCTTATAAACCCACAATGTTTTTGCATATCTAGCTACAATATTTTGTCAAAAAACGTCGTGCAAAAAAAAACACCACGACGTATTTTTATAAAAACCTTATTGTTTACGTGTCATCTTTATAGTAGTGTTGACAGATCTCGTTGACAGCAAATACAATGTCAGGACGGGTTAAACTAAAATATTGTAAGGAGCCCACAACTTGTCTGAATTTACTAGGATCTTCGTGAGGCAATGTAGAGTCCTTGGTGTCGGCATATTTAGATATAGTAGGAGTGAGAACTGGTTTGGCCGATTCCATTGAAACACTAGATAATGGATTAAGGATATATTGTCGTTGAGATAAGAGAAGACCATAAGGATGACGAAGACACCCAAAAAATAGTTAGCGTACCCAGGTCTAGATCTTTTAAAGAGAAAGTGGCATAAAGCTTTTGAATTAATGAAGTTACCATCGTTGGGTTAGAGCCAGTAATAATAATGTCATCAACATAGATCAAAGATGTATATTTTATCTATCGGTGCTGAATGTAGAAATAGTGACGTGTCATTAGGAGATTGTTGGAAGTAGATAGAGAGCAAGAATAAAGATAGATGAGCAAACCAAGCTCTCGGAGCTTGCTTAAGATGAATCAGCAAATCCAGGAGGTTGCAACATATATACTGTTTCATTGAGATAGCCTTGCAAAAAAGAATTATTGACGTCAAGTTGTTTAATAACCCAATCATGAGAAACTGCAATATAAAGAAAACTAATCGTACAGTGGTGGGTTTAACAATTGGACTAAAAATTTCATCATAATCGAGGTCACGACGCAGATGAAAACCTTTTGCAACAAGGTGGGGTTTATAGTGCCATCGACTTTTCGCTTGATTCAGAATAACCACTTGCAACCTATTACATTCATCTGTGAATCAAAGGGGACAAGGTTCCAAGTGTTGTTAGAACACAATGCATGATATTCAGTGTGCATGGATTTATGCCAAGGCTCATGTTGGACAACCTTTTTAAAGGTGAACAGTTCAGCAAGAGTGAGAGAGACAATTGGTTTCTTTCGTGGTCGAAGTTGCATATGATGTGTGCGAGTAGATGAGGGTGGTGGTTGTAGTGGTGGTGGGGAAGGGGATGAGGAGGTAGAGGAAGACACATGTGATGAAGATTGGATAAGTGATAGCTCAATCGGGGTTGAAGAATTTTGGATAGACTGAAAGGGTACTTGTACAAGTGAAATAGAGGTGTTTTGAGAATTTTCAGCGGGTGAAGATATAGGTTGAGGCGACATCCTTGGAGATGTGGATACCTTCATTGTTAAACTTTTTAAGCATGTACTTATTCTCACATCGAAAATATTTTACGGTGGCCTAAACCGTAAAGCTTCACGTGTGATTTCTTTATGTGTAGGATTAGATGCGCTTTTGGTGATTGAGGCGCATGGACGAATCTTGACGTTAATAGAGGGATCATTCTTTTGGAAAACGAATCTAGAACAGTACAATTGATGAATATTATTTAATCTTGACTGATTAAGAAACAACCATAATTAGGATACCCTCCATTATAAATATTATTTAATTTCTTTCAATACATATTTAGTGACGATTTTATTTGTATAGCTGAATATGTATTGAAAAAAATTAAAAAAATAATGTAATGGAGGGGATTCTAATTCAAGACCAAGTAAACATTTTTAAAAAAGTAATAAAATCAAGATAATGGACCGAGTCACGAATAGGTGTAAAGCTTAAATTTGGCTTTAAATTAGATATTCTTTTAGTCGATCAAAAAAAAAAATGGAAGGCGACCTAATTATTAAAAGATCAATTATTAATTTTTTTGTATGAGCCTTACCAGAATATCAGGTTAAGAAAATATATTTGGCAAGGATTTTATGCAACCTCTGATATTGATTTTAAAAAGAGATAGATCAGTATGTTCCAGGTTGGACCTTATCCCCCTACTTAATTCTATAGCAGAAATAGATAAGTAAATAATTAATCTAACAGAATAAGTTGGTGAAGGGTATATAACACAGTCAAAAAAAGAAAAAGAAAAAGAAAAAAGAAGGGTATATAATTAATGGACAACAAGATTGAAATGGAATCAGCAGCCCTTTTGAAGGTGATGGACAATAGGATTAGAGCCCTACTTTTGCTTTATGCCATGAGGATAAAAACTACCTTTTTTGTGCACTTCGCAGATAGTATTAAAATGGGTATTTGTGCACTTCGCAGATAGTATTAAAATGGGTAAAAAGAGCCATGTTACAAGAATAATTCAAAACAGGCATGATTAATGGGACCTTTTGCTGTTTTGCAATGACAACTTGAGCAGAACCACCATCTTCATCTTAAATATATAACCTGCATGCATGCATATATGCCAAGTAAATAATTAAATAAAAAATTCTCTCTCTCTCTTTATATATATATATATATATATATATATGCAAACACACACACAGAGATATATATACGCAAGTCATGATATTAAAAAAAATTGATATTTTCTGAAGGTTCTTAATTAGCACCTGACATGCATTCCTTGTGAAGGTAATAATTTAATTTTTTAAAAATAAGAGTTTAATTTGATTTGACTTTTTGCCTAAAAAATACTTGAAGTTTATCTTGAATATGTTTTTATCCCATATCAAATTTTAGTTTTAAAGCTCAATGACAAATAACTTGTGGAGGAGTAAGACTTCACCTAGCTAGCTAGTGGCATGCTTTTCGGCAGAATGAAAGAAGAACAATAACAACGGCAACTCCGGCCAATACACCGACGATTATGGCTACTGTTTTTCCGACTTCATCCTCGTTGGTTGAACCTATACAAGAACCAAAAGGAAAATTTCATAATTAGAACAAAAGATAAATAAGCTTTAAAAAAATAAAAATAAATAAATAAAAATAAAATGCTGCTGCTACTAGTAAGTGATGGAACATTTTGGTTTTGTGGTCTGTTTAATGCACAAAAATGACAAGAATATTTCTTTAAATAGCTTTAGAGTTGCATCGGGATGATAATAGAATCTAGTATTTTATTCTTTCTACACATATTATTGACCATATATAACATTTAACTTTAAGGCACATCATGACACTAATAATAAATGTTATTTGATATATATATATATATATATATATATATATATATATATATATATATTATTAAACATGTGATTCCTCAGATAGAGGGAATTTGCTTTTCTCTTATTTTCTCCTTTATTCCCTCTCCTTGTTCCCTCCTATTCTTGTCCTCCTCCTCCTCTCCTCTCCTATAAAAGGAGAATGCAGAATGAAGAAATAGAAGAAGAAAAACTTTTGTGAAGAATTCTCTCTGAAAAAATTTCTCTTTTTTTTTCTTGCTTATTCTCTTTAAATATTATTAGAGCAATTATAAGAGTATATTATTATACACTTCACTAAAGTTTTATAACACGTTATCAGCACAAAGCTCTAACCAACTGAGACGGTAAAATTAAATTCTTGCAATTTATTATTATTCTACTGGTTGGGCTATACTACCAATAACATAATTCTTATAATTGCTTTTAAATTCTGTTATTTACAATGGTACCATCTATCCTTGTTAATCTTACAAGACTAAGTGGGAACCTTTTTATCATTTATTATTCCGTATTTAATATTCTGTCGGAATATCCTGTCGGTATGAATTTCACCTGACCTGGTTCCATCATTTATTATTCCGCATTTAATATTACTCGTCGAATATCCGTCGATTAATGAATTTCACGACACGGTTCCATTATTTATTATTCCGCATTTAATATTCTGTTGGGAATAACATGTCTGTGCGGTCGGTCTATCGCATGCATGGTGAAATTCTTCTGTTATTCCATTATTTATTATTCTATTGGAATAACATGCCTACGCGGACTACCGTATGCATGGTGAAATTCTTATGTTATTCCATTATTTATTATTACATTGGAATAATGCATACATGCGAACTACTGCATCTAGGGTGAAGATCCATTTGCATTATGCTAATAACATAAATATAAGAATATTTATATTTGCATTTTATCACCACTTGAGGTCGTGACATAGTTTATTTTTCATATTTCATACATGCAATTATTTATTGTTTTAATAAATAATAATTGTGTTTTAACCCAGAATAGATGGCAAACTTGGCAAAAATAGATTTTTCTATTTTGAAAATCTCTGGAGACAACTATTTGGCTTGGACACTTGATGCAGAATTGCATCTTATTGCAAATGAGTTAGAAAAGACCATTAAATCAGGAAATACAGCTACTTCGACACAAAATGCAAAAGCCATAATTTTTCTTTGTCACCATATTGATGAAGGATTAAAGACTGAGTATTTAACAGTCAAAGATCCTTTGTCTTTATGGACACAACTGAAGGAAAGATTTGACCACCAAAAATTGGTTGTTCTCCCTAATGCCAAATTTGAGTGGCTTAATTTAAGGCTACAAGATTACAAATCAATTACGGAATATAGTTCTAATGTTTATAGAATAACCTCTACTTTGGCTTTGTGAGGAGATCCAGTTTCTGAAACCCAAATGTTAGAGAAAACACTCTCAACTTTTCATCCCACCAACATGATTACATCATGACAATATAATGCGAGCAAGTTCACAAAATTCGATGACTTATTGTTATCATCCTCCCGGTTGCGAAAAAGAATAATGAATTGTTGTTGAAAAACCATCAAATGACTGACCAACGGGTGCTACCCCATTGCCAGATATTAACAAAGACGTCATTCCGGAAGAATAAGCGTGATGATAGATGGTCATATAATAAGAAGCCTTGGGGAAGAAAGAATAAACGAGGCCATCGTAACAACAAATTCCGTAAGCCGCGACAATTGAGGCCACCGGAAGTGGCAAGTGTATAAAAGTCGGATAAAAATAAAGAAAGCTAAGATCGAGATAAAGAACAAACCGGATGTTTGTTTTAGGTGTGGGATGAAAAGGCATCGTCGCATACTTGTAAATGCGCGCAAAGGCATCTGCGCTAATTTATTCAGGAGTCTCAAAAGAACAAAGTAATGGAGGCAGAAACAAACTTTGTTAATCATCAATTGAATATTGTTGATGATCCACCAATGACCAACAATAAGGAAAAGATTGTTGATATTACTGGACCTTCTGAAAGTATCTTTTGGGATATCGTTTAATTTCTTGTTTTAATTAAACACCTTGCATGTATAATATTATTAGTTTTCATTCTATATGTGGTATGTGTTTCTCATGAATAAAATTATATTTGAGATATAACTTATCTTATTTATGTTTTTATATGTGTCAGACCATTTTTTTGATATGGAGGATATATGTTTAGCAGACAGTGCAACAACTCATACAATCCTTCGAAATGCAAAATATT
Source organism: Panax quinquefolius (assembly GCA_020205615.1). NCBI lineage: Eukaryota > Viridiplantae > Streptophyta > Magnoliopsida > Apiales > Araliaceae > Panax > Panax quinquefolius. Next base: position 7,795,990 of record CM035158.1, read on the forward strand.
TTTCACAACTGATCAAAGCTAAGGGAAATTTAGGAACTATCTCTGGTACATCAAATTTAATCGAGGGATTTGGAAAAGCTAGTTTCTTGCTACCAAATGAAACACAAGTTTTTATCAAAGATGCTCTATATTCTAGTAAATCAAGAAGAAAATTGCTTAGTTTTAAGGATATTCGACTAAATGGTTTTCACATTGAAACAACCAATGAGAATGATAATGAATATCTTCTCATCACTTCTACTATTTCTGAAAAAAAGAATATCTTAGAAAAACTTCATTCCATTTCTTCTGGATTATATACTATGAAAATTAGAGCAATTGAGTCTCATAATGTTATGATTCCAAAAATCATAGATCCCAAATCCTTTATGCTTTGGCATGAAAGACTCGGTCATCCAGGTACTTCTATGATGCGTCGTATTATTGAAAATTCTACTGGTCATCCTCTCAAAGATAAGAAGGTTTTTCCTAGTAGTGAATTTTCTTGTGCTGCGTGTTCTCGAGGAAAATTAATTGTTCGACCATCACCAGTCAAAGTTTATAAAGAAGCCCCAAAATTTCTAGAGAGAATTCAAGGAGACATTTGTGGACCTATTCAACCATTGTCTGGCCCATTTCGATATTTCATGGTTTTAATAGATGCTTCAACTAGATGGTCTCATGTTTGTCTTCTCTCTTCTCGAAATTTTGCCTTCTCAAAACTTCTTGCTCAAATAATCAAGTTACGGGCTCAGTTCTCTGATCATCCAATCAAGTCAATTCGACTTGATAACGCATCTGAATTTTCATCAATGACTTTTAATGATTTTTGTATGACTATTGGAATTTCCATTGAGCATTCCGTTCCTTGTATTCATACACAAAATGGCTTAGCTGAATCTTTAATAAAAAGACTTCAACTAACTGCACGACCATTAATGTTAAGGGCTAACTTACCTACCTAAGTTTGGGGTCATGCAATTCTTCATGTTGCAGCCATCATTCAAGTAAGACCAACGGCTCTTCATAAATTTTCTCCTCTACAGTTAGTTCTTGGACAGACACCCAACATATCACACTTTCGAGTTTTTGGAAGTGCGGTATATGTTCCAATTGCACCTCCACAAAGAACTAAAATGGGAGCCCAACGAATAATAAGTATTTATGTTGGTTTTGATTCTCCTTCTATTATCAGATATCTTGAACCTTTAACTGGAGATGTTTTTACTGCACATTATGTAGATTGTCATTTTGATGAATCTGCATTTCCAACATTAGGAGGAGGGAAAGTCTTAAATAAAAAACCCTCTGAAATATTATGGAATGCATCAGATTTAAATTCACTTGATCCTCGTACAGGACAATGTGAAATTGAAGTTCAAAGAATTATTCATTTACAAAATATTGCAAATCAAATGCGGATGCATTTAATGATGCTAGAAAAGTGATAAAGTCACATACACTGCAGTGAATACTCCAAAGAAGGATAGAAATACCTATTGAAAAATCAATTCCTAGAGAATTGTGAATAAGGTAATAGAAGAATCTAAACCACGCCAGAAGCGTGGAAGACTGATTGGTGCAAAAGACACTGTACTACGAAAATCAAAAATAAATAAGGAAATCCCTGAAGGAATACCCGCTCCAGAAGTAGCACTTATTCCAAGAGTAGAAATAGCCCCAGAAGAGGTACAAATCGCTCCAGAAGTAGCACATATTCCAAGAGTGGGAATAGCCCCATGAGAGGTTCAAAATCTTAGTGAAGGGATAAGAGATGAACACCAAGAGATCTTAATAAATTATGTACATGATGAGAAAATATGGAATCGAAGCAAAGTCATGATTGACGATATATTTGCTTTCTCTATAGCATCAGATATTACTTTGATTCCTGACATGGATCCTGAACCACAAAACGTGGAAGAATGTCGGAAAAGAAAAGATTGGTCAAAATGGAAAGATGTTATTCAAACTGAGCTACAATCTCTGTTGAAAAGAGAAGTATTTGGATCAGTAGTCCAAACACCGTTGGGTGTAATCCCGGTTGGAAACAAATGGGTATTGTACGAAAGCGAAATGAGAAAAATGAAATTGTGAGATACAAAACCTGACTTGTAGCTCAAGGGTTTTCACAAAAATTTGGTATTGATTATCAGGATACATACTCTCCAGTAATGGATGGAGTCACTTTTCGCTTTCTGATAGGTATGGCAACTGTGGAAGGTTTGGAAACACGTCTGATGGATGTTGTAACAGCATACCTATATGGCTCACTTGACAGTGAGATTTACATGAGAATCCCTGAAGGATTAAAAATGGCTGAATCACAAAGGCCACGTCACATATATTTAATCAAGTTACAACGCTCATTGTATGTGTTGAAGCAAATACGTGTGGTATGTGGTATAATCGACTTAGTGATTATTTAATAAAAGATGGATATATAAATGATCAAGTATGTCTATGTGTTTTTATTAAGAAATCACAAAGTGGATTTTCCATTATTGCTGTATATGTGGATGATTTAAATCTTGTAGGTACTCTTGAAGAACTCACAAGAACTGCTACTTATTTAAAGGAAGAATTTGAAATGAAAGATCTTAATGGAAAGACAAAATTCTGTTTGGGAATACAAGTAGAGCATTTAGCATCTGGAATTTTGTTCATGAATCACATATCTTTGAAAAAAATTCTCGGTCGTTTTCATATGGATAAAGTTCATCCTTTGACTACCCCGATGGTTGTTCGATCTTTAGAGGTTGACAAAGATCCATTTCAACCCTCTAGAAAGTGGGGAAGAAGTTCTTGGACCTGAAGTTCCATACCTAAGTGCAATAGGTGCTCTTATGTATCTTTGCAAACCTGTATGTGCCATAGGATATTACTTTTCTTTGTCAACTTGTTAGCAAGATACAGTTCTTCTCCTACTAAGAGACATTGGGATGGGATCAAACACATCTTGAGATACCTCCGTGGAAGTATAGATCTTGGTTTATTTTATCCAAGAAATTCAATGTCGCAATTGGTTGGATATGCCGATGCAGGATATTTATCAGATCCACATAATGGAAGATCACAAACAGGTTATGTATTTACATATTGTGATACAGCTATATCCTGGAAATCCACAAAAAAAACCATGACAGCTACATCTTCAATTCACTCCAAGATTCTCGCTATACATGAAGCAAGCAGAGAGTGTGTTTGGTTGAGATCGATTATTCAACATATTCAAAAGTCATGTGGATTACCATCAATCAAAGACATTCCTACAATTCTGTATGAAGATAACGCTGCATCCATTGCTCAACTTAGAGGAAGGTACATCAAGGGAGATAGAACAAAGCACATTTCACCTAAATTCTTCTTCACACATGAGCTACAAAAGAAGGGTGATATAGATGTGCATCAAATTCGATCATGTGATAATCTAGCCGACTTATTCACAAAATCGCTACCAAATACAACGTTTACAAAACTTCGGAAAAGGATCGAAATGTGTCGACTGAAAGACTTATTACAACATTTTATCAAGGAGTAATGAAATCCTTTTGAGGGGAAGACTGTACTTTTTTTCCTTAGTCATGGTTTTTATCCCAATGGGTTTTTCCTGACAAGGTTTTAACGAGGCAGACAATGAGTCAATTAAGATATTTATGTAAAAGATATGTACTCTTTTTCCCTTCGTTAAGTTTTTCCCATTGGGTTTTCTTAACAAGGTTTTTAATGAGACATAATCTTCTATCGTAGGGAATCAGGGGAAGTGTTAAACATGTGATTCTCTCAGATAGAGGGAATCTGCTTTTCTCTTATTTTCTCCTTTATTCCCACTCCTTGTTCCCTCCTATTCTTGTCCTCCTCCTCCTCTCCTCTCCTATAAAAGGAGAATGCAAAATGAAGAAATAGAAGAAGAAAAACTTCTGAAAGAATTTCTCTTTTTTCTCTTGCTTATTCTCTCTAAATATCATTAGAGCAATTATAAGAGTATATTATTATACACTTTGCTAAAGTTTTATAACACACAGACATATATATATATATATGTGTGTGTGTGTTTACTTTGTTTAAGTTGAATTATAATCAAAATATAAAAAAAGAATTGAAGATAATAAAAGAGAAAAGTCAAAAGGTAGGTAATTGAAGGAAAGCCTAATCTGATCATTCTTCCTTTTTAAAAAGTAAAGGGTACCAATTGCCTTATTATGCTCCACTCAAAGTTCCTTGCTAACCAATCTATCAATTGCAAGTTTAGATCCATTTTATATTTCATTAGTCATTTCTTTTTAGCAGTGGAATTTAGGTTAAGCATTATATTCATATTAAGAAGGGAAAAAAACAGCTCTTGTAAAAGAAAATTATTACTACCAACATTTTACAAAATGAGTCCCAGTTGAATGATTTACAAACTTTAAGAATATATTTATTTTAATTATATTTATCTTTAAATTTGTCTGCTTAGTTTAAATAAGGGCGTGATAATAAAATTGTCACCGTAAACTTAAGGACATCGTGTCATTACTATTATCAAACAAATGAAACTAGTTTTTTCAAAAATAATTTATTAACAAATGCACTCTTTTTGTGAAACATGCAGAATTAATGTTATGATTTTTGAAATGTCTTAAAGTGAATGTAAATATAGGTTGAATGCTCTGCATACTTCATGGAGAAGAAGAGTGATTGATGGACATACTTGAATATGAATCATAGTAACCAGAAGCCCAATATCTAGCATAACACTGCCCCAAGAACACATCAGCCGCCGCAGCCGATCCACACATGGTTTTCAACTTCCCAACAGCATCCGTCAAGCAAGAATCACAATCCGCCGCACTCAAATCACCCAAACACTGCGCAAAACCCTCAATCAAACCCGAAACACTAACTCGAAACCCTATTGCTGTTTCCAAATCCGCAAGAACATCATCCCTACGCCTAAAGAACTCCACATCATTACTCACACTTCTGCTACACTTCTTATACCTAAGGCTCGTGTCAACTTTCCCTAAAAAATCTACATGCTCATATCTTACTAAACATGCATCTAGTTGTAAACTAGCCCCATATGTGTATGGACACACTAAACCTATTTGACTAACAGCGCTTTCGATACATTTTGAGCAATCGATTAGCTTTAAATTGCCTCGGCATTGGTATAATCCGAAAATTGCACCTTCCAATGAGGTTGAAGTGTCATTTCCTAGGGCAAAGTTGTTGTATAAGGCTTGAGAGGAAGAGGTGGCCATTGAGGAGAGTAAAGAGTTGAAGTTTGTTTCAAAGGGTGAGTTGGGTTGGTATTTTTCTTGAGAGCAGCCTGCATACATGAAGATGTTGGCTTTAACTTGGAAAAAAGAGAGGAGAAAGAAGAGTGAAGAGAGTCTAAGAGTGGAGTAGTGTTGTTGAAGGCTTGTCAACATTTTTTGTTTGTTTTTCCAAATTGTGCTTCTTTCATTTTGTTTTTGATGGTATAGTTTGGTGGGGTGTGGGGGAATTTTGAATGACAATGAAGGTTACTTTTTGGTCTTTCTACAATTCTCAATGTGTGGATTTTTTAAAAATATTTTTTTACTTTTTTTATAGGGCCCAATTGGTATGTTTCTTTTTCAGATGTCCTCAAGTTCTGCTTTAATTTCTTGTTAAAGAACATAAAGACCCACAAAAAGTTTTTACTTTTTTCTAGGTAGGACTATAAAATTGGGTTTATTAGAATAATATGAGAGATATATATGTAGACCACGTGGTATGGAATATTTTCCAAGAATAATTAAGTAAATTGTTGAACGTAGCAAAGTAGGATAAAAATAATACTGGATCCGTTATGCACCAATTATTATGTCACATTTAAAATCCGAAACTACACATTTAACTTTGAGGTAATTTATTTTCTCTCAAATATATACAAGTTTGATAATATGTGCATGTAAAGTTAAAAACTTGAGTGAAAAAAGTAATAGTTTATTTATTTAATTGAAAAAATTGAAAAGTCGATCATCAAAGTGAAAAAAATATCAATAGCTAAAGTAATAATTAATACTTAAGTCTATTCTAAATTATCCCAAAAGTACTATTCATTGTAATATATATTTTTCAATTTTAAATTTAAAAATGTATTAAATTAACTTTTAAATTTCAGTAATAATTAATTATAATTTAAATGTTCATTTTTCTTAAAGTTAATTTGTGTTTACGCTTGACCATATTTAGTAGCAAGAATGGAGTATCAATAAAGGGAGACAATGTGCATGCATACGCATCTTTTATAAACATGGGCTAATCCATACATAAAAAAGTATCAGATTCTTAGTAAATTTTTCTTCTGAACTAAGCAAATAAAATTGAAGAAACGATAGGTGGAGAATCAGAATACTTGGCGGTGGTGAACCTTTGGGAGATATAAACGGCTCAAAGAAAACTAATTTAAGGGCTGCGAGTCCATGGGTATATGATTATGTTACATGCAAAGGTAGTATGCACATAAGTAAATCATATTTGATATGATGTAACATTTATTTTATAATCTTATTTATTTATTAATAAAAAAGTTAATTTATAAAAGACATTTTATTTTATTTACATGATGTTGTTATATTATATGTGATTAACTTATAATTTTGAGCAATACTTTTAGAATCATGATGATAATCATACTAATAAAATCTAAATTCTTAGATAGTTCACAAACTAAAATTATTCTTAATCGTTGGATTATTAAAAAGAGGATTAGTGAATCTGGATAAATTGGTACATACTTTGTTTGCTCTTAGGAAGAGGATGATTGATCTTATAATCATTTGTGTGGACACTAAAATAAGTATGTAGGTGCTAATGGAGTTTTACTCGTCTGTCAATAAGAATTCATATATTAGTATTTTGTGTATATATGATGCGTTATGCTTTGACATGTCCCTTAAAACACTTAAGGTATATCAAAGGCTATGTTTGAGTATAATAAGTAGGACATGATGATAATAAATGGTCAACAAAGAATCTACCACTTCTAATAAAAGGAGAGAATGCTCTATATGATTCGATAAATGACAATTCAGTAGTTTTTGGCCAAAGCAAATTGAAATTAGAAATGTGTTTCTAATTTCCATTATTCAGAGTTGTGCATTTGAAAATTGAAATACATATAATTAAATAAAATAAAACTTGACAGTAATTATATGTCTTATATTTAATTGAGACATTGTATGGTAGAAGGATTGAATTGTACGGTAACTATTCATTGAAAGATTCTTTTATAATTAATGTTGAAATCTATATTATCTAGAAAGTCGTTTGATCGCTAAGGGGGTTTACCCTTATTGCAGAATAAATATTATTTATTTAAATAAATTAAATGGTTTAATTTATTTATTTAAATAAGATTAAAATTGTTCTAATTAATTTATTCACAATCGGTTTAATATGGAGAACCTAAATGGTCACACCGCAAAAGAAAAATATTTATTTAAGAAGTAAATGGTATAATCGTAATAATATGTTAAGTATATTTAATTTATACTATGGTGATAAAATAAATTAAATAACTTAATATTTAATATTTCATATTTCAAAATATTAAATATAAATTAATAAGACGAGTCTTATTAATATTATTACTATTATTATTATTTAATTTCTAAATGGTTTAGGAATTAATTAATAAGAGTATTCTCATAAATTCCTAATTGGATTAGGTGTTTAATTAATTAAATAAAATCATATTCCTAAATAGTTTAGGAGTGTTACATATATCTATAAATAAGAGAAGTCTTATTATGAGTTAGGGTTAGACAAACTTTCAAGAGTTGGGAGAGTACTGACATATTCTCTAGAAGAGAACTAGAGTTTTGTCAAACATCCATCTTCTTGAATACTTATTATGTGGATCACCTTTAGAGAACAAACATTTAGCAAAACTAACGTTGATCAAAGGAAAAAATATAACTCAGTGAATTCAAGGAGAACACGAAGGAATTAATGAAGGTGAACTTGAACTTGAGGAAGTTTTGATCTACAAGGGTATGATTCTATATCTCGATCTCTTTTTTTTAATTGATAACTGTGCACAAGGATGATCATGGCGATAATTTATTTATGTAATTTGATTATATATTCGCGCTATATACAAATCTAACAGCATGATGGTACATATTTATTCTAAACACTCATGGTTTAAAGAAGTAGAATAAAATAATACAAGGTTTTCGAACACTAGAGTCTAGACACAAGTATTTTTATGTTAAATTAAGGTAAGACTTGTTTCGTCCTATGAATATTTAAAATAATAATTTTATGTGTATAAATTATACACAGAACTTGTACAACAACAATAGGAGTGCACATGCATTATATATCAATAAAAACGTGTAAAAAATTCAATGATAAATCTCACTGTTGAATTTGTTTTTTTCACTTTCTCTATATTATTAGTGTATAATCTTTTGTATCTAATTTGTGTCCACAATATTATCCTATTTAAAAAGCCCATAATATGTAACATACGAGAAAATAAAGAAAAGTTGAATAACAACATCTTTAATTTCATTGGTACGTACGTACTATACTATTAGTTTCCTTCATGTTAAATCACATTTTTTCCATTAAATTGAACCCACATTTATATCACTAAACTGAATTTTTTTCAGTCAATGCATTAAATTGTAATTTTTTTACAAAAAATCAAAAATTGTCAAACTCTATTAAATTTTTAACGGCTGATCAACGTGGAGGAGAGAGAAGCTTAGTTGGAGAATTAAATTAAATTAAATCACTTAACAAAATATAAATTAGACTAAAGTTAAATAAATTAATTAACAAAGTAAAAAAAAAAGGTCATGTCTTCCTTCTCCAACTGCAATTTGTTTTTCAATTTATCTCTTGTTGCTCTTGCTCAAATGGGAAAGTTTTGAGTTGCCACCAATTATTATATAGAGAGAGAGAGATAGTTGAATATTTTAAGCCTTTGAAACACAAAGCTAATATTTTGAACATCCGAATCAATTAAATGACATAGATAAGGTTTCAAATGAACCGAACTGTTCGCGATTCGGTTCGATTCGGTTCGAGTTCGACTTACTCGCCTAGTCGAGTCGAGTTCGCACATAGTGTTCCGTTCGATTACTTGATCGAACATGTTCGCGAACCATATGGTTCGGTTCGTTTTTGTTTGTGCATAGTTCGAGTTCGGTTCGATAAGTTCGAGTTTGGTTCGATAAGTTCGAGATCGGTTCGAGTAGTTCAATTTCTTAATTATATGTTTAAATTGTTTCTAAAATTCTAAATACAAATAATTGGTTATTTCATATTAAATTTCTAAAGTTTGTCTTATTAATAATTATTAAATTTGTAGTGATTTTTTATTACCTAAACATCTTTTTTTTAATAATAAGTTAACATTTTTATTAAATGTAAGACCCCAACTTTTATGAATAAAGAGTTAATTTTCTCTAAATATTATTTTTAATAGTAAGGTGTTGATTTGATATAATGTTATAGTTATGGGTGATATGTGAAAATTTTGCAAAGTAAACAAGTGGTCATAAAATATTCGTTTGGTCGGTGAATATTCTTTTTGTCGGGGAATATTCGTACGACGGCACAATCATTGGTGGACCACATAACGGATTAACTATCGGATATAGAAAGCGACATAAATAACCTTTTCATAAAATAACGGCAAGACTTTTACCGTTAAACTATTGAAATACCCGATGATAAAAATATAGTAATACGCGTTGTTGCACAAGAAGAATACACGATTATTATCTGAAGATCTCTGATTATTGATGCTTACGTAAGAAGTCATTCAGTTTCATTCAATAATTGCCACGGTAGTTGCTGTGTAGTATCTCATATTATTGATTTCATTATTGTCACAGTATCATCTGCATAATATTTATATTATTAAATCAGTAATTGAGACGACACAGTTATTCATATTATTATTTGCATTATTTACAATGTCTAGAAAGTTCTGTCGTGGAAAGGGGTTAGGTTATTTAATTGCGCGCCAATAAGGAAAAATTCTTATCGGAAAGCCCCCTCTTTCCTGGGAAAGATCTGATTGTCAATATTGTGAGTTATAATATTAATGAGAAATAATTGTTGATAAAAAATATTTTCATTGTGTTGGGAATATTAGTGTTAGTGGAAATCGACATTTATTTCGATAATAGTTGATTTCTAAATGTTAAAGTGACCAAACGGTAATTAATCGGATAAATGAGCAATTAATTGCTATTAGTTCACATACAAGGAACTATTGGTTCACATGCAAGGAACTATTGATTCACATGCAAGTCCTATTAGGAGAGATTATGCAAGATTGATAATACTTGAGGAACTAAATTAAAATGGAGGCAAAGATGAAGGTACTAAAGTATAATTAACCTTGTAATTTACCACCTCTTCCTAGCCTATAAATAGTCCTCCATCCATTCGTTATTTCCTACCAATTTGAAGAGCAAAGTTATAATCACAAGTTATAGTGAAAGAAACTATAGAGAGAAAGAAGAAGAGTATTCTGCTGCTACACTATTGCAGTATCCAATCTCCTACTAAGGTAAGGGATATTATTTCTTTCGTATTCGTAAATGATGTTATTTTCTTCATATTCATAAGGATTGTCATTCTATACCTTATTAATTTATGGAGTAGCATTGCCCACGGATTCACCGCATGCATGGTGAATAACCCTTCGGATTCATTCTTTATTTATCTCATGGGAGTAACACTCGTCTACTGAGACACGCATGCATGGTGAATGACCCTTCATATTCATTCTTTATTAATCTGCGGGAGTAACCTGTCTACGCGAATTACCGCAAGCATGGTGAATAGCCCTTCGTATGTATTCTTTATTAAATTGTGGAAATGATCTGTCTACGTGGATTACCGCATGACGAGTGAAAATTCATTTGCAGTTTCGTATATTCTTTTAAACTCGTATGAGATATCATTTCTTTTGTACTCATCAGGGATATCGTCTTTTGTCATATTTCTCCATTTATGGTACGAATTTATTTTTTGTTTCCATAACTTTATTATTAAATGGTGAAAACTCTTGAAAATAGTGAAATATTCTTAATAGTTTGTGCTTCATCTAGTATCATTCCAATATTGGTCTGAACTTTCTTATTTATTGACGGGATACTATTTATATCGGAGTACTATTCATTTGGAATACTATTCATTTGGGATACTATTCATTCGGGGTACTTTTCATTCGAGTACTATTCATTCGAGTTACTATTCATGAGGTACTATTCATAACAAAATTAATTTCTTTTCTGTCCAAATTATTTTTAATATATGAATATCATTCTTGAATTTTACTCCACAATTAGTGATCATGTTGACAATTTGGACATTCTTGAACTTTGGATAAATTGAGTTATAAATCTCTAATATTTATCATTGATCTCACTTGATTGATTCTTTATGTCATTGTCATTATCTTCATGCTTATATTGTGTTAGAAGTTATCTTTGGCCCATAGTGTAAAGATGGACCATTGATTGGTATGATTATAACCAGGAATTGTGTATTGGTATAATCATGACCTTTAATGTTACAGATAAATGTTTGTGGTGAAAGTCATCTTTGGCCCGTAGTGCACAGATGGACAGGTGTTTAACATGATCATGACCACTTGTGATAGAAACGATTATCTTTGGCACGTAGTGCATAGAGAATTCATTGATTGAAAATAATTATTGATTGGTGTTACAAATTCTTATATTTAGTGATAAAGTATGCAGTAACGTCACATTTTTATATGGAGGCAAAATTTTCTTGTATCTAAGCGACGTCACCGGTCTTCCTTTCATCATTGGCAGCCTCCATTTAGTCAAGAATCTCCATTATCAATTTTTAATAATCCCAAATTCATGGTAGAAATTATTTGACATTTTAGGTATGTTTCTAGATTTTGATTTGAATTGATAATTAGTAGTTGTTCTAATTGAATAGCTACAATTTTGAAATGATTTCATGTCATTTTTGTTGTAATGGTTGCTATTATTGTTGATGATCTTGTACAATTTTGATAATCAAAATCACTATTTGGTTTAAATTTTTGACGAAGCAACTTCTTAGCTTTGATTAGTAATTTTTAGTCTTTGCCAAAAATGAATGTTTAGCAACAAAATTTTTCATTCGTAGCAGTTTATGAAAGGCTTTCATTTTTTGTAACAAAATTCATAAGTCGTTGCAAAAATTCATTGCCAAATCATTGGCGGGAAAAAAAAAACACACCGCCTATTTAATTTTTTGTTGCCGGTGAGATTTCTCCTCATCGTCGGCAACAAAAACTTTTTTGTTGCTATATTTCGTTGCCTAATATAGGCCACATTCATTGGCAACAAATTATTTTTGTTGCGTATTTAATACATTTTTTTTGCAACGACTAGTAAATTGTTGCCCAAAATTAAGACAAACCCAATAAGCATGCCTCTTCCCCCAAATGCATCATTTTTCATTTAAAATTATATAGTGAAATGTTTTACTCCGTCCGCCTCAAAATAAATGCCCAGCTTTTTTTTTTTTTTTAAAGTTATAATTTTGAAATTAAAATATTCATCATATAGATATATTTTTAATTTACAAAAATTAAAGTTTGTAGTTAATCGGATGTAGTTTATAATGATCATATTCAAGACACTTATAATTTTGAAAAAATATAATTAATTTCTAAAATAATTTATATGAATTTTTCTCAGTAACTCGTTATTTTACGTATATACTTTTTTTGACAAGGATGGGCAAGAAATCGAAATCGCTTCGAAATTGCACAAAAAAATAAACCAAATCAAGCACCGATTAAGTCGCGCCAATGGTTTAAACATAGACCAATTAAGTTGCACCAATGGTGTGTAAGTTCTTTTTAACTCCCTTTTCAAATTCTCCTTTTCTCGACTTGAATTTTATTTTTTTATAATCAAATATTAATTTCTCTTTATATCTTGAATTAGAGAGTGTTTGGAAATGACTTATAAGTTGGTCAAACTAAGTTATAAGTCATTTGTTATTATTTAGTGTTTGACAATAACTTAAATTTTAACTTTTTTTGACTTATAAGTCATTATTAAATTTTTTCATGCTTCATGTGCTATATTTTTATGTAATAGATAAATTTTACTACTATATATATATATATATATATATATATATATATATACACACACACACACAAACACACACACACACACACACTCATATATATTCTTTTCAAAAATTCTTGTTAAACTAAATAAAATACTAAACAAATCTCAACATTAAACTAAATATATATAAAGTAACTATGAATATTTTATATAAATATATATATATATATATATGTAAATAAATATTCATATAAATATTTATAAATTTATCTCTAAATATTCATATAAATATTTATAAAAAAATATTCATATCCGAATTTTAAAATTTTAGAAGAAATATTTATAAATAAATATTTGTTTATAAATTTTAAAGATAAATTTATATGAATATTTGTTTATAAATATTTATATGAATATTTAGAGATAAATTTATATATATATATATATTAAAATATTCATAATTACGTTATATAAATATTCATTCATAGCATCTATATGTTATGTAATAAAAAGTGACATATAGCATCTATACCATTCGTCTAATTAATAAATGGTTGAGATTGAATTTGGACTAAACCCGTCCGCTAGACTTAGGGGGGTGTATTCAATTAAGATTTTTAAAACTTTTTTTAAGTGACATACTTTTGTAGAATTTATGGAATTTTAATGACTTTCAAAGACTTTAAAAGACTTTTTTTTAAAACGACTTTTATAGGCTTCTATGAAATAAAGTAATGACTTTTATAAACTTTTTATCAAGATTGTGATAGATTTTGTATACTTCTAATATATCTTACAAATTGATATTAATTGTTAATTAGCCCATGCCATACAACATCTCCTCTTTTTCATGAACTAGAATAAATCTCATTATATTATTGTGGCATGAGATTTTATATGTTGAAAAGCGTTCATATTATTATTCTACTCATTTCATAATACATTTGGATCTTTCGAATACCAATAAAACTTTAGAAACTACGAGACCTTAATACAAAAAATTAAGTTTCACTTTTCATCGAAATTTATATATATTTTATCGATATGTAGACTTTTATTTGGAATTATTATTTTCATTCTACTACAAAAGTTGTCATCAATACTTATTTACGAATCTAGAATTAAAAATTAATATAAACATTTGCAATATATATCGATTTCCATTCAAATATTTGAATATTACCTCGCCTTCAGTATCAAAATTTGCAAATAAAAATAATATATACTTGTTTCATGTATACTTTAAAATAGCAAGTTATTTTTAAATAAAAAAAATATTTTTTATTTATATTCTTTTAATAAATTTTAGTTGAGTAATGTAATATATAATAAAATTATGATAAAAAGCTTGAAGAACTTATATATTTTATACAACTATATATTATTGTATCACTATAAAGTACGTCTTTCTATATAAATTACTTTCCTTCTCTCTCACTTTTTTTTTCTTCATTTAACTCGATTCTAAGTTAATTTACTTAAATTATAAAATTATAAAATATTGTGTATTTATTTTTATTTTTGAAATAATAACGTGTGTTTATTATTAAATAACAAATAAATTCAAAATTTAAAATTTTGAATTTTAGACGTTGACTACAAAAACAAAATAAATATTTTATTTTTGTGGGTATAAGAAGTATTAATTATTCTAGATTATAAAGTAATTAGAAATATTGGATTCATGCCAAGTGAAGTAATTAGAAATATTGGATTCATGTGAATTGTATTTTAAATTTATTTAGTTTATTAAGATGAGATATGATGTCTTTAGAAATCTTTAGAGATGAGGTCGACTTTGGATATGGGTTGATAGTTATAATTCTTCTAAAAGTCCACAAACTCTACCATTTAATAGAAATCTAAAAAGTCAATGACTTTTTGAATACCAAAATACTTTTATATAGACTTTGTAAAAATCTTAATTCAATACCACTTTTAACTTTTAAAAGGCATTAAAAAAGTTATAATTGAATACCACTAAACTTTTATAAACTATTTAAATGTCTTGATTGAATACAATCAAATTTTTAAAATCTTTAAAAGTCTTTGAAAATCTTAAATGAATACACCCCTTGCTCAAAGGGGCAAAGGTAACAAAGGGAAAGATAACAAAAGTTATTGTCCGTGTTATGCGAATTGGGCGAATTGGGCGAACAGGAAGAACCCTAGAATCAATCATCTGCAAATCGAAAAGGTAACAAAGGTATAGATATAAAATGCCAAAATTCGAATTAACTGGTATGTCTAGCGGATTGGGCGAACCGGAAGAACCCTAGAATCAATCATATGCAATTTGGCAACAAGTTCTCGAAATTAAAAAGTGTTCTCCCAAACAGAATTCGTAGGTAAGTTTGTAGTTTAATATCCAAAATCTGAATTTAAACATGCCATTCATTCTTTGTCTACAGATCGATTGTATTTTTTTTATTTTTTATTTTATATTTTTTTGGAAGTTTCATAGTTATATAATCTTGAAACCTAGATTTGTGGGAAAAATTGCATTTTTTGGTTCACATTTAGCTCTGTCATAGTAATGAGATACATATCTTTTGATTCTTATAATTTTCAATAGAGGAGGAGAACCCAAAAAATTTTAAAACAGATTTGAAGTTATTGTACAACTTTCCGGTTCAAGTGTGAATTCGCTATTGGATATTCTCTACAAGGGAAACCTACTGTTGGGTTTTTGCTAGGGAATTTCAGGTAGTCTAAATATAATCCAGCTTCAGGGAGTTACAAATTTTCATTGTGTTTATTTAATTAACAAGAAAAATGTTTTTTTATAGGGAGGGTGTGACAGCAGTTGAAGAACCTGTGGACTGCCCAAATATTTCTAGAATTTCTTGTACATATGCTGCCATATTTCAAGAATGTCTGCAAAATTCAAGCTTGCCTATTTGAAATAGATTGAATAATACTGGATTTTGGCGTCAACTAACTGTAAGTTTCACTGAAAAATTGTTGGGATGGATAGATTGATTTTGTTGTAACTCTCTCTAAGGAATCACTTGAAGTTGGTAAAATTAGAGCTCAACACTATATTTATGATCGTGAAAGAATTAAAAGCAGATGTAATGCTTTTTCTCGCAGCTTACATTCTGTTTTATTACATTGCTAATCAGGTTTGGGAAGGAAGGATGCCAGGGAAGACTACTGAGCTTGAAAACCTTGAGGCCAATATTGCGGAAGTCTTGCTCATGGTTCAGGTTTATGTTAAATATATTTGCTCCTGACATCCATTTTGGGGTTGTAACATACTGAATTTTTGAGTGTACCAGATTTCCTTAGTTTACCAGACCTTTGCACATGCTAATTATGTGCTTCATAGGAAGGTTATGCCCCTCATAATATCACTTATAGAAAAGTATAAATTCAGTGAAAAAAATTTAATTAAACTTATCTCAAGTATATGTGAAGGAAAAAAGATCCAATGCAGTTTGGTGTTTGGATAAGTGAGTTTGATTTTGTGATAAAAATTAAGGAGAGAAGTTATGCGGGAGTGAACGGAGAATGGTTGAGGCCAACAATGGAGTTATGGCTAATTGTTTGTATATTTGTACAATTTAGAGCACACTCACTAGCTTAGAAAACTAAAGGAAGTTTAGAAATAGATTGTGCTTGTTTTCTTATAAAAATTGTACAAACGATGTTCCTGTGTTTTGTTTCTATACGACTCCTATTTCAGTTAGTGAGATTCAGATGGTGATTTTATTACTTTAGAATCTACTTTAACACTCATGATTTCATGAAGCATTAATCTTTGAGTCCATGAATCAACTGCAACGATGAAGAAATACAATTTTTTGGGGTACTTAATCTACCAGTCGGATGTCATACTTCCACCCCCAAAAAAAAAAAAAAAAAAAACAAAACAAAACAAAAGCAACCTTCTAGTATATTGTTTTAAGAGATATATGCATATATGCCAAATTTGCACCATGCTCTGCCCTTAATTCTTATAAATAGAGTTAGAAAAATAAATTATTTTGAACCCAGATATCTGAATAAATGCTTACAAATTAGTAAAAGGCTCCACTTCAGCTGACTTTCAATTCATCCCCATTTTAGCCTTCGGGATGTACTCAATCTTGTGATAGCATGTTGTGGTTCTATACCAGGTGTGATCTTGTCATGAGCATTGATTATTAATATCTGATTCAAGTGTGGCCTAGAAGCTTTGCATCTGTTTGTTGTGAATGACCTTGACACTCTTAAAAAATTTGAATTTTTTTGTCAGAATTATTTATAAAGAGAGTGCCAAGAGGATGCAACTTACACAACCAGAAAAAACCAAAGGTTCCTATAAAGTTTTAATTTTTGGTTCACAAATTTTTCTAAAAAATTGTTGGTTTAACGAATCTTGTAGTTTTTTTTTAGAATGTGGAGAAGTTCTCTTTCCATTTCATATCCTTATTCTTCAGTTTGCTGTTTCTTTCTTAGCTTCATGTGGTCCTTTATTGACTTCTTGGGAGAGTTCAGTTTCGTTTGATGTCCTTTTAGGTTTAGGGACATCCTCGCTTGTATAGTTTTTTGGGCTTATTACTTATCACATGTTGTGTTTCTTGGATCCACCGCTTCTTATACTACTGCTTGTGTGTCTTTGGGATCGCGCTACCGATGGCGTCTTTTGTGAATAAGCGATTACTTTATAAAAAAACAAAGCGCTTTTGTACTTGCAAAAAGAAGTATAAGATACTGGGTTTTACTCGTGGAGTAATTGTTGTAAATCATTGTTTCCTCCATTATGTGTTGAACATCAATGAACTCATTGGTTCCAAGTCGGGGTCTTTGGTAGATCTTGATTCGTCAATTGAAATAGAGATTTAGAGATTTCGTATCGGCACTTGTTCCTCTAGAAACACGATTAGGAGGATGACTTTGGGGGCGTATAATGATCGGCCAGAGGCGATTCAAGAAGTAAAACAACTCGTGGCGACAAGAAGAAGTAGTCGTCCACTGCGTCCGCCGAAGGTGAATAAGGTTTATACCTGGCCCGAATACGGATAGAGTCGGTGATTTTGGACCGGATCAGAAACCAGCCATTCTTTGAGCCACCTCGTGATAATTATAGGACAGGACAGGGCAATTCTCGGAAATATTGTGGCTACCATCATCAAGCCCACGAGCGCCGACATCTTAATGAGTGTTGCAATGAAGGATTTTGTGGAGAAGAAGATTCAAAGCGGTTTGCTGGTTCAGTATGTGGCCGGGAAGGACCAACAAGATCAGCAGAATGTCGACCGTACTGTTCAGAAGGTTCAAATGGTTCCCCCCGTCCAAAATGCTCCAATACCACCACCAAGGCATGTCGTTGATGTAATAACCGGTGGGACAGCATGGAAGTTAGTAGGGAAGAAGAGGAGAGGATACTTGGATTCGGTCATGTCTGTGGCGGGTGCTCTCCCGAAGGCCGACATACCATTTCCAGGAACTGTTATATCATTCACCGACGCAGATTATCCTTCGGAGCCCATCAAGCCGCATGAAAGGGCATTAGTGATCACAGCACAAGTAGGCTCGGTAGATGTGAAGCGCATGATGATAGACAACGGATCTTCTGTGGATATTTTGTATGCCCATGCTTATCAGAGGATGCATCTTGATGGGCGAAAAATGGAGGTCGGGCAGGAGGCTCCTTTATATGGCTTCAAAGAACGATCCGATAAAGTCGCAGCACCATCGAACTCCCAAAGTAATCTTCACGACTGACCCCTAAAGCAGTAGAAATAACATGTAAATTTTATGTTGTGCGTATAGATTCGAAACTACAACGCCATCTTTGGAAGACCTACAGCGATGACTCTCATTTGTGACTTCCATTCCTCACTTCAAAATCAAGTTCTCCACAGCATACGGAGTCGGAGAGGTGGCAGGGGACTTGGATCTAGCCCGACGCTGTTATCGAAACATTGTTATTTCCTCCGGAGTAGGAGTCATCAAACAGAAGCAAATCATGGCCATTGAGATCGAGCCCTTCACTGAAAGTAGCTCGGATCGATTGGTAATTCCTGCAGGAGAGACAGAAGAGATCGAGCTAGTCCTCGGAAAGCCAGACAAGACAGTGAAGATTGGTTCGGGTCTACCAGAACCTCTCCGGACAAACCTTAAGGAAATCCTTCGCTGCTATGCGGTCATTTTTGCATGGGAACCACAAGACATGCCAGGGATCAGCCAGAAGATTCTTGAACCTGATCGGAGGTAGATCCATCGAAGAAGCACATTCGTTCGAAAAAAGCGGATCTTTGACTGGCGCCAGAGGATCATAGATGAGGAGATTGTCAAGCTGATAGTTGCTGATTTTATCTTTGAGATCGACTACCCGCAGTGGATGGCTAATGTGGTGTTGGTGCAAAAGCAGAATGGAAAGTGGCGGGTTTGCATCGACTATACCGACCTGAATAAAGCTTGTCCGAAGGACTTTTATCCTCTCGCCTCATATCGACAAATTTCATCGATGCCACTTCGGGGTATGCATTACTAAGCTTTATGGATGCTTTTTCAGGTTATCATCAAATATCCATGTGCAAGGAGGACATTCTGAAGACAACATTCATTACACACCGTTCGGTGTACGCCTATAAGAAGATGACCTTTGGCCTAATAAATGCTGGGGCCACTTACCAAATAATGATGAACTTCATCTTCGAGAGGCAGCTGGGGAGGAACATGGAGGTTTACGTAGATGACATGATCGTGAAGAGCATATAGATTCAGAAGCATTTGGACGATTTGGAAGAATGCTTTCAGATTATTCGTCATCATAAGCTGAGGCTCAATCCTGCAAAATACACTTTCGGCCTCGGTGCAGGAAAGTTTCTGGGATATTTGGTCAGTTAGAGGGGCATCAAGGCCAATCCGGAAAAGATCCAGGCCATTCTTGACATGAAGACTCCTCAGTCGTTCAAAGACGTCCAACGTCTGACTGGTAGGATTGCAGATTTGAGGAGGTTCATGTCCAAATCAACAGAGAGGTGCTTGCCATTTTTGATACCTTTGAATGGTAGAAGAATGAAAAGAGCGTTCCGATGAGACTTGAGTGTGAAGACGCCTTCCAAGGCATAAAGACATATCTGTCTTCTGCTCCCCTATTGGTAAAGCCTGCCCCGGCAGAGACCTTGTATTTGTACCTTGCAGCGAGTTCATTAGCGGTTGGGCGAAGTCTTTGGTCCGGAGGTCGATGGAAAGCGACATTCGATTACATTATGTTAGTCACGTCCTACGAGATGCTGAAACCAGGTACCCAAATATTGAGAAATTTTCCTTTGCTTTAATAATTGCTAGTCGAAAGCTTCGGCAATATTTTCAAGGTCGGCTTCTGGTCGTCTACACGGATCAGCCATTGAAGAAGGTGATGGGCAAGCCAGAGGTCTCAGGGAGATTAGCAGCATGGACTATGGAGTTGTCCCAATTTTTCATTGAGTATCATCCCCGAACTGCTATCAAGGGTCAAGCCTTGGCCGACTTTATGGTAAAGTGTTCGTCGTTCAAAGCAAATAAATGTCGAGCCGCCGAAGGTCGAGAGCGCCCCGATCTAGCGATTGCAGTTCTTGAGATGGTCGAATGTATGGGCATGTCATGAGATGGGTCCTCTACGATAAATGTTAGTGGGGCAGGGATTATCTTGACAAGTCCGGAGGGATTCAAAGTGCAGCAAGCCATCAGATTTGGGTTTAAAGCGACAAACAACGAGGCCGAGTATGAAGTAGTGCTAGCGGGAGTTCGACTGGCGAAGAGTCTAGAAGTTCAGAAGCTGATCATTTACAGTGACTCTTTATTGGTCGTCAAACAACTGTCAGGAGATTATAAAGCTCGTGGGACAAGGATGATCAGGTATTTGGCCGAGTTGAAAGACCGACTTCAGTACTTTATCTCTTATGAGTTTGGGGCATAGAAAGCGTAACGACAATTCCATTCTTGATGACCTTTGTCAAAGCCAGCCACTACTGGATGCTGAGATGTTTTCATGGGTCGGTTTATCTAGAGGCAAAGAATGAAAGTAAGTATCGGCGTGAAGCGGTGATGTGTATCGAAGCGATCTAAGCTATTTGGATGACTCCTCCATCAGTATTTGGCGTATGGCGTTCTTCTTCCGGATCGAGATCTTGTGAAAGAAGATCAAGTCAAGAGTGTCAACTTCGTTCTTATTGATGGGGATCTTTATCGAAGGGCATTTTCGTCACCATTATTGAAGTGTCTGGTTCTGTCTGAAGCTGAGTATGCCCTTCGGGAGGTTCATAAAGGCATCTGCGGTGATCACATGACTGCTAAGTCACTGGCATACAAAGTTCTTGGCGAGGGGTACCTCTTGGCGATGATCTTGAGGAAGCTACGAGTATGTGAAGAAGTGTGAGAAGTGCCGGCTCAGCAAATCCGATCCACATGACCACGGAAGAGCTATACTCGATTCTATCTCTATACCCTTTTTCTGTATGCAGGGGGTTGATATATTTGGGTCCGATTCTTAGAAAACTAAAGGACATGTCAGTTTTGTCATAGTTGCTATCGATTACATGACCAAATGGGTAGAAGCGAAGCCACGTCGGTTGATAACAGAGCAAGAGTGTTTGAAATTTATGAAAGAGTCCATAGTGTTTCGCTTCGAAATTCCTAAAATAGTGATATCGGACAACGGACGCCAGTTTGTGGGATCAAAATTTGAAGGATTTCTGAAAGAGCTAAGAGTTCAACATCGAAAGACTTCGGTGGCTCATCCACAGTCAAATGGGCAAGTTGAGGTGACCAACAGAACACTGCTGAACGAGATCAAGCGAAGACTGGACGAAGCTAAAGGAAGATGGCCAGAAGAGCTGCTCAGTATATTATGGGCTTATCAGACTACACCGAGGACAACCACCGGGGATTCTCCTTTCAGATTGGCGTATGGTACTGATGCCTTAGTCCCAGTCGAAATTGGATCTCCAAGTCTCCGGGTCAGTCAATTCAAAGAGATCTACAACGACGAAGGACTGAAGGCCAACTTGGATCTGTTAGAAGAAGTCAGAGAAGTAGTTTTGCTCAGACTGGCAGCTTATCAACGAAGAGTAGCTAAACATTACAACAAGGGAGTCAAACTTCGCAGATTTGAAGTAGGAGACTTCGTCCTCAGAGAAGCCGAAACATCTACGCCTTAGAACACGGAAAAGCTAATACCGAACTGGGAAGGGCCATATGAGGTGATTGAAGTACCAAAGCCAGGGACTGATAGATTAAAGGCATTAGATGGGTCTAAGATCAAGAACACCTGGCATGCCGGAAGACTTCGGAAGTATTTCCAATAGAGATCGAGTCAATTTACCGGAAGTCTGTACATAATTGTTTGCCATCAATAAAAAGTCACTTTTTCACAACTGATCTTCTGCCTATTTGTCCTAAGTTCATAATGGTGTAAGGAGGTATGGTAGGACTCGCTGACCATTCGATGGCAGCCTATTTATTTGTTACCCCGTGTGGTAGACAAATTCTATGGTCCTTTTAATATTGTTTTTACCAAAGGTGGTAAATCAATGGGCACCGAAGTAAGGAGGTATGGTCGGACTCGCTGGTTATTCGATGGTAGCCTTTTTGGCAGGAGTGTCCTTATGGGTTTGATTTACCGCGAGTGGTAAACAAATTCCACGGTCCTTTTTTATATTGTTTTTACCCCGAGTGGTAAATCAATGGGCACCGAAGTAAGGAGGTATGGTCGGACTCGCTGGCCATTCGATGACAGCCTTTTTTGTCAGGAGTGTTCTTATGGTTTTGTTATACCCTGCGTGGTAGACAAATTCCATGGTCCTTATAAAATTGTTCAGCCCCGAGCGGTAAATAAATGTCCTTATATACTTGTTCTACCTTGAGTGGTAAGCAAGATCTTGATGGTGCAAAGAGGATCAGCCGAATTCACCTTACACATGATCGATCTCACACTTCGGTAACGATAAGTATACATTACTTTATTTTGTTCAAGTGTTGGGTTCAGTTCATTCAATTATGTCTATTAAATTCAGTTCACTTCATTTCATAAATTAAATGTTATATGCCTTAGTTGATTCACAATCTAAGTTAAGTTCATTCAAGTTCATTAATACTGAATTATTGACAAGAAACGAAAAGCATTATGCAGAAGTCATAACCAAGAAAGTTGTAAATTCATTAATAAGTTAAGGCATTCGTTCACCTATTTCATTCATAACATCTAAACTATTACATTAAGCTAAAAATTCCTTGATAAAGTTCCTAAAAATAATTTCTGAAAAGACAGATAATTTTTACATAAGTCTCAAAAAGTCAGAATAGAATAATAGTATCATCAAGCACCTCCTTCACCATCAGAATCGAGCAAGGCCGGATCTAACTGAGTAGCGGCTAACTTCTCTTTGCGTTGTTCTCGGCAGTCTTCATACCCCTCTGAATAGACCTTCAATATCTCAGCATTGATCTCGTCAGACGCTCGGTAGTCGACCTGTATCTGCTTACGCACTTCTTCAGTTAGAAGAGGACCTCGTCCCTCGAGCTCCTTTATCTTGTGACGAAGCTTGTGACGTTTGGCCTTATGAGCTTTCTCCTCATCCTGAGCCTTCGCTTGAACTTCGTCCAATTGTATCGCCCAGTTCCGTTGGGCTGCGACGAACTCTTCAATCTTGGACTTCAAGAGCAGGTTCTCCTCAACCAGGCCAACATTCTTATCAGTTAAAGATTATTGACTGGCATTAGATACAGCTAGCTCATCCCTCATGGCCCTCAGCTCATCGTCAGACGTCTTCAAATCCATTCTGGCTCGATCTAGATCTCTTCGGAGGCCTTTGTTGGTATGAAAAACGTTCTCATGCTCATTTCTCTCCCGAGCAAGTGTCGCCTTCAGCATGTTGTTTTCCTGTCTCAGGAAATCCTCCTCGGCCTCACCATTTATGTGCCTCGGACGTAAACGCCCGAAGACTGCATTTGCATGCATATGTCCAATAGTATCTAATCAATCTTAAATATTTAAACAGAAGCAGAAGTGTATAAGATCAATAAAAAATTGCAACTTACCTTCCCCAAATAACTCATCCCCTCGTCAAGCAGATCCCCGTCCGTGTGATTATCGAATCAGTGATCGTCTGTGTCTCGAACGAAGGTATCGAAGAGCTTGAAAGGGAAATTCGCATTAAACCGAGGCCATAGGGTCGGAGACCCCATAGCTTCATTATGATATCCCTGATTTGAAGGTCCGGGTCGTTCAAGTGATACCTTTGCTCGGTCAGGAGAGGGAGCTGGTCGTTTGGGAGACGGTGACGGGTCCATATATACGTTCTCGGGAGATGGAGATCGGATCGGCACAGATTCTCGTGGTGGTGATGGGGCTGAAGCCGCACTAGGATGATCGTCAGAAGGATGTTTCCTTTTCCGAGATAGTGTAGGCATGGTTTCAACTTGCTCTTCCTCATCAGAAGCTTGTATCTCCACTGAAATTATTGGAGGGAGCTTGATTGAATACGGAGGAACCCTAAGCTCTTCGGCCGTTAGGGGAATGACTTTGGCTTTTAATTTTTTAACTCGAAGGAGATTTCTCCGATCCGGGCGATCGAGCAAACCTCCTCGAGGGGGGGCTGGATTAATGGATGGTTCGATTTTTGGGTGATGTTCAGAAGGGCTTCAAATAGGGGTTGATTGAAGCTTTCGAATGGCCCTCCTCTTCTGGCGATGATGAAGAACCTCTTCTGGTAGGAAAGATTCGTCAGGTTCTGTTTCATCTACCTGAGGTTCAACGGTGTGTGTTTCAAGGACTGGATTGGCTTCGGATTCGATTTCTAGTGGGGGATTTTCAGCAACTTCCGGAAACCTTCCAGACAAAAATTCTTAAAAATCTTTTACTTCCGAAGATATTGGCTTGATCAAGGACACTGCAAAGAGACAGACCATCATATACTAATATTTATGTCGCTAAAAATTTCAAATTATTATGTAACAGAATGATTCAGAACTTACATTTGTGATCGTATAACCAGGCTTGTTTGGTAAGAAGGCCATAATCCCACTCCTTCGACGGAAAATTCTCGAAGAGCTCAATCATTTCGCTTATCCGCTCTTCGGAGATATCACCGAAATCAGCAGAAACCTTATCTTGTATAGTCCAATCCGGTAAAGAAGAAATCTCTGGCCCCTTGACAAAAAACCACCCCTTATGCCACCCTTTGTTACTTGAAGGGGTGGATACAAGTCACCTTCTTTCAAATTTTTCGCCTGCCTTCGGCGACTGTTTGCCCAAAACCTTAAACCCTTTCTCTCGGGATTGGGAAATC
The DNA here is from genome assembly GCA_020205615.1 of Panax quinquefolius. Classification (NCBI taxonomy): domain Eukaryota; kingdom Viridiplantae; phylum Streptophyta; class Magnoliopsida; order Apiales; family Araliaceae; genus Panax; species Panax quinquefolius. Next base: position 7,821,323 of record CM035158.1, read on the forward strand.
TTATAGACAGTAAAGAAAAAGTCAAGTGTGGGTTCTACTCCGACTTCGTGGCAAAACGCAATAAAAGCGAGAATATGAATGTATGAGCTCGGTACCAACTAGGCGAATCCTACTCCGATAAATCCTAGAAGAGTTACCAAGAAGATGTGGAGAGGGAATCGAACCCCCTTCTCAAGAATAGTTGTCGGAACGGCCGTCCACCCTTCTCTCCGTTGGTACATCCTCTCCTCGGGTCTAGGAATTCTCACTGAATTGGTAGCCGGGATCTGGTAGCGAATCCGAATCATTTGTAACTCTGCCTCTATGACAGTAGAGGGAGTATTGGCATGAGGATGTTGTTCTTTGTTCATGAAGAATGCAGAAGGAGCAGGGGTGGGGTTTGAAGAAGAAACCTTCTTCATAGAAGTAGCGACCTTAGGATTCGAACTCGAAGCCTCCTTATCAGGGCTTGGATTTGGGGGGACGGTGGTGATCGGAGTGGCGAGAATGGGGGAGTCATGCTCAGAGGATTGAGAAGCCATTGCTGAAATTTTGCAGAGAAATGAAGAAAGGATCGAAAGAGAAGGAGAGAACTCAAGGGTCCAAAAATTCAAATTAGCAAGTAAAACTGTCAAATTTGGTAAAGTTTACCTTTTATACTGACAGTTACACGAAGTTCAAAGGCGACACATTTAATTTCTGGCAATGATGAGAATTCGAATGGGAAGCGTCCGGGTCAATCCTTAGATATTTTATCAGATTGGGCTACTCGGTTGGATTTCCGGTTTTTAGTCCATCTTTTTCAAATTCAATCCTTTATTGTTTGGGCCTTTTACGTTGGACATTCGACCATCCTCTGTCTCATCTTATGGACCAAATCGGGTATGTCTCAATTACTTCTTGTTATGGGCCTTTAGTAAAATATCATGGACCATTTATAGTTTTCTATTAAAAATTCTGTTTAATAAAAAACTAGGGGACAATGTTGGGTCATGATATTTCCCCTATTTGGGCCAAATAAATTGGGCTCACTTTTTTAATTAGTCTATTGGGCCTAGTCATCATATTATTTCTATTAAACCCTATAAAACTGGGTCGGTTCATTAGACTAACCCATTAGATATTTTAATATCTATTACTTTGACTTGTAATGATGAAAAAGCATGATAGTCGATCGTCAGAATCGCCGTGCATTAATGTGGATGGGATCATAAATTACCATTTGAAGAGAAAAAAAAGTGACAAAAGGTAGTGGTGAGGCGCATGCGATCGGCAGAACCCATCGATCCGGGGTGTGTCGGATAGTAGTGGGTGGCACGATGAAACCGCAAGGCGAGAGTATAACTTAGCAAGGAAGTCTTCACAAAGAGGTACGTTCACGTTCACATACACACATAACTGAATTATTATCTCTCAAAAAAATACACTAGACATTACATCCTCCATTATTAACCTTGTGAACATCGATCATCGACTCTCACGCTCGAGCTATCCCCGACAATCAAGTAAATCAAGCTCTTCGTGTTTATCGTGTTTATCGTTGAGGATTAAAGCGTCTCATCGTTAGGTTTGTAATATTCATAACGCAATCAAATTGCATAAAATGTGCTTGAGCGTGGTAAAATCGAGTTTAAAAATTTTACAAACCATATACCCGGATCATCCTTTATGCATAATTATTAATTAAACGAAAAGATAAAGAATAAAATCATACCTCGAAGATCGAGCTTCCTCGTGTACAAGTTCACCTCCAATCTTTTTCGCGTTCAACTTGAATCCACCGGGTTTGGTTCCTTCCTTTGATCAACGTTAGCCACCCATGTGTTTGGCCTCTAGAGGTGATCCACCAAGGAAGAATAAAATTCAAGAAGATGGGTATTTGGCTCAAACCCTAGTTTTCTATCTCTATAGAAAAAGTTGTTCTCTCCCAACAATTGGAATTATTACGTATGTTGAAAAATCAACAACCCCTCACACCCATAATAAGACTCCTCTTATTTATAGATGTGGGCAACCCACCTTAACAATTAAGGAATTGGGTTTTATTTAATTAATTAAATTCTTTTAATTAATTAAGCTCCCTAATCTTATTAGAGATAATTAATTAAACTCTTTTAATTAATTTAACCTCCTAATCTTATTAGGAATAAATGAGAGTACTTATATTAAATTAATTCCTAAACTCTTTTAGAAATTAAAATAATAATAATTGTAATAATATTAATAAGACTCCTCTTATTAATTTATATTTAATATTTCTAAAATATTAAATAATAAATATTAAGCTATTTAATTTATTCTATCACCATAGATTAAATTAAATATACATAATATATTATTACGATTATGCCATTAACTTCTTAAATAATTATTCTTCCTTTTATGGTGTGACCCTTTAGGTTCTCCATATTAAACCTAGGTTGTGAATAAATCAATTAGAACAATTCTAATCTTATTTAAATAAATAAATTAAACAATTAATTTATTTAAATAAATAATATTTATTCTACAATAGGGATAAGCCTCCTAGCGATCAACGACTTTCCGGATAATATAGATTTCAACATTAATCATAAAAGAACCTTTGAGTAAATAGTTACTGACAATTCAATCCTTCCACCATACAATGTCCCAATTAAATATAAGACATGGAATTATTGTCAAGTCTTATTTTATTTAATTATATGTATTTCGACTCTTAAATGCCTAACTCCAAATAATGCAAATTAGAAACTCCTTTCTAATTTCATTCGCGCTTATTCGCCAAGGACTCTTGGGTTGTCATTTATCGAATCACATAGGACATTTCTCTTCTTTTATTAGAAGTGGTAGATTCTTTATTGATCATACATTATCTCCATGTACAACTTATTATACCCAAGCATACCCTTTGATATACCCTAAGGGTCTTAAGGAATAAGTCAAAGTATAACTCATCATACACAAGATACTATGATGATCTCAAGTCCAAGGATCACTTGTACTACTATCACTCTGAGAATTCCTATTGACGAGCAAATAAAACTCCATTAGGTATTCCTTAGCGAGCCACGCTCAAATTGAACTTATTCTCTAATAAGCACCTACATACTTGCTTTAGTGTCTCCACACAAATGATCATGAGATCAATCATCCTCATCCAATGAGCAAGCAACGTATGTACCAATCTATCCAGATTCACTAATCCCCAATTTAGTAATCCAATGATTGGGAACTATTTTAGTTTTAAGCTTTCTAAGAATTTAGATCTCATTAGAATGATCATCATCATTATTCTAAAAGCATTGCTTAAAACTATGGGTTTATCACATATTATAAAACAGCATCATGTAGATAATTAAAAGCCTTTAATAAATTAATACTTTTTATTAATAAATGAATAAGATTGTTACAAAGTATATGCTTTATCATCAAACATGATTGGCTTGTGTGCATACTACTTTCACTTACATGATTGGGGCATTGGAGAAGATCCTGGCGTTAACAATAATTGTTCAGAATTGAGAGAGTAATTACCTTTGTTATTTTCTAGAAGTTATAGCATCTAAATTATTTACTTGTTACAAGGTTTCCTTTCGCTTTAGATGTTTCTGATATAACTTATTGTTGTTGCAGTTGGAAGAAAGTCTTCAGTTTAGAAAGTAAAGGATACTCCGCAGCCTGACATGTCTCTGAAACGTCACAGGTCTGCTCCTCGGGCTAATAAAAGGAAGGTGCTTATGGATGATACCATGGTTTTGCATGGCGAGTATGTTGTATTTTCTGATCTTGTTACTTTGTTTGTGTTAATAGCTACTATATATTTTACTAAACTTGGTTGCAGTTATGGATGGTGTTACAATTTTTTTTAGAAGACAAGGGCGGAATATAAGGATTAAAGTGGTTGTTATTGGACCATCTTTAGGACCTGCAGATCCTAAACACAACATGAAGGTCCTGCGCATCCGAAATTCAAAATCTATTTTGAACTAATAAGAAAACATGTTTTCCATGTAAGTGAAACATCAAAAATTACTCCCTCAGACCGGCTTTAGATGTTACCACTTGATTTTTACCAAGTTTAAGCAAGTAAGAGTGGTGTAAAAAACATTGAGATTCATGTAAATTTTCAAATAAGCCATTATTGAATCCCACTTTAGAGTTCTTTCAGTACAAAATAATGATAAAAGGGAGAATCTTTGAGTCAGTTGAAAACTCATGGTCTTTTAACATCCCAAAAATGAAAGGACTGCTAAACCCATAAAGAGGTAGTAGTTAAACATTTAAATCCCATAGCAACATTTGACTAATTAATCTATTTTTCTTTTTTATCTGTTATTGATTTTGCTATTTCATTTTGTAGGAAAAAATATTAAGGAACAAGAAAGACACTAATAATGTGCTATAAACTATCATAACTGTGCCCAAGTTAAGGTACCTTTTTCTTTGTCTTATTACAATAGTTGATTTAGGATTTCTATTCTTTTAGTTTCATTACCGTAGGATTGGTTTCACAAAAGTATGCTTTAAATTTTATGAACTTCATTATAATGAATCACATTGTTCTTCTGGAAAAGCAGTTGGTGAATTTGTATGCTTAAAAGAGTTTTATGATTTTTTTTTCTTTTAATACTTTTGGCTTTCTGTATTTATAGAACAAATCTCAGCTCTGTGTTTCAAAACTCAGCTAAATTATCATGCTTGAACATTCTGTGTTTGCATCATCGACACCTATGGCTGGAAAACTTTCATTCATAAGTCTTTAGAAACAGGACTGTCTGGAGAATTTTTTTTACTTTCAAGTCTTCATGTCATAAACACAAGTCATTAACCTAACCACTAATTGAAAGGTGAAGTTTGAGATTGAATAAAAATAATGTTGTTATTCTCTTACTTCACTTGGGGAATTTTTCTTCTTCTTTTTCTCACAAGTCGTTTTACAATAGATTTTTTTGCATATACTCAGTTTTGAACAACATTGATAAATATAGAACTTACAAAAGTTTTGTGCCAACAGCTATACTATTTTTGGACTGTTAGACTAGTAGGTTTTCATTTTTAAATTTATTGCAAAATATTTTAGAGCAAGTTCTGAGTAGCACTTGAATTAAATGCAGTGATAATTAATGTTGAACTTTTTGTATCTGTTTTGCTAGTGTCTTCCTGAAAGACTTGCAATTGTGCTTGTCCTTCTTCTTGTGGTGGCTCATGATTCGCAAGCTTTGCCTGAGTATGTTCGCCTCCCTCCCAATCCTCCATTTCTTTCTTTATATATATATATTTAAATTTCATAACTATTTGACTGATTTATGTCTATATATTTTTTTGATTTGCAGATAGAGTTTTTTCTGGAAGGTCAATAACCAAAAGGTTGAATGTTTTAATTAAGCATTTTCTTAGGATATGGATTTCAGAATTTCAGCTTTTAGGATTATATAATTTGGTTTTGTGGTACTTAGATTATTTAAGCAACTGTTTATTGCCTAGCTAGTTTGGTATTTTGTTGAATCAGTGAATCTACTATTTTTTTATAAGATAATTACTTTTTATTTTAAATGTTTATTGCCTTTTTGTCTCTTATATTATATCTGAGATGTAAATTTGATTTAAAAAGCTCACTAAATGTATTATATTTTTATTGAAAATTATTAATGTACAATATATTTTAAATGTCAAACAACTTAATATGACCACCACATCATCACGATTTATAATCATTTATTGATAAATAATATTTTATGACACCCCAAAATTAGGTATACATCACCCATCTTGGGTAGTCGGATACGTAGTATGTAATTTAAATACAACTTACTAATATAAGCTGCCGTGTAATAATACGACATAATCGTGAGTTTGAATACAAATATTGTATACTAGATATTATACTGTTGAAAAGGAGTCCTCATTACAATTATTATCACACTATTTCACGTAATAGTGAGGACTACTAATGCTATCCTCTCGGACCATTACTCCGTTCTCGACTCATCCCAAATTTATATTTTCATTTTCAAGAGAAAACGGTGAAAGAAAGGGTGAGCTCAACTAACTCGATCAAGAAGAAATATTATGACTAAGATAATGCAGAATAAATTATCATTAGCTTACAAAAGTGTTAAAGCGATAAAATATAATGAACATCAAGTTTAACTACAGTGAACCAAAGAATCCATTAAAAGAAGTTAAGTAGAAAATAAAATCTACTATCTTTTATGATTTTAAAAGGTTTTCATCATCCTTTATAAATTTGAGACTCGACTTTTAATAAATATTCCACATCATCGAATCACCCATGACTTCTACGACCAAGGATATTCTTTAGTATCAAGACCACAATTATTCACGCACTTAACACGGCCAAGAATAGTTGTGTATTCATTAATGGTCATGATCATGCTAACAATCGTCCATCAATGCATTTCTACTACCAATCGAGGATTTTTATCACATCATTTGTAACATTACTACCATGATTACAATCAGAATAGTCTCTCGTCATAATCATACCAAGTCCATCTACGCACTACAAAAGACGCTGATGACTTTCATCACATCATTTGTAACATTACTGGCCATGATTACAATCGAATAGTCTCTCGGTCATAATCATACCAAGTCCATCTACGCACTATGCGCCATGTATGATGACTTTCAACATAATATAAACATGAGGATGATGACAATGATATAAGAATTCAATAAAACAAGTTCAAGAATTATTTTATCCAAGGAATTATTAACGCCCAAATTGTCAACATGATCTTTGTTTTGTAGAGTAAAATTCAAGAATGATCGGAAGAATATTTCCATGAAAAGATCTTTGGATGAAACGCAAATATCAAGGATATTCTACTAATTTCATGGAGTATAGAAGTCAAAGTTTTAACCAATTTGGGTATAATAAAGAATGGAATAACAAAAGAAATCACCACGCATGCGATAGATCGCATAGACAAGCGGAGTTATTCCAACAGAATAATAATAATAACCGAACCAGTCGCGTAAATTCACACAATCGACAAGATGTTCCAATGAATAATAAATGCGAATAATAAATGATGGAACCGTGTCCCACAGATAGCACAGATGTGACGCCCCAAAATTAGGTATCGTCACCCATCTTGGGTCGCCACTTACATGGTACATAAATTCAAATACAACTTACTAACCTAAGCGTCGTAGGTATAATACGACATAAACTTTGAGTTTGAATACAAATATTGTCTACTAGATATTATACAAACTCAAAAGGAGTCCTCATTACAACTATTATCAAACTATTTCACGTAATAGTGAGGACTACTAATGCTATCCTCCGGACCATTACTTCGTTCGACTGTCGTCTCAAATATGTTCTCATTTCCTCAAGAGAACAATGAAAGAAAGGGTGAGCTCAACTAGCCTAAAGAAGAAATATTATGACTAAGATAATGCAGAATAAATTATCATTAGCCTTCAACAAAGTGTTAAACCGATAAAATACAATAGATAAACCGGTTTAATCGCATAGCGGAATAAGCAATCCATTAAAAGAGTCAAGTAGAGAATAAAGTCTACTATCTTTAGGTTTAAAAGGTTTTCATCAATTTTTATCATTTGAGACTCAATTTTAATAAATAAACCACCACATCTAATCATCCCCGTACTACTGGCCAAGGATTTTCATCAAATTATCAATGGTCATGACTATACCGAATCACCCCTGGTCATAATCATACCAAAACTATCCATCATCGCATTACACAGCCATCGAGGACTTTTGTCACATCATTTATATCAAGTCGTGATTATACCGAATGATCCTCAGTCATAATCATACTAAGTTCATCTATGCACGTAAGCCAAAGATAACATAATATAACATGAGGATGATGACAATGACATAATAATTCAATAAAACAAGTTCAATAATTATTTAATCCATGAATTATTAACGTCCAAATTGTCAACACGATCATTGTTTTAGAGAGTAAAATTCAAGAATGATCGGAAGAATATTTCCATGAAAGATATTGGATGAAACGCAAATATCAAGGATATTCCACTAATTTCATGGAGTATATAAGTCAAAATTTTAACCAACTTGGTATAATAAAGAATGGAATAACAAAAGAAATCACCATGCATGCAAGAGATCTGATGTATAAAAGTTATTCCAATGTAATAATAATAACGGAACCAAAGTCGTGAAATTCACAAGCGGCTGGGATGTTCCAACAGAATAATAAAGATGGGAACGGATCCGTGTAAAACACATGAGATAGGATATTCCAACGGAGAATGATAAAGAGCGGAACCAGTCGGTGTAAAACACACGCATGTGATGTTCCAACAGAATAATAAAGAGCGGAACCAGGTTAAGGTGTAAAACACATGCATGTGATGTTCCAATGAATAATAAGAAGAATGTCACCAAGTATAGGGTAAATCACAGATACTGAGTTATTCCAGCGAGAATAATAAGCAATGGAATAACATAAGGATTTCACCAAGTATAGGGTATGTCTGCGTATACAAAGTTATGTATAGGGTATGCCACTTTTTTAAAAGTTATTTCAATGAATAATAATGAATGGAATAATGAAGTTCTCTTCAAGAAGAAAGAATAACACCCTCACAGTAAAAAGAATGAATATAGAAGTAGTGAAGTAGCAGAATACTCTTCTTCTTTCTATAATTTTCTCTCTATAGCTTTCTCTATAATTTTCTCTCTGTAGTTTCAATGAATTCGTAAGAAAATAATGAAGGAATGAGCTTATTTATAGGAAAATGAAATGCATAGTAACTAATCCATGAACGGTCCAGATTGATTTACTTTTAATCGACGGTCCATATTTAAAGCAAAATCTTTGAAATAAAATATAATATATTCTATTTATATAAAACATTTTACTATGCAAACACTACGCAACACTATGCAAAACACTATGCAAAACACTATGCAACACTACGCATAATAAAATATAATATATTCTATTTATAGAATAACTTTAATAAAGTATTACATTTTATATAAAAGATGTTTCATTTTATTACGTTAATAATACGAATAAAACAAAACGTCATTATCGCTATAATAATTCATATTATTAATCGACAATAATGGAATCAAACTGAGTGACTTTCACATAAGCATCAATAATCAATACCGTAATAGCTACTATGCAACTACACGACATCGCATTTACTTTACTACTGAAAGTAGTTCAACAAGATCAACGGTAAAACTTTCGCCGTTATTTCAATAAAATATTTTTGTCGCTTTTCTCGATCCAAACAATAATTTTTATTGGGTCCACCAATGATTGAGTAGTTATGCGAATATTCCCTCGCTAAACCTAATATTCCCTGACCAATCGAATATAATATAACCACTTGCATACTTTGCAAAATTTATAAATACTACCCACAACTATAATATTATCTTAAATTCACACCATAATATTAAAAATTATTTCAACAAAATTTAAATCTTTATTGATAAAAACTGGGGTCTCACAATCTCCCCTCCTTATGGAATTTAAGCCCTCGAAATTAGGGTACGATACTGATATGATAAAGAGGTGAGGATACCTTGAATACCTTTATCGTTGAAAACATTAAATTCATCTTTGCAATCCTACCAAAGATATTCATTAACAATTCATCTTTGCACTACTGGGCCAAAGATATATAATCGTAAAACCAATAATATCGAGACTTAGCTTAATAGTATCACGACCACGAATTATCCATGCACTCATCGCCAAGGATATTCGTGTTTTCAATCTGATCGTGATTATACCGAATAATCCGTGGTCATAATCATACCAAGTCTATCAATGCACTACTGACTAAAGATGACTTTTACCACATCCATGAATTAATATTTCATTCACGAGACTCATTTCAATAATTAATCCATATCATCGAATCATCCCCGCACTATAGGCCAAGGATATTCATTAGTATCACGACCACAAATTATCCATAATACACTACTACCAAAGATAATTGTGTATTCATTAAGTATCAACGACCACAAATTATCCAAGCACTACGACCAAAGTTAATTGTGTATTCATTAGTATCACGACCACAAATTATCCATGCACTACTACCAAAGATAATCGTGTATTCATTAGTATCACGACCACAAATTATCCATGCACTACTACCAAAGATAACGTGTATTCATTAGTATCACGACCACAATTATCCATGCACTACTACCAAAGATAATCGTGTATTCATTAGTATCACGACCACAAATTATCCATGCACTACGACCAAAGATAATCGTGTATTCATTAGTATCGCGACCACAATTATCCATGCACTACTACCAAAGATAATCGTGTATTCATTAGTATCACGACCACAAATTATCCATGCACTACTACCAAAGATAATCGTGTATTCATTTACGGTTATGATTATATTTAACAATTCTGGTCATAATCATACCAAGTCCATCTATGCACTCTGAGCCACGAGATGACTTTCAACATAATATAAGCATGAGGATAATGATATAAAGAATCAATCAAATGAGATAAAGGATAAATATTAAACATTTATAATATAATTTATCCAGATTCAAGAATATCCCCATGTTATCAATCACTTAATAATCTCATAATCTAATAACATTAATATTATAATAATATTTTAATCACTTCTTAAATTTATAAACAATTTATCTCAATTGTTTACGCTTTTACCATATAATGCATTTAATCATTCAAAATGCCATACTCATAAAATATCATCACCAATTATCAAATCCTCATCAAAAAATATGCATATACTCTATATAGGATTCTTTAGCCATAAAATCCTATTTTCAACTTTGTTACTTCACATAACATATTTAACTCATATGTTCAGAATTAAACTATTTTCATGAAAATACCAAATCAGTCCCAAAAATATTTCTTTTCTGAGTTTTAGCATAATATAGTCCCATAATGAAAATATATTTTCTCGGAATTTTAAAATTCATTTACTATTTTTCAAAAATCAATTTCCACTTAATTCCTTAAGAAATTAGCTACCTCAAGTTTAACTCCAAAATTCCCAAATCTTGGCAGGACCTTACACATGTTAACATGAGCTTCCAGTTTAAATTTCATGGTCATCGGAGTTATAGAACTTGATTATAGCGTTTTTAAATCGGAAAAACCTAAATATTGAAATAGTCATAACTTGCTCATTTTAAGTCAGAATGAGCTCATTTTTTGGACAGGAGGTACTTTATACCATATACTTCCATGTCCCAAAAGGCCAGAATTTTTCTCATAATTTAAGTGGCCGAAATAGCCCCTTAAAGTTTCTGGGTAGTAGTATTTTCGAAATTTACAGCTTTGGCCTCCTTTGCTAAAATCAGTCCACACAAAAATCTACAACACCTTTTCCAGTAATTCCACTTTGATTAATTAGGTAACTCATAGATCTAACTTTAGGACTTGACCACATTCAAAAATTCAAAATATAATAAGAGATATAGTCAATTGAATTTCATGTTACGTTTTTCACCAAAATCTGATTTTCAACTCTTTGTGATTTCTAAGAAACTTTCATGTTTTCACATACTAACCAACATAACTCATCATAAAACTTACTAATACTTCATATACCCATGATTTTCATTATTCCAATGCTTTTATTATGACTTTCATCATAAACCACGTAAACCTATTCATTTTAGTTGAAGAAATATTTGAGGGTTTAAGAAATGGGTTTTTGTCTTTGGGGTCAATACAAAATTCGATTTCACGCTCTAGGTAGGCTAGGAAATCTTCAAGAATACGTCAAGAAATTTATTAATGATAGAAATATCATTCAAAATCGCTACTCTTATCCAAGACTTGGATAATACGTTACATTGATACCAATGTGACTTCTATCCCTTAACCTAGATAGCACCTCACAATGATACCTATAAACTTGCCATCTTCATTCACGATGTCGCCTACGAAAGTAAACTGATTGCATTCCACACAAGGAAGTCAACAACGAAAGGATCGGGGCTCTTTACTTATGGCTTGATATCACGTTGATTAACTTTAGGATTTGGTTACTTTGAATTCAGTATAACAAAGGTTGGTTAGGAATATGAAAGCTAACAACCTTACAAAAAGAATAATGAGTAGTTAATCAATCGTTTTCAAAAATTACCTCAAAGGCAAGTATTTTCAAAGAGATAAGATCGACAGGTAACGTAAAATGTTTATTTGAAACAACAAGATTAATAAACAGTAGAGGTAACGAAGGTTTCTCCCAACGAAGTTTCAATAGATAAATCAAAGTCTAATTTCTCCGGAGTCAAATTTAAACGTTGAACGCAAGCAAGAGAGATAAAAGAATGGGTAGAACCGGTATCTAATAAGGTATAGACTTCGCAAGAATTTATAATTAACTAACCCGTGCTAACTTCGTTCGGGTTATCCACTTTTTGAGAAGTCACAAATAACGCTCTTCCTGAAATCACCGACTTTGTTTTGTCCGTATCCGCCTTTGGTGCCACTATCCCAGCTGGACTTGACTTCACTTATACAAAATCGAGCTAAATGACCTTCTCTTCTTGAAATTTCCACTTCTATTATCTTTGCCATGATTACCACCATCAAGTGGTTACCATTCTTAGCATGATAATTTCCACGATGGTTATCATTGTTCTAACAGCCGTTGCCACCAATATGATTATTATCGTGTTGTTGGTCGTTACCTTTTGTTTGAGCTGAATCAACACTCTCATGTGCTTCATTGCTTATCTCAGCATTTTCAGATGCCATTCTCAAACACTGTCACAAAACAAGGGTTAATTAACATATCACATATTATCCCTATATTCTGACCGACCAATAAAATAGCACATAAACTTAGGTAGGTCATTCTAGCGAAGGTATTCCCCTGTCTCTCCCTCCTAGTACTATTCTCACCTCTTAGCCAGGATCATATCCCTAAGCTTTGATACCAACCGTGGACGCCCCCAAAATTAGGTATACGTCACCCATCTTGGGTCGCCACTTACATGGTACATAAATTCAAATACAACTTACTAACCTAAGCGTAGGTGTATAATACGACATAAACTTTGAGTTTGAATACAAATATTGTCTACTAGATATTATACAAACTCAAAAGGAGTCCTCATTACAACTATTATCAAACTATTTCACGTAATAGTGAGGACTACTAATGCTATCCTCCGGACCATTACTTCGTTCCCAGGACTCGTCCCGCCTATGTTCTCATTTCACGATGAGAACAATGAAAGAAAGGGTGAGCTCAACTAGCCCAAGAAGAAATATTATGACTAAGATAATGCGTAATAAATTATCATTAGCCTTCAATGTTGTTAAACTAATAAAATACAATAGACAACCGGTTTAATCTGCAGTTGAATAAGCAATCCATTAAAAGAGTCAGTAGAGAATAAAGTCTACTATCTTTTAGGTTTTAAAAGGTTGTCATCAATTTTTATCACGAGACTCAAATTTTAATAAATAAACCACCACATCTAATCATCATCCACGTACCACGGCCAAGGATTTTCATCAAATTATCAATGGTCATGACTATACCGAATCACCCCGGTCATAATCATACCAAAAACTATCCATCACTACATTACGAGGTGCCATCGAGGACTTTTGTCACGTCATTTATATCAAGTCATGATTATACCGAATGATCCTCGGTCATAATCATACTAAGTTCATCTATGCACGTAAGCCAAAGATAACATAATATAACATGAGGATGATGACAATGACATAATAATTCAATAAAACAAGTTCAAGAATTATTTAATCCATGAATTATTAACGCCCAAATTGTCAACATGATCTTTGTTTTCGTAGAGTAAAATTCAAGAATGATCGTAAGAATATTTCCATGAAAAGATATTTGGATGAAACGCAAATATCAAGGATATTCCACTAATTTCATGGAGTATAGAAGTCAAAAGTTTTAACCATTTGGGTATAATAAAGAATGGAATAACAAAAGAAATCACCATGCATGCGAAAGATTTGATGTATAAAAGTTATTCCAACAGTAATAATAATAACGGAACCGGTCGGTGAAATTCACACCGAGCGGGATGTTCCAAGAATAATAAAGATGGAACTGATCCGGTGTAAAACACATGAGATAGGATATTCCAATGAATGATAAAGGCGGAACCAGTCGGGTGTAAAACACATGCATGGATGTTCCAATGTAATAATAAAAGGCGGAACCGGGTTGATTGTAAAACACATGCATGAGGATGTTCCAATGTAATAATAGAAGAATGTCACCAAGTATAGGTAAATGGCAGATATCTGAGTTATTCCAAATGTAATAATAAGCAATGGAATAACATAAGGATTTCACCAAGTATAGGGTATGTCACAGTGTATCAAAAGTTATGTATAGGGTATGCCACTTTTACAAAGTTATTCCAACAGAATAATAATGAATGGAATAATGAAGTTCTCTTCAAGAAGAAAGAATAACACCCTCTACCGTAAAAGAACCGAATATAGAAGTAGTGAAGTAGCAGAATACTCTTCTTCTTTCTATAATTTTTCTCTATAGCTTCTCTCTATAATTTCTCTCTCTAGAGTTTCAATGAATTCGTAAGAAAATAATGAAGGAATGAGCTTTATTTATAGGAAAATGAAATGTATAAGAACTAATCCATGAACGGTCCAGATTGATTTACTTTAATCGACGGTCCATATTTAAAGCAAAATCTTTGAAATAAAATATAATATATTCTATTTATATAAAAACATTTTACTATGCAAACACTATGCAACACTATGCAAAACACTATGCAAAAAACACTATGCAACACTATGCATAATAAAATATAATATATTCTATTTATAGAATAACTTTAATAAAGTATTCTGCTTATATAAAAAGATGTTTCGCTTTTATTACGTTAATAATACTGAATAAAACAAAACGTCATTATCGCTATAATAATTCATATTATTAATCGACAATAATGGAATCAAACCGAGTGACTTCTCACATAAGCATCAATAATCAATATCGTGTGCTACTTATGCAACTACACGTATAATCGCGTACTTTTACTACCTGAGAGTAGTTCAACAAGATCAACGGTAAAACTTCCGCCGTTATTTCAATAAAATATTTTTGTCGTTTTCTCAATCCGACAATAATTACGCTAGGGTCCACCAATGATTGAGTAGTTGCATACGAATATTCCCGCTAAACCGAATATTCCCCACCAATCGAATATAATATAACCACTTGCATACTTTGCAAAATTTATAAATACTACCCACAACTATAATATTATCTTAAATTCACACCATAATATTAAAAAATTATTTCAACAAAATTTAAATCTTTATTGATAAAATCTGGGGTCTCACAATGCATGGGATATTAAACGGAGTAATAATAAAGACGGAATAATAAAAATGGAACCAGTGCAGTGTAAAACACATGCATGTGATATTCCAAATGTAATAATAATAAAAGCGGAAACCAGTCCTGTCCTGTAAAACACATGCATGAGGATGTTCCAATGTAATAATAGAAGAATGTCACCAAGTATAGGTAAACCACGTACATGAGTTCTTCCAATGTAATAATAAGCAATGGAATAACAACAGATTCTCTTCATGAATAAGAAAGAATAAACACCCTTTACAGTACAACAAATAATATTCCTACCTTAGAAGAATGAATATTGGAAAAGTGAAGTAGTAGAATACTTTTCTTCTTTCTCTATAGTTTCTCTCTGTAGTTTCAATGAATTCGTAAGAAATAATGAAGGAATGAGCTTTTATTTATAGAAAAACCGAGGGTGGCTCTTGAGTTAACGAAGAAGGGTCAAAAATGACTCTTGGTAATATTGAAGAGACAACTACTATTTCATGAAGGGTAATTAACCTTTGGAACAATCAAGAAGCGAGTTAACTCTTGGTAATATGAAGGGACAACTACTATTTGCGAAGGGGTAATTACTATCGACGAAGGTAAATACTATTGACGAAGGTAATTACTATTCACAAAGGTAATTACTATTCACAAAGGTAATTACTATTCGACGAAGGTAAATACTATCGACGAAGGTAATTACTATTCACAAAGGTAATTATTATTCACAAAGGTAATTACTATTGATTTGAAGAGACTCTTAGATGATGACATATGGCCCCCATAAAATAATCAAACTTACCACAAGCGTCTCATATGAGACTCTTTATATACATCAAGGATTGAATAGATATTACCACAAATCATTTTATTTTTAATCAACACATTTTTAATCTTTCAACAATTATTAATCATTTATAACTTGTCGTCTCAATTAATAATATAACATATTATACTGAGATAATCTTGTGACAATAATTGAATCAATAATATAAGAGATATGATCAAGGACAATTCTTGTAGTAATAATTGAGTATAGCTAAGTGACTTCTCACGTAAGCATCAATAATTAATATCGTGTGCTACTACGCAACCACGCCAGACATCGTATTACTTTTACCACGGGTAGTTCAAGCAGCTTTTAACGGTAACACCTCCGCCGTTATTTTTATAGAAAGATAATTTTGTCATTTTCTAACTACGACAATACTTCCGTTGTGGGGTCCACCAATGATTGAGCCATCGTACGAATATTCCCCGACAAAAAGAATATTCCCCGACCAAACGAATATTTTATAACAACTTGCTTACTTTGTAAAATTTATAAATATTACCCACAACTATAACATTATATCAAATTTATTCCATAATATTCAAAAATAATATTTATAGAAAATTCATCTTTATTTATAAAAGCTGGGGTCTTACATATTTGGTCAATGAAAATTAAAATTTAATGACGAATAATATCAACTCTTTAGAATTAATAGTATTGTCATTATATATATTTATTTAGTTATGACAATTGATATTGTCACTAATATTAACTATTTGGTGACAAGTTATGTTGTTACTATTCTATATCATTTAGTGATGACTTTTAATTTTGTAACTAGTAATAGTTCTTTATGTGACGAGTTTTATCGTCACTATAAGTATTCAATTAGTGACAGAGAAAATTGTGTCATAGAAATTAACTCTTTGATTACAAACTATATCGTCAATGTTATATATTTATTTAGTCACAACAACTAATTTTGTCACTATTAGTAATTCTTTTTGTGACGAGATGTATCGTCACCATAACTATTCAATTAGTGACATTAAAAAATGTGTCCCAAAAAATAACTCTTTGGAGACAAATTATTTTGTAATATTATTTAAAATATGAAATGACAACGACATAATTGTCATGTTAAATATATTATTAGGTGATGAATTGTTCTGTCGTCATTTATTTTCTTATTTTTGGTGACGATAAACGCAATAATATGACGAAAGAATAATCATAAATATGACAATATTGTCGTCATTAAAATTAAATGATTTAAATAGAGTAACATATTTTCGTCACTAAAACAATATCATTTAATGACGAAAAATGATTTTCGTCATTTAATGCACCAAGTTTTGATGACGAAACATAATATAGAGTGACGAAAGTTTCATTCAAATAGTGACGCTATTAACGTCACTAAAAGTAATTAATTATAGTGATAATAATGTAGATCGTCACCATAAGTTAAAACATTTAGTGACGACATCAAATAGTGTCAAATATACCTAATACCACGCTCATACGGTGACGGTCTCTGTGACGATTAACAATCGTCACCAAATGCTTTAGTGACGAAAAATAAATTTTATGTGACAAATTTTAGCTTCATTTTTTGTCTGATTTCTTGTAGTGACCCTTGTTTTGTGGCACCATTAAGAAATTGCAGCTGAAAATATTAACAATGGAGTGAATCAGACTGTGGAAACACCTTTAATCAACAACGAGAACGTGTAACAGGATGACAATGTTCCTCCTGTAAACAACACCACTGATCAGATGATGAACGACGGGATGTTTAGAAGCTTTTTGTAGTTCATACAAAATCAGACGAGGGAGACTCGTGTAAAAAATACAGGTGGAAATGATAACAACGCGCGGTTTGTCACAACCAAGCAGTTCAAAGAGTTGGGACCACTAGAATTCTGGGGAAAGCCGAATCCGATTAAGGCAGAAACGTGGGTCAAGTAAATTACCAAGATATTCGATGTCTTGGGATGCACAGAGGAACAGAAGGTTCCATTCGCCACCTTTATGTTCCATAATGAGGCAGATTACTTGTGGGGAATCGAAGCGCGCCCATCCAGTAAGACTCGGCATGTCTTGGGAGACATTTGAAGCTGTTCAATGACAAGTACTTTCACGAAACTATAAATCATATGAAGGAGGTGGAGTTTATTAGGATCGAAGGTAACAACATGACGGTGTCCCAGTATGAGGCGAAGTTCGCAGAGTTGTCCAGGTTTGCACCTCATTTGGTGGAGAATGAGGAACGTATGACGCGGATATTTCTGAGAGGTTTGAAACCCGACATACGTCAGTATCTCATTTCTCATAAATTTTCTCTATATTCAGATGTAGTCAACATGGCTCAATTATTAGAGCGAGATAATGAGTATGTTCAACCGAAGGACCACAACCAGGGTCATACCGGTGACAGCATTCATCGGAGCGATGGTAACCAGCGAGGAGGGAAAATACGGACAAAAGCGGTAACCACTCTGGTGGTAATCGTGGACATGATACTAGGAGAGGTGAGTCAGGTGGAAATTTCAAAAATAGGAGATTCAACAATGACGGGAAGACATCAACAGCAGCACCAGCACCAACAACAAATTCTAAGGGAAGAGAACGACCACCGGTCGTATGCTATAAATGCAGAAAAGAGGGACATATCAGCCCAAACTGTCCACAACAGTTCAAGGTATGTTATAATTATGGAAAGGAAGGACATATCGCTCGAGATTGTACGGTAACGAAACCAAGTCCAGTGGGATGGTGACTCAAAAGGTTGTCCCAGAAAAGTCAAAGTCAACGGTTCCTGGAAGAGCGTTTGTCGTAACTGGCCAAAATGCGAGGAACCCAAACAAGGTGATCACAGGTAAGCTAATCATAAATTCTTGTGAAGTTTATACCTTACTAGATATCGGTTCTACCCATTCTTTTATCTCTCATGCTTATGCTCAACGTTTGAACTTGATTCCGGAAAAATTGGACTTTGACTTATCTGTTGAAACTCCGTTAGGACAAACTTTTATCACATCCACTGTATATAAATCTTGTTTGATCCAAGTTGGCACCATCACATTACCTGTTGACCTTCTATCTTTAAAGATACTCGCATTTGACGTGATTTTAGGGATTGATTGGTTAACTACTCATTATGCCAAAATTGATTATTTTCGTAAGGTTGTTAGTTTTCATATTCCTAATCAACCTGTTATGCGAATTCAAGCAACTAAACCACTAAAATCAATCACTGTCATGTCA
This sequence comes from Panax quinquefolius, assembly GCA_020205615.1. Lineage (NCBI taxonomy): Eukaryota > Viridiplantae > Streptophyta > Magnoliopsida > Apiales > Araliaceae > Panax > Panax quinquefolius. The sequence goes on from CM035158.1 coordinate 7,840,722, forward strand.
AGCCATAAAGCCATTCGCTTATTAAAAAAATAGATGTCAAGCTTTCTTAGCCCATGTTATGGATTTGAATAAAGACACGTCAGATTTGAATAATATTTCTGTTGTTAGTGAATTTCCTGATGTATTTCCTGAAGAACTTCCCGGTCTACCCCCAGAACGTGAAGTTGAATTCTTTATTGACCTTGAACCTAGTACAAAACCCATTTCTAAAACCCCATATCGAATGGCTCCTATTGAACTTCAGGAGTTAAAGGTCCAACTACAGGAGTTGTTGGACATCGGTTTCATTCGTCCTATTACATCTCCTTGGGGTGCTCTTATTTTATTCGTAAAGAAAAAAGACGGGAGTATGCGAATTTGTATTGACTATCGGGAATTGTACCATGTCACCATCAAGAATAGGTATCCACTACCTTACATTGATGACCTGTTTGACCAGTTAAAGGGAGCATAATTCTTTTCAAAGATCGATCTTCGCTCTGGATATCATCAAATTTGAAGATTAAAAGCGAGGATATTCCAAGACGCGCTTCGTAACTCGATGACGGGCATTATGAATTCTTAGTCATGTCTTTTGGATTAACAAATGCTCCTGCGACTTTCATGGATATGATGAACCGTTTATTCAGGGAATATTTGAATCAGTTCGTTGTTATTTTTATTGATGACATCCTCATCTATTCTAAAAGCCGTGAAGATCATGAGCACCATTTGAAGCTGGTACTTCAAAGGCTTCGTCAAAACAAGCTATATGTCAAGCTAAAGAAATGCAAGTTCTGGCTTGAGGAAGTAGCATTTCTTGGGCACGTGGTGTCAAAACATGGAGTATCTGTTGACCCAGCGAAGATTGAAGCAATACAAAGTTGGGAGCAACCGAAGTCGGTGGTGAAATACGTAAGCTTTACGGGCTTAATTGGTTATTATCAGAGATTCGTGGAAGGATTTTCTCGAATTGCTACTCCATTAACTCAGCTGACTCGGAAAGATACAAAATTCGTATGGAGTGAGGAATGCGAGAAAAGTTTCCAAGAGCTCAAGAGGAGGCTCATTTTGGCACCTGTTCTGACAATACCATCTGGTTCGGATGGATTTGTTATCTACAGCGATGCTTCAGGCAAAGGGTTAGGATGTGTTCTCATGCAACATGGGAAAGTAATAGCCTACGCCTCGCGACAACTTAAAGAATATGAGAGGAATTATCCTACTCATGATCTAGAGCTGGCAGCAGTCGTTTTCGCGTTAAAGATCTGGAGGCACTATCTATATGGGGAGAAAGTGGAGATTTATTCAGATCATAAAAGCCTCAAATATTTTTTCACCCAAAAGGAACTTAACATGCGACAACGACGTTGGCTTGAACTGTTGAAAGATTATGACCATACCATTCAATACCATCAAGGAAAATTGAACGTGGTAGCTGACGCATTTACTAGAAGATCATATGCAGGAACGAGTGCGATACTGTCAACACAAATGCCCATTTTGTGTGATTTACAAAAGATGAAGATAGAATTCAAGACTTTGGGGACCCATATGATGATGTCAAGTATACGCATAGAACCAACTTTAATTGATAAAGTTAAAGTTGCTCAAGCTACAAACCCGGAGTTGATGCGTATGAAGAAGAAAGTACAAGAAGGTGTTATCCCAGAAGCTAGAATAGATGAAGAAGGAATACTTCGAGTCAACTCCAGACTTTGAGTTCCTAACGACTTTGATTTGAAGTACAAGATCATGATGGAGGCACACAATACACCGTTTGCAATCCATCCTGGAAGTACTAAAATGTATCGTGATCTTCGACATACATTTTGGTGGAACAATATGAAGAGAGAGATCGCGAAGTTTATCTCGAGGTGTTTAACTTGTCAACGTGTAAAGGCGGAGCATCAAGTGCCAAAGGGTCCATTGCAACCACTCGAGATTCCAGAATGGAAGTGGGAACACGTTACCATGGATTTCGTTACAGGTCTTCCCAAGGTTTCTCAAGGCATAGATGCGATTTGGGTTATTGTTGATAGATTAACCAAGTCTGCTCATTTCTTGCCTATGTGAGAAACGTATTCCCTTGAACGTCTAGCTCGTATGTATGTGAATAAGATTGTAAGGTTGCATGGCATGCCAGTATCCATAGTTTCGAATCGTGACCCAAGATTCACTTCACGATTTTGGGTTAGCTTGCAGAAAGCTATGCGTACGGATTTACGATTCAGTTCGGCATACCATCCTCAAATGGACGGACAATCAGAGAGGTCTATTCAAACTCTTGAAGATCTATTAAGACTTTTTGTCCTAGACTTCAAAGGAAATTGGGATAAGTACTTATCATTGGTGGAATTTTCTTTTAACAACAGTTATCAGGCAGATATAGGTGAGGCTCCATTTGAAGCATTGTATGGACGAAAGTGTCGCTCTCCAGTATGTCGGGAGGAGGTGGGTGAAGCAACATTGTTGGGACCAGATTTGGTGCGTATAACTATAGAAAAGATCCAAAAGATCCGAAAACGTATACAAACATCACAAGATCAACAAAAGAGTTATGCGGATCTTCATTGAAAGGACGTAGAATTTGATATTGGAGATCATGTATTGTTACGTGTTGCACCATGGAAGGGAGTTACAAGATTTGGGAAGAGAGAAAAGCTTAATCCACGATTTATCGGTCCATTTCAGATTCTTAACCGAGTAGGAAATGTGGCCTATAGACTTGTGTTACCTCCAAACATGTCTCGTGTTCATAATATTTTTCACATATCAATGCTTCGTAAATATGTGAAGGACCCGAACCATATTATTGAGTTAGAACCAGACGAGATAGCCGAAGACTTATCGTACGAGGAAGTACCTGTTAAGATTTTGGATAGGAAGGAGCATGTCCTACGCACAAAGATCATACCACAAGTTAAAGTTTTGTGGAGGAACCATGCTATTGAGAAAATGACCTGGGAGTTGGAAACAAAAATGAAAGAGAGATATCCTCACCTTTTCGAAACACCAGGTACGTACGTTAATTTCGAGAACTAAATTTCATAAGGAGGTGAGGCTGTAAGACCCCCAACTTTTTATAAATAAAAAGTTATTTCCTCTATTTATTATTTTGCAATAGTAAGGGTTGATTTAAATAATGTGGTTAGTTATGGGTAAAATGCGCAAACATTTTAAATAAACAAGTGGTTATAAAATATTCATTGTTGTTGGGAATATTCGTTTGGTCGTGGAATATTCTTCATTGTTTGGGAATATTAAATGACGATGGCACGACCTTACGTGGGCCCCATAATGTAAAGCGATTGGATGAAGAAAACGACAAGTATGAGTTTTTATAAATAACTAAGCATAGTTATTACAATTAACACTTGTTGGAATAACCCGATGGATAAAAACACGAATAATACCAGTATTACGCACGAGAAGCACACGGTATTGCACCAATTATTGATTCTTACGTAAGAAGGCACTACTCAATAATTGTTACAGTAATTACTGTTCAATATTTTATTGATTCAATAATTGTTACGTTGATATTTTATATTATTGTTGTTTCAATAATTATCACTACACAGTATTTTCTCATTATCAATAATTCATATTATTTTAATAATATTATTAGATAATATTATTGGTAATATCTAGAAAGTTCTGTCAAGGAGAGATTAGGTAATTGCGCGCCAGTAAGGAGAAATCCTTACTGGAAGGCCCCCTCTTTCCTAGGAACAGCCTGGTTGTCAGTATTGTAATTATGTAAAATTATTTGTGAATAATTAATTATTAATTTATATGATAAGAAAAATATTTATTTTATGTGGATATAAATAGAGAAAATTTTTTAAAGTGATAATTGTTGAAAATTGATATTTTATCTTTTCTAATAAAATAATATATTATAATAATATAATAATGGTGATATTTTTATAATGAATGTGTGATATATGAATAAATAAGGAGGAAGAGTATTTTTGTTACTAAAAATATTTAAAACATGTTTTTCATGTTTGTGGACCCCATTTCTTGACTGAAATTTGATTATAGCCTGCAAAATCGTCCGTATGTGGATTTCGGTCAATTTCTGCTTGGAATTTGGAAAAACTTAAACTTAAAAAGTTATAGAGAATTGAATTTCCTATGGAATGGACATAAGATTCGAATTTTTCTGATAAAAGGGCTATTTATTATGAATTATTGAAGTTCTGAAGTTCTGGAATATTGAATTTTTGAAGTTTTAATTATTTTTTTAATAAAAACATTTTTTGTAATTGGGTGGGCCCCACATGTGATATAAATGTGATCAAATTAGCTGGTCTAAGGTGGGCTTGAAAATTTTTAATTATATTAATATTTTATTAAATTTTCTGCTTTGGTGTTTTAAGCATTTTCCTATAAATAGGGTGCTTTGGTTAGAATTGAAAATCACACCAGAAACTGAAATCTTCTCTCTCTATATTATCGAGCGTATTCTTGTGAGTATTTTGATACTTTGAGTGTTGCTATACGGTGCAAGTTCTCTTCAGCACTATATCCGGTATTCCAGCTAGAAGTACTGTCTTTTCGAGGTAAGGGATGTTATTTTCTTTTGTAAATGATATTATTTCTTCAATATCATCATGCCGAAATATTGATATAAACTTTTTATCAAATTTGGAACTTTTTGTGTCGGGGTTACTATTCACGTATACGGCACTATTCACGTATATGGCACTATTAACCAAAAAAAATGAAATTTTTACTTTTTGTCCAAAATGTTTATTATGATACTAGCTTTGATTGTATCCATGTTTTGATCTTCATTCTTGAAGTTTGCCCCATAATTGTTTATCATGGAGTACTTTTGAATTTGGACAAACTAAAGTACGAATCCTTAATCCTTGTCCTTTTGTTTCACTAGATTCGTTTCTTTAAAAAAATATTTTTCATCATCCTTAGTCCTAAATGATGATGTTACTGAATATCTTTGGCCTGTAGTGTAAAGATGAACGATTACATGATGAATATCATTGGCCTGTAGTGCAAAGATAAACAGTAGTTGAGATGAACATGACCAACTGCGAATATGATTGGTTAGTTTGATCGTATTGCAGATATGAGTATTTGATTCAAGATTTATACTGATTGATGTTACAGGGATAAAATATTGATGATGAATTTTAAAATCATAGAAGATAGTAGATTTTATTCTCTACCTAACTCTTTTAATGATTTGTTATTTCCGCTGCGAATATTGTGTTGTCTATTATATTCTATCAGATTTTTCCCTGTTGAGGACTAACGATAATTTGTTCTATATTATCTTAGTCATAATATTCTTTACTGGGCTAGTTGAGCTCACCCTTTTCCTTGTTGTTCCATTTTTCTTCTCAGGAGGTGAGAATGTTGCGGGTACTAGTCGGGGTATGGAGTGAAGGTCTACAAAGTTATTTAGCGGTCCTCACTATTTTTGTAAAATAAAGTTTCAATAATTGTAATGAGGACTTATTTGAATATGGATATTGTCTAGAAGACAATATATGTATTTAAACTCACAGTTTATGTGTTGTCGTATTTTGCACGATAATTATATTTATAATGTTGTAGTTGTTTCTGTATCATGTATTTTGGTGACTCAGAATGGGTGATGTATACCTATTTTGGGGGCGTCACACATATAGTAAGTATAACTTAATATATTTACCTTGTGACGCCCCCAAAATAGGTATACATCACCTATTCTGAGTCGCCAAATACATGGTACAGAAATATAAATACAATCTTAATTATACAACAAGAGAGCTGTGAGTTTAAATACAAATACTGTCTTCTAGACAGTATTCAAACACAAATAAGTCATCATTACATTTATTGTCACACTATCTAACAGAATAGTGAGGACTACTAATGCTATCATCTGCACTGTCACTCCCGTTCGACCAGGCTAAATCACTACTATATCATTCATTTTTCAAGAGAACAGTGAAAGAAAGGGTGAGCTCAACTAGCACAGTAAAAAATATTATAACTAAGATAATGCAGAATAAATTATCCTTAGCCTTCAACAGTATAACAACTGATAGAATATAATAGACAACAAGTTTTAGATCAAAAACTGCAGCGAAAATAAGCAATCCATTAAAAGAGTCAAGTAGAGAATAAAATCTACTATCTTTTATGATTTAAAAAGTTTTTCATCACTTTTATCGCTGAGACTCAGCTTAATAAAAATAATCCACATCATTGAATCACCCCTGCACAACGGCCAAGGATATTCTTTAGTATCACGACCACAAATTATTCATGCACTACGGGCCAAAGATAATCGTGTTTTCATCAACGGTCCTGATCATGCCATAAAACAATTCATCTTTGCACTCTTGGCCGAAGAGAATCCATAGCCATAATCATACCAAAAACTGTTCATCAATGCACTACGGGCCAATGAGGACTTTTTCCACATCATTTGTAACATTACAGTCATGATTATACCGAATAATCCCTAGTCATAATCATACCAAGTCCATTTATGCACTACAGGCCACAGATGACTTTCAACATAATATAAACATGAGGATGATGACAATGATATAAGAATTCAATAAAACAACTTCAAGAATTAATTTGTCCAGGAATTAATAATGTCCAAATTGTCAACAAGATACTATTTTGTGGGGTAAAATTCAAGAATCCTCAGAAGAATATTTTCATGAAAAGATATTGGATGAAGCGCAAATATCAAGGATATTCCACTAATTTCATGGAGTATAGAAGTCAAAATTTTAACCAACTGAGTATAATAACGAATGGAATAACAAAAGAAATCATCATGCATGCGGTATTTCGCATAGACAGGTTATTCCAACAGAATAATAATAACGGAACCGAAGTCGGTGAAATTCACACCAAGCGGGATGTTCCAATGTAATAATAAATAATTAAAGCGGAACCAGTCCGTACAGATAAAGATGCATGTGATATTCCAAGCGTAATAATAAAGACATAATAATAGAAGAATGTCACCAAGTATAGGGTAGATCGCGTATACAGGTTATTCTAACAGAATAATAAGCAATGGAATAACAACAGTTCTCTTCATGAATAAGAAAGAATAACACCCCTTACCGTAAAAGAAACTGGATATAAGAGTAGGGAAGTAGCAGAATATTTTTCTATAGTTTCTCTATAATTTCTCTCTTTGGGGTTTTAGTGAATTCGTAAGAAAATAATGAAGGAATGAGCTTCTATTTATAGAAAAATGGACTGCATAGTAACTAACTCATGAACGGTCCAGATCGATTTACTTTAGACGGACGGTCCAGATTGGTTTACAATAAAATATAATATATTCTAATTATTGTCTAATAAAACAAATAACTTTTAAATAAAATATATATTATATATATTATATATATTAAATATATATATATAGCATGTGCCAAGAAAATCACGGGATACACTCCCGTGATCAATATTTTCCTTCCCTACCAATTTGTCAACAAAGTTAAATATATATATATATATATATATATATATATATATATATATATATACATATATTACATCATTACCTTATATATATAATAATACTAACAATAATACACCTCCCACGTGAAAACCAAGATTCCTTTCTCCCACATTCATTTTCAACACCCGTGGGCCCCACGTGTTCCTCTCCCACCAACATGTCATAATCACAGGTGGTCCCATTATAATTAATTAACTTTCTACCAATTATTTTGAAAAATGGATAAATGGAGTTCATAAAATAAGTAAAATTGGTGACTTATCACGTAAAGATCAATAATCAATCTTGTGTCTTCTACTACGCAACCATACGCCAGACATCGCATTTCTTTTACTAATGAAAGTAGTTCAACAAGATTAACGGTAAAACTTCCGCCGTTATTTTTAATAAAATATTTTTGTCGTTTTTCTCAATCAAACAATAATTTAGTTAATGGGGTCCACTAATGATTGTCTTAGTCGTCATCGAATATTCCCTATTAAAGCTAATATTCACGACCAATCGAATATAATATGACAACTTGCATACTTTTGCAAAATTTGTAAATATTACCCACAACTATAACATTATATCAAATCCACACCATAATAAAAAAAAAATATTTCGAGAAATTAAAATCTTTATTCATAAAATCTGGGGTCTCACATACCTTATAAATAAAAATTTATTCAAGTAAATAAGATATTATAATTAAAATAATATCTTTTCTTTATTAAAATAATTCAACTCTAGAATTTATTTTAATATCATTTATTTTAAGTATACAATAATTCTTGTATATTAATTACTTCTTTTTCCTTCTAAAATTTTTTTTCAACAATTTAACGGTAATAAATATAATAATAAACTTACTACATTAAAAACATACATACATTACGTCCAATAATGTAATACATGATTTCTTCAATAAAAGAGTGATTATACATTAAGTATATATTTAATATCACTAATTACTACAGTAAAATAATTTAATATTATAAATTATTTTAATTCTACCCATCTCATTTTCTTTAATAAATTACCCCTATAATTTATTTACATATAATAAATATATAATACCAATATATTTATTAAGCATGAACATCACATATTGCATAGTTCATTCCCACTTATGCAATATAATATCATACAACATATTATCTAATAAGAATTTTATTTATTTAATTCTTATTTTAATATTATCTAAAAATTTGGGTTATCACATTCTTTCCCCCTTATAAGGATTCCGTCCCCAGAATCACAGTATCGAAACATTCTTAATCAGTTTAGATCTTATCATTTCTCGTAACCTTATCGTTGAATCATTTCAACGTACCATTTTCTTAGATTTTACTTAAAGATTTTAAATAAATCCTCTATTTCAACTCTAGGCTTTAAAATTTAACCTTTAATTTAATCATTTAAGATTTTCTAAATTTTTAGGTTGTCACATTCACCCATTCTTCTAAGAATTTCGTCCTCGAATTTACAGTCTGCTAATCTTTGCTTCTTCTATCCACCGAAAATATGTTTTCAATTTAACCTTTATATTTATCCTCCGATTTCTCTTCTATCATCTCATTCAACCATTTCTACCCTTTTTAAGAAGTTAAAAACTTTTCATAGTATGCTGAGGGGTCATATAGACCATGAACTCTCAGGTTTAACGGTATTCACCTCAACCAATTCTGTAAACATGTTGTACTAGGTGATCAACCTAGTACATATACGAGTACGTTAGGTGATCAGCCTATTGTACCCTACGTCAGGCACAACGTATCAATCTTGTTTAGCGACTATTTGCACTACTAGATTGGATTATTTTATCCAATTGGGGTTGTTCACCTTAGACTTAGCATAAGATTTCGCACAAAAAAAAATTGGTTCGGGATAAATTCTCAAAGAAATACTTGAATTTTTATAAACATTTGCCTAGCTGAATCAAATAGCTTAGTCGCATATCAATAAGTCGAACATCAATCGAAACATTTGTCCAACCACTTTAATTGGTATTGACTTTTCTTTAACTGGTTTAAAATTCTGAAAAATCATTTTATGACGTCATGATTCAGCACTGTATTTACAGTCCGTTTGAGGATTCCATCATTTTGTGACTTTGTCATACTACATCATACCATAATGGGCTGACGATCTTTAGATCACATCCAACACTAAGTAATATTGCATTGCTGACTCCATTATTTTTATCATCTCTACACCAGGTTCCATGATGCATTGATGATATATAAAGTACATTTTGATATATTTCAAATCATTTTTGTCTAGCCGAAGCAATTAGCACAGACTCTTCTTTAAACGGTTCAAAACCATTGAAAATCAGTTTTAGTGTTATCTTGTTGTAACAGTTAATGAGATGTTTGTGGCTCACAGTCCACATACACACCCTTGTCACCGTATGATGCTGATAAAAAAAAATTCATTTGTATTTTTAAAGGCACATCAGTGCGAATTTAGCTTGATGTCAAAAATTTCGAAGTCTAGCATAGCTAGAAGATTTGGAATACCTATGCTTCCACCATCATCTTCACTTTCTATAATGATCCATTGCTTAATAATTCTATCTATTCCTATCATCCTCAATACTCCATTTACACTTATCTATACCCAGTTCATCAAACTTACCACACGTTGGAAATCCAGGAACTTGCCATAATCATATAAGTTTAGAAACTTATCCTAGTCAGACTATAGGCGTCCATTCGCTGAGGGGTTCAAAACATACCATATGATTATGAGTCACGAACTTACCATATATATTAGTTTTAAGAACCGTACCTAATCTTAATATCATTTAACCTAATCTTATATTCTCTACCTATCCGTTATACACATGAGAAAAGAATCACCTTCTCAACAGGTATATAGCAAATAGCGCGACACAAATATTCCAATGATTATCACTACCAGAAGCTAAGTGGTTGTTACACCAAGTACAATTCCTCGCCCATACAAAGAATCATACAACTTAGCTGCTGACATGAGTTCTCAATTGAAATCCCACCCAATTCTAGCTTTCCCTTTACTCAATACGAATTTCATTTAATCCGTATCTCATCATTTCTAACTCTTTTCTAAGTTTGTATAGTACCATTTCATAGTACATTCTCTTTATAGCGTCAGGCTATATCATTCCAATCATTTCATAGATTTTCTGCTATTCAATCTGATCACGTCGTGATCTTATCTTATTATCGTGCTATATTACGATTCTCTTCTATCTTATGATCGTTTTATTTTACGATCTCCTTTCCCTTTATACTTTTAGTCTCAAACTCTATCTATTCATTATTACTTTTTGTCTTTAACATCAGAGTTAGGTAACTCTGGATCTTTATAACTTTTCAAGATTCTTCTTTGAATCTTATTTACTAAATAATGAATTTTTTAAATTCATCTCTTAACAAATTAAACTCTATTTGAGTTTATTCCTTATCCTTATCTCTGCGGTTATAGCCTAAGGTACACCTATCTAAGGTTTATAACCTACAGCTTTGATACCAACTGTAACGCCCCCAAAATCGGGACTATTTTCCTTCCCAATCTTGTGCGTTAATATTATCTTGATCTAGCTTTAAAACATTATTTAATGTTAAAATAGCTAAAAATGCGGAATAAACTTTTTTTTTCTTTCCATTCATTCATTCCCTGAATCACAACCTTTAAAATTCTTCTTTATACTAAAATCATATTTATTATATGATTTGTATAATCTAAGTAAACGTATTAAAAGATTAAGTCTCAATACTTCATATCTTTTCTATCGATGATTCACTTATTTCAGAATCATATCTATTTTCATTTCAGAATAAACATTCTTTATCTATTCAACATTTCAAACTATACATAACTGCCAATTACATTTAGCAAAACTATCAATCATAGCTTTATACCATTTCTAATTCAAAGAAATGTATTCATTTTGCACATCGTTCAATCTTCATCATCCGTATAGCAAGTAATATCGCTCAACATCATTAACCTGCAAAAAGTTTGTGTTTACAAGATTGAGCGTGACAGCCCAGCAAATTTAACAGTCTATCATGTTTCACATAACACACAATTCCATATGCACTATATTTCCTTTACTATGCATATCTGCATGCAACATATATTCTTTATTATGCATATCCTACATGCAATAATAACTCCTTAAAAAGCATACATTCATGCATTATACATTTCTAATTTATCGAGTTACATCATACAACATGTGCTATCACATATCACATATAAATTGAGTTTCATAACCCAATTAACTTAGTCATATTTTGAATTTAACAATTCATAAAGCATGGTATGTAACTCACCACATAATCATATTTAATCTACAAACATAATAGAACTGAAAAACTCTTGCTTTTGATATTCAACGCTTTCGGTTTTCTATGCATTCGCAAACTCGAAAGATTAACTCCTTGAGAAAACCTATATATATGACATATATAAGGTTATCACATAGCTTAATATTTTTAAATTCTATGAATTTCATGAATATTAACTTAAACTTGTATTTTTCAACTTAAATAACTCATTTTTAACTTCACTCAATTTATTAGATTTATTAATAATATTATAGGTAAATTATATATAATATTAGACCTGACAATATAGTTAGTTAACTGTTGGGTCAAACGATATTAACTGGAACAAAATGGGTTGGTTAAAATTTAAACCTATATTTTTTAAAACAAATATAGTTCTGAACCGGTTAACCATTTTTCAATCCATATTCCATTCTGATTCCATCACATATCTCCTGGGAACTAACTCTTGAGTCACGTGACATCATAACCCAACTTCTCGTTGTTCTACCTTCCAATTAAGTAGTGGTATAATTTAATTTAGTTTTGAATCTGTCCAATCCTTCATGTATTAGTATATATGTCACTAATATATATATATATATATATATATATATATATATATATATATATATATATAAGATAATCCATATTTAAAATTAAATAAGAACTTTATTATTTAACTCATCTATATCTAACCGTTTAGTGATATGACTAGATTTTTCTATAAATATGTGTATATTTATTAAACTTTTTATTTATTTTTTATAAATTAATATGTTCCGATCCAAATCGAAAAGTTCTTTTCTCATCTATAAATGACATGTTATTCAGGTCACTGCAGTTACTGGTTATGGAGGCCTGGTTGATGTTATTTCACAATTTGAAAGCCACTTTTGCACATTTCAGTGTAAATGCCTATGAAATGAGTTGGCTTAGCCCTTTGGAATTGACTTTGAGAAAATATATATTTTGTAATGTTAAATTTTAATTTGTCTGTCTACTTAATTAAATTTTAATATGGTTTATAAAATTATATGGTTCAGTTTTCTACTTGTCTTGTATGTTCTATAAATTAATATGTTCTTATTTTGGGTGACTAATGTTGTTCTGCATGTGTCAGTTTATGTAAATTCTAGTATTCTAGTTACAAAAGAATTATAAATATGTTTCAATATTTAAACGACATTCATAGAATTATACTATATGTATTTTGGATTCCAACCCTTTCTATTAGCAGGTTAATAATAATTTAGAAAAATTATTTAAATATGGAAGGGTATTAATAATTTCAATTTAGAATTTTATTAGTATAGTTTTTTAGCATTTTATTATTTATATTAATAATTTTTATATCATATTATTACTTAATTAATTTAATTGTGACGGTCAAAATTTTATTTTTCAAAAGTTCTATTTAAAAGTAAAAACATCTTAAAATGGTTAATATGGTTTTGAACTATAACCATATAGTTTCAACCCACACAACCCATATTAAAAATGGTTAATATGGTTTTAGTTCTTAAATAGAACCATAATCATATTTTGAAAATCAAAATCAACCTATAACCATATTTTGTCAGGCCTATATAATATTTTAATTTTTTATAATTTACTTTCATTGTGTCACCAATCAAGTTAAAACGAGATCCAACGCCAACGCGTCGCAGCGCAGTTGAGTGGCATTGCAACTGCGTGCATGTGCTACTAGCCACTGCTTGCTACTGCTGCAGATGCGCAGCAGTCCAGACACCAACTAGCCTACTTCATGATTTTCTAGTTCAAAATTCATACATCCAATTGGTACCAAACTTTAACATGTAATACCTGGTACTACATACTATTTTACAAAAATAAAAACCAACCAAAAAGGACATTTTAAACTGCATTTATAAGGGCATGAAACTGCCCAGTTGAAATATTTTCTAACCGAGCCAATCTTGCTTATTTTTCTTAATTTCACTTTTAAACTCAATTTAATCCATCTAAGCCTCTTGGTCTACATCATATAATATAAATACATACCATCTAGTTTACAACATGGAATAGTTTTCCATTTTAGGCTTGACAGCCCCTGTTCATAACATGCGCGGCAGCACAGGACAGTGAAGCGCACACTACTGCTGTTGCTGCTGCAACTCATCCACACAACATGGTCAAACTGCCTACTTTGCCAAATAATAACTTTCGAATTGCAAGTCCGAATGAAACAAAATTTTAATATGTTACTCTTGACATGGCATACTATTTAAAAAAATATTACCCAAACAAAACAGACCTTAAAGATCCATTTTTCACAGCTTTGAAAATGGCATGCCGGTCAGTTTTTCAACCATGCTTTAATTTCATTTTTTGTTTCAAAATAGTTTCAATTCCTAATTTATCTTGCCCAATCTACTGCAATTATCTTAATATACATGCGTATAGCCCTTCTTAATAATCAATCTACTCAATTCCTTTATTTCAAGCTATACAGTTCTATGAGGTATAATATCAAACAAGACACGCGCAACACTTTTAAAAACAGAGCTCACCTTATTTTCTTGATAAAATTTCAACTTCAATTCCTTTGTGGACAATAAATAATATTATATTTCTTACCTCAGTTGCTAATTGCTGAAACTAACTCCCAATTCAGTTTTATAGCTTCTATAATAATTTATAGTTTCGTTCCCGTATAGTAACACGTTAAATAATATCGCGTTTCAACATAAAATCGAAACAGCCCCTTGCTTGGCTTTAACAATCCCAAGCTTAGCTTTCATCCTCTATATTACTAATTCAATTACATTGAATTTGAATATGTTATAGATTCCATACACCCGAATAGATTTCACATATATATGTAAACTTGCATTTACATAAAACTTTTATCGCTTCTTTTTATATTAAACAAGTTAACATTATATAGTTATTATACTATATTTATACATTTATTTCGATGCTTTGTTATAAACACAATCGTTAAAAACCAAGCAAACGCATTGCGGAACCAAAATAGGCCACAACTAGGCATAGCCCAATTGTGGCTGCTGCTGGGCAGCAGCCCCCATGGCTTGTCGCCAACTTCACGACCTTTTAACGCCTAACTCGCTTGTTGGATTGCGTTCATTTTTGAACATGATATAAACACCATAGTAGACTATTTTTAAAATATACAAATCACCCATTTTTGGTCTTTTAGCCAGCCCATAACAGGCCTCCAAAATGCCCCACCATAATAGTTTTTAACTTTTTCGCAGTTTTACCATCTCTCGCTAAAATAGTCATAACATTTTCGTTTCAAAACATTTTTAAGCAATTCTTGATCCCACGCGAAGCTAACTTCCGGGGCTACAACTTTTATTCTTTGACCATTTTCAAATTCGTAACACAAAATTCCAGAAAATTCGTGCAAGGGGACTGCTCCGAATTTGTTAGACAGATTTAACGCCACTGCTTTGAACGGGCATAACTCGTTGCTCCGAAGTCGGAATTAGTCCGTTCTGGAGTCTATGGAAAGCTTATTCAGTGTACTATAACATACCAAAAGTCCAGAATTTTCTGAACATCCTAGCTAACCCCGAATTTTTATTTTAGGGTCAGCAGTTCACAATTTTTCGATTTCTAACATGTTTATTTCACGACCTTATTACTTCTAGCTCATATACTAAATTAAAACAAATTTTAAATATGTTTTACATAGCATATGTGATAGCATATGTGACTGGATTTAAAAGTTATAACCTTTCCATTTCAGCTTCAATAAGCTGCCCAAAACAGAGTTTCCAAATGACTTGACATACTAAGTCTAACTTTTCATTGTTAACTAGAAATTGAGCTTTGTTCTAGCTTGACACACTCAAACCCTCTAGTTAACATCACATATGATTAATAAATCAAGCCCAAGCACTAATTCTATCAAATTTTTGATTTTTGACAAAAACAGTTCATTAAGGACTTTTGTCAAGCACTTGGAGTGCATAGTTTTAAAATTCTCTTTTCATGGCCATTGATTTGCATTCTAGCCTTATATTCCCCACCTTATTGCTCCGCACAACCAATCCTATACTCCTTAGCTCTAACTTCAGTCCACAACAACCAATACTCCAAGAAAACCATATATGTATGTAATTATTTCATAATTTAGTTTACTAACTTTCAAACATTGACCCAATTCCATTCCTTTAGTTTCTAAAACATGTTTTACATTATAAGTTCCATTTCCATAGCTTGATCGTTACATATATGATCCTTAACCAACTGTTTTCACAGTTAATTCAATCCCAACCAACTAATTATTATAAGCTTCTATTACTAACTTTCAATTTTCATATATAATAATAACAAACAAAACACTAACCTCAAGTTTGCTCTAAATTAAATGGAGTTATATCTCCTTACACCGTGATCACCCCCCTTCTTTGATCAGCTTATTGAAACAATGACCCCTTTAATTTCTTATTCTGCTCAGTACATCCAGCCGAAAGAAAGAAAAGTTAGATAGCCTCTTGATATATAATGGTTATAAAGTAATAAGAGAGGAAGATGGAACGGATGGAGAGGGTGAGCATGAGAGAACTGGTATTTGATTATAAGTTTCTTGGAATCTCTCTAAACTTAGCCAATTTGGCTACAAATGAAGATAGGTAAATTTTGATTTTACTTATATAAAATCTACTTTCAATTTCTTATAAGTTAGTCACCCAACTTAAGCCTTTCTAATCTTTCCTAAAATTTTAAAAGGTTCTAAATCATCTCGACATACGTATTAAAGATATTCTCGAATATTTTTTATTCCTTAAAGATATTCTTAATATATTTTCTTAAGTTTCAAATATTAGATTTTTAACCCTAAGTTTTCTTAACTCGTCATAATTCTCTCCTTAACTTTTATAATTCACTTTCATATTTTATTAAGTTATTTAATTACTCCAATCTTAGTAACTTAATTTAATCAAATAAGTTACTTTTCTTGGAATCATATAATTTATATAACTCATACATGATATATAAATTATATAAAATATAACATAACATACTTTCAAATTACATATTTATTTTATAATTGTAAAATAAATATGCTACATATAATTTCTTATGTAAATACAATTATTTACATACCCAAGATATTATAATATAATATCCTTACTTCATTATCATAAATTCAATTAAGAATTTATTTACTTTCTTAAGATATTAAGATAAATATAATATCTTTTCTTTATTAAATTAATTTTATATAAGAATTTATTCTAATACTCTTGGGTAAAGTATATATAAATATATATCTTGCTTAACCGCCTCTCTTTTGCTTCTCATTACATAAATTGTTCCTAACAATTTTATTTCTCTGCATAATAAATATATATATTTGTATTTATCACCTTGCAAATATTCTTTATAACGCATATCATCACATCACATATAGAAAATAAATAATAAATTTATTCTCTCACCTTATAAATTGTTTATATCAATTTATTTACATATAGTAAGTATAACATAATATATTTACCTTATAAATAGAAATTTATTAAGTAAATAAGATATTATAATTAAAATAATATCTTTTCTTTATTAAATTAATTCAACTCTAGAATTTATTTTAATATCATTTATTTAAAGTATACAATAATTCTTGTATACTAATTACTTCATTTTCCTTCTAAAAATTGTTTTCAACAATTTAATGGTAATAAATATAATAATATACTTCTTTGCATTAAAAACATACATACATTACGTCCAATAATGTAATACATGATTTCTTCGATAAAAGAGTGGTTATACATTAAGTATATATTTAATGTCACCTAATTCACCACAAGTAAAATAATTTAATATTATAAATTATTTTAATTTACCCATCTCATTTTCTTTAATAAATTACCCCTACAATTTATTTACATATAATAAATATATAATACCAATATATTTATTAAGCATAAACATCACATATTGCATAGTTCATTCTCATTTATGCAATATAATATCATACAACATATTATCTAATAAGAATTTTATTTATTTAATTCTTATTTAATATTACCCAAAAATTTAGATTATCACATTCTTTCCCCCCTTATAAGGATTCCGTCCCCGGAATCACAATATCGAATCATTCTTAATCGGTTTAGATCTTATCCTTTCTCGTAACCTTATCGTTGAATCATTTCAACGTACCATTTTTTTAGATTTTACTTAAAGATTTTAAATAAATCCTCTATTTCCACTCTAGGCTTTAAAATTTAACCTTTAATTTAATCATTTAAGATTTTCTAAATTTTTAGGTTGTCACAACAATAATTGTAATGAGAACTTTATTTGAGTTTGGATATTATCTATGAGACAATATTTGTATTAAAACTCACAGCTTATTTATTGTCGTATTTTGTACGACAATTGTATAAATGAAGTAAGACATGGGTCCATAATTACTAAAATTTAAAATAGAATATTTGCATTGTGACGCCCCCAAAATAGGTATACACAACACCCATTCTGAGTCGCCAAATACACAGATGCGAAACAACTACAACTTTATTATTACAACAAGAAAGCGTGAGTTTGAATACAAATATTATCTTCAGACAATATCTATACTCAAATAAATCCTCATCACATTATTGATTCATTATTTTACAAAATGGTGAGGACTACTAAACAACTCTCTCTAGAATCTTCATTCCATACCCCACTCAAGTACTCGCTACATTCTCGCCTCTCCGAGAAGAAAAATGGAACAACAAGGAAAAGGGTGAGCTCAACTAGCCCGAGAAAAGAATATTATGACTAAGATAATATACAACAAATTATCGTTAGTCTTCAACAGGAAAAATCGATAGAATACAATGTACAACAAGTTTCGGATCAATATTCGCATAATGAAATAATAATTCATAGAAGAGTTACGTAGAGAATGAAATCTACTATAATCTATGAATTTAACGATCCATCATCAATATTTTATCCTGTAACATCAATCAATATACATACGGAATCAAATATTCATCTTTGCACCACTGAGCCAAAGATATTCATCGATTAAGTCATGTTCATTTAAACACTGCTCATCTTTGCACTACTGGCCAAAGATATTAATCAATCCATCATGTTCATCTCAACACTGCTCATCTTTGCACTCACAGGCCAAAGATATTCTTCAGAAATCATTCATCTTCTGACTACTGGATCAAAGATATTCAATAATATCATCATTTAAGGCGAGGATGATGAAAAATATTTTTAAAAAAGCGAATCCAAAGTGAAACAAAATGACAAGGATTAAGGATTAAGGATTCGTACTTGGTTTTATCCACGCCCAAAAATACCTCAAAAATAATCATAGTGGTGTAAAATTCAAGAATGATCAAAACATGGATACAATCGAGTTAGTATCCGAATAGATGTTTTAGACGAAAAGAAGAAATTTATTTTTCGATTGAATAGCATCAGATATCGTGAATAGTGCCATATCACGTGAATAGTAATTTCAGACACCAAAAGATAGAAATTCCACAAAAACATCTTCACGCTTCATGAATAGTACTCGTGAATAGTAACTTTCGTGAATAGTAACTTCATGAATAGTAACTCGTGAATAGTAATCGTGAATAGTAACCCGACATGAAAAAGTTCTAAATTTGATAAAAACTTGGATCAACATTTCAAAGATAATGATATTGAAGAAATAATATCATTACAAAAAAAAAAAATATGCCTTACCTCGAAAGATCAAGACTTTAAAGCTAGAATCACAAGTATATAGTCTTTGAAGGGAACTTGCTTTTGTCTAGCAATACTCAAAGTATACTCAAAATACTCACAAGAATACGCTCAAAATATCGAGAGAAATAGAGAGAAAACTTCAGTTTCTAGTGTGATTTTCAATTCTAACCTAAGCACCCTATTTATAGGAAAATGCTTAGAACACCAAAGCAGAAAATTTAATATAATATTAATATAATTATACAAATTTTTCTTAGCCCACCTTTTGGTCAAAACACCAGCCACACATGTTAATGATGTCCAAAAAATACAAAAAACGTTTTTCTTAACAAAAATAATTTAAACTCCCAAAATCAATTATTTTGAACTTGAACTTCAATAATTCATAATAAATAGCCCTTTCATCAGAAAATTCGAATCTCGCAAAGTTTTATAGGAAATTCAATTCTCTACAACTTTGCAGAAGAAAGTTTTCCAAATTCCAAACAAAAATCGTAGAAATCCACAAAGCAGGCGATTTACTGTGCTATAATCAAATTTCGATCAATAATTGTGTCCACCAACACACAAAACATGTGTTAAACATTTAATGCCACAAAAATACTCTTCCTCCTCATATACTCATATATCCCACATTCATTGTAAAAATATCATAGTTAATATATTATTAAAATAATATATTTAAATGAATTATTTTATCGAAAAAGATAAAATATTAATTTTCAACAATTGTCATTTAAAAATTTTCTCCATCTATATCCACATAAAATCAATATTTTCCTCATTATATAAATCAATAATTAATTATTCACAAATAATATTACAGAATCACAATATTGACAACCGAGGCGGTTCAGGGAAAGGGGCTTTCAATAAGAATTTCTTCTTCTTGGTAGCCTTGATTAGATGACCAAACCTCTCCTTAGACAGAACTTTCTAGACATTGCCAATAATGTTATCTAATAATATTATTCGGATAATATGAATTATTGCTTCGATAATGAAAGAGATCGTGTAATGACAATTATTGAAACAAAGAATATAAAATATCAACACAAAGAATTATTAACTCAATAAAATCTTTGAAGCAGTAATTATCGTAACCATTATTGAGTAGTGCCTTCTTTACGTAAGAATCAATAATTGGTGCAATACTGGTGCTATCTTGCTCAACAACGCGTATTAGTGTGTTTTAACCACGGGTATTCAACGAAGATAATCTGCAACAACTACGTAGTTATTTAAAAACAACTTATATTTGTCGTTTTCTTCATCCAATCGCTTTCCATTATGGGGCCCACACATGGTCATTGCTACCGTCGCATGCGAATATTCCCACAAGCGATACGAATATTCCACGACCAAACGAATATTCCCAAACAACAATGAATATTTTATAACCACTTGCTTATTTTGAAATATTTGCGTATTTAACCCTTAACTATCCACATTAATCAAATCAACCCTTACTATTTCAAAATAAAGGAAATTCCTTTTTATTTAAAAATTTGAGGGTCTTACAACCTCCCTCCTTATGAAATTTCGTCCTCGAAATTGACGTCGACACAGTGTTTTGAAAAGGTGAGGATACCTCACTTTCATTTTCGTTTCCAATTCCTGTGTCATTTCCTCTATAGCATGATTCCTCCACAAAACTTTAACTTGTGGTATAACCTTTCTGCAGCGTAGGACATGCTCCTTCCTATCCAAAATCTTGATGGTACCTCCTCATACGTTAAGTCTTGCTATCTCATGGGTTCTAACTTCAATAACGTGGTTCGGGTCTTTCACATATTTCTGAAATACGGATATGTGAAACACATTATGAACACGAGACATATACCGGAGGTAACGCAAGTCTATAGGCTACATTTCCTACTCGGTCAAGAATTTGAAATGGACCGATAAATCGTGGATTGAGCTTTCCTCTCTTCCCAAATCTTGTAACTCCCTTCCATGGAGCAACTTCATGACAATACATGATCCCCTACACTAAATTCCACGTCCTTTCGATGAAGATTCGCATAACTCTTTTGTCGATCTTGTCTTGCTTTGTATCGTTGTCGAATCATTAGTCATACGTATTTAACTTCGGGTCCCAACAATGTTGCTTCACCCACCTCATCCCAACATATTGGAGAACGACATTTTTGTCCATATAATGCTTGAATGGAACCATGCCTATATTTGTTTAATAACTATTGTTGTATGAGAATTCCACCAATGGCAAGTACTTATCCCAACTTCCTTTGAAATCTAGGACACGAGTTTTAATATATCTTCAAGAGTTTGAGTAGTCCTTTTCGATTGCCCATCCGGTTTGAGGATGGTATGCCAAAGATAATCGTAAATTCGTGCCCATAGCTTTCACAAACTAACCCAAAATCATGAAGTGAATCTTGGGTCACGATCTAAAACTATGGATCTTGGCATGCCATGCAATCTCACAATCTCATTTACGTCAATACGAGAGAAAGGCGTTCGAGGAATAAGTCTCTCGATCGGTGAAGAAATGAGTAGACTTGGTTAATCTATCAACAATAACCCAAATCGCATCTATGCCTTGAGAAACCACAGGAAGATTAGTAATGAAATTCGGGGTAATGTGTCCCCACTTCCATTTCAAAATCTCAAGTGGTTGCAAGCGGACCCTTAGGTACAAGATGCTCCGCCTTTACACGTTGGCAAGTTAAACACATCGAGATAAACCACGCGATCTCTCTCCTCATATTGCTCCACCAAAATGTATGTTGAAGATCATAATACATTTTGGTACTCCCGAGATGGATTGCAAATGGTGTATTGTGTGCCTCCATCATAATCTTGTTCTTCAAATCGAGTCGTTAGGAACACAAAGTCTAGAGTGGACTCAAGTATTCCTTCTTCATCAATTCTCGCTTGAATAGCTCCTTCTTGTACTTTCTTACGCATCACTCCGGGTTGGTGGCTTGAGCAACCTTAACTTTTTCTATTAAAGTTGGCTCTGTCGTATACTTGACATCATCGCACTTTCGTTCCGCGATATGATCTTCTACTCAACGCGTCGGCTACCACGTTCGCTTTTCCAAGATTGTATGGTTAGAATATGTGCAAAATGAGTCGCCTCTTGAGCTCTTGGAAAATCTTCTCGCATTCCTCGCTCCATACAATTTTGTATCTTTTGAGTCACTAAGTTAACGGAATAGCGATTCGAGAATATCCTTCAACGAATCTCCGATAATAACCAACTAAGCTGAAAGCTACGTATTTCGATTCATCGACTTAGGTTGCTCTCAAATGTGACTCATATCCCAATCTTGGATAAGACGTCACAATGACACCTATCGATTTACTATCGCATCGAATATGGCGTCCCCTACAGAGAGTTCGGCAGGTGAATTCCACAAAGGAAGTCACAAGATAAAGGCTCAGTACCAAATTCTATAGTTGAATTTTAACTCACGAAGTTCAATAGAGCCATTCGATATGAGATTTTAGAAATGAGTTTTGTCTAGGGTTCAAAGTCGATACAAAATTTAATATCGGCTTTGGGAGTAAGCCAAGAAATTCTTGAGAAAATACGTCGGGAAAAATCAATAACAACAGGAATATTATTCAAATCGGCGTGTCTTTATTCAAATCCATAACATGGACTAAGAAAATTTGACATCCGTAATAAACGAATGACTTCATGGCTTGATATGAAAATGTTTGACTACAATGGTTTGATTGCTTGAATTGAATAACGAGTTGCTTAGGAATATGAAAACTAACAACCTTACGAAAATAATCAATTTCGGCATGATGAGTAGTTAACCTTAAAATCACATCAAAAAACAAATATCTCTATAGAAATAAGGTTAACGAGGTAATGTGATAGTGCCTGACTGAATCAAGCAAGATTTATAAGCATGTGGATGTGATGAAAGTTTCTCTAACGGAGTTTCCACAGATAGGTCAAAGTCTAATTTCTCCGAGTCAAGTTTAAGCGTTGGCCTTGAGTAAGAGAGATAAAAGAATGGGTAGAACCGATATCTAGTAAGGTATATACTTCGCAAGAATTTATAATTGACTAACCCGTGCTAACTTCGTTCGGGTTCCTTGCGATTTAACCCCGGTCACGACAAACGCTCTTCCGGAATCGTTGACTTTGACTTTTTCCGGGACGGTCTTTTGAGTCATTTGTCCCCATTGAACTAGGTTTTTCGCCATCGTACAATCTCGAAGCGATATGTCCTTCCTTTCCACAACTATAGCATACCTTAAACATTGTGGGCGGGGCCAATGATATGTCCCTCTTCCCGCATTTGTAACATACTGAAGGTGGTCGTTCTCCTCCCTTAAAACTAGTTGCTATAGGCGCTGACGTCTTCACATGGTCGTTGTTGAATCTCCTCTTTTTAAAATCTCCTCCCGACTCGCTTCTTCTATTTTCATGGCCACGATTATGCTTATTTTGAAATATTTGCGTATTTAACCCTTAACTATCCACATTAATTAAATCAACCCTTACTATTTCAAAATAAAGGAAATTCCTTTTTATTTAAAAATTTTGGGGTCTTACATGCATGCTCACACAACCCATTTAATCTGGTCCAATATTTAATATGGGCTCATATTACCTGGTAATATACATGGACTTTATCTATCACTTTTATTTGGGCTAGCAAAATATATAGCACTCACATCATCAAAATATAGGTTCCATGTAATTCAAATATCCATGGTAGTACACACCATTTTTCTTATTTATCACTAAATAATATTTTTGGATGGAATTGATTATATCATAGTATAATTATTTCCTTGGACACATAAGTAACTTAATAACAAGAATCCTTCTCAATTAAACCATGTTGGTTTTCCTTTTCATTCTTGATATTTGAATATCATTATAATAATGTATATCATTCTTCCCTTCTTTTACCATTCATAATCTACCTAACAAATTATTAAGTAGTAAATAATTATAATGCCGCATCAATTAAGTATAATTAAAAAAGAAAAAAATTATACTTAAAATTTAACATTATAATAATTGGATATTGTATAAAATTTTCTAGGTCATTACAGAAATAGTTACTGAGTTTTGTTTCTTAGAAAACCAAGAAATTAAGCATCCACCTAAAAACAGACAGGTGCCACTTGTACTTTTTTGATCAACATGATGATCGACATAGTCAGAGTCTGAAAAACAAACAAGCTCAAATGGTTGACCTTTAGGGTACCATAGAACCATGTTTGTAGTTCCTTTGAGGTAACGAAATATTCTTTTCACTGCAACTAAATGTGATTCCTTAGGGTTTGATTGAATTTCGACACATTTACATACATTGAACATAATGTCAGGTCTACTAGTTGTGATGTATAGAATACTACTAATCATTTCTCTATACTTCTTTGTGTCAACACTTTTTACATTTTCATCAGTAGTTATTTTATAAGTGGTTGACATAGGAGTATTAAGAGGTTTCACAAATTCTAAACCAAATTTCTTAATCATTTCTTTACAATATTTATATTGAGAAATATGAATACATTTTTCTCCTCGCTTGATTTACAATCCTAGGAAGAAATTTAATTCTCCCATCATACTCATTTCAAATTCCTCACTCATGCTTTTAGAGAAATCATTGCACATAATAATGTTAGTAGGTCCAAAAATGATGTCATCAATACATATGTGACGCCCCCAAAATAGGTATACACAACACCCATTCTGAGTCGCCAAATACATGGTACAAGAAGCAAACTACAACTTCAATAATACAAATGTCGTGTGAAATACGACAATATATCTTAATGAGTTTAAATATAATATTATCTTCTAGACAATATCCACACGCAAATAAATCCCCATCATAATTATTGATTCATTATTTTACAAAATGGTGAGGACTACTAAACAACTCTCTCTAGAACCTTCATTCCATACCCCGACTAGTACTCGTTACATTCTCGCCTCCCGAAAAGAAAAATGGAACAACAAGAAAAAGGGTGAGCTCAACTAGCCCAAGTAAAGAATATTATGACTAAGATAATATACAACAAATTATCGTTAGTCTTCAACGAGGAAAAATCGATAGAATACAATAGACAACAAGTTTCGGATCAATATTCGCAATGGAAATAATAATTCATAGAAGAGTTACGTAGAGAATGAAATCTACTATAATCTATGAATTTAACATCCATCATCAATATTTTATCCTGTAACATCAATCAATATGCATCTGGAATCAAATATTCATCTTTGCACTACAGGCCAAAGATATTCATCAGTTGGTCATGTTCATTTAAACACCTGTTCATCTTTGCACTACAGGCCAAAGATATTAATCAATCGATCATGTTCATCTCACCACCTGTTCATCTTTGCACTACAGGCCAAAGATATTCTTCAGAAATCATTCATCTTTGCACTACAGGCCAAAGATATTCAATAATATCATCATTTAAGACTGAGGATGATGAAAAATATTTTAAAGAAAGCGAATCCGATTGAAACAAAATGACAAGGATTAAGGATTAAGGATTCGTACTTGGTTTTATCCACGCCAAAAATACCTCAAAAATAATCATAGTGGTGTAAAATTCAAGAATGATCAAAACATGGATACAATCAAAGCTAGTATCCGGAATAGATGTTTTAGACGAAAAGAAGAAATTTTATTTTTCTATTGAATAGATCAGTATACGTGAATAGTCAGATATCGTGAATAGTGTCGATACGTGAATAGTAACTCAGACACCAAAAGATAGAAATTCTACAAAAACATCTTCACGCTTCATGAATAGTACTCGTGAATAGTAACTCGTGAATAGTAACTCATGAAATAAGTAACTCGTGAATAGTAACTCATGAATAGTAACCCGACATGAAAAAGTTCCAAATTTGATAAAACTTCAGATCAACATTTCAAAGATAATGATATTGAAGAAATAATATCATTACAAAAAATAATATCCCTTACCTCGAAAGATTAAGTACTTAAATTTGGAATAAGGGTATAGTCTTTGAAGGAAACTTGCACCGTCTAACAATACTCAAAGTATACTCACAAAAATACGCTCAATATATCGAGAGAGAAATAGAGAGAAACTTGAGTTTACGGTGTGTTTTCAATTCTAACCTAAGCACCTATTTATAGGAAAATGCTTAGAACACCAAAGCAGAAAATTGAATATAATATTAATATATTTTTCACATTTTCTTTAGCCCACCTTAGACAACTGATCTCAGCCCATTTGAATCACATGTGAGGCCAACTTAGTTGCAAAAAACGTTTTTCTCAAAATAATTAACTAAAACTCCCAAAAATTAATTATTTCGGAACTTCGGAACTTCAATAATTCATAATAAATAGCCCTTTCATCAGAAAATTTGAATCTCACGAGTTTTTATAGGAAATTCAATTCTCTACAACTTTGCAGAAGAAAGTTTTTCCAAATTCCAAATAGAAATTGACCGAAATCCACAAACAGGTGATTTTACAAGCTATAATCAAATTTCAGTCAATAATTGTGTCCACCAACACACAAAACATGTGTTAAACATTTAATGCCACAAAATACTCTTCCTCCTCATATACTCATATATCCCACATTCATTGTAAAAATATCACCGTTAATATATTATTAAAATAATATATTTAAATGAATTATTTTATCGAAAAAGATAAAATATTAATTTTCAACAATTGTCATTTTAAAATTTTTCCATCTATATCCACATAAAATCAATATTTTTCTCATCATATAAATCAATAATTAATTATTCACAAATAATATTACAGAATCACAATACTGACAATCAGGCAGGTTCAGAGAAAGGGGCTTTCAATAAGAATTTCTTCTTCTTGGCAGCAATTAGATGACCAAACCTCTCCTTGCATGTAACTTTCTAGCCATTGCCAATAATGTTATCTAATAATATTATTGGATAATATGAATTATTGCTTCGATAATGAAAGATACGTGTAATGACAATTATTGAAACAACAAAGAATATAAAATATCAACGCAAGCAATTATTAACTCAATAAAATCTTTGACAGTAATTATCGTAACCATTATTGAGTAGTGCCTTCTTCACGTAAGAATCAATAATTGGTGCAATACTGGTGCTATCGCTCAACAACGCGTATTAGTGTTTTTTTTTAACCACCGGGTATTCCAACAAAGATAATTCAGTAATAACTACGCAAGTTATTTAAAAACAACTTATATTTGTCGTTTTCTTCATCCAATCGCTTTCAGTTATGGGCCCACACACACATGCTTGGCAAGTCATACGCATTTAATATTCCCCGACGAAGATTTAATATTCCACGACCAAACGAATATTCCCAAGCGATAATGAATATTTTATAACCACTTGCTTATTTTGAAATATTTGCATATTTAACCCTTAACTATCCACATTAATCAAATCAACCCTTACTATTTCAAAATAATAAATAAAGGAAATTCCTTTTTATTTAAAAAATTTCGGGGTCTTACACATATTTGTAAAATAAGGATATCATCATGTTTATACTTAGTGAATAAATTAGTATCGACGATACCCCTTTTAAAATCATTTTCTAGTAAGAATTTGCTTAATCGTTCATACCACGCTCTAGGGGCCTATTTTAAACCATATAAAGCTTTATGCAGTTTATACACATAATTAGATAATTAGTATCTTTAAAGCCAGGAGGTTGTTTAACATAAAATTCCTCCATTTGAAATAATTTAAAATCTTTATGGCATGCAAAAGCTAATAATGTACGTATAGACTTAATTCTAGCAATAGGAGCATACATTTCATCATAGTCAATACCTTCAAGTTGATTGTACCCTTGGACAACTAGTATTCCCTAGTTAAGTAGGACCATTCCACTGTCATCTAATTTGTTACGAAAGACCCATCGAGTTCCAATAATGGAAGTTTCCTCGAGTTTTTGAACTAATTCCCAAACTTTGTTTCTTATAAACTTTTCAAGTTCATCTTCCATGGTTATAATCAAATCCTCGTCAAGCAACGCATCTTTTATGTTTTAGGCTCAATTTGAGATAAAGAAAGATAAATGAACAGCTAGGTTTTATGGTTGTGATCTTGTAAGAATTCCTTTATCGATGTTACCAATTATATTTTCTATCTGATGATTTTTAATGACATATGACTCTTTGGGTAAATCATTTAACTGAGGATTGAGATTTTAAAGAGGATTAATATTGACAGATGGAGATGGATTATCTAACTTTAGTTCTTCCATATTTCTGAGAATATCTTCAATGACAACATCATTATCTACTAGCTTTTTATATTTTGGAGGGGGTTTAGACTCATCAAAGGTTAAATTCATTTACTCCTCAACGACTAGAGTTCTTTTATTAAAAACTCTATACGCTTTACTGTTAAGTGAATATCCTAGAAATATTCCTTCATCAGATTTGGGATCAAATTTCACCAAATATTGTTTAGTATTCAGAATAAAACATTTACTCTCAAAAATACAAAAGTAATTTATTTTTGGAGTTCTTTTATAATAAATCTCATAGGGAGTTTTGAACAGCATTGGTCTTAGTAAAACTCGATTTAAGATATAACAGGATGGTGTAACTGCTTCAGCCCAAAACTATTAAAAAATTCAATATTCATTTAGCATAGTATTAGCCATTTCTTGTAAATTGCGATTTTACCTTTCAACCACACCGTTTGATTGTGGTGTGTAAGGTGCAGAAAAGTTATGGCTTATATCGTGCTCATCACAGGACATTATGAAATCAGAGTTATAAAATTCTCTTCCATGATCAGACCGAATATAAATAATAGAGTTTCCCTGTTGATTTTGAATTTTCTTTCATAATGCAGAGAAAGAGTTTATCGCTTCATTTTTTAATTTTAGAAAATCAACCCGCGTGAATCGTGAATAGACAAAATAAAACCAATTTACCAGATTGATCACATATTTAACAGTTATGAAGACTTAAAGCTATTTTAAAACCACTATCACATTGTTGACTAATTATAGATAGAAGATTGTACCTGAGTCATGTGACTAATTGAACATTAGAGATTATTATGTGTTTATTACCAACACTTTCAATAACCTTACCTTTGTTGTTATCTCCAAAGGATACCTCACCACAATTTGTAGCTTGTAGATTGCTCAATTTTGATTTATCTCCTGTCATGTGTCTTGAACAACTGTTATCAAGATACCATTTATTGTTACTAGAATCAGTTACGAGGCATACCTGAAATAGATAATAGTTTCATAAACTGGTACCCTTTAATAAGAAGGTTCCTTGGGTAAGTTTTCCATTTTGTATAAGGATCATTTGAATTTTCCTTTACAAAATTTGGCACAGGATAAAAAGTTTTAGTAGACACAAGTGTTCTATGGGTAGTAGGTCTATAGGATGTATGATTATTGTATCGTGAAAAGTTTTGATGAAGATTTCTAGACAATCTTTTATTTTTTTGAAAATTATATTCTTTTCTTGTGATAATAGGTGCAGTGTATGTTTCTTTTGGTACCCAAATCATTTTTCCTTTAGAGTTTCCATTTTTTGCATTTTTTGTGTGAACGGAATGATGATTCCTATTACAATAAGAACATTTAGTATAGGGAGATGTATGACCTTCTTTTTTTTTTCTTTTAACATGATAAAGTCCTTTATCTTTTGTGAATTTAATGACTATTGAGTTTAAGTCATCACGTTTTATAGTCAACATTCTAATTTGATTTAATAAAGTGGATTCTTCACTTTGCTTTTCTATTCCTATTTTTTGAGATGAATTTTCCTCTTTAAGTGTTTTTATTTCTTCACTTAACTCTTGATTTAGTGATTAAGAATCTTCGATAAGAACAACAAGAGTTGAATTTTCATCTTCGATAAATGTTGAATGTTCTATTTCAAGATTTTTGTTTATTTTTATCAATTTTTCTAGTTCTTCCTTTAATTCAATATTTTCTAAAGAATCATTTTCTATAGATCCATCTGCTTTCATTTTCTTCTTGAATATCCACTTATATCCAAGAGTTTTAGAGTCTGGAGGGAGATATACTAATTCCCACGTATGATTATGTAAAATGAATTCTACTTCACTATTTATAGCCTCTTTCCAATATGGAGCTTCAGGACTCGATATTGCTTCTTTATAGGTTTGAGGCTCATTTTCTAACAAATAAGTTAGAAAATACAGACCATAAGATTTTGATGTTCTAGCATGTTTACTACGTCTAGGTTCATCAATATCTTCTAAACCATGATTACTGTCATTAACAGCATCATAATTGGCTCTTGTTCCTTTTTATTAGGAAATATTGTTTCAAAAAATTCAGCATTTTTTGACTCAATAATCATATTTTCATGTATTTCCTCTATTTTTGATTTGTTAACCAAAAATCTATAAGCACTGTTATTATTAGCATAACCTATGAATATACAATCTATTATTTTTGGTCCTATTTTCACCTTTTTGGGTGGAGGAACCATTACTTGCTAAACACCCCCACACTTTTAAGTGTTTATAAGATGGCTTACATTCTTTCTATAATTCATAGGGTGTTGTAACATTAGACTTCTTTTGAGGTATTCGGTTGAGAATATAATTTGCTGAAAGAATTGTTTCCCCCCACAAATTCTGAGGTAGCCCAGAACTTAATAACAATGCTTTCATCATTTTTTTTAAAGTTCTATTCTTTCTTTCTGTTACACCATTTTGTTGTGGTGAATAAGGTACAGTTGTTTGGTGTATTATACCATGTTGTGAACAAATTTCAACAAATGGAAATTCAAATTCCCCACATCTATCACGTCTAACTATCTTGATCTTTTCATCAAGTTGATTCTCAACCTCATTTTTGTAATGTTTAAACATTTTCAAAGCCTCATCTTTACTTCTCAATAATTAAACATAACAATATCTTGTACAATCATATATAAAAGTGATAAAGTATTTCCTACCTCCTCTTGTCTACATATATTTTAAATCACAAATATCAGTGTGTATTAATTCAAGAGGTTCTGTACGTCTTTCAATTGATTTAAAAGAAGATTTTCTAGGTTTTGCCTCAACGCAAATTTCAAATTTATGATTAGTATTAATCTCACATTTTGGCAAACATTCCATAATAATTGATTTACGTATAGTATTATAATTAACATGTCTTAATCTACCATGACATAAATTAGATGACTCAATCATATAAACAGAAGATGTAATTTTATTAATATTGGAAGGTACAATAGTCATTAGATTCATTTTGAAGATCACATTGCTCATATAACCCTTCCCCAGATACATCCCAATTTTAGTTAATACAAATTTGTTTGATACAAAGACTAATTTAAATCCCTTTTGACTAAGAAGGGATCCTGACACTAAATTTTTCCTAATATCAGGCACGTGGAGCACGTTGTTGAGGGTGGGTTCCTTTCTAGAAGTCATCTTCAGAATCACCTTTCCTTGTCCAGCAATCTTGGATAAAGAAGAATTTCCCATGTATAGATGTTCTCCATTCTCAATTTCTTGATATGTGGAGAACATCTTCCTTTCGGAACACACGTGGCGGGTTGTTCCAGGATCTACCCACCACTCTCTTGAATTCTCAACCATATTTATTTCTGAAACAACCGTTAAAAGGTTCATTTCAGAAACATCTTGAAGAAGACCATCCACTTCCGTTACATTGGCTTGTGCGAACTTCTTGTTCTGGTCTTTGCGTTTTCGACAATCCTTTACCCTATATTCGGGCTTGTCACAGATGTAGCATTTGCCTTGGAACTTCTTATTTGTTCCTTGTTGAGGCCCATTACCAGAGAATTTTCTCTTTTTGGACTTCGGACCTTGTTCCACCACGTTGGCTTTATATTCCACAAAGGTCCTTCCTGTTTTCTTTTCAAAGGAACGATTGTCCTCTTCTATCCTTAATCTTACGATTAAGTCATCAAGTTTCACCTCTTTGCATTTATGCTTAAGATAATTTTTAAAATCTTTCCACATAGGTGGTAGTTTTTCAATAATAGCAGCCACTTGGAAAGATTTACTTACAGACATACCTTCTGCATGTATTTCATGTAGGATTACTTTTAATTCTTGGACTTGGTTGATGATTTTACTTGAAATCCACCATCTTTGTAGTCAAAAACACGCCAACTACTGAATTTCTTCGTACAAGATCTTCTCGTTTTTATATTTTTATCCAAGGAATCCCATAAATCTCTTCTTTGTTTTGAGAGAACTATACACATTGTATAATGTGTTATCTAATCCATTAAGGATATAATTACGGCACAAAAAATCTGCATGTTTCCATGCATCTATTGCGGTAACAACCTGTCTGTCTGTTTCATCTTCTTTGAGCACAGGAGGATCTTCGTGACGAAACCTCGCTAAGTTCAAAGTAGTAAGATAAAACAACATCTTTTGTTGCCATCTTTTAAATTTCGTTCCATTGAACTTTTCTAGTTTTTCACCATGGTTCACAGGAACATTTGGTATAGAAGGTGTAGAAGAAGAACCAATTATAGTAACAGAATTGGTATCCATATTTCTTGCAAATATATATATAAAAGAAAGGAATTGTCTTAAGATTGTTATGAACCTTAAAGGAAATTATATATATATATATATATATATATATGAACTTATCATATAGAAAATCATTTGTTAAGGCTAGTACTTGGTACTATGTCCTTAAGATAATTATGCCCTCCGTATGGTGCTTAGAGTTTGATAACACCTGTCTCCCATGATACAATGGCACCGTATACATTAGCAACACTATAAAAAGTATACTCTACGAACCAAAGAATAAATGCTCTAACTCTTTCTTTTAGAACTATAAAACTGATGAGAAAACAGAATACTAAATGACTAATGAATGCTTAGTTGCTTGTGAATGAGTGAGTATGAAGGCTGCCCCCTCCTCTCTATTTATAAGAGGGGCGTTGGTGCCCCTTCGGATGGGCACTTAGCTATTGAAAAAGCATGGGATGCCACTGAAAATGTATTATTTGTATCTTTTGGTCAAACCGACGTAGTTTTGACCATTTGCAGAATAGGCGCTTCTATTCGGACCCTTAAAACGACGTAGTTTAAGCATTAGCAGAACCAAAACTACACAGTTTTAGGATTATAAGAAAAGGCGCGACAAAAATTACGTAGTTTTGGGCTGCCCGTTCAGACTATGTGGGACTTGGTTTTTCTCAAATGTATTTATTATCTTTTATCATTTCCAAGTGTGATCTTTGGGAGTTAATATCTCATTCATTACTCCATGGATTTAAGCTTCCAAATACTTAATTTAATCTACTCATGGAGTAAAACACATTAATATATGGAATCATTAAAATTAATTAATAACACCCACATTAATTTAGGCTCAAGTTCCAACACCTAATGATTCCAATATTTGGTTTACCTAATACTAGCGAGGATCCCATGGCCTTTACCAAATCAATTATGAAATAGCTTATGAGACCTTGTAATTGAAATCAAACTTACTTCAATATCTTTATTCTTCTTCAAAGTACCAAAAACAATTGAGCACCACTTTCTCTTAACACGAATACTCCCTAAAAGGCAAAAGGTGTTATCTTTAAAAAGAAAAGGATAAAAATATAAGTGAAAAACTAGTACAATTGTACAACCCCAATGGATAAATAAATGGACTACTTAACCTTGTTTAAATTTGATAGCTTCAATTCAACATCCAATAAAGAAATTAAGCTCATTATGAAAGATACATACATATCCCAATTACAATCAGAACAAAACTCAGCAGCCTAGAAAAAAAAAATCAAGTAAAAAGCACTCAATCTCATGTGAAACCCAGAAAATAAAAACAAACGATTTATTTACCTAATGGAGCCTGCACATGCCCTGTCTTGGGTGGAAGATAAACCCAGGAAGATACCCTTGAGAAGCCATTAAACAAAGCCTAACTATTTCCTCTATAAGATATAATTGAAAACCCCCAGTTTATGTGACGCCCCCAAATCCGGGTTACCTGACCCCTGAGTCTGGTGCTCACGATTCACAATATAAATAATATTTAACTACCCATTTTATATAGATAGTAACATACAACAGATTTTATCAGAGTTTGATAATACATTACCAGGTTCTCTAAACTTAACATTACAAACATACCCTTTAGATATACATAAGGGTTTACAACATAACATACTAATAATGTTACTCATAACTAATTTATTACAACGCCTTTGCCTTTGTCCTTTGCAGCACCTCCTGCAACTTCGTCCCTAGCTGAAAAGTTTTATTTAGCAAGGGTAAGCAACTAATTTGCCCCGCAAGTTAAGACATACAATAAATGTATAAGAATTCAAAACAACAAACTATCTATTTTGATAGAATAAAACCAAAGTTCGGGGAACTTTGAAATAGCTGAACAAATCGTTATTCAATAACAAGTCTTCTCGTATACTATACAACACAATAATTCAATAATGAAAGAGTACAACGCTTTCAAAGTTTCTACGATATTCTAATGAATAATCAAGAATCAATTCTACGAAATA
Source organism: Panax quinquefolius (assembly GCA_020205615.1). NCBI lineage: Eukaryota > Viridiplantae > Streptophyta > Magnoliopsida > Apiales > Araliaceae > Panax > Panax quinquefolius. The sequence goes on from CM035158.1 coordinate 7,875,741, forward strand.
ACAAATTGGAATGTTTTCCAGAGTTATACTGAGCAATCACACTAGATCTTGCACTTATCTTCTCGGGTATCTATCAAAGATTTACTTTGATATCTACTCAGGTGTATTAGATAACCATAAAGATTAAATCATACCCCTCTGCAAGTACTCAGAGCCGGCCAACTCTTTGTACCCTATATTATGCATAATACTTATGTCGCGCGCAATGATCGAATATACGATTTAATGATGTTCCCTTTTTATAAAAGGTTGTTCTTCTCAGTCTCAGAATCAAGATTTGATTTAACAACGAAATACTGTGATTTCAAATTCTATTTACTTTTCGGTCTAGCCGAAATAATTGGCATCGATCTGTCAATAATAATTGAATTCTGTTTTCGAACCTATCAAATTCAAACAAATGTTCGTCTAGCTAGAATAATTAGCTAAGACATTTCTCATTATAATTTGACAATAAACATGAATTATCTGTACTGTCAATTCTAACTTCTACAGATATAAATATCCAACAACCGTAATTCTACGAATATATATTTTCTAAATCAATAATTGAATTTCAACAATAAATCCCTGGACGTGGTATAATTAGCAATAATTATCCACTAATAATAATTGAATGAAATAACTCAAGGTTGAGTTAGGGAACTTGCCTCTTCCGCTGATTACAGCTACACAATATACTTATCTGCTTTCGAAAGACCTATATCCAATAATATCGGTCTCACAATTAGCACAAACATTTATAACACACAATACTGTAATTCACAATCAAACTTCTCCTAGGCACATTACCACATAGCTACATCAGTGTTTATAACCTATATAAACACATAACAAGTCTAACTATTTCGGTCTGGTTGGACTTCGGTCCAATCTCGGTGTTCTGGTCACCCTATCAGACAATTAACATAGTCATTGTCAAAAAAAAAGTCAGTTTCTAAGCTTCAATATTAATTCAGATAAGTCAATTATCAACAATAATATTTCTCGGAAGCTTTTAATAATTATCAAGCAATTATTATAATTTATAATAATTTTTCAAATATCAGAAACATTTTTAAATGATTTAATTATCAATTAATCGTATCATTATTAATATCAAAATATTAATAACATACTTGTCAAAATATTAAAGTTATTATTAATAACTTAAAATATTTTTCAATCAACAATATTCCACTTAAATGATTTTTAAAGTAACTAAAATCATTTTAAATCATCACCATTAATATATAAATATTAATGAAATTATCATCTAAATATTAAAAGTTATTAATTATAACTTAAAATATTTTTAAATTATTTTCTCATTTTTAAATGATTTTTAAATTAATAAAACCATTTTTAATTCATTTATTTAATATAAAATTAAACAAATCTAACATCATTAATATTAATTTATTAATGAGAATTCTCCAAAAATATTAAAAGTTACATTTTATAACTCAAAATATTTTTAAATACATTATTCTTATTTAAAATAATTTTTCATAATATTAAATCATTTTTCTCTAATTTATTTAATATACTAATTAAATAAATTAAATATCATTAATATTCAAATAATTATAAATATTAATGAAAAATATTCTAAATAATCGAAATTATTTTTCATAATTTAAAATAATTTTAAAATCATTTTTGGTAATTTTTAGATTTTATTTTCTATTTTAATTATTTTAGGAAAAGCAGTAAAATAAAACTAATTAAACCGTCATTAAAGCCTACAAATGACACTTATCTGTCGTCTTAGGTGTTCTTGGCCTCAAGAACACTGACAAGACCAGTTTCACGGTTTATAGGTTATCTAAAACTTTTATATTGTAGTATTAATGTCACACTACAATATTCAACCAACACTTTGGTTAAAAAACATCACAACAAGGAGATCAAACCCTCCAAAGTTGCTGTTAGGGCAATTCTGGGTTTTCTGGGCTTAAACAGTTTCGGGTTGCCATATTCAAGCTTAATTTAATCTATCTCCTGGTCTTGGTTTATGTTGTTTGATGGCTCAAACATGTAGTTCTAGTGTCAAGGTACATTACTAAAGCAGAAACTCAGATTATCATCAACAAAATCAACATGCAACACACAGTCAAAGTATGTCAGACAGTGTTGTTCTTAAGATCTGGAAATTCCCAGAAATTCTTACCCGTGGCCAAGTGACCTATTTTGACCATCGATTACAACCAATATAATTGATGTTTATGGAATCTAAAGGCATTTACTTGGACTCCATATTACATTCTACAACATGTATACAACAAAAACATCAAATAAATTAACTTCTGACAGATCAAGTGGCTAAGAAATCTTGTCAGACGTTGTTTAACTCTTTCTGGGTTACCTAGAAAGTTCATGGTCATGCCCGGTCAACGGGTTTTGACCATGAATAACTTCAAATCTAGATATCATTTAACTGTACTACCACTTGAAGATTAAATAAAACATACCAGGCTACAGATTCCAACAATAAAACATCACAAATCATAAATGTAAGACCCCAACTTATTATTAATGAAATTTAATTTTCTCTATTTATTATTTTGAAATAGTAAGGGTTGATGTGATTAATGTGGATAGTTAGGGGTAAAATACTGTAAATATTTCAAAATAAGCAAGTGGTTATAAAATATTCATTGTTGTCGGGAATATTCGTTTGGTCGTGGAATATTCGTATTGATCGGGGAATATTAAATGCGAATTTGGCGACCATGTGTGGGCCCCATAATGCTAAAAAGCGATTGGATGAAGAAAAGCAGCAAATATAAGTTGGTTAAAAATTACTAGGCGTAGTTGTTACCATCAATTAATCTTTGTTAAAATACTAAATTGGTTAAAAACACGAAGTTGCTACGGTATTGCACCAATTATTGATTCTTACGTAAGAAGACACTACTCAATAATGGTTACTGATAATTCGCTCAAAGATATTTTATTGAGTTAATAATTCGCTGCGTTGATATTTTATATTCTTTGTTGTTTCAATAATTGTCATTACACGTATTTTTATTATCGAAGCAATAATTCATATTATCCGAATAATATTATTGGATAACATTATTGGCAATGTCTAGAAAGTTACATCTAAGGAGAGGTTTGGTCACCTAATTGCTTGGCAAGAAGGAGAGAATTCTTATTGGAAAGCCCCCTCCTCGAGGAGGCGCACGGTTGTCAATAATGTGATTCGTAATATTATTTGTGAATAATTAATTATTGATTTATATGATGAGGAAAATATTGATTTTATGTGGATATAGATGGAGAAAATTTTAAAATGACAATTGTTGAAAATTAATATTTTATCTTTTACGATAAAATAATTCATTTAAATATATTATTTTAATAATATATTAACGGTGATATTTTTACAACGAATGTGGGATATATGAGTATCTGAGGAGGAAGAGTATTTTTGTTGCAATAAATGTTTAAAACATGTTAAACATGTAAATTGGACCCCATTTCTTGACTGAAATTTGATTATAGCCTGTAAAATTGTCCGTATGTGGATTTCGGTCAATTTCTGTTTGGAATTTGGAAAAACTTTCTTCTGCAAAGTTGTAGAGAATTGAATTTCCTATAAAAAGTCATGAGATTCGAATTTTCTGATAAAATGGCTATTTATTATGAATTATTGAAGTTCTGAAGTTCCGAAATAATTGATTTTTGGAAGTTTTATTTATTTTTATTAATAAAAATGTTTTTTATATGTTGTGGGCATATTTAACATGTGCATGGTGGCTGAATTCAGATTCAAGATGTGGGCGTATGAATTTTGTTTATATATAATATTATTATATTCAATTTTACGCTTTTTGGTGTTCTAGCAATTTCTATAAATAGAGTACTTAGGTTAGAATTGAAAATCACACCGTAAATGAAGTTTTTCTCTCTATATTATCGGCGTATTCTTGTGAGTATTTTGAGTATACTTTGAGTATTGCTATACTACGGTGCAAGTTCAAGTCATAGCCTATATATCAGGTGTTTCAACTAAATCTTATCTCTTTCGAGGTAAGGGATGTTATTTTCTTCTCAAATGATATTATTTCTTCAATATCATTATCTTTGAAATATTGGTTGGAACTTTTTATCAAATTTGGAACTTTTTTCATGTCGGGGAGTTCTTTGTAAGACCCCGAAATTTTTAAATAAAAAGGAATTTCCTTTATTTTGAAATAGTAAGGGTTGATTTGATTAATGTGGATAATTTACGGGTTAAATCATAAATATTTCAAAATAAGCAAGTGGTTATAAAATATTCATTGTTGTCGGGGAATATTCGTTTGGTCGTGGAATATTAAATGCTTTGTCGGGGAATATTCGTCGACAATGTAGTGACCATGTGTGGGCCCCATGCTGAAAAGCGATTGGATGAAGAAAACGACAAATATAAGTTGTTTTTAAATAAGCTGGCGTAGTTTGCTTGAATTATCTTGTTGGAATACCCGGTGGTTAAAACACACTAATCTGGCGTTGTTGAGCAAGATGGCATGCGGTATTGCACCAATTATTGATTCTTACGTGAAGGCACTACTCAATAATGGTTACGATAATTCTTTATTCAAGATTTTATTGAGTTAATAATTCTTTGTGTTGATATTTTATATTCTTTGTTGTTTGATAATTGTCATTTACAAGTATCTTTCATTATCGAAGCAATAATTCATATTATCTGAATAATATTATTAGATAACATTATTGGTAATGTCTAGAAAGTTACATCTAAGGAGAGGTTTGGTCATCTAATTGCGGCGCTTGAAGAAGAAGAAATTCTTATTGGAAAGCCCTCTCTCTGAGGCGCTTTTGGTTGTCAATATTGTGATTACATTATATTATTTGTGAATAATTAATTATTGATTTATATGATGAGGAAAATATTGATTTTATGTGGATATAGATGGAGAAAATTTTTAAAATGACAATTGTTGAAAATTAATATTTTATCTTTTTACGATAAAATAATTCATTTAAATATATTATTTTAATAATATATTAATTAGCAGTGATATTTTTACAATGAATGTGGGATATATGAGTATATGAGGAGGAAGAGTATTTTGTGGCATTAAATGTTTAACACATGTTTTGTGTGTTGGTGGACACAATTATTGATAGAAATTTGATTATAGCACGTAAAATCGCTTGGTTTGTGGATTTCGGTCGATTTTTGTTTGGAATTTGGAAAAACTTTCTTCTGGAAAGTTGTAGAGAATTGAATTTCCTATAAAACTCGCGAGATTCGAATTTTCTGATGAAAGGGCTATTTATTATGAATTATTGAAGTTCAAGCTCAAATAATTGATTTTTGGGAGTTTAAATTATTTTTGTTAAGAAAAACGTTTTTTTGTATTTTTTTGGATATCATTAACATGTGTGGCTGGTGTTTTGACCAAAAGGTGGGCTAAGAAAAATTTGTATAATTATATTAATATTATATTAAATTTTACGCTTTTGGTGTTCTAGCATTTTCCTATAAATAGGGTCTTAGGTTAGAATTGAAAATCACATTTAGAAGCGAAGTTTTCTCTATTTCTCTCTCGATATTTTGAGCGTATTCTTGTGAGTATTTTGAGTATACTTTGAGTATTGCTAGGCGGTGCAAGTTTCCTTGAGACTATATACGTTATTATTCAAGTAGAAATCTTGATCTTTCGAGGTAGGGATATTATTTTTTTTGTAATGATATTATTTCTTCAATATCATTATCTTTGAAATGTTGATCGAAGTTTTTATAAAATTTGGAACTTTTTCATGTGGGGTTACTATTCATGGGTTCTTATTCATGGAGTTACTATTCACGATTCTTATTAAATGAGATTCTTATTCACGATTCTTATTCACGAGTCTTATTAATAAGCGTGAAGTTGTTTTTGTGGAATTTCTATCTTTTGGTGTCGAGATTCTTATTCACGTATCTGGCACACTTATTCACGTATCTGCCTTATTCATAGAAAAATAAAATTTCTTCTTTTTGTCAAAACATCTATTACGGATACTAGCTACGATTGTATCCATGTTTTGATCATTCTTGAATTTTACACCACTATGATTATTTTTGAGGTATTTTTGGGCGTGGATAAAACCAAGTACGAATCCTTAATCCTTAATCCTTGTCATTTTGTTTCCTTTGGATTCGTTTTTTTTAAAAATATTTTCATCATCATCCTCGGTCTTAAATGATGATATTATTGAATATCTTTGGCTGTAGTGCAAAGATGAATGATTTTGAAGAATATCTTTGGCTTTAGTGCAAAGATGAGCAGTGTTTAAATGAACATGATTGGTGATGAATATCTTTGGCACTGTAGTAAAAAGATGAATATTTGATTCGAGATGTATATTGATTGATGTTCTGAGAGATAAAATATTGATGATGATGGACCGTTAAATTCATAGATTATAGCGGAAATAATATTCATATAATAGAAGAGTTACGTAGAATGAAATCTACTATAATCTATGAATTTAGCAGCCCATCATCAATATTGTATCCGTAACATCAATCAATATTCATCTCAAATCAAATATTCATCTTTGCACTACTGCCAAAGATATTCATCAATCATACCAATTCATCTCAACACTGTTCATCTTGCACTAAAGGCCAAAGATATTCATCGATCGTCATAAATGTTCATTTAAACACTGCTCATCTTTGCACTTTCTAAAGCCAAAGATATTCATCGATCGGTCATGTTCATTTAAACACTGTTCATCTTTGACTACTGAGCCAAAGATATTCTTCAGAAATCATTCATCTTTCACACTTTACTGAGGCCAAAGATATTCTTGAAATCATTCATCTTTTGCACTACGGGCCAAAGATATTCAATACTATCATCATTTAAGAGGCGAGGATGATGAAAAATACTTTTTAAAAGCGAATTCGATTGAAACAAAATGACAAATATTATGGATTAAGTACTTTAAACAATCCGAGTTCAAAAATACTTCATAAATAATCATAGTGAAGTAAAATTCAAGAATGATCAAAAACATGGATACAATCAAAGCTAGTATCCGAATAGATATTTTAGACGAAAAAAAAAATTTTCATTTTTCTATGAATGAATAGTCTTGATATTCGTGAATAGTGTCAGATATCGTGAATAGTCTTAGTATCGTGAATAAGTAACTCAGACACCAAAAGATAGAAATTCCACAAAAACATCTTCACGCTTCATGAATAGTACTCGTGAATAGTAACTCGTGAATAGTAACTCATGAATAGTAACTCGTGAATAGTAACTCATGAATAGTAACCCGAGACATGAAAAAGTTCCAAATTTGATAAAAACTTCAGATCAACATTTCAAAGATAATGATATTGAAGAAATAATATCATTCTGAAAAAATAATATCCCTTACCTCAAAGAATCAAGATTGCCGGAAGGAAAGGTCGGAAGTGATCTTTGAATGAAACTTGTCTTTGAGCGAAACTCTCAAAGTATCTAAATACTCACAAAATACGCTCGATAATATAGAGAGAGAGAGAGAAAACTTTGTTTACGGTGTGATTTTCAATTCTAACTTAGCCCTCTATTTATAGAAAATGTTAGCCGCAAAAGCAGACTTGACTGCTACGATGGCTTTACATTACTATTGCCACCCACCACATTTGAAATAAAATTCAGCACATTTTTCACCAACCACAAGTGGGGCCCCTCAATTCTAGAATTTTCCACCAAAATCAATTATAAACCTAATTTTCGAATCAGACACCTCTTAAAATTCACAACAAATCATTCGTGCATTTTTAAGCGGTTCAAAATTTGTGGACATATACTCAACTTATGTATGTATAACATACCCAAAAATTACCACAATCCAGCGGTCGGATTAAAAATTATAACCCCATGATATATCTCAAAACCCACGATTTGATTTTTAACACCTCAATCCAGATAAAATCTTGATAAAACACCTCAACAATAATTTCTTCATTTATAACCACATAAATAAATCAATCATTTATATTCATATAAAATAAATATTTCTTTATCATATGAATCAATAATTAATTATTCATAAATAATATTACTGAGAATCACAATTATAATGACGGTAGTTCGAGGGAAGAGGGGCTTTCAATAAGGATTTCTCCTTCTTGGTGTATGCAATTAGGTGACCAAACCTCTCCTTAGGCAGAACTTTCTAGACATTGCCAATAATGTTATCTAATAATATTATTCAAATAATATGAATTATTGATCGATAATGGGAAATCTTGTGCGGTGACAATTATTGAAACAACAATAATATAAAATACCAACCTTGACAATTATTGAATCAATAAAATAAACTATTGAGCGATAACTCTTTGTAATAATTATTGAGTAGTGCCTTCTTACGTAAGGATCAATAATTCAACAATCTTCATGCAATACCGTGTATTTCTTGTGCAACCGCGCGTATTCTTGTATTTTAACATAGGGTATTCAACGATCTTACTTGGTAACAACTACGTAGTTATTTTTAACCATTTTATATATATTTGTCGTTTTCCTCATCCAATCGCTTTCGTTATGGGGCCCACACATGGTTTGGTGCACGAATCGCATGCGAATATTCCCGACAGCATCTGAATATTCCACGACCAAACGAATATTCCCCGACAACAATGAATATTTTATAACCACTTGCTTATTTTGAAATATTTGCGTATTTAACCCTTAACTATCCACATTAATCAAATCAACCCTTACTATTTCAAAATAATAAATAAAGGAAATTCCTTTTATTTAAAAAATTTGGGGTCTTCAACCTCCCTCCTTATGAAATTTCGTCCTCGAAATTGACGTCACGTACACAGTGTTTGAAAAGGTAAAGATATACCGCTTTCATTTTCGTTTCCAACTCCCAGTCATTTCCTCAATAGCATGGTTTCTCCACAAAACTTTAACTTATGGTATAACCTCGATTACATAGGTCGTGTTTTTTCCTCTACAAAATCTTGGCGGTACCTCCTCGTGACGTTAAGTCTTGGCTATCTCGTCCGGGTTCTAACTTCAATAGCGTGTTTTGGTCGTCCACATATTTACGTAACATCGATACGTAAAAAGCGTTATGAACACGCGTCATACTTGGTGGTAAAAGCGAGTCTATAGGCCACGGTTCCTATTCGATCGAGAATTTCAAATGGATTAATAAATCGAAGGTTTGAGCTTTCCTCACCTCACCGATTCTCGCTTTTAAAATAACAACTTCTTGCACCTCCTTCTTCAAATTCATCGACTCGATTGTGTAGCTTGAACAACTTTAACTTTATCGATTAAAAGTCGATTATACTCGTATATCATCACGTACTCATATATCATCACGTGGGTACCTAGAGTTTTCATCTCCATCTCTATTATTTGTATATTATCTGAAATGAGTCTTTGACAATATCGTACTCGTACTTGTATCGATCTTCTACTCAACTCAACCGTCGGCTACCACGTTCGGTTTTCGAGGATGGCATGGTGAGAACATGTCTTTGAAATGAGTCTCCTCTTGAGTTCTTGAAGCTCTTCCCACATTCCTTGCTCCATTCGAATTTTGTATCTCTACGAGTCAATTTGCGTTAATGGAATAGCGATTCGAGAATATCCTTCAACGAATCTCGATAATAACCAACTAAGCCAGAAAGCTACGTATTTCGATTCTTGACTTAGGTTGCTCTGTTGCGTGACTCATATCCCAATCTTGGATAAGACGTCACAATGACACCTATCGATTTACTTATCGCGCGAATATGGCGTCCCCTACAGAGAGTAAAGCAGGTGAATTCCACAAAGGAAGTCACAAGATAAAGGCTCATGTACCAAATTCTATAGTTGAATTTTAACTCACGAAGTTCAATAGGAGCCATTTGATATGAGATTTTAGAAATGAGTTTTGTCTAGGGTTCAAAGTCGATACAAAATTTAATATCGAGCTTTGGAAGTAAGCCAAGAAATTCTTGAAAATCGTCGGGAAAATCAATAACAACAAGAATATTATTCAAATCGGCGTGTCTTTATTCAAATCCATAACATGGACTAAGAAAACTTGACATCCGTAATAAGCGAATGACTTCATGGCTTGATATGAAAATGTTTGACTACTGATGGTTTGATTGCTTGAGTTGAATAACGAGGTTGCTTAGGAATATGAAAACTATGACCTTACAAAAGCAATCAATTTTGGCATGATGAGTAGTTAACCAATCAATCCCCAAAAGCAAGTATCTTTAAAGAGATAAGGTCAAGCGGGTAAGGTAATGGTGCCAACTTGAATCAAACAAGATTTTTAAACAACGGATGTAATGAAAGTTTCTCTAACGGAGTCTCCATAAATAGGTCAAAGTCTAATTTCTCGTAGTCAAGTTCAAGCGTTGGCGTAAGCAAGAGAGATAAAAGAATGGGTAGAACCAGGGGTATCTAGTAAGGTATAAACATCGTAAGAATTTATAATTAACTAACCCGTGCTAACCGTTCGGGTTCCTCGTATTTTGACCCGGTCACGACAAGCGCTCTTCCAAGAACCGTTGACTTTGACTTTTACGGGACATCCTTTTGAGTCACCGCCTTGCACTAGGTTTCGATATCGTCTGATCTCGGCGATATGTCCTTCTTTTCCACAATTATAGCATACTTTAAGCTGTTGTTAGGCGGTTTGGGTGATATATCCCTCTTTCCGCATTTGTAACATACATCTGATAGATGGTCTTTCTCCTCCCTTGGAACCGATTGCCCTTTGGCGGCCAGCGTCTTCACATGGTCGTTGTTGAATCTCCTCTTTTTAAAATCTCCTCCCAACTCGCTTCTTCTATTTTCATGGCCACGATTACCACCGAGTGGTTCTAGCCTTTGTCAAGTATTCTTCTTTCTCCTTTGGTTATCGTTATTACGATGACTGCTTATCTTTGGTATAATCCACGGTTATGGTCCCTCGGTTGAGCGTACTCGTTATCTCGCTCTAACAATGAGCCACATTTACAACATCTGAATAGAGAAAATTTATGAGAAATGAGATCTTGGCGTATGCGGGTTTCAAACCTCTCGAAACATCCGCGTCATCGTTCCTCATTCTCCACCAAATGAGGTGCTGAACTGGATAACTCATGCAAACTTCGCCTCGTCTTTGGGGACCGTCGTGTTATTCTACTCCGATCTAATAAACTCCACTTCCTTAATATGAATGAATACTTTCGGGGAAGTACTTGTCATTGAACTATTTGAAAGCGTCTCCCATGACATCTTTGAGTGCGTAAATTTGAATGGAGTGCGCTTCCTGATTCCCACCGATGTCTGCCTCGCGCCACGGAACATAAAAGTAGCGAATGGAACTTTACGTTTCCTTCGTGCATCAAGACATCGAATATCTTGGTAATTTGCTTGACCCGTGTTTCCGCCATGATCGGATCGGCTTTCCCGAAGTACGGTGGTCCCGACTCTTTGAGCTGCTTGTTTGTGACCACCGGTGAATTACTATCATTTCCTCCTGTATTTTGAACACGAGTCTCCACAAATGCGATTTTGCATGAGCGCAAAAAGCTTCTAAACATCCCCTCGTTCATCATACGCTTTCGGTGGTGTTATTCACGGGAGGTACATTGCCCGACTGTTGCGCGTTCTCTCCTCGTTGTTAAATACGAGGCATCTCCACGGTCTCATTTACACCACTATTAATATTCTCGATCGACATTCTCAATTCTTGTCATAAAACAAGGGTTAATTAAAGAAATCAATCACATAATATCCCTATATCTTGACCAACTAACAAATAAGCTTAGGTAGGACACCTTTAGCAAAGGATTTACTCGTCTCTCCCCTCTAGTTCTATTCCCAGATCTCGCTTGGAGATCATATCCTAAGCTACGATACAAGTTGTGGCGACCCCAAAATAGGTCCATTCCATCCAACCCATTACGAGTCGCCAAATACATGAGTGCGAAACAACTACAACTTTATTATCACAACAATAAAGCGTGAGTTTAAATACAAATATTATCTTCAGACAATATTTATACTCAAATAAATCCTCATCACATTTATTGATACATTATTTTACAATAATGGTGAGGACTACTAAACAACTCTCTCTAGAACCTTCATTCCATACCCCACTAGTACTCGCATTACATTCTCGCCTCACGAGAAGAAAAATGGAACAACAAGGAAAGGGTGAGCTCAACTAGCCCGATAAAGAATGTTATGACTAAGATAATATACAACAAATTATCGTTAGTCTCCAACGAGGAAAAATCGATAGAATCTGATAGGCAACAAGTTTGGATCAATATTCGCATGCGTGAAATAATAATTCATAGAAGAGTTACGTAGAGAATGAAATCTACTATAATCTATGAATTTAAGGTCCATCATCAATATTTTATCCTGTAACATCAATCGATATTCATCTCAAATCAAATATTCATCTTTTTTACTTCTGAGCCGAAGATATTCATCAATCGGTCGTATTCATCTCAACTTTTGTTCATCTTTGCACTAAAGGCCAAAGATATTCATCGATCGGTCGTATTTCATTTAAACACTGTTCATCTTTGCACTACAGGCCAAAGATATTCATCGATCGATCGTATTCATTTAAACACTGTTCATCTTTGCACTCTGGCCAAAGATATTCTCAGAAATCATTCATCTTTGCTCTACTGCCAAAGATATTCTTCAGAAATCATTCATCTTTGCACTTCTGGGCCAAAGATATTCAATACTATCATCATTTAAGGCGAGGATGATGAAAATACTTTTAAAGAGCGAATTCGATTGAAACAAAATGACAAATATTATGGATTAAGTATTTTACTTTGTTTTTATCCAGTTCAAAAATACTTCATAAATAATCATAGTGAAGTAAAATTCGAGAATGATCAAAACATGGATACAATCAAAGCTAGTATCCGAATAGATATTTTAGGCGAAAAGAAAAATTTTCATTTTTGGGTGAATAGTCTTAGTATATCGTGAATAGTCTTAGTATCGTGAATAGTCTTAGTATCGTGAATAGTAACTCAGACACAAAAGATAGAAATTCCAAAAAAAACATCTTCACGCTTCATGAATAGTACTTCGTGAATAGTAACTCGTGAATAGTAACTCATGAATAGTAACTTCGTGAATAGTAACTCATGAATAGTAACCCAGAGCATGAAAAAGTTCCAAATTTGATAAAACTACGGATCGACATTTGACATAATGATATTGAAGAAATAATATCATTTGAAAAAAAATAATATCCTTACCTCGAAAGAATCGAGTGCCGGAAGGAAAGGTCGGGAAGTGATCTTTGAATGAAACTTATCTTGAGCAACAACTCTCAAAGTATCTAAATACTCACAAAATCGCTCGATAATATAGAGAGAAAGAGAAAACTTTGTTTACGGTGTGATTTTCAATTCTAACAGCCCTCTATTTATAGGAAAATGTTAGCCGTAGAAGCGGACTTGACTGCTACACGATGGCTTTTACTGCTTACTATTGCCACCCACCACATTTGAAATAAAATTCAGCACATTTTTCACCAACCACAAGTGGGGCCCACTCAATTCTAGAATTTTCCACCAAAATCAATTATAAACCTAATTTTCGAATCAGACACCTCTTAAAATTCACAACAAATCATTCGTGCATTTTTAACGGTTCAAAATTTGTGGACATATACTCAACTTATGTATGTATAACATACCCAAAAATTACCACAATCAAGCGGTCGGATTAAAAATTATAACCCATGATATATCTCAAAAACCCACGATTTGATTTTTAACACCTCAATCAGATAAAATCTTGATAAAACACCTCAACAATAATTTCTTCATTTATAACCACATAAATAAATCCATCATTTATATTCATATAAAATAAATATTTCTTTATCATATGAATCAATAATTAATTATTCACAAATAATATTCTGAGAATCACATTTATAATGACGGTAGTTCCAGGAAGAGGGGCTTTCGATAAGGATTTCTCTCTTCTTGGCGGCATGATTAGGTGACCAAACCTCTCCTTGAGCGCGAACTTTCTAAACATTGCCAATAATGTTATCTAATAATATTATTCAAATAATATGAATTATTGATCGATAATGGGAAATCTTGTGCGGTGACAATTATTGAAACAATGATAATATAAAATATCAATATGACAATTATTGAATCGATAAAATAAACTATTGAGCGGTAACTCTTGTAAAAATTATTGAGTAGTGCCTTCTTACGTAAGGATCGATAATTCAACAATCTTTAATGCTGTCTGGTGTCTTCTTTAATGCGACAGCGTATTCTTGTATTTTAACCACGGGTATTCAGCGATCTTACTTGGTAACAACTACGTAGTTATTTTTAACCAAATTTATATATATTTGTCGTTTTCCTCATCCAATCGCTTTTAGTTATGGGGCCCACACATGCATTTGCTTGTGATGTAAATGCGAATATTCCCTGAAGCGATGCGAATATTCCACGACCAAACGAATATTCCCAAGCAACAATGAATATTTTATAACCACTTGCTTATTTTGAAATATTTGCGTATTTAACCCTTAACTATCCACATTAATCAAATCAACCCTTACTATTTCAAAATAATAAATAAAGGAAATTCCTTTTATTTAAAAAATTTGAGGTCTTACAATATTGATCGAAACTTGTTTGTCTATTGTATTCTATCGATTTTTCCTGTTGAAGACTAACGATAATTTGTTGTATATTATCTTAGTCGTAATATTCTTCTTGGGCTAGTTGAGCTCACCCTTTTCCTTGTTGTTCCATTTTTCTTCTCGGGGAGGCGAGAATGTAGCGAGTACTTAGTCGGGGTATGGAATGAAGATTCTAGAGAGAGTTGTTTAGTAGTCCTCACCATTTTTATAAAATAATGAATCAATAATGTGATGAGGATTTATTTGAGTATAGATATTGTACAGAAGATAATATTTGTATTCAAACTCACAGTATTTTTCTTGTTGTAATAATAAAGTTGTAGTTGTTTACATGTACCATGTATTTGGCAACTCGAGAATGGGTGTTGTATACCTATTTTGGGGGCGTCGCGGTTATTGTATATCGAGCTTAGGGATATGATCTCTGGCGAAGATCGGGGAATAGAACTAGGAGGGAGAGGCGAGAGTAAATCCTTTGTTAGTGTGTCTACTAAGCTTATTTGTTAGTTGGTCGGTATATAGGGATATTATGTGATATATTGATTTCCTTAATTAACCCTTATTTTATGGCAAGTATTTGAGAATGTCGATTGAGAATATTAATGATGGAGTAAATGAGGCCAGTGGAGATGCTGTCTTCCTGACGAGGAGAGCGTGCAACAGTGGTAATGTTCTCTCTGTGAACAACACCACTGAAAGCGAGATGATGAGCGAGGGGATGTTTAGAAGCTTTTTGCGATTCATGCAAAATCGAGACGAGGAGACTTCGTGTTCAAAATCTGAGGAGAAAATGATAGCGATTCACAGTGGTCACGACCCAGCGATCAAAGAGTTGGGACCACGAGTGCAGGGAAGCCGGATCCGATTAAAGGCGAGGCGTGGGTCAAACAAATTACCAAGATATTCGATGTCTTGGGATGCGCGGAGAACGAAAGTTCCATTCGCCACCTTTATGTTTAAAGTGGCGAAGCGATTCTTGGTGGGAAATCGTGAAGCGTACCCATCATTTACCTTTCGGCATGTCGTGGGAGGCGTTTGAAGCAGTTCAATGACAAGTACTTCCACGAAAGTATTCGTCGTATGAAGGAAGTGGAGTTTATTAGACTAGAAGCGAATAACATGGCGGTGTCCCGATCTGGCGAAGTTCGCGGAGTTATCGAGTTTGCACCTCATTTGGTGGAGAATGAGGAGCGTATGTGGCGGATGTTTACGAGAGGTTTGAAACCGGCGTACGTCGGTATCTCATTTCTCATAAATTTTCTCTCTATTCGGATGTTGTCAATAGGGCTCGATTGTTAGGCGAGATAACGAAATACGTTCAATGGGGACCATAACCGAGGATCATCAAGAAGATAGCGATCATCGAATAACGATAACCGGCGGAGAAAGAAGAATCTGAAGACAAAAGCGGTAACCACTACGGTGGTAATCGTGGCCATGAAAATAAAAGAAGCGAGTCGGGAGGAGATTTTAAAAGAGGAGATTCAACAACGACCGTGTGAAGGCGTCGGCACCTATAGCAACTAGTTTTAAGGGAGGAGAAGCGACCACCGGTCGTATGTATGTTACAAATCACGGGAAAGAGGACATATCATTAAAAGCTTGCAGCAGTTTAAGGTATGCTATAGTTGTGGAAAGGAAGGACATATCGCTCGAGATTATACGATAGCGAAACCTAGTTCAGTGAGGGACGGTGACTCAAAAGATCATGTCGAGAAAAGTCAAAGTCAGCGATTAGGGAAGGCGTTTGTCGTGATGGGGTCAAAATCAAGGAACCCGACGAAGTTAGCACGGGTTAGTCAATTATAAATTCTTGCTTGAAGTATATACCTTACTAGATATCGGTTCTACCCATTCTTTTCTCTCTCTTACTTGCGCTCAGCGTTTAAACTTGACTCAGGAGAAATTAGACTTTGACTATCTGTGGAAACTCAGTTAGGAGAAACTTTCATCATATCCTTTGTTTATAAATCTTGCTTGATTCGAGTTGGCACTATCACATTACACGTTAACCTTATTTCTATAGAGATATTTGTTTTGATGTGATTTTAAGGTTAACTACTCATCATGCGAAATTGATTATTTTCGTAAGGTTGTTAGTTTTCATATTCCTAAGCAACTGTTATTGAATTCAAGCAATCAAACCATTGTAGTCAAACATTTTCATATCAAGCCATGAAGTCATTCGTTTATTACGGATGTCAAATTTTCTTAGTCCATGTTATGGATTTGAATAAAGACACGTCGATTTAAATAATATTCTGTTGTTATTGATTTTTCACGGCGTATTTTACGAAGAATTTCTTGGCTTACTCCCAAAGCACGATATTAAATTTTGTATCGACTTTGAACCCGGTACAAAACTCATTTCTAAAATCTCATATCGAATGGCTCTATTGAACTTGAGAGTTAAAAATTCAACTATAGAATTTGGTACGAGCCTTTATCTTGTGACTTCCTTTGTGGAATTCACTAAGCGAACTCTCTGTAGGGGGCGTCATATTAGATGCGATAAAAGCGATAGGTGTCATTGTGACGTCTTATCCAAGATTGGGATATGAGTCGCGATTGAGAGCAACCTAAGTCGATAATCGAAATCGTAGCTTTCTGAAGCTTAGTTGGTTATTATCGGAGATTCGTTGAAGGATATTCTCGAATCGCTATTAGATTAACTTAGGGTGACTCGAAAAGATACAAAATTCGTATGGAGCGAGGAATGCGAGAAGATTTTCCAAGAGCTCGAGGCGACTCATTTTTTACATATTCTAACCATCTGATCTTGGAAGCGAGCGTGGTAGGTGACGCGTTGAGTAGAAGATCATATCTGCGAGGAGCGAGTGCGATGATGTCAAGTATCTGCGCGTAGAGCCAACTTTAATAGAAAAAGTTAAGGTTGCTCGAGCCAGCAGGCCGGAGGCGATCGTATGAAGAAGAAGTCTGAAGGAGCTATTAGGGCGAGAATTGATGAAGAAGGAATACTTGAGTCCACTCTAGACTTTGTGTTCTAACGACTCGATTTGAAGAACAAGATTATGATGGAGGCACCACAATACACCATTTGCAATCCATCACAGGAGTACCAAAATGTATTATGATCTTGACATACATTTTGGTGGAAGCAATATGAGGAGAGAGATCGCGTAGTTTATCTCGATGTGTTTAACTTGCCAACACGTGTAAAGGCGGAGCATCTTGTACCTAAGGGTCCATTGCAACCACTTGAGATTAGGAATGGAAGTGGGAACACATTACTATGGATTTCGTTACGGGTCTTTCTACGGTTTCTCAAGGCATCAATGCTATTTGGGTTATTGTTGATAGATTAACCAAGTCTCGCTCATTTCTTCCCGTCTGAGAGACTTATTCCTTGAGCGTCTTTCTCGTATATGCGTAAATGAGATTGTGAGATTGCATGGCATGCCGGTATCCATAGTTTTAGATCGTGACCCAAGATTCACTTCATGATTTTGGGTTAGTTTGTAGAAAGCTATGAGCGCAATTTACGATTAGGTTTGGTATACCATCCTCAAGCGGATGGGCAATCGAAAGGACTACTCAAACTCTTGAAGATATATTAAAACTACGTGTCCTAGATTTCAAAGGAAGTTGGGATAAGTACTTGCCATTGGTGGAATTCTCATACAACAATAGTTATTAAACAAATATAGGCATGGTTCCATTGAAGCATTATATGGACAAAATGTCGTTCTCGATATGTTGGGATGAGGTGGGTGAAGCAACATTGTTGGGACTAGAGTTAGTACGTATGACTAATGATTGACAACAACGTATACAAAAGCGGCACAAGATCGACAAAAGAGTTATGCGAATCTTCATCGAAAGGGCGTGGAATTTAGTGTAGGGGATCATGTATTGTTGCGAGTTGCTCCATGGAAGGGAGTTACAAGATTTGGGAAGAGAGGAAAGCTCGATCCACGATTTATCGGTCCATTTTAAATTCTTGATGAGAGTAGGAAATGTAGCCTATAGACTTGCGTTACCTCAAGAGTATGTCTCGTGTTCATAATGTGTTTCACATATCATGCTTCGTAAATATGTGAAAGACCGAACCACGTTATTGAGTTAGAACCAGGACGAGATAGCAGAAGACTTAGCGTATGAGGAGGTACTATCAAGATTTTGGATAGGAAGAAGCATGTCCTACTGCATGAAAGGTTATACCACAAGTTAAAGTTTTGTGGAGGAATCATGCTATATAGGAAATGACACAGGAATTGGAAACAAAATGAAAGCGAGGTATCCTCACCTTTCAAAAAACACCAGTCGTCGTCGATTTCGAGGACGAAATTTCATAAGGAGGGAGGTTGTAAGACCCGAAATTTTTAAATAAAAGGAATTTCCTTTATTTTGAAATAGTAAGGGTTGATTTGATTAATGTGGATAGTTAAGGGTTAAATCATAAATATTTCAAAATAAGCAAGTGGTTATAAAATATTCATTGTTGTCGGGGAATATTCGTTTGGTCGTGGAATATTAAATCTTTGTCGGGGAATATTAAATGCAGCATTGGTATGACCATATGTGGGCCCCATGTGAAAGCGATTGGATGAAGAAAGCGACAAATATAAGTTGTTTTTAAATAGCAGGCGTAGTTGTTCTAGATTATCTTTGTTGGAATACCGGTGGTTAAAAACACACTGTCTGGCGTTGTTGACAAGTAGGCACGGTATTGCACCAATTATTGATTCTTACGTGAAGAAGGCACTACTCAATAATGGTTTACGATAATTCTTATTCGATATTTTATTGAGTTAATAATTCTTTGTGTTGATATTTTATATTCTTTGTTGTTTTGATAATTGTCATTTACGGTATCTTTCATTATCGAAGCAATAATTCATATTATCTGAATAATATTATTAGATAACATTATTGTCAATGTCTAGAAAGTTACATACAGGAGAGGTTTGGTCATCTAATTGCGGCCAAGAGATGAAGAAATTCTTATTGGAAAGCCCCTCTTTCTGAGGAAGCTGCTGGTTGTCAATATTGTGATTACGTAATATTATTTGTGAATAATTAATTATTGATTTATATGATGAGGAAAATATTGATTTTATGTGGATATAGATGGAGAAAATTTTTAAAATGACAATTGTTGAAAATTAATATTTTATCTTTTTACGATAAAATAATTCATTTAAATATATTATTTTAATAATATATTAGCTTGGTGATATTTTACAATGAATGTGGGATATATGAGTATATGAGGAGGAAGAGTATTTTTGTGGCATTAAATGTTTAACACATGTTTTGTGTGTTGGTGGACACAATTATTGGTAGAAATTTGATTATAGCTTTTGTAAAATCGCTTGGTTTGTGGATTTGGTCGATTTTTGTTTGGAATTTGAAAAAACTTTCTTCTGGAAAGTTGTAGAGAATTGAATTTCCTATAAAAACTCATGAGATTCGAATTTTCTGATGAAAGGGCTATTTATTATGAATTATTGAAGTTAGAAGCTCAAGAAATAATTGATTTTTGGGAGTTTAAATTATTTTTGTTAAGAAAAACGTTTTTTGTATTTTTTGGATATCATTAACATATGTGGCTGGTGTTTTGACCAAAAGGTGGGCTAAGGAAAATTTGTATAATTATATTAATATTATATTAAATTTTACGCTTTGGTGTTCTAGCATTTTCTATAAATAGGGTCTTGGGTTAGAATTGAAAATCACACCGTAAGCTGAAGTTTTCTCTATTTCTCTCTCGATATTTTGGCGTATTCTTGTGAGTATTTTGAGTATACTTTGAGTATTGCTAGGCGGTGCAAGTTCCTTGACCTTATACGGTATTACAAGTAGAAATCTTGATCTTTCGAGGTAAGGGATATTATTTTTTTGTAATGATATTATTTCTTCAATATCATTATCTTTGAAATGTTGATCTGAAGTTTTATCAAATTTGGAACTTTTTCATGTAAGGGTTCGGGGTTATTTATTCATGAGTTCTTATTCATGAGTTCTTATTCACGAGTTCTTATTCATGAGTTCTTATTCACGAGTTCTTATTCACGAGTACTATTATTAAATGAAGCGTGAAGATGTTTTTGTGGAATTTCTATCTTTTGGTGTCGAGATTACTTATTCACGATATCTGGCCTTATTCACGTATCTGACCTTTATTCACGATATCGACCATTATTCATAGAAAAATAAAATTTCTTCTTTTGTCCAAAAATATCTATTACGGATACTAGCTTTCGATTGTATCCATGTTTTGATCATTCTTGAATTTTACACCACTATGATTATTTTTGAGGTATTTTTGGGCGTGGATAAAACCAAGTCTACGAATCCTTAATCCTTAATCCTTGTCATTTTGTTTCCTTTGGATTCGTTTCTTTAAAAATATTTTCATCATCCTCGGTCTTAAATGATGATATTATTGAATATCTTTCTTTGGCAAAGATGAATGATTTCTGAAGAATATCAGATGAATGATTTCATGAAGAATATCTTTGGCACAGTAGTGCAAAGATGAGCAGTGTTTAAATGAACATGACGGTGATGAATATCTTTGGCACTGTAGTGTAAAGATGAATATTTGATTCGGATGTATATTGATTGATGTTACTGAGGATAAAATATTGATGATGGATTATTAAATTCATAGATTATAGTAGATTTCATTCTCTACGTAACTCTTACATGAATTATTATTTTCATTGCGAATATTGATCCGAAACTTGTTGTCTATTGTATTCTATCGATTTTCCACTGTTGAAGACTAACGATAATTTGTTGTATATTATCTTAGTCATAATATTCTTTCTTGGGCTAGTTGAGCTCACCCTTTTCCTTGTTGTTCCATTTTTTTTCTTCTCGGGAGGCGAGAATGTAGCGAGTCTTAGTCGGGGTATGGAATGAAGATTCTAGAGAGAGTTGTTTAGTAGTCCTCACCATTTTGTAAAATAATGAATCAATAATGTGATGAGGATTTATTTGAGTATAGATATTGTCAGAAGATAATATTTGTATTCAAACTCACAGTTTCTTGTTGTAATAATAAAGTTGTAGTTATTTTACATACCATGTATTTGGCGACTCGAGAATGGGTGTTGTGTATACCTATTTTGGGGCGTCACGATTACTTATTCATGAGTTACTATTCACGAGTTACTATTCATGAGTTACTTATTCACGATTCTTATTCACGAGTACTATTAATGAAGCGTGAAGATTTTTTTGTGGAATTTCTATCTTTTGGTGTCTGAGTTACTATTCACGTATCTCACGACTTTATTCACGATATCTGACTTTATTCACGAATCACGAAGACTATTCATAGAAAAATGAAAATTTTTCTTTTAAATCTAAAATATCTATTCGGATACTAGCTTTGATTGTATCGATGTTTTAATCATTCTTGAATTTTACACCCCTATGATTATTTTTTGAGGTATTTTTGGACGTGGATAAAACAAAAAATCTGAATCCTTAATCCTTAATCCTTGTCATTTTGTTTCCTTTGGATTCGTTTCTTTAAAAATATTTTCATCATCTTGATCTTAAATGATGATATTATGGAATATCTTTGGCACTGTAGCAAAAGATGAATGATTCTGAAGAATATCTTTGGCGTGTAATGCAAAGATGAGCAGTGTGTTTTGATGAACATGACCCGGTGATGAATATCTTTGGCTGTAGTGCAAAGATGAATATTTGATTCGGATGTATGTTGATTGATGTTCTGAGGATAAAAGATGATTGAGCGAACTTTTAAATTCATACATAGAAGATAGTAGTTCCATTCTCTACTTAACTCTTCTAATGAATTATTATTTCATTGCTTGAAGATTGATTTAAAACCGGTTGTTTATTATATTCTATTAGATTTTTCCTTTGTTGAAGACTAACGATAATTTGTTGTATATTATCTTAGTCATAATATTCTTCTTCGGGCTAGTTGAGCTCACCCTTTTCCTTGTTGTTCCATTTTTTCTTCTCGGGGAGGCGAGAATGTAGCGAAGTCTTAGTCGGGGTATGGAATGAAGGTTCTAAAGAGAGTTGTTTAGTAGTCCTCACCATTTTTGTAAAATAATGTATCGATAATTATGATGGGGATTTATTTGCGTGTAGATATTATGCAGATAGCAATATCTCGTATTTAAACTCACAAGATATATGTATATGTATGTCGTATTTTGCCACGACATATGTATTAATAAAGTTGTAGTTATTTATGTACCATGTATTTGGCGACTCAGAATGGGTTGGATGGAATGGACCTATTTTGGGGGCGTCGCGGTTTGGTATCGAGCTTAGGGATATGATCTCTGGCGGAGATCGGGGAATAGAACTAGGAGGGAGGCGAGTAAATCCTTCGCTAGTGTGTCCTACCTAAGCTTATTTGTTAGTTAGTTAGTATATAGGGATCTTATGTGATATATTAATTTCCTTAATTAACCCTTGTTTTTATATGGTATTTGAGAATGTCATTTGAGAATATTAATGATGGAGTAAATGAGACCGTGGAGATGCTGTATTTACCAACGAGGGAGAGCGTGTAACTGTGGTGACAATCTACCTCCTGTGAACAACACCATTGAAAGCGAGATGATGAGCGAGGGATGTTTAGAAGCTTTTTACGATTCATGCAAAATCAAACGAGGGAGACTCGTGTTCAAAATCTGAGGAAGAAATGATAGCAATTACCGGGTGGTCACAATGAAGCAGTTCAAAGAGTTGGGACCACGAGTGCGAGAAAGCGGATCCGATTAAAGGCGGAAACATGGGTCAAGCAAATTACCAAGATATTCGATGTCTTGGGATGCATGGAGGAACAGAAGGTTCCATTCGCCACCTTTATGTTAAAAGTGGCGAAGCGGATCTTTGGTGGGAGTCGTGAAGCGTACCCATCCGGCCCATATTCAAAGATGTCTTGGGAGACATTTCAGAATTATTTAATGACAAATACTTTCCGAAAGTGTTCGTCTATATGAAGGAAGTGGAGTTTATTAGATGGGAGCGAGAACAATATGGCGGTGTCTCAATGACGAGGCAAAGTTTGCGAGTTATCGAGTTTGCACCTCATTTGGTGGAGAATGAGGAGCGATGACGCGGATGTTTCTTAGAGGTTTGAAACCGGCGATACGTCGATATCTCATTTCTCATAAATTTTCTCTTTATTCGAGGATGTTGTAAAGCAGGCTCAATTATTAGAAGCGAGATAACGAAGTACGGTCAATTGAGGACCACAACCGAGGATCGTATCGCAGAGATAGCGATCAACGAGAATAATGATAACCGGCGGAGAAAGAAGAAATGAGATAAAAGCGGTAACCACTCTGGTGGTAATCGTGGCCATGAAAATAGAAAAAGCGAGTCGGGAGGAGATTTTAAAAGAGGAGATTCAACAACGACCATTTGAAGGCGTCGGCGCCTTGAAGCAACTAGTTCCAAGGAGGAGAAAGACCACCGGTCGTATGTTACAAAATGCGGGAAAGAGGGACATATCATCAAACCGCCACAACAGATTTAAGGTATGCTATAATTGTGGAAAAGAATGACATATTGCTCGAGATTATGCGATATCGAAACCCAGATCCGGCGGAATGGTGACTCAAAAGGATGTCCCGAAAAGTCAAAGTCAAGCGGTTCTGGAAGAAGCGTTTGTCGTGGCCGGTCAAAATGCGAGGAACCCGAACGAAGTTAGCATGGGTTAGTTAATTATAAATTCTTGCGAAGTTTATACCTTACTAGAATCGGTTCTACCCATTCTTTTATCTCTCTTGCTTTGCGCTCAGCGTTTGAACTTGACTACGGAGAAATCGGACTTTGACCTATTTATGGAGACTCGTTAGGAGAAACTTTCATTACATCCGTTGTTTAGAAATCTTGCTTGATTCAGGTTGGCACTATCACATTACTGTTAACCTTATTTCTATAGAGATATTTGCTTTTGATGTGATTTTAAGGTTAACTACTCATCATTGCCAAAATTGATTTCTTTCGTAAGGTTGTTAGTTTTCATATTCCTAAGCAACTTTGTTATTTAATTCAAGCAACTAAACCATTAAAATCAATCATTGTCATCTCTAATCATAAAGCTATTCGTTTATTGAAAAGCGGATGTCAAGTTTTCTTAGTCCATGTTATGGATTTGAATAAAGACACGTCGATTTGAATAATATTCTGTTGTTATTTATTTTCTGACGTATTTCTGAAGAATTTCTTGGCTTACTCCCAAAGCTCGATATTAAATTTTGTATCGACTTTGAACCCGGTACAAAACTCATTTCTAAAATCTCATATCGAATGGCTCTATTGAACTTGAGGAGTTAAAAATTCAACTATAGAATTTGGTACTGAGCCTTTATCTGGTGACTTCCTTTGTGGAATGCTGAAGCGAGACTCTCCGTAGGGGACACCATATTCGATGCGATAAGTAAAGCGATAGGTGTCATTGTAACGCTTATCAAGGTTAGGATATGAGTCACGGTTGAGAACAACCTAAGTCGGTGAATCGAAATACGTAGCTTTCAGGCTTAGTTGGTTATTATCGGAGATTCGTTGAAGGATATTCTCGAATCGCTATTCCATACTTTGGTGACTCGTAGAGATACAAAATTGAATGGAGGAACTATCTATATGGGGAGAAAGTGGAGATATATTCGGACCATAAAAGCCTTAAATATTTCTTCACTCAAAAGAACTCAACATCGCGGCGTGACGTTGGCTCGAGCTATTGAAAAGACTACGACCACACTATTCAATACCATCCCGGTAAAAGCGAACGTGGTAGTGACGCGTTGAGTAGAAGATCATATGCGAGGAACGAGTGCGATGATGTCAAGTATCACGCGTAGAGCCAACTTTAATAGAAAAAGTTAAGGTTGCTCAAGCCACCAACCCGGAGGTGATCGTATGAAGAAGAAAGTACAAGAAGGAGCTATTCAAAGCGAGAATTGATGAAGAAGGAATACTTGAGTCCACTCTAGACTTTGTGTTCTAACGACTACGATTTGAAGTACAAGATTATGATGGAGGCACACAATACACCATTTGCAATCCATCTGGAAGTACTAAAATGTATCGTGATCTTGACATACATTTTGGTGGAACAATATGAAGAGAGAGATTGCAAAGTTTATCTCAATGTGTTTAACTTGTCAGCGTGTAAAGCGGAGCATCTAGTACCTAAGGGTCCGTTGCAACCACTTGAGATTCCAAAATGGAAGTGGGAACACATTACCATAGATTTCATTACGGGTCTTCCCTACGGTTTCTCAAGGCATCAATGCTATTTGGGTTATTATTGATAGATTAACCAAGTCCGCTCATTTCTTGCCGTCACGGAGACTTATTCCTTGAACGTCTTGCTAGTATGTCACGTGAATGAGATTGTAAGGTTGCATGGCATGCCTGTATCCATAGTTTGGATCGTGACCCAAGATTCACTTCAAGATTTTGGGTTAGCTTGCAAAAAAGCTATGGCAGCGCAGATTTGCGATTTAGTTTAGCGCATACCATCCCCAAAGCGGACGGACAATCGAGAGAGGACTATTCAAACTCTTGAAGATTTATTAAGACTCGTGTCCTAGACTTCAAGGGCGGTTGGGATAAGTATTTACCATTGGTGGAATTCTCCTACAACAACAACAGTTATCGAGCGCAAGTATAGGTGTGGCTCCATTTGAAGCATTATATGGACGAAAATGTCATTCTCCAATATGTTGGGATGAGGTGGGTGAAGCAACATTGTTGGGACCCGAGTTAATACGTATGACTACCGAAAAGATCTAAATGATTCAAGAATGTATACAAACGGCACAAGATCGACAAAAGAGTTATGCGGATCTTCATCGAAAGAACGTGGAATTTAGTGTAGGGGATCATGTATTATTGCGAGTTGCTCCATGGAAAGGAGTTACAAGATTTGGGAAGAGAGGAAAGCTCAATCCACGATTTATTGGTCCATTTCAAATTCTTGACCGAGTAGGAAATGTAGCCTATAGACTCGCGTTACCTCAAAAGTATGTCTCGTGTTCATAATGTGTTTCACATATCGTACTTCGTAAATATGTGAAAGACCGAACCACGTTATAGAGTTAGAACCGACGAGATAGCCAAGACTTAACGTGTGAGGAGGTACTGTCAAGATTTTGGATAGGAAGGAGCATGTCCTACGTCTGAAAGGTCATACCACAAGTTAAAGTTTTGTGGAGGAATCATGCTATAGAGAAATGACACAGGAATTGGAAGCGGAAATGAAAGCGAGGTATCCTCACCTTTTGAAAAACACCAGAATGCGTCACGTCGATTTCGAGGACGAAATTTCATAAGGAGGGAGGTTGTAAGACCCCAACTTATTATTAATGAAATTTAATTTTCTCAATTTATTATTTTGAAATAGTAAGGGTTGATGTGATTAATGTGGATAGTTAGGGGTAAAATACGCAAATATTTCAAAATAAGCAAGTGGTTATAAAATATTCATTGTTGTCGGGGAATATTCGTTTGGTCGTGGAATATTCAGATCTTTGTCGGGGAATATTAAATGACTGACAGTAGCGACCATGTGTGCCCCATAACGAAAAGTGATTGGATGAAGAAAGCGACAAATATAAGTTGGTTAAAAATTACAGGCGTAGTTATTACCAATTAATCTTTGTTAAAATACTCGGTGGGTTTAAAAACACGAGTAGACACGGTATTGCACCAATTATTGATTCTTACGTGAAGAAGACACTACTCAATAATGGTTACGATAATTCTTTATTCGATATTTTATTGAGTTAATAATTCTACTGCGTTGATATTTTATATTCTTTGTTGTTTGAATAATTGTCATTACACAAGTATTTTTTATTATCGAAGCAATAATTCATATTATCTGAATAATATTATTGGATAACATTATTGGCAATGTCTAGAAAGTTCTGTCTAAGGAGAGGTTTGGTCACCTAATTGCTTGGCCAAGAATGAGAAATTCTTATCGAAAGCCCCTCTTCCTCGAGGAGCGCTTAGTTGTCAATAATGTGATTACATAATATTATTTGTGAATAATTAATTATTGATTTATATGATGAGGAAAATATTGATTTTATGTGGATATAGATGGAGAAAATTTTTAAAATGACAATTGTTGAAAATTAATATTTTATCTTTTACGATAAAATAATTCATTTAAATATATTATTTTAATAATATATTAACGGTGATATTTTTACAACGAATGTGGGATATATGAGTATACGAGGAGGAAGAGTATTTTTGTTGCAATAAATGTTTAAAACATGTTAAACATGACGGTGGACCCAATTTCTTGGTGAAATTTGTTTATAGCACAGTAAATTGTCCGTATGTGGATTTGGTCAATTTCATTTGGAATTTGGAAAACTTTCTTCCGCAAAGTTGTAGAGAATTGAATTTCCTATAAAAAGTCGCGAGATTCGAATTTTCTGATAAAATGGCTATTTATTATGAATTATTGAAGTTCGAAGTTCAAATAATTGATTTTTAGAAGTTTTATTTATTTTATTAATAAAAATGTTTTTTATATGTTGTGGGCATATTTAACATGTGCATGGTGGCTGAATTCAGATTCAAGATGTGGGCGTATGAATTTTGTTTATATATAATATTATTATATTCAATTTTACGCTTTGGTGTTCTAAGCAATTTCTATAAATAGGGTCTTGGGTTAGAATTGAAAATCACACGATTTAACTCAAGTTTTCTCTCTATATTATCGAGTGTATTCTTGTGAGAATTTTGAGTATACTTTGAGTATTGTTATACGGTCAAGTTCAAGTCATAGCCTATATCAGGTGTTTCAACTAGAAATCACATGCTTTTCGAGGTAAGGGATGTTATTTTCTTCTCAAATGATATTATTTCTTCAATATCATTATCTTTGAAATATTGGTTGGAACTTTTTATCAAATTTGGAACTTTTTCATGTGGGAGTTACTATTCATGAGTTCTTATTCACGAGTTCTTATTCACGAGTACTATTAATGAAAGCGTGAAGATGTTTTTTTGTGGAATTTCTATCTTTTGGTGTTTGAGTTACTATTCACGTGATCGACCTTATTCACGATATCTGAGACTATTCACGAATCACGGACTATTCAATAGAAAAATGAAAATTTTTCTTTTCGTCTAAAATATCTATTCGGATACTAGCTTTGATTGTATCAATGTTTTAATCATTCTTGAATTTTACACCCTATGATTATTTTTGAGGTATTTTTGGACGTGGATAAAACAAAGTACGAATCCTTAATCCTTAATCCTTGTCATTTTGTTTCATTGGATTCGTTTCTTTAAAAATATTTTCATCATCTTCGGTCTTAAATGATGATATATTATGAATATCTTTGGCTTCAGAGGCAAAGATGAATGATTTCTGAAGAATATCTTTGGCCCGTAATGCAAAGATGAACAGGTGTTTTGATGAACATGACCAACTGATGAATATCTTTGGCCTGTAGTGCAAAGATGAATATTTGATTCCAGATGTATGTTGATTGATGTTACAGGGATAAAAGATAGACGACGAACTTTTAAATTCATACATAGAAGATAGTAGTTCCATTCTCTACTTAACTCTTCTAATGAATTATTATTTTCGCTGCGAAGATTGATTTAAAACTGGTTGTCTATTATATTCTATTAGATTTTTCCCTGTTGAAGACTAACGATAATTTGTTGTATATTATCTTAGTCATAATATTCTTTACTGGGCTAGTTGAGCTCACCTTTTCCTTGTTGTTCCATTTTTTTCTTCTCGGGGAGGCGAGAATGTAAATGAAAGTACTTAGTCGGGGTATGGAATGAAGGTTCTAGAGAGTTGTTTAGTAGTCCTCACCATTTTGTAAAATAATGTATCAATAATTATGATGGGGATTTATTTGCGTGTAGATATTGTCTAGATAGCAATATCTGTATTTAAACTCATAGTATATATGTTGTCGTATTTTGCACGACAAATGTATTAATAAAGTTGTAGTTATTTCTGTACCATGTATTTGGCGACTCAGAATGGGTTGGATGGAATGGACCTATTTTGGGGGCGTCACAATAAACACACCATGATCTAGAGCGACTGACATTCCTTGTCAGAACATAAAATTTTTCTCAAGAACAGTTTTTGAAAAACATAATTTTTACCCACTTTGATGCTATGGATCCATCATGGATCATCATAGATTAACTAAAAACATATTATAACACACATTTAAACACTTAAACACAAAAATTTCTTAAGCAACAAAGATCAAAGTTAACATTTGATTTATACCTTTCTAGCTTTGATTCTTGATCTTAACCCTCCAATTTGCTTATGGTTGATCTAGGGCTGGTAATATGACTGTTTTACTAGCAATTTTCGGAGGTTCTTGTATGAGGGAGAGTTGGTAGGAGCTTGGAGAGAAAATAAGTAAAATAGCACACTTTCTCTCTCTCAATCTTATATATATTGCTTAGATGCATGAACTTGCTTGTTGTGCTGTCAAATGGAGTGTCAAATGGCTGAGATTTTGAGCCACCAAGTCAACAAAGTTGGTGACCAACTAAAGTTATAGCCACAATTGCAAGTTAGCTTACTAAAAATGTAAAAAGGGTATTATGGTCATTTGTAAAATACAATTAAATGGTATTTTTGACATTCTCCAAACCCTTAGGGTTTAACCCTAAGGTTTTAGCACTAAGGTTTTAAAACAATAACTTTCCCCAATTTTCAAATTAGGGTCTACAAATTAGAAAATAAAATTTCTAAAATACAATTAGGGTTTCTAAAATAGAAAATTAATATACTAAAAATATAATTAGGGTTTTCTAATCATATTTAAGTTTAATAAACACAGTAGTCTTACCCATTAGGATTAGGGTTTCGTAATTTAGGGTTTATAATTCTCGGTTTTGAAATTAGGGTTTCCCGACGTACAATTAGGGTTTTTAACTGTACAATTGATTTTCTAAATCTAAGATTAAGGTTTCTAATCCCTTATTAGGGTTTATTACTTACAAACCTTATCCAGTCAAACATTGGTCAATATTTCTATACAATCCAAACACATAATCAATAATATAATTATTTTAATTGTATTTTCAATCAAATCCCTATTCGAAAATTAGGGTTAGGGTTTCTAAAGCTGTTAAGCACAACTATACTCTATTTTTCCCAGTCAATACACATATTGACTAATTCTTGAGACTTGTCTCACAGATATACAGTACAAGATTAATAGTCAATGTCAATATTTAAATAAAAAAAATATTTGTAAAATTTTGATTATTCGAAATCCTAGGTTATCACAGTTTAACCTTGTTCCCCTTCAACAGCCACATAATTATCACTTCAATTACAACAAGAATTAACAAGTTAAACAAGTTCATATTTCAAACTTCAATAGAACCAAGCAAAAGCAAGAAATAAATTTTAATATTTAATTCCAACAAAAATAATAAACCAGGCAGTAGCAAAGTAGAAATAATAAAGTTTACAATCACAAATAAAAGTAGTTTCACTCAATAGTAAAAAATAAATAAAACATAAATAACAACAGCCTTAGCAGTAACACATCAACAATGTAGAAGAAGAACACATTAAAAAGAACATAATGTAAGCAAGAAGAAAGAACACGAAATAATCTAATAAGAACATAACTTCACTCCAAATTTATGTCATTAACACCATCTTCGTCAACCTATTAAGTGTTAAACCAATTTTTTACATACATAAACAACAACAATAAAAATGCAAACTAAAAGTTCATAAGAAAGAAATTATACCATAGCACCACTCATTTTACTTAGCCTATAATCACACCTTAACCAATCAGAAGTACATATAAGAGCTTGATCAGTCTCAGGCTTGAGAGAGCTTCTATATTGATCTAGTACCCTTCCATCAGCACTAAAAGTGCTCTCAGATGTCACAATGCTAACAGTAATTGATAGTATATCCTTTGCCATTTTTGAAAGAATTCTAAACTTTAAGTTGTTTGATTTCCACCAAAGTAAAACATTAACACCAAAGTAAAACATCAAAGGACTCATCATCATTACATATATACCTACCATCTTCAAGATATGAATCCAGATCAGATTTAATAGGAGTAACAATGTTCATACCTTGAGCCCAGGAATCAAACTGAGCTCTTCTCGTTGTTTTTCTTTTCTCATTGTACCTACCACTAACAATGGCATAACTTCCTTCCAAACTAGACACACTAGTAGATATTAGACAATAAACATCATCATAGTACTCATATAGCTCATAAAGTGCTCTTTTTACAAGCTCAATGTTTCTATCAGGTTCAAACTCAGTTGTAAAAAATTTTGGAAAATAAAAGATGACCAATTGCATCTTATACAATTGTGTCAAAAGATAGATGCAATTGCCATCAGAATGTTACACTCTCCCCAATACTTATCGAATTTTTCTTTCATTCTAAAAGTCATGTCTCTAAACAAGTGAAAATTATCATTTGAGGTCTAAAGCAACAACTATTTAATTTTCCATATTTCAGGAAGAAATGGGTTTGTAGTAGGATATTCAAAGCCTAAGAAAACATGTATCACTTCATTGAACACCTCTAGCAACTCCATTACCTTTACAACTTTCTCCCAATCCTCTAAAGATGGACAAGACTAATAATGTGGATCCCTCTCTTGATACCTAGGGAAAACCTCCCTAAACTTCATAGCAAACTGAAGCATGGCATAAGTAGAGTTCCAACAAGTTGGCACATCTACGATAAGTTTTTTAGTTGTGCTTAACTGCAATTGCTTAACAATTTCAGAAAACTTATGCAATTTAGAAGGGGATTTCTTAAAGTATTTGACGCTATCACGGACCTTAAAAATAAAACTTTGAATCACATATAAACCATCTTGTACTATAATATTGAGAATATGTGCACAACATCTCACATGAAATAGTTTTCCACCCAAAAATATATTACCTTTTAACACAAAACAATCTTTAAGATTCCTAACTGCAGAATCATTAGAAGATGCATTGTATAAAGTGATTGTGGTTATCTTATTTTCAAAGCCCCATTCACTAAAACAAGAAAAATGGCATAACTAATCATGAGACCACTGTGAGGAGGCGGCAAATGACAGAAATTCATAATTATTTTTTGAAGCCTCTAATTAGAATCTAAAAAATGTGCATTAAGACACATGTACCCAATTGTTTTATTAAATGTCCACAAATCAGAATTTAAACTCACTCTATCAATGCCAAACAACAAAGCTTTCACTTTTTTCTTTTCTAAAGAATAAATTTTCATGCAGTCATTTTTCAGAGTAACACGATGTTAGGTTTGCTAGAAACGGAAACATGTAATTAAATTACATAAACGAAACGGAAGCGTAATGGAATTAGATTTTAAATTTTTCTTACAAACCATAAACCATGATCGTTCTTGTGATTGATTATCAATCAATAAAAGAGTAGGAGAATCAGAATCATACCTTAAAATATTCAAGCTTCCTCGGGTGCAAGTTCAACTCTTAGTTTTTCATGCTCTCCTTGAATACGCGGGATTGATTCTTCCTTTGATCAACGTGAGCCACCCAAACGTTTGGCCTCTAGAGGTGATCCACCAAGTAAGAACAAAAATCAAGAAGAATGGTGTTTGGCTAAAACCTAGTTTTTCCTATCTCTGATAGAAAAAGTGTACTCTCCCAACTCTTGGAATATCACATAACTTGTGTCACCATCTCTCCATAAAAAGACTTTCTTATTTATAGATTTAGGGAACCCTCCTAAACTATTTAGGAATAGGGTTTTTATTTAATTAATTAGACCTCCTAACCTGATTATGAATATTTGAGAGTACTAATATTAATTAATTCCCAAACAACTTTAGGAATTAACTTAATAATAATAGTAATAATAATAATAAGACTCCTCTTATTAATTTATATTTAATATTTCCAAAATATTAAATAATAAATATTAAGCTATTTAATTTATTCTATCACGATAGATTAAATTAAATACACATAACTTATTATTACGATTATGTCATTTACTTCTTAAATAAATATTCTTTCTTTTATGGTGTTGTGACGCCCCCAAAATAGATATACATCACCCATCGTGGGTCGCCAAATACTTGGTACAGAATACAAATACAACTTAATGATACCACTGTCGTGTAAAATACGATAAAACATAAGCTGAGAGTTTTAACATGAATATTGTCTTCTAGACAATATCCACACTCAATGGAGTCCTCATTACAATTATTATCACACTATTTCATAAAATAAATGAGGACTACTAAAGCCACTTATCCTGGACCATCACTCCATTCCCCGACTCGTCCCAGCTATATTCTCATTTTCTGAAGAGAACAATGAAATCAAAGGGTGAGCTCAACTAGCCCAGTAAGAAATATTATGACTAAGATAATGGAAAATAAATTATCCTTAGCCTTCAACAGTATAACAACTGATAGAATACAATAGACAACAAGTTTTAGATCAACAACTGAAGAGGAATAAGTAATCCATTAGAAGAGTCAAGTAGAGCATAATATCTACTATCTTCTATTATTTAAAAATTTTATCATCAATTTTATTGCTGAGACTCAGCTAAATAAATAATCCACATCACTGAATTATCCATGCGCTACGGGCCAAGGATATTCATTAGTATCATGACCACGAATTATCCATGCACTACGGGCCAAGGATATTCGTGTTTTCATCAACGGTCATGATCACGCCATAAAACAATTCATCTTTGCACCCTTGGCCGGAGAGAACCCATGGTCATGATCATACCAAAAACTGTCCATCAATGCACTATGGGTCAATGAGGACTTTAACCACATCATTTGTAACATTACGGTCATGATTATACCGAATAATCCCTGGTCATAATCATACCAATCAACAGTTCATCTATGCACGTAAGCCACAGATGACTTTCATCACAATATAAGCATGAGGATGATGACAATGATATAAGAATTCAACTAAAAGAAAGCAAAGGATAAATTTTAAAGATTTTATAATTTAATTTATCCAGAATTCAAGAATATCTAAATTGTCAACATGATCACCAATTGTGGAGTAAAATTCAATAATAATATTCACGTATCAAAAATAATTTAGATATAAAAGAATCAATTTTTCGTCGTGAATAGTATCTCATGAATAGTACCCTGTGAATTGTACCCCGTGAATAGTATTTCGTGAATAGTATTTCGTGAATAGTATTTCGTGAATAGTACCCCCGAATGAATAATACCCAAGTAAATAGTACCCCGTAAATAATACTCTTAGTGAATAGTACCCGAGTAAATAGTACTCCGTAAATAATATCCCGAGTGGATAGTACCCCGTAAATAATACCCCGAGTAGATAATACCCCGTAAATAATACCCAGAGTGAATAGTACCCGAGTGAATAGTAAGAAATAATAACCCTTACGAATAAGAAATAAATAACATCCCTTATGAATATTGAACGAAAATAATGTTCTTTACGAATATTAAACGAATACAATGAATATTGAACGAAAATGATATTCCTTACGAATATTGAACAAAAATAATATTCATACGAATACAAAAAATAATATAACTTCAGAATATGAAATAAATAATACCCCTTACCTTAGAAGAAGATTGGATACTGGAATAATGAAGTAGCAAAATACTCTTCTTCTTTCTCTCTATAGCTTCTCTCTCTATAGCTTCTCTCTCTATAAATGCTCTTGTGAGTCTTAGTGAATTGGTGAGAATGAAAGAAGAATGAGCTTCTATTTATAGGAGAATATAGTTTCGATAATTGCATGTTTTGGGACTCGAATTATTACAGTATAGTACCCTCATCTTTTTCTCTATTTTTAATTTAGTCCTACAAGTATTATCAAACTTGCACCACCTCCTGTAATAGTACATGCATGTGAATCAATAGTTCTATTCATGTGAACAAATAGTTATTTGCATGTGAACTAATAGCAATTAATTGCTCATTTATCCGATTAATTACCGGATTGATCAATTAACAATTAGAAATCAACTATTATCAAAATAAATATCGATTTCCACTAACAATAATAATCCTAACACAATGGAAATATTTTTATCAACAATTTATTTTTGAAATTTTGAAGTTTGACTTTTTCTAAAAAGTCAACTGTTGACTTTTTGACCAAAAAGTCAACCCCGATAAATTTTGTGTTTATAATCTATTTTTATCAATTTCATCATTTCGAACTCAAATATCACGTCCGCGTCTCCAAATTCAACTCCGAACTCAAATTTAATTTTTAATAACATTCATCATTAATATTATAACTCACAATATTAACAACCAGATCATTCCCAGGAAAGTGGGGGCTTTCCGATAAAGATTTCTCCTTATTGGCGTGCAATTAGGTGACCAAACCCCTTTCCTCGACAGAACTTTCTAGACATTATCAATAATGCAAATAATAATATGAATAACTTTGTCGTCTCAATTATTAATTTAATAATATAAAATATTATGATAATAATTGAATAAATCTGAGTGACTTCTCAAGTAAGCATCAATAATCAATACAGTGTGCTACTATGCAACCACGCGTATTACTGTTCTTTTATCACCGATTATTTTATGACAACTTGCTTACTTTGAAAATTTTTCACATATCACCCTTAACTTTAACCTTTTATAATTTTAACCATTTACTAAATAGAATAATAATTATAAGAAAATTGAATACTTTTATTTCATAAAATTCGAGATTTCACAATCTCCCCTCCTTATGAAATTTCGCCCTCGAAATTTACGTACCTGATAGTTCGAAGATATGAAAAAATACCTTACTTTCTTTTCAGATTGTACCTTCCTGATTATTTTCTCTGTATCATGATTTTCCCATTGCTCATCTCCTGTATTTCAGATATCATTCTAGAATACATCTTCAAAATAAAGGTTAATTGACATACCACATATTATCCCTACATTCTGACCGACCAATTAAATAACAAATAAACTTAGGTAGGTCATACTAGGAAAGGAATTACTCGTCTCTCCCCTCCTAGTTCTACTCTCACATCTCAGCCAAGGATCATAGCCCTAAGATTTGATACCAACTGTGACGCCCCCAAAATAGGTATACATCACCCATCTTGGGTCGCCAGATACATGGTACAAAATAGAACTATAAACTTCTTTTATACAATACGATAAAAATGTAGCTGAGAGTTTTTACACGAATATTGTCTTCTAGACAGTATCTAAACTCAAATGGAGTCCTCAATACAATTATTATCACAATATTTCATAGAATAATGAGGACTACTAAAGCCACTTATCCTGGACCATCACTCCATTCCCCAACTCGTCCCAGCTATATTCTTATTTCCTGAAAAGAACAATGAAAGCAAATGGTGAGCTCAACTAGACCAGTAAGAAATATTATGACTAAGATAATGCAAAATAAATTATCCTTAGCCTTCAACAGTATAACAACTGATAGAATACGTACAATAGACAACAAGTTTTAGATCAACAACTGCAGCGGAATAAGCAATCCATTAGAAGAGTCAAGTAGAGCATAATATATACTACTATCTTCTATGATTTAAAAAGTTTATCATCAATTTTATCGCTGAGACTTAGCTAAATAAATAATCCACATCACTGAATTATCCATGCACTACGGGCCAAGGATATTCATTAGTATCATGACCACGAATTATCCATGCACTACGGGCCAAGGATATTCGTGTTTTCATCAACGGTCATGATCACACCATAAAATAATTCATCTTTGCACACTTGGCCAAAGAGACCCATGGTCATGATCATACCAAAAACTATCCATCAATGCACTACGGGCCAATGAGGACTTTTACTGCATCATTTGTAACATTACGGTCATGATTATACCGAATAATCCCTGGTCATATCATACCAATCAACAGTCCATCTATACACGTAAGCCACATATAACTTTAATCACAATATAAGCATGAGGATGATGACAATGATATAAGAATTCAATTAAAAGAAAGAAAATGATAAATTTTAAAGATTTTATAATTTAATTTATCCCGAATTCAAGAATATCTAAATTGTCAACATGATCACCAATTGTGGAGAAAAATTCAAGAATAATATTTACGTATCAAAAATAATTTGGATAGAAAAGAATCAATTTTTCATCGTGAATAGTATCCAGTGAATAGTACATCGTGAATAGTACTTTGTGAATAGTGCTCCGTGAATAGTATTTTATGAATAGTACCCCCGAACGAATAATACCCGAGTGAATAGAACCCCGTAAATAATACTCCTAGTAAATAGTACCCGAGTGAATAGTACTCCGTAAATAATACCCCGAGTGAATAGTACCCTATAAATAATACCTCGAGTGAATAGTACCCCGTAAATAATACATAGAGTGAATAGTACCCGAGTGAATAGTAAGAAATAATAACCCTTATGAATAAGAAATAAATAACATCCCTTACGAATATTGAAAGAAAATAATATTCCTTACGAATATTAAATGAAGACAATGAATATTGAACGAAAATGATATTCCTTACGAATATTAAACGAAAATAATACTCATACAAATACAAAAAATAATATCTCTTCAGAATATGAAATAAATAATACCCCTTACCTTAGAAGAAGACTGGATACTGGAATAGTGAAGTAGCAGAATACTCTTCTTCTTTCTCTCTATAGCTTCTCTCTATAAATGCTCTTGTGAGTCTTAGTGAATTGGTGAGAATGAAATAAGAATGAGCTTCTATTTATAAGAAAATATAGTTTCGATAATTACACGTTTTGGGGCTCGAATTATTACAGTATAGTACCATCATCTTTTCCTCCATTTTTAATTTAGTCCTATAAGTATTATCAAACTTGCACCACCTCAACTATAGTACATGCATGTGAATCAATAGTACATGCATGTGAATCAATAGTTCTATTCATGCAAACAAATAGTTATTTGCATGTGAAATAATGGCAATTAATTACTCATTTATCCGATTAATTACCCGATTGATCAATTAACAACCAGAAATCAACTATTATCGAAATAAATATTTATTTCTACTAACACTAATAATCCTAACACAATAAAAATATATTTTATAAATAATTTCATTTTTGAATTTTTGAAGTTTGACTTTTTCCGAAAAAGTCAAATGTTGACTTTTTGACCAAAAAGTCAACCCTGGTAAATTTTGTGTTTATAGTCTAATTTTACTAATTTCATCGTTTCGGACTTAAATATCACGTCCGCGTCTCCAAATTCAACTCCGAATTCAAATTTGATTTTTAATAACATTCATCATTAATATTATAACTCACAATATTAACAACTAAATCATTCCCAAGAAAGAGGGGGCTTTCCGATAAAGGTTTCTCCTTATTGGCGCGCAATTAAGTGACCAATCTCCTTTCCTCGATAGAACTTTCTAGACATTGTCAATAATGCAAATAATAATATAAATAACTTTATCATCTCAATTATTGATTTAATAATATAAAATATTGTGACAATAATTGAATAAAATTGAGTGACTTCTCACATAAGCATCAATAATCAATACCGTGTGCTACTATGCAACCACGCGTATTATTGTTCTTTTATCACCGATTATTTTATGACAACTTGCTTACTTTAAAAAAAATTCACATATCACCCTTAACTTTAACCTTTTATCAATTTAACCATTTACTAAATAGAATAATAGTTATAAAAAAATTAAATACTTTCATTTCATAAAATTCAGGATCTCATAGGTGTGACCCTTTAGGTTCTCCATAGTAAACCGATTGTGAATAATCAATTAGAACAATTCTAATCTTATTTAAATAAATAAATTAAACTATTAATTTATTTAAATAAATAATATTTATTCTACAATAAGGATAAGCCTCATTAGCGATTAACGACTTTTCAGATAATATAGATTTCAACATTAATCATAAAAAAGAACCTTTGAATAAGTAGTTACCGTACAATTCAATCCTTCCACCATACAATGTCTCAATTAAATATAAGACATGAAATTACTGTCAATTTTTTTTATTTAATTATATGTATTTCGATTCCCAAATGCATAACTCCGAATAAATGCAATTCCACCTTGGCCAAGAATTCCTAGATTGTCATTTATCGAATCACATATGACATATCTCTTCTTTTACTAGAAGCGGTAAATTCTTTATTGATCATTCATTATCTCCATATATAACTTATTACACACAAGCATACCCTTTGATATACCCTTAGGGTCTTAAGGAATAAGTCAAAGTATAATTCATTATACACAAGATACTATGATGATCTCAAGTCTAAGGATTACTTGTACTATTATCACTTCAGGAATTCCTATTGACAGACAAGTAAAACTCCATTAGGTATTCCTAAACGAGCCACGTTCAGTGAACTTATTCTCCAATAAGCACCTACATACTTGCTTTAGTGTCTCCACACAAATGATCATGAGATCAATCATCATCATCCAATGAGCAAGCAACGCATGTTACAGTCTATCCGGATTCACTAATCCCTTTTTTTACTAATCCATCGACTGGGAACATTTTAGTTTTTAAGCTGCCTAAGAATTTAGATCTCATTAGCATGATCTAATCATGATTCCAAAAATATTGCTTAAAACTATGGGTTTATCACATATTATTAAAACGTGCAATACCATGTAGATAAATTAAATGCCTTTAGTAAATAAATACTTTTATTAATAAATGAATAAGATTGTTTACAGATTATATATTTTATCATCATACATGATTGGCTTGTATGCATACTACTTTCACACGAGAAAAAAGATCAAATTTAAGGTTCAGAAATTTCAAAAGAAGAATGAAAAAATCATGCTCAACTATTCACTACACCAAAAATGGCCTCTAGTGAAGGACAAATCCTTCACTAGAGGCCCTATGTCACTCACAAGTGATTTATCATGAAAAATATTTCTTGGCATGAGTCTTTCGCATTAGATCCTCGCCATGATTGGGTATCCTTCATTTAAGTAGTAATTAAATATTTTTGTGAAGGATATATTGTGAATAACTTTTTATTCACAAATTGTATTTAGTAATGGAATATTGTTATTTAGTGAAAGATTGGTTTCTTTCACAAATAGTATTTTAAGAAGGACTATTTGAAATTAGTGAATAACTTTATTCCTCACAAATAATATATTGTGAAGAACAAATTTATTTAATGAGAGAAAATTTTCCTTCACTAATTATAAATTGAGAATGTATCTTCAAATTAGTGAGAAAAATTCCTTCACAAATTATAAATTTGTAAATAAATAATTAATTGGTAAATAATCAAATTCATTATAAATTATAATTAATTTTCAAATCAATGATTTCATATTTATTATTATTAATCTCTATAAGAAATAATAAATTTAATATTTTAAATAAATATAAATGTCATATTTGTTTCAAACTAATTGATAAAGTAATACATAAAGAGCTAATAAAACCAATAATCTATATATAAATAGATAATGCTTGAGTCACCGTAAGTACATAATTTGTTTTGTATCTTGGTCTCTCAAGGACCATAGTATCTACAATATTTATTAACTAACATACAACAAACTAGAAGGAATAAAGTGTTATGTTAGATCCACTTCATCATCATTTTCTTCAAGGAAATCAATGTTGGGCATATAAACTTCATGCTGCAAGAGAAACACCAAAATTCAATTAAATGAGGAATAATAAAAGAGAAAACTAGTAAACTGAAATTAAGAGAGAGAGATTAACCATTAACTTGACAAGCGATAATGTTTTTGACACATATTGGCTGCCCATTTCATTCACACTCATATGTTTTCTTCCGGTGCTTAGAAGCTTTTTTAGTAGTGTTAACACTGGAGAGAAGAAATAGAAAAGAAACAAAAAAAATATACAAACATGACCATACCACTTGAATATTACTAAAAGCTAAACTATAAAGATCCAAAAAAATCCAGTTAAATAACATTTCAAATCTCTTTTCATATCATTCTTGTAAAAGCAACTCCATACGACCAAGAACTGCACAATATTCTGATGGATCTGGGCTAAGTGAATCAAATCTAAAATCAATACCTCAGCGACCGAAATTGAATCGTGCCCGACAAAGGAAAATTAACCGGTGTATGACCTCCATATCCTTTTGAATATGCCGAATCACTTCGACTCCTATTCAGAGTCATAGATCTGTTAATCCATTGTCGGAGACGTAAAACGAAGTCGGCAAGGAGGAGCAGGAGCAAGGCATGAGAAAGAGATGTTTGAG
This sequence comes from Panax quinquefolius, assembly GCA_020205615.1. Lineage (NCBI taxonomy): Eukaryota > Viridiplantae > Streptophyta > Magnoliopsida > Apiales > Araliaceae > Panax > Panax quinquefolius. The sequence continues at coordinate 7,917,676 of CM035158.1, forward strand.
GTGGAGATGGAGAAGTTGTTTGAGATGAAAGAAAAAGATGGTAGAGAATATACTGATTTTAGGGGAAATAAGTCCATCAAAAAAAGCGAATGGCATAACCAACTTTATCAAATTACAAAATGGTGTCAATTTCTTACCTTAATAACAGTATTTGGTCCAATCACATCCTCAAAGCAAATGGCATAACCAACTTTATCACCAAGTTCAGTTTCCATATCTTCACAAACTCTTTTGGCAATACTCATGGCTGCCACAACCCACAATACCATTCGTGGTGTAGCCGTCTTCATATAGATACTGCAAACAATTTCCAAATATCAAACGACAAATAAACAATAAATACCATTGGGCAATAATCTACTGTATATATTAGGCGTCCGAAAGAACCTGGGTCAATTGTGTTGTCTTTCCTGATCCAGTTTCTCCAACTACCACCACCACCACCACCTGATTTTCTAGAACTACCTATTCAATGAAGTGAAGGTGAATCAAATTATTTGACTAAGACAAGTTTTTCATCCTTCTTTTCTTGGCAAAAGAAAGTAAAAATTTGGAAAGCTCAGATAGCATAACTAATGGATTAGGAAGAAATAAAAAACTTGTTGATATGCAAGAAATGTATGCATCTCAAGGATTAAAAAAGTCTTGATGGTTTCAATGGTATGTCTTAGGATAAGAGAACAATCTAGTGATACCCAAAAAAGACTAAATGAGCTGTTAGTAATTCACTAATTCAACCCCAGCCTCACTTTTACAAACATTTTTAGGATCAAGATGCAAGAGCTGATAAAACCAATCATTTGATATTATGATTACAAAAACTCAATATATCTCATTGCAACTAATTCTTGTGGGAGTCGCATACAAAAAAATAGAAATAAATATTTGCAGAATAGGTAAAAAAAAAATAGCATAATGAAGAAAGACATGATTAACAATGTGGTAAAATTATTAAACCCTTCCTATCCATACTCATTTAGAAAGTGGTAAGTTCTCTATGACTACCATAAAGTAATTACACCAACTAATGCAACGCCTTTTACCCCAAACTAGTTGGGGTAGGCTAACAATGAATCTCACATGTGATCGTAAAAAAGTAGAAAGGCTAGAAACATGTTAAAAAGGTCAAACAAATTACACAAAAAATAATAAACTTAATAATTTAAAATAAAAAAAATTAGAACAGCTAATGAGGTCAGAAAATTCTTTAACACTACCCAAATGAGGAATAGATGGAACTAAACGAGGAGGATATCAACAAATGATTAGTACGCTATCATCCATGTAATAGCAAATTAACCTACATATCAAAGGGATAATGTCAAACCTGTAATAATTCATCTCGTACAGAATATATGGGGAGATACTGACGTTGTTGAGCAAGTGTTTTAAACTTTGCAAAATCACTCACTGCCTCATCCTTCTTTAAATGCTGAGCAAACTTGCATCTTCCTTGAAATCAACTTCACCATCTTCACCCACTACAGCCGTATCAGCATCAATCTAGCATTAAAATGATAACAAAAACTTGAGATCCAGGTTTTTCTAGTTAGCTAATGCTAAAGTAAATTAGTATCATTTTCTGTTACTTTTTCCTAATTTATATTTTACTGTTTTGTATAGATAGAGTTTGGACACTTTCTTTACCTTTTCACAGTATTACTATTACTATAATATTCATTGATGAGACACTTAATCAGTTGTTATCAATTTATCATATACATCAGTAGTTATATTCCTGTTAAATCCTGTCTCATCTTTTTTATGCTAATCAATTTATACCAGATGCTGACGTGAGGCTTGCTCGTAGAATTAGGCGTGACACAGTTGAGAGGGGTAGGGACATAAACTCTGTTCTTGAACAGGCAAGCCCTTTACTTCCTAATACTACTTACTTAGGTAATGTGATAAATATTGACTCTGTACTATGAAGTTGTACTTTTGAGGTAGAAAAATCCACACTAGCATATCTTTCTAACAAAGATAGAGAACTGAAATGAATTATTTAGTTTATAATGAACACATCAATGCCATGTTGGATGCTCGTGCACATGTGATCTTAAATAAGTGTTGAGGTTTACTCATCTTGTGCAATAGGAGTTCGATTTGGATTTGATTCTTTCTTAGGAGTCTCTGTGCTTCTGAGGACATGTATCAGTGTCAACACCAAGCATATTTGTTAATGTAGATTTTCCCTCAAATTATAGTTTATAGAGTTTAATTTTATAGTATTGCCTAGTAGAAAAAGAAAGAAGTTGATAAATCAATTTTTGGTATCAGATGCTGTTAGATACACTTGCATTGTTGAGTCATTCACAAGAGTATTATGCCAGATGAGATGCTAAAGTAAATTAGTATCATTCACAAGAGTATTATGCCAGGTGTTATCAGAAAACTAACCGATGTGCTATGACAATTACAGTTCTTTTACCATTCATATCATTTCTGAATCCATGAAGAATGTCCTATTGGTAACAACATATAGAGAAAGTATCAGCTGCAAAAAATTAGTACATTTCATTGTATGCAATAGTAATTACTAAAATAATTACCTTGATGTTGTATTCACTTTCTGCGTCTAGAGCACTGGTGGCTTCATCGAGAATTAGAATTGCAGGGTCTCTAAGAATGGCCCTAGCAATGGCAATCCTCTGTTTCTGACCCCCGCTAAGAAGCTCATCATCAACAACAGTTTCATAGCTATTTGGAAGGGATGAGATGAATTCATGAACAAAGGCCAGTTTTGTCGCCCTTTCTACATCTTCCTACTTAATTGGCACTGTAGTGATTGTCTACGATGCCTCAATTGGCATTGGACCCACAAAGATCTAAAACCAATGTAAAAGCAAGGGGGGCATGCACAAATTTTGTAAACAGGGTGAATCAAATGAAATGAATAAAAGAGGAGACTAATTTCTATTATTTTATTTTATTTTAAGAAAACATGGCTCTTGAGGCAAGATAAACATAACATGGCTCTTGAGGCAAGATAAACAACTGAATGCTCATAAAAAGCTCACAAGAGGCACAATGCAACAAGCATTCGAGAAGACTAGTTACAGAAGACAAATAAACATGCATGTCTGACAGAGTTTGCCATCACAGTTTATTCCCCACATGGTCAAAGTTAATCATAAAATTTTAGCAGACAAACCACTGAATATCCATCAGTAGAAAATAGCTTATTTAAACTAGTCATTTGGGTATAAAAAATTTACCACGTCAACTGGGGACCCAATGTAGACTGCAACAAAACCTGCTCCCAATCCAGATAACAGATGAGTGAAAATATTATCAGTGAACCCTGGAATCTTCAAAATTGTCTGCAAAAACATAATAGAGTTAGATAGCTTGTAGATCTTCCAAATAATAACACACAACATAATTAGGTTAATTATAATTTTGGGGATTTACCTGCTTCACTTGATCATAACTGGCTAGTTCAGCAGCATTTATAATAGCATTCCTTGCTACGTTGGGACCAAGTCCAGTCCATAAAGCCCCAACCCCTTCCTAAAATCTGGATATTGCTCAGCAAACTTAATACATAGCGGGGTCTCATGGGCCATATTTTACATGGGATGGAAGATTATAGAATCACCTGTCTCACTATTGTAGAATAAGCATTTAATACTCCACTATAACGCCTTGGCACGCCCGGTGCCAGTTTCCCTTCAGCCTGAAGTCGTACTTTCACAAGATCAGTAGGTTTTGCCACTGTGATTGCAAGGGCACGTGTTTCATGTTCAAGTATGTAGATTATTTACAATATCAAACATGATTACGCAAGCCTAACTTTTGTATATCTTTTCCTAGAAGATGATATAAGAGCAAAGGTCATATTATCACCTGTTGTAAGCCCAGCTAGTATTTTTTTGGATAGAGGAACAGCCCCAACAAAATTTTCACCCACATACAAGTTCTTAACCAGTTCAGCATGCACATAATTCAATTAAATGGTGACTTAACATGTATAGAGCACCAGAATTTTATAGAAGCAATAGTTACAGAACGTACAGGTTCATACAACCCAAATCTTAAACCCCCAAAGAAGCATTGACGATGTAATCCTGGTACAATGCCTTTCCAGAGAGCAGATAGACCTTCTTCCCTTGCAATGGTGCCAACTGTACCCAACATTCCCCTGTACTTTGGTAAGGCCACTCCATCCCCTGCAACTGCTTTCTTTTGGAGTTGAAGTCTAACCTTAGCAGTGTCCAACGGGATAGTACAAATCTGCATAAGAAAATATGTTATATGTGTGATGACGAAAAGTAAATATATGTAATCTCATTGACATTGCATCTAGTGGATTGTGTAAACTAAAAGGTTCCAACACCAACATGATGATCCAGAACCAATTATGATCTATGTGGAGATTTCAAACTTAAGACTAAAAGGTGTCAAGTAATTGAGCTCATACCAGCTTCAATAAAGAATAAGATAAAAGAGGACTAACTTGTTAAACTATAAACCATCAACACAGACCCTGACATATAAAAGAAGTTACAGAGTGTTTGATTGTGACTGTCATGGTAATGTCACGCTAAAATAAAAATTAACAAATAAAGAAGCTATCTTGATATTGATTATCAGGCAACTAAAGTCGCTGCCTATGTATAGTATGAATTATCAAACATGAAACCTAAAACAGTATATGTAATATACACATCATGACAATATTAATATAAACTTAAAACAGTATATGTAATATACATATATATTTATATGCATGAAAAAAAAAAGTGTGCACATAAACATACATGTAAATATATGTATGTATGTTTAAACACATAATGTTAGGCCCTAGAATAAGTGAAAAAAATTGGATAGATGAAACTGTACACACATGAGCCCATATTCAATCATCTTAGCTGGACGATCAATGGTGATATAACTGACAGGGTCATTCAAACAAAAAATAAGTTGAATCATGATTTTTAACAAAAAAAAATCCATGAGAAGAATCATGTAATTTATTTGGACACAATCCAACACAATTAGATGGTGGCTAAGGATGTGAAGAATTCTCTCGGAAAGGTAAGTGCACAGAGACATTGACCAGTGGTATAATATCAGAATTAACAAGAAAAGATTTTTAACTCATACCAAACTAGCAAAGTGTTCAGTGAATTTTTAACACCGCAAATACTTATCTAAAAGGGCGTTGAGTTCAGGTTCACTTAAAGCTTCCAATTATTCTTTCTGTGGAAATTTTAAGTTCAATTTACTCATTGTAGCAAGGAGTTTGGTTTGCTTCTATTAGCTAATTCCTTTCCAGGCATCTCAAAATGTGATTGTAGTTTCATTCAATTAGCTAGTCTATCATAGAATAACCAATATCAAGTCCTTGTAAGTAAGCTAAATAGAAAAATTAAGATTTTTAAGTTATTTTGCAGTTACTTGATTAAATTAGATTACTTTATGTTTGCTGATGGCCAATATCAGTAATTTAGCCAAACAGTACAATCAGAAGGTAGAGATTTAAAAAGCAAAAAGAGGATATGAAATGATATATACAAACAGTTACATTATACATATACGGGAAAGTGAAAGAGTATTAGACATAGAAGAGGTATCGATTATTGTAATAGGGACTATTTCGGGATACATATCGTCAGGCAAACTCGTCGGCGGCAACACAGGAGGTACATTGATCGGAAAAGTATCAGCTACGGTAGTTACAATCAAACTGGATTTTTCGGTGCCCCGGTCTCCGGCGACAACGATGCGAACACCTTTCGAGCTCCCCTTAGAAGAACTACCTCCCGCCATTCAAACTGCAGCACAAATCAAAAACCCTTGCGGTCTCCGGCGACCTTGGCGGTCTTGTTGTGGATGTTTTGGAGGAGTTTGGAGAGAATTCCTGGGGTTAAGGACGCTATTGATGAGAGAGAAATTGAATACTGCAATAGGGAATTACCATTGCAGAGAAAGAAAGGGGATTGAGCTGGGTATAGAATCTCAATAGGATGTCCGATTGGGATGTGGGTTTGTGAAGAGAGTTGATGCAGAGGGAGGGGGTAGGGCTAGGGGTAGGGGTTTAATTTGGGCAAGATTTCTGTTTGTGTGAGATGAAATAAGAGTTTTAGATTAAGTTAAGAAGAATTGAGATAAATCTAGTTCATTGAATTAAAATTAGAATCAATCTCAACTGTTCTTGTAATTTCTTAAATTTTAAAGTAGGAAAAGATTCAAAATGATTTCTGTTTTATTATATAGATATAGATGTAAGTTACAATTATTATAAATAAATTTAATACTGTAAAAAATTTAATGTATTTATATTATAATTTATATTCACTACAATTAATTATAAAAAATTACTTAGAACAAAACAACGACTGATGTTATCTCTCGCAAAAAAACTATGATCAATAATATATAATGAGTAATAATTCATTCACTAATAGATTTTTTTCCACGCAAATTTGCATCACAAATTGGTTCCAAAAATTTTTCTATCGCTCCAATTTTGCGAGGAAAAATAAATAAATTGTGAAGGATGTTTCTTTCGCTAATAACTATATTGTCACTATACATTTTTCCTTCACCGTTCACTAAATAACTACTCACGTGAAGGAATAAATTCCTTCACAAAATTTCCTTCGCTACATCCTTATTTTGGTGTAGTGATTCTAAAGGGATATTTATACACCATAATCATTTTTGCCATAATGTCTCTGGTCCTCTCGTTGTCAAACTTAAAATTTGTCAAATTACTCATTTTACCATCAGCTACAATAGTAGGGTAAGCCAACACACTATGCTTTGTTCAAACAATTTTAGATAAACGAACAGTGCAAGTTAACATGTGCCTATTTAAATGGCTAGTTGAATCAGTGCTTTGATGTGCAAGCTTAGCAAAACAGTAATTGCATTGAATTTTTTTGGTACAATCTTATAATTTAATGATGCTAAATTCAGACCAAACCTTTGAAGTTTTTCTCTTCTTTTTTCCTTCTCCATTTTCTCCAATAACAGTACCTTTCTCTAAGGGATTGTCAATTACAATGACAGAATCGCTGGAGGTAGAAGTATTGCCATTATTAGATGCTTGTGAAGGATTAACTACTGGTGGTGATTGATTAACCAAGCCATCTGAAAAAAAAATAGATAAATAATGAGAAGTTAAGAACTCTAAATGAAAATAAAAATTAAACTATGACCCAAATTGAACATTAATCAAAATTGAACATTTATTACCATTATCGTTAGCATTGATTAGTTGAGTACCAGTAACAGACTCAGAATTTGACATTTTAAAGAAGTTTAGGTTGAGAGTTTAGAAGAAAATAAAATTAAGGTTTCGAATGATTTGGGGAAAATGAAATTGGGGTTATATAAATGAATTTGGGAGTTGATATATAACTTACCAAGTTAAACCCTATAGGCTATCTCTTTGAATTCTCTCAAATCATAGCCATGCATTTTCAGATCTTGGGATAATCTACAAAATAAATGATGAAAAATAGTAAATTTATATTTCTTATACAAAAATTAAAGGTTAATTGTTTCTTACGCTTCTCATTGAAGAAAGTAAACAATAGGAGGAAGGAAGGAATTGCCGAATTAGCCCAAATCTCAACTGGGGAAGAGAAATCGTTAGACAACGTCAACCATATAAAACTATGTATATACATAATACATATATAAACATACTCATGAACCATAATCGAACATATTTGATTGAATTCATGACGAATTATTCGAAATCTATCGAGCTACTCAAGGAGAAAACGAGAAGAGTACGATTTCTCTCACATCCGGGTCGAATAATAAAAGATACTCAAAATCCACTCGCCTATATACGAACTCGGGTCTCGTTCAATTTTTTTCCAAGTCGACTCCAATCCGACCCCGACCCTTTCGACCAAAATTTTATTTATAATTTTTTTTTGTCACATGTATCATGTGCCTCAAATGCTAGTTGTGATAAAGTGGCTTAAGTGCCCAAATTTAACTTAACCCTGCTAGAATAGAATTAGGACATTGCAAATTGATTAAAACCGTATAAGTAAGGGCACTTTTTTTGTGTCCATTCATAGTCATGGACCATTTCTAGTCCAATAACCCTAATCATGTGGCCAAACTATTGACACTAAATTCATACTAGGAATGTACAAAATGATTTTGCCCATCCAAGTGGGTTTGCGGGGACTATAAATTATGGACTCTTGCTTAAAGAATTTTATAGTATACATCCCCACCACAAAAGTCACAGAGATTTGTGACAATGACCCCTATGGTTGAGAATTAGATCAATTTGATCGAAAATTCAGCTAATATCTTATTAATCATTTGAAGGAAATATTGAATTCTCAACTCTAACTTTAGAAAGAAAAAAATAATGAGCCCCAAAATCATATTTTTAACACTTTCGACCCTTAATAAATGAACAAAAGTTAAAGAAAATAACAAAAAAAAAAACTTATAATGGATACAATAAAAAACTTTATTTGTTCTTTTTTAAGTGGCGGTACTTTTTAAGTAATCTTTTTATTTATCTTAACCTCTTTCTTTAGAAAATGCACAAAGTTTGAGTAGTACGTATATTTTATCCAGTGATGCAATGTCAATTAAAAGTAATAGACCAATTTTCACAATTTAATATTTATAATTATAAGATTATTGGAAGTATTACTAAATAGAAACCAGGTGACCAAAAGATGATAAATTCTATTTTAGCTATTTTACAAAAATAGTCTCATATCTTTTGATGGTGCTCTCTACTCTCTAGTTTATAACGTCCGCAGAGTGGGGGTGGGGGTTGGTTGGAGGGAGGGTGAACTAATATTAATTTAATTGGATGAAAATTAAGTCTATTCCGTACGGAATATTCAGTCTAAAATTCAGTTAAATAATTCTTTTGAAAATAAATTTATCGAAATTAATCTTTTTTTCTTATAATAATTTCTTGTAATAATAGTTATTAAATCTTTAGAACGACATAAAAACTTTTAAGAGATTTTATTTGTTAATGTTTTTCATTTTAACTAAGGGGGTGTTTGACAAAAATTGAATAAATTTGAATATGAATTTAAATGAAAAAAGTTTTTTGATAATTGACATGTCTGAAACATCTAAATAACAAATTTTTATTATTTTACTAATCTAAAAAATTCAAAAAATTATTGTAAATTTATTTAATATTACTTAATATAATAGTTAATATTATAAAAAAAAATCATTCAGTAGCTCTTTCAATCCATTCAGCCAAAAAATAGGATTAAGTCATTCAGTCCAAATCGTCTAAAATGACTAACCCATTCATTCATACGATTTTATTCAAAAAATAAAAACGCTAAATGACTGAATCTAGTGTTTAAGGTGTTGTGCATGGTCACAAGTCAAAACTCTATTATTATGTTATCATGACTAATACTTGATAAATGTAGAAATAAACATAAATATAATCTTAAGATTTTGTAAACCTGATTACTAAATTAGTAGCTAAAACATGCGACATCATGTGTTTGCCAAAAAATTTAGGTGAAATTTTAGTCAATTAAAAGTTAAAAAAAATAAAAAATTGAAGCACAAAATTCTTTTTCGGTAAATAATATATAGATTTACAGCTATAGTTTATTACACAACCTATAAACACCAAAAACTTAAAAAAATAAAAATAAAGAAAGTACTCCCTAATCAAAAATCTAAACCATCACAATCTTTGTTGTTTTGTTTTTAGTCGTCATCATCATAATGACCGGTGAAGGACCTAAACTTCAACCAGGTCATTTCCACGTCAGCATTTTCCGTCCACAATTGCCGGCGGCGATCCGGGTCTTGACGTTCTCAAACTCGGAGATCCGACAAGGAATGGTTATGCCACCCGGGTGGTTATACCCGAATTCCTCCTCAGCTTCCCTCAGCAGCTGACCAAAAAGCGGGTGATTAAAGTAAATTACAGGCACCAAAACCCTCCTAAATTCACCGTCTTTTTTACCCACGTAAACCGCCATTTGACCCTTGGGCACCGCCGTGGATTTTTCTTGAAACGGGTTTTCGCCCTTGGGTAAATAACCCTGACCCGAAGACTTCCAACAAATGGCCTTGGCTTTGGTTTTCAGGTGGTTACCCCAGCTGAAGAGCTTTGCGATGGGTTTGAACTCGAATTTTGGAGGTGGGTTCAGCCGGAAGTACTTCGCCGGCGAACGGTGTCTTTGGAGAATGCGCCAGGAAAGAGTCCTGACCCGGTTTTTGAGCAAGAATCCTCGGATCTTTTTCATGTGTTTTTGACAAAGAGAGAAGTTGAGTACAGAAATAACGTATTAATATTCGAAACGTTTCGACTTATTTTATTTCAAGAAAATGGCCAAGGATCAGCTACGGACATGGCTAAGCGGAATAAAGTGAGACAGATATTAGAGAGAGAAGTGGGTATATTTGACATTTCTTGTGCTGCAGATGCTATTGGTAATATATGAGAGTTTCATTCAAAACGTTTTGTGGTGGTTGGTGGTGTGGTGGTGGTGCATGGAGGAGGAGAGGGGAGGATAGATTTTTGATGTGAATAGTAGGAAGAGAGAGATGTATAGAGAGACAGAGAGAGAAAATGAAAGCAATAGAATGGCGAAGACTAATTGGGGAGGCACTCGGTATTTAGTAGAATGGGAAGTACAAAATCTGGTGTTTTATAGGGAGATGGGGAAAAACCACTATGTAAAGTGATTTAGTAGAGAGAAGTATTAGTAGTCAAAGTTTTCACACTGGACCAGACCTGTTGGATTTTTATTTTTTATAAGTATAGTAAATAGAAACAAATATGTAAATTAATACACTTAAAAAAGAGAGATTAATAAAAGAGTTAAATTTAGAAGGGATAAAAAAAATTTATAAATTAATTTTAAATACAAGTACAATTTTTTTTTTTTAGTTTTAAAACTAAGCGAAATCTTAGAAGTATACACAACATCATCGTGTGAATTGTGAAAGATTGTTTGATTGAACTTTGAATTTTTTTTGTTATTGATTTGGTTGACTGTAGTTACTGTTTCTTTGGTATTAATTATTGAGTTTTTATTTTTGGGTTGTGTTTGATCTTCAATTGAAAATGAGATCATTTTGGTTGACTAGTTTTAGTCTTTTATTGTAATAGCTTACATTTATTTTGCCTTATTTTATAATGGGAAATGGGAAATGAAAAATAAAAAAATGACTATGAACCTTTAGTAACCCTTCATTTCTAATTGTTATAATCATTTTACTTACGCACATCTAACAAATGGAACTTGTATAATTTTTGGTGTTTTGAGTATAAATTTTTGATGGGTTGTTTCTCTTATTTCAAGTAAATCTTATTTGAAACTTATAAAAAGTTACCAAAATTGATTTATGCTTTGAAATTAATTCATGATTTTTTTTAATATAGAAAGTAAATTTGGTTTAAGGCTTTGAGTATTTGGAGAATCATTCAAATTGAACTATGACAAGTAACCAAAATAAATTTTTAAATTGTATCTAAATATTTTTTATTTGAAATTTGTTTTTTAGTTTGAATTATGAATATTTATTGTAATTTGTAAACATTATTATAATTAGTTAATATTATGATTACTTCAAGTTTTTTTATTTAACTTCAACAAAAAAATTAGTTAAAATACGTCTCGGCTGAAAAAAATTCTTGGATATACCCCTGGACTGGACTGATCATTAATGGAAAAATTATCAAGTGGATGGGTTACTAGTTCAACTAGAATCATTATTGAACCGGTGATGTCATATGTAAGACCCCGAATTTTATTAAATAAAAGTATTCAATTTTTCTTATAAATATTGTAAGAACCCAACTTTTATGAAAAAAAATTAATTTTTCTCGAAATATATTTTTGAATATTATGGTGTGGATTTGATATAATGTTATAGTTGTGGGTAATATTTATAAATTTTTCAAAGTAAGCAAGTTGTTATAAAATATTCGATTGGTCAGAGAATATTCGTTTTAACAAGGAATATTCGTACGATGACAATCTCATTGGTGGACCCCACAATAGAAGTATTGTCGTAGTTAGAAAACGACAGAAATATCTTTTTATAAAAATAACGACGAAAGCTTTACTGTTAAACTGTTGAAATACCCGGTGGTAAAAGTACAGTAATACGCGTGGTTGCATAGTAGCACACAAGTATTGTACAATATCTTTGATTATTGATGCTTACGTGAGAAGTCACTCAGTTATACACAATTATTGCTACAGTAATTGTTGTATAGTATCTCACATATTATTGATTCAATTATTGTCACCGTATCATTTGCACAATATTTTATATTATTAAATCAATAATTTTTGTCGACAAAGTTATTCATATTATTATTTGCATTATTGACGATATCTAGAAAGTTCTGTCGAGGAAAGGGGTTTGGTCACCTAATTGCGCGCTAATAGGGAGAAATCCTTATTGGAAAGCCCCATCTTTCCTGTGAATGATCTGGTTGTTAAATATTATGAGTGTGGCGACCCCAAAATAGGTCCAATCCATCCAACTCATTTTAAGTCGCCAAATATATGGACATAAATTAACTACAACTTCATTATCACAATTTTCATGCAAAATACAACAACACAAATGTTGTGAGTTTTGATACAAATATATACCTTACATAAAGGAACATTTAATAACTGTTTTAGAAATTAAAATCTTTAGAAAGTGCTCAAGGAAACCTTCGTACATGGGAGGTCATGCGTAGATATAGGTAGTGCTCGTAGATATACTCAGCAAGTGGATGTACACAACCCTATCTTATGATAACACGAGGTTGTATATCATTAGGCATCTTGTATAATAGTGGCAAAATACCCTTCCAAAGTTGGGTTCGCCTCACCCTATTCTTGTTCACCATAATTAAATATTAAATGACGTATAAAATGCAACTTAGTTATCTAAGATTCTCAATAAAATTATTTACATACTGTTTAGGAAAAACCTCAACAACTATAGACCACCGTTCTATTCCCCTGTTACCCCCGCTCGACTCAGCTATACTTTTATTACTTGAAAGGAATTGTGAAGCAAAAGGGTGAGCACAAATAGCCCATTAAAGAATATCACGACTAGAGATAATTAAATTATCAATAGCCTCCGTCAGTAATAAATCAGAGATTTAGAACATGTGGTAGATGATAAACTTATCAACCATAGTTGCAGCGGAACGAGCAATCCATTAGAAGAGTCAAATAGACCATAAAGTCTATTATCTTCTCCATGTTAAAATTCTACCAACAATATTTTATCCCTGTAACATCAATCAACAGTTCATGTCCACAATCATGTGAATAACTTATAATCATAATTGTGGTTCTAAATTCCTCTTCTCATCCAAGACAAAGATAATTTTCATCACTTGTCTTTACCTGAAACATCAAAGATCATGGTTATACCAAATCACAGTTCCTGTTTATAATCATACTAATAAATTCATCTTTGCACTACAGGCTAAAGATATTCAACAACAGGTCATCTTTGCATTACGAGCAAAAGATATTCATCAATAATTCATCTTTTACACTACGTGCTAAGATATTCATCAACAAGTCATCTTTTTCTGCTACTGGGCCAAAGATATTCATATCTCAATAAATACATAATCATTTCGGAAGTTATATAACAATAATTATAACCGTGTTGATCGATTCACTTTGCACTTAAGCTAAAAATATTCAATTGTAAATTCAATGGTCATGATCATACCAAATCAACAATTCAACTTTTGCACTCTTGGCCAAAGAGAACCTATAGTCGCGATCATACCAATAATCTACCCATCTTTACACTCAAGTCAAAGAGAAATATTATCATTAGGGTTATAAGAATGTTATATAAAAACAATATAATCAAAACATAGTTTTAATTTCAAGAGTAAGATTCATAAATCAACGATAATTTGGTCGGAGAAGAAACCAATTTGTCGTAAATAGTACCCGTGTTAATTCGTGATCATAGTACCGTATCGTCGTGTAATAATATCCTCGACACGAAAAGATAAAGTTTCATAATAAAATTCATATCCATATTTATAACACCTTAATCCAAATGTTATAAATCACTTAGAAATCTCATAATCTAATATTATTAATATTATAATAATATTTTAATCATTTCTTAAATTTATAAATAATTTAATCCAATTATTTACACTTTAATAATTAATGCATTTAATCATCTAAAATGCCAAACTCATAAGATTTCATCATCATTAACCAAAACCCTCATAAAAATCTGGATATACCTCATATATGATTCTCAAGCCAATAAATCATATTTTCCAATTTTCTTACTTCACATAACATATTTAATTCATTTACTCATAACTAGAACATTTTCATAAAAAATACCAAATCAGTTCTAAAAATATTTCTTTTCTGGAATTTAGCATAACATAGTCCCATATTGAACATATATTTTTCTCTAAATTTTAAAAATTCATTTACTATTTTTCATATGGCCAAAACCACCGAATATTTAAACATTTATCATAAATTATACTTTTATCCAAAAATTCTGAAATTTACACGGTATACTGATATTATATAGATGTACTCCCAATAAAAATTTCATTAATTTTGGAGTTAATCACAAGGAGTTATAAATAGTTACTTTTAAAATAGTATTTTCTCATAAAATCCATAACTCCTAATCTATACATCCAAAAATCGCCATTTTTGGACACAATCTACAAAACTCATCAAAATATCATTTCAAATTTTTTCAGAATTTTGAAGGTCCGAAAAAATACAAAACTGAAAAACATAATCACCCTTAAAAATCTCTTCTATCCCTTACCTCAAAAAGAAGCGATCTTTGGAATGTGGGATATAACGTTGAACGAACTTGCACTAGTATAGCAATACTCAAAGTATACTCAAAATACTCACAAGAATACGCTCGATAATATAGAGAGAAAACTTGATTTACGGTATGATTTTCAATTCTAACCTAAGCACCCTATTTATAGGAAAACGCTTAGAAAATTAAAAGTAGAAAATTTATTAAAATAATAATATATATTATAAATTCTCTACGCACACTTTTGAATCCAGAATTCAGCAATTTCACACATGCAAAATGAGGCCCACACATTAAAAAAACGTTTTTGTTAATATAAATATTTAAAACTTCCAAAAATCAATTATTTTGGAACTCCAAAACTTCAATAATTCATAATAAATATCCCTTTTGTTAGAAAATTTGAATCTCATGAGTTTTATAGGAAATTCAATTCTCTACAACTTTGCAGAAGAAAAGTTTTCCAAATTCCAAAGAAATTGTGAAATCCACAAGCAGGCGATTTTACATTTATAATCAAATTTCGGTCAAGAAATGGGGTCCGCAAACACACAAAACATGTGTTAATCATTTAATGCCACAAAATACTCTTCCTCCTCATATACTCACATATCGCACATTCATTATAAAAATATCACTATTAATATATTATTAAAATAATATATTTAAATGAATTATTTTATCAGAAAAAGATAAAATATTAATTTTCAACAATTGTCACTTTAAAAATTTTCTCCATCTATATCCACATAAAATGAATATTTTCCTTATCATATTAATCAATAATTAATTATTCACAAATAATATTACAGAATCACAATAATGACAACCAGGCAGTTTCCAGGAAAGAGGGGGCTTTCCAATAAAGATTTTTTCTTACTGGCGCGCAATTAGGTGACCAAACCTCTCCTTAGATAGAACTTTCTAGACATTGCCAATAATGTTTTTCTAATAATATTATTCAGATAATATGAATTATTGCTTCAATAATAGAAAATCTTGTGTAGTGACAATTATTAAAACAACAATAATATAAAATATCAACGCAAAGAATTATTGAATCGATAAAATAAAATATTGAGCGGTAATTCTTGTAACAATTATTGAGTAGTGCCTTCTTACGTAAGAATCAATAATTGGTGCAATACGTGTGCTTCTTGTGTTTTAACCGCGAGTATTTTAACAAGATAATCTGTGAACAACTACTGTGCGTCATTTATAAATAACTTATATTTGTCGTTTTCTTCATCCAATCGCTTTTTCGTTATGGGGCCCACAAAAGATGCTTGATCGTCGTCATGCGAATATTCCCGATAGAAAGAATATTCCACGACCAAACGAATATTCTCAAACAACAATGAATATTTTATAGCCACTGCATATTTTCTAAAATTTGCATATTTCACCCATAACTTTAAACTTTTATCAATTTAACCATTTACTAAATAATAATTATAAGAAAAATTGAATACTTTTATTTCATAAAATTCGGGGTCTTCAATCTCCCTCCTTATGAAATTTCGTCCTCGAAATTTACGTACAGTATTTCAAAGAGTTGAGAATACCTTGCTTTCATTTCGATTCCATCTTTCCTGTCATCATGATTTCTCCATTGCTTTCATCTCCCGTATTTGGATATCATTCTAGAATACAGCTTCAGAACAAGGGCTAATTTAACAAATTAACATATCACATAATATCCCGATATTATGACTAACCAACAAATAAGCTTAGGTAGGACACACTAGCGAAGGATTTACTCATCTCTCCCCTCCTAGTTCTAATCCCGATCACCGTCAGAGATCATATCCCTAAGCTCTGATACCAAATGTAACGACCCCAAAATAGGCCCATTCCATCCAACCCATTCTGAGTCGCCAAATATATGGTACGGAAAACAACTACAACTTTATTACAACAATTGTCGTGCAAAATACAACAACACATATCTTTGTGAATTTGGATACAAATATATACTACTAATCAGAAGACGTCACAATGACACCTTACATAAAGGTATAGTCAAAACCTGTTTTAGAAATTAGAATCTTTGGGAAGTGCTCAAAGAAACCTTCGTATACGGGAGACCATGCTTTTAGGTTATGGTAGATATCATATGGCCACGAATTATCTTGGTTGATTGATAGAGACCCCAAAGAAAAACGAGAAGATTACAATCATATTCTTCCCAATGGTGAGTCTTCTCTTGACATATCATTATCTCCTTTGTCTCTAATTGGGTATTATACTCCAAACAAACACCAAGATTATATAGGTAGTACTTGTAAATATACTCGACAAGTGGATGAGCACAACTATGTCTTATGATAACACGAGTTTGTATGTCATTTAGACATCTTGTATGATAGTGACAAAACACCCTTCCAAAGTTGGGTTCGCCTCACCCTTTTAATTCACCAAAATTAACTATTAAATGATGTATAAAATATAACACACTAAAGTCCTCAATAAAATTATTTCCATACTCTTTGGGAGAACCTCAACAACTATAGACCACCGATTCTATTCCTTGTTATCCCCATTTCAACCCATTACTACACTTTTATTTACGAAAGGAATTGTGAAACAAAAGGGTGAGCACAACTAGCTCAGTAAAGAATATTATAACTAAAGATACATAAATTATCAATAGTCTTTATCAATAATAAATCAGAGATTTAGAACATATGGTAGATGATAAAACTTTTCAACCATAGTTGCGGTGAACGAAGCGATCCATTAAAAAGAGTCGAATAGACTATAAAGTCTATTGTCTTCTCCACGTTAAAAGTCCACCAACAATATTTTATCCCTATAACATCAATCAACAGTTCCTTTCCACAATCATATGAATAACTCATAATCATAATTGTGATTCTAAATTCCTCTTCTCATCCAGGACGAAGATAATTTTCATCACCTGTCTTTACCTGAAACATCAAATATCATGGTTATACCAAATCACGGTTCGCATTCATAATCATACTAATAAATTCATCTTTACACCACGGGCCAAAGATATTCATTAACAATTCATCTTACACTACAATTTAAAGATATTCAACAACAAAGTCATCTTCAGATATTACGAGCCAAAGATATTCATCAATAATTCATCTTTGACTACAAATTAAAGATATTCAACAACAGGTCATCTTTGCATTACGAGCAAAAGATATTCATCAATAATTCATCTTTGCACTACAGGCTAAGATATTCATCAACAAGTCATCTTTGCGCTACGGGCCAAGATATTCATATCTCAATAAATACATAATCATTTCAGAAGTTATATAACAATAATTATAACCATGTTGATCAATTCACCTTTGCACTTAAGCTAAAAATATTCAATTGTAAATTCAATGGTCATGATCATACCGATCAACAATTCAACTTTTGCACCTTTCTTGGCCAAAGAGAACCTATAGTCACGATCATACCAATAATCTACCCATCTTTACACTCAAGTCAAAGAGAAATATTATCATTAGGGTTATAAGAATGTTATATAAAAACAATATAATCAAAACATAGTTTTAATTTCAAGAGTAAGATTCATAAATGAAGCGATAATTTGGTCGGAGAAGAAACCAATTTGTCGTGAATAGTACCGTATTAAATGCACATAAAATAGTATATATATGCGTAAGTAACCTCGACCACGAAAAGATAAAGTTTCATAATAAAATTCATATCCATATTTATAACACCTTAATCCAAATGTTATAAATCACTTAGAAATCTCATAATCTAATATTATTAATATTATAATAATATTTTAATCATTTCTTAAATTTATAAATAATTTAATCCAATTATTTACACTTTAATAATTAATGCATTTAATCATCTAAAATGCCAAACTCATAAGATTTCATCATCATTAACCAAAACCCTCATAAAAAATGCATATATACCTCATATATGATTCTCAAGCCAATAAATCATATTTTCCAATTTTCTTACTTCACATAAC
This sequence comes from Panax quinquefolius, assembly GCA_020205615.1. Lineage (NCBI taxonomy): Eukaryota > Viridiplantae > Streptophyta > Magnoliopsida > Apiales > Araliaceae > Panax > Panax quinquefolius. Next base: position 7,936,442 of record CM035158.1, read on the forward strand.
ATATTTAATTCATTTACTCATAACTAGAACATTTTCATAAAAATACCAAATCAGTTCCAAAAATATTTCTTTTTCTGGGATTTAGCATAACATAGTCCCATATTGAACATATATTTTCTCTAAATTTTTAAAATTCATTTACTATTTTTCATATGGCCAAAACCACCGAATATTTAAACATTTATCATAAATTATACTTTTATCCAAAAATTCTGAAATTTACACGGTATACTGATATTATATAGATGTACTCCTAATAAAAATTTCATCAATTTTGGAGTTAATCACTGAGAGTTATAAATAGTTACTTTTAAAATAGTATTTTCTCATAAAATCCATAACTCTAATCTATACATCCAAAAATCGTCATTTTGGACACAATCTCTAAAACTCATCAAAATATCATTTCAAATTTTTTCAGAATTTTTGAAGGTCCGGAAAAATACAAAACTGAAAAACATAATCACCCTTAAAAATCTCTTTACTATCCCTTACCAAAAAAAGAAGATCTTTGGAATGTCGGATATAACGTTGAATGAACTTGCAATTAGTATAGCAATACTCAAAGTATACTCAAAATACTCACAAGAATACGCTCGATAATATAGAGAGAAAACTTGAGTTTACGGTATGATTTTCAATTCTAACCTAAGCACCCTATTTATAGGAAAATCTTAGAACACCAAAAGTAGAAAATTTATTAAAATAATAATATATATTATAAATTCTCTCGCACACTTTTGAATCCAGAATTCAGCAATTTCACACATGCAAAATGAGGCCCACACATTGAAAAAACGTTTTTGTTAATATAAATATTTAAAACTTCCAAAAATCAATTATTTTGGAACCCCAAAACTTCAATAATTCATAATAAATATCCTTTTTGTTAGAAAATTTGAATCTCGCGAGTTTTTATAGGAAATTCAATTCTCTACAACTTTGCGAAGAAAGTTTTTCCAAATTCCAAACAAAAATTGACCGAAATCCACAAACGCAGGCGATTTTACATTTATAATCAAATTTCAAAAAAATGGGGTCCAATTAGACACACAAAACATGTGTTAATCATTTAATGCCACAAAATACTCTTCCTCCTCATATACTCACATATCGCACATTCATTATAAAAATATCACTATTAATATATTATTAAAATAATATATTTAAATGAATTATTTTATCGAGAAAAAGATAAAATATTAATTTTCAACAATTGTCACTTTAAAATTTTCTCCATCTATATCCACATAAAATGAATATTTTCCTTATCATATTAATCAATAATTAATTATTCACAAATAATATTACTGAGAATCACAATAATGACAACGAGGCATTTCAAGGAAGAGGGGCTTTCGATAAAGATTTCTCTCTTCTTGGCCATGCAATTAGGTGACCAAACCTCTCCTTGGATGAACTTTCTAGACATTGCCAATAATGTTTTCTAATAATATTATTAGGATAATATGAATTATTGCCGATAATGGAAAAAATCTTGTGTAGTGACAATTATTAAAACAACAATAATATAAAATATCAACGCAACAATTATTGAATCAATAAAATAAAATATTGATAAAGAATTAATTCTTTGTAACAATTATTAGTAGTGTCTTCTTACGTAAGAATCAATAATTGGTGCAATACCGAGTGTCTTCTTGTGTTTTAACCACCGAGAGTATTTTAACAAGATTAATTGAGAATAACTTCACGCCGTCATTTATAAATAACTTATATTTGTCGTTTTCTTCATCCAATCGCTTTTCCGTTATGGGTCCCACAAAAGCTCTTGGCAGGTATTGCATGCGAATATTCCCAGATAGAAAGAATATTCCACGACCAAAACGAATATTCTCAAACAACAATGAATATTTTATAGCCACTTGCATATTTTTAAAATTTGCATATTTCACCCATAACTTTAAACTTTTATCAATTTAACCATTTACTAAATAATAATTATAAGAAAAAATTGAATACTTTTATTTCATAAAATTACGGGTCTTATATCTTTGGCCTGTAGTAAAAGATGAATGATTTTGAAGAATATCTTTGGCCCGTAGTGCAAAGAGATGAGCAGTGTTTAGATGAACATGACTAATGATGAATATCTTTGGCACATGTAGTGCAAAGATGAATATTTGATTCGGATATATATTGATTGATGTTACTGGGGATAAAAGATAGAGCGATGAACTTTTAAATTCATACATAGAATATAGTAGTTTGCATTCTCTACTTAACTCTTCTAATGAATTATTATTTCCGCTGCGAATATTGATTTAAAACTTGTTGTCTATTGTATTCTATTAGATTTTTCCTTGTTGAAGACTAATGATAATTTGTTGTATATTATCTTAGTCATAATATTCTTTACTGGGCTAGTTGAGCTCACCCTTTTTTTTTGTTCCATTTTTTTCTTCTCGGGAGGCGAGAATATAGAAAGAGTAGCGAGTGGGGTATGGAATGAAGGTTCTAGAGAGAGTTGTTTAGTAGTCCTCACCATTTTTGTAAAATAATGTATCAATAAATGTGATGAGGATTTATTTGAGTATAGATATTGTCTAGAAAATAATATTTGTATTCAAACTCACAATTTTACTGTCGTTATAATAAAGTTATAGTTGTTTCTGTACCATGTATTGACAACTCAGAATGGGTGATGTATACCTATTTTGGGGGCGTCACAGTTTCCGATAAGGATTTCTCCTTACTGGCGAGAAATTAGATTGACCTAACCTCTCCTTGACAGAACTTTCTAGACATTGCCAATAATGCTATCTAATAATATTATTCAAATAATATAAATTATTGATCTGCTAATAGGAAGTAATGTGCAGTGTAAATTATTAAAACAACAATAATATAAAATATCAATGTAGCAATTATTGAATCAATAAAATAAAATATTGAACAATAATTTAGTAGTGCCTTCTTACGTAAGAATCAATAATCCAAAAATATCGTTGTGCAATTCAGGTAATGCTTCTTTGCAACAACGCGACATCGTATTTTAACCACCAGGTATTCCAACAGTGTTAACGGTAACAACTACGCCGTTATTTATAAAAACTCAAACTTTTCGTTTTCTTCATCCGACAGTTATTGTGAGACCCCAAATTTATGAATAAAGATTTAATTTTCTCAAAATATTTTTTTGAATATTGTGGTGTGTGTTTGAGATAATGTTATAGTTGTGGGTAATACTTATAAATTTTACAAAGTATTCAAGTGGTTATAAAATATTTGATTGGTTGGGGAATATTCGTACAACGGCGCAATCATTGGTGAACCCCACAACGAAATTACTGTCGGAATGAGAAAATGACAGAAATATATTTTTTTATGAAAATAACGACGGAAGTATTACTGTTAAAACTGTTGAACTACCCGATAGTAAAAGTACAGTAATACGCGTGATTGCATAGTAGTACACGGTATTGATTATTGATGCTTACGTGAGAAGTCACTCAGTTTTATTCAATTATTGTTACAGTAATTGCTGCATATATAGTATCTCACGTTATTTGAATCAATTATTGTCAATATTTTATATTATTAAATCAATAATTGAGATGACAAGTTATTAATATTATTATTTGCAATATTGACGATGTCTAGAAGTTCTATCAAGGAGAAGTTAGATAATCTAATTGCGCGCCAATATAGATAAATTCTTATTAGAAAGCCCCCTCTTTCCTAAGAACGACCTGGTTGTTAAATATTGCGAATTATAATATTGATGATAAATGTTATTAAAAATATTGAAGGGATTTTTATGAAGTATTTGATATAAATTTTGCTTATTTTATGGACCCCCATTTACCCATTTTTTAAAATAATCGATAAAAACTTATTTAATATAATAAAGGTGGGGTCACGTGTGGGGTCCACGTGTGAGTTTGGAATCTGAAATTGGGGAGGAAGGAAGTTGTCGTATTTATTTGTAAGGTGAGTTATATATATATATATATATATATATATATATATATATATATATATAAAATGAAGATGATGATGTTTTGGGGTTGGGGTTGGGGTTGGGGTTGGGGTTGGGGTTGGGGGGGGTTCACGGGAAGAAAAAAAAGGAATGGGATTACTTGGATGACAGGATGAGTTATTATTAATTATATTATTATAAGTTTTATTTTTTATGAAAAATAGAATATATTATATTTTATTGAATATTATATTAATAATTTGAAAAATAAAGGACGTTCAAAATTTTTTTTCTTCAGCTGATGAAACCCGTGAATATTTTACTGTGCATTCGTGATTTCTAAATTCAAATAGTATCTTTTCTATTCTCCTATAAATAGGATGCTTATTTAGAATTGAAAATCACACCAGAATAAGAGAATTATTCTTCTATAATATTGAGCGTATTTCTTTCGAGTTTTAGAAAGTTTTGAGTACAGAAAATAGTGAAAGTTTTTTTCAAGAATATATCCGTTATACCAGTTGGAATACTCTTTTTTTGAGGTAAGGGGTATTATTTATTTCATATTCTGAAGAGACATTATTTTTCGTATTCATATGAATATTATTTTCATTCAATATTCGTAATGAATATTATTTTCGTTCAATATTTGTAGGGATATTGTCTTCGTTTAATATTCATATTATATTCATTTAATATTCGTAAGGAATATTATATTCGTTAAATAATCGTAAGGGATGTTATTTTTGTTCAATATTCGCTTGAAATAATATTTTCTTCCAGTATTATGTAAGTAATATTATTTCGTTTCAGACTTCAAATTCTATACTCATTTGGTTAATGTTTTGACTTCTATACTCCATGAAATTAGTAGAATATCCTTGATATTTGCGCTTCATCCAGTTTCTTTTCATGGAAATATTATTCTGAGCATTCATGATAAGTTTTAACTTTTTTTTGCCGGAGTACTATTCACGGGATTACTATTCACGAAGTACTATTCACCCGAGGTACTCTTCATGATAAAAATTGATTCATTTTCGGTCCAAATCATTTTTGGTACAATATTATTCTTAAATTTTACTCCACAAAGCAGTATCATGTTGACAATTTGAACGTTATTGAATTCTGGATAAATTAAATTATAAATCTTTAAAATCTATCCTTGAACTTGTTTTATTGAATTCTTATATCAATGTCATCATCCTCATGCTTATAATATATTGAAAGTCATCTGTGGCCTGTAGTGCATAGATGGACTTAGTATGATTATGACCAGGGATTATTCGGTATAATCATGACCGTAATGTTACAAATGATGTGGTAAAAATCCTCATTGGCCCGTAGTGCAATGATGGACAATTTTTGGTATGATCATGGCAATGGGTTTTCTTCGGCCAAGGGTGCAAAGATGAATTATTTTATGGTATGATTATGACCATTGATAATAACACGATTATCCTTGGCCCGTAGTGCATGGATAATTCGTGGTCGCGATACGAAAGAATATTTTTGGCCTGTAGTGCAGGGATGATTCGATGATGTGGTTATTTATTAAGCTGAGTCTCCGCGATAAAATTGATGATATACTTTTTAAATCATAGAAGATAGTAGATATTATGCTCTACTTGACTCTTCTAATGGATTACTTATTCCGCTGCAGTTGTTGATCTAAAACTTGTTGTCTATTATATTAGATCAGTTGTTATACTGTTGAAGGCAAGGATAATTTATTCTGCATTATCTTAGTCATAATATTTCTTACAGGGCTAGTTGAGCTCACCCTTTCTTTCACTGTTCTCTCCAGGAAATGAAAATATAGCTGGGACTAGTCGGGGAATGGATTGACGGTCCAGATGCTTGCATTAGTAGTTCTCACTATTCTGTAAAATAGTGTGCTAATAATTATAATAAGATTGAATTTGAGTGTGGATACTGTCTAGAAAATAATATTTGAGCTAAAACTCTCAGGTATATTTTGTCGTATTTTACATGACAGTTGTATTAATTAAGTTTGTATTTAAATTTTGTACCATGTATTTGGCGACTCAAGATGGGTGATGTATACCTATTTTGGGGGCGTCCGATTGATTCTCATTATGGGGCCCTGAAATGGTTGGTGGTGCCGTATTTAATATTCCCCGACAACACGAATATTCCACGACCAAACGAATATTTCCTGACAGAAATGAGTATTTTATAACCACTTGCGTATTTTGAAAATTTTATATATATCACCCATAACTTTAAACTTTTATCAATTTAACTATTTACTAAATAGAAAAATTGAATACTTTTATTTCATAAAATTCGGGGTCTTACAATCTCCCCTCCTTATGAAATTTCGTCCCCGAAATTTACGTACCTGGTATTTCAAAGAGTTGAGAATACTTTGCTTTCATTTCAAATTTCGTCTTCCCTGTCATCATGATTTCTCCATTGCTCATTCTAGAATACAGCTTTAAAACAAATGTTAATTGACATATCACAATTTGTCAATTTATCAAATAAGATATTTTAGCTTAGATAAGTCACACTAGCGAAGGATTTACTCATCTTTCCCCTCATAGTTCTATTCTCCGATCTCCGCCAGAGACAATATCCTTAAGCTCTGCTACCAAATGTGACGACCCCAAAATAGGTCTAATCCACCCAACCATTTTAAGTCGCCAAATACATGGTACAGAAATTAACTAAAACTTCATTATCATATTTTTTTTGCAAAATACAACAACACAAATGTTGTGAGTTTTGATACAAATATATACCAACTGTGACTCATGTCCCAACTTTGGATAGCACGTCACAATGGCACCTTACATAAAGGTACAGTCAATAACTGTTTTAGAAATTAAAATCTTCAGGAAGTGCTCAAGGAAACCTTCGTATATGGGAGGCCATGCGTCTAGGTTATAATAGATATCATATGTCCAAAAAATTATCCTTGGTTGACCCAATAGTCCCCAAAGAAAAATGAGAAGATTACTATCATGTTCTTTCCAATGGTGAGTCTTCTCTTGACATATAACTATCTCCACTGACTCCAGTTGAGAATTATATTTCAACCAAACTCCAAGGTTATATAAGTAGTGCTCGTAGATATACTCAGCAAGTGGATGTTCACAACCCTGTGTTATGATAACATGAGGTTGTATATCATTAGGCATCTTGTATGATAGTGGCAAAACACCCTTCCAAAGTTGGGTTCGCCTCACCCTATTATTGTTCACCATAATTAAATATTAAATGACGTATAAAATACAACCCACTTATCTAAGGTTCTTAATAAAATTATTTCCATCTTTGTTTAGGAGAAACCTCGGCAATTATATGAACCACCGATTCTATTCCCTGTTACCCCTTCGACCAAAGCTACACTTTTATTAGCTGAAAGGAATTGTGAAGCAAAAGGGTGAGCACAAATAGCCCAGTAAAGAATATCATGACTAGAGATAATTAAATTATCAATATCCTTCGTCAGTAATAAATCAGAGATTTAGAACATATGGTAGATGATAAAACTTTTCAACCATAGTTGCAGCGGAACGAACAATCCATTAGAAGAGTCAAATAGACCATAAAGTCTATTATCTTCTCCATGTTAAAATTCCACCAACAATGTTTTATCCCTGTAACATCAATCAACAGTTCATGTCCACAATCATGTGAATAACTTATAATCATAATTGTGGTTCTAAATTCCTCTTCTCATCCAAGACAAAGATAATTTTCATCACTTGTCTTTACCTGAAACATCAAAGATCATGGTTATACCAAATCACAGTTCCTGTTTATAATCATACTAATAAATTCATCTTTCCACTACAGGCCAAAGATATTCATCAACCGTTCATCTTTGCACTGCACTACAGGACAAAGATTTTCAACAATAGGTCATCTTTGCACTACGGGCCAAAGATATTTATCAATAATTCATCTTTGCACTACATGCCAAAGATATTAATATCTCAAAGAAATATATAATCATTTCAGAATTTATATAAACAATAATTATAACCGTGTTGATCAATTCACCTTTGCACTTAAGCTAAAGATATTTAATTATAAATTCAATGGTCATAATCATACTAGTCAACAATTTATCTTTGTACTACTGGCCAAAGAGAACCCATAGTCACGATCATACCAATAATCTACCCATCATTACACTTAAGTCAAAGAGAAATTTCATCACCAGGATTATAAAAATGTTATAAAAACCATATAATCAAAACATGGGTTTAATTTCAAGAGTAAGATTCATAAATCAACGATAATTTGGGCAGAAAAAGAAACCAATTTTGTCGTGAATAGTACCCCGACACGAAAAGATAAAGTTTCACAATAAAATTCATATCAATATTTATAACACCTTAATCTAAATATTATAAATCACTTAATAATCTCATACTCTAATATTGTTAATATTACAACAATATTTTAATCATTTCTTAAACTTATAAACAAATTATTTTAATTGTTTACACTTTACTAATTAATGCATTTAATCATCCTAAAATGTCAAACTCATAAGGTTTCATCACCAATAACCAAAACCCTCATAAAAAATCTGCATATACCTTATATAGGATTCTCAAGCTATAAAATTCTGTTTTCCAATTTTCTTACTTCACATAACATATTTAATTCATTTACTCATAACTAGTCCATTTTCATGAAAAATGCCAAATCAGTCCTAGAAAATTTTCTTTTCTGAGATTTAGCAGAATATAGTCTCATATTGAACATATATTTTTCTCGAAATTTTTAAAATTCATTTACTATTTTTCATATGGCCAAAACTGCCGAATATTTAGACATTTATCATAAACTGTACTTTTGTCCAAAAATTCCAAAATTTACAGAGTATACTGCTATTATATACATGTACTCCCAATAAAAATTTCACTAATTTTGGAGTTAACCACAAGGAGTTAAAAGGGTTTACTTTTAAAATAGTCTTTTCCCATAAAATTCATAACTTATCTATACATCCAAAAATCGTCATTTTTGGACACAATCTAGAAAACTCATCAAATTATCATTTCAAATTTTTTCAAAATTTTTGAGGGTCGAAAAAATTACGAAACTGAAAAATATAATAACCCTTACAATCCCTTACCTCAAAACAACGGTACTTCTGACTGGAATATCGGATGTAATGCTGAAGGAAACTTGCAATGAATAGCAACTCTCAAAGTATCTAAATACTCACAAAAATACGCTCTATAATATAGGGAGAGAAAACTTATATTTCTGGTGTGATTTTCAATTCTAACTAAACACCCTATTTATAGGAAAATGTTAGAACGCCAAAGGAGACTAAATTACTAAAATAATATTTTTTTTCTACGCACACTTCTTTGAAAAAATTTCAGCCACCAAAGATCAACCATCTTTCCTAAAAACCAAAAGTGGGTCCCACCTTCTAGAAATCTCCACCCAAAATTATTTATAAAACTAATTTCCGAATCAGTCACCTCTTAAAATTCATAACAAATCATACATTAATTTTTAACGGTTCAAAATTTGTGGACATATACTCAACTTATATATGTATAACATATCCAAAAATCACAACGATCCAACGGTCGGATTAAAAATTATAACTCACGCAATATATCTCAAGAACACTTATTTTTCAGATTATGAGTCCATCGGACCAGTTTCATTCAAACAGTCACTACGAAAAATTCACAATGAATTTTTAGGTGATTCCAGTTTCTACGGTTAGCTTACTTCCAGGGTTTTCTTTTGATATATGGCTCATCTCCTAACTCATTATAAACAAAGAGTTATAGATTTTATAAAATCTGGTAATAAACTAATTTTTCTGAAAATCTCATATTTTGTTTTTCTTTTGATTTCTAAATTTCTCTCATTTGATTCATGCACCGTGAATTTAGTGTAAAAATATCTCCATTATTATATTATCACATTATACATTTTTAATGTAATATAATAATATATTTGAATGAATTATTTTATCAGAAAAGATAAAATATCAATTTTCAACAATTGTCACTTTTCTAAGAATTCCTCTATTCCGACAAAATATAAAACACCTCAGCATTAATTCATTCATTTATATCCATAAAAAAATAAACATTTCCCTATCCAAAAGTCGTGAAGATCATGAACACCATTTGAAGATGGTACTCCAAAGGCTTCGTGAAAACAAGTTATATGCCAAGTTAAAGAAATGCGAGTTTACGGCGATGAAGTAGCATTTTTGGGCACGGGTGTCAAAACATGGAGTATCATTGACGACAAAGATTGAAGCAATACAAAGTTGGGAGCAGCCAAGAGGCGGTGGATCAAGTACGTAGCTTTACGGGCTTATTTGGTTATTATCGGAGATTCGTGGAAGGGTTTTCTCGAATCGCTACTCCGTTAACTCAGTTGACTCGGAAGGATACAAAATTCGTATGGAGCGAGGAATGCGAGAAGAGTTTCCAAGAGCTTAAGAGGAGACTCAATTCGGCACCTGTTCTGACAATACCGTCTGGTTCAGATGGATTTGTTATTTACAGCGATGCTTCGGGAAAAGGGTTAGGATGTGTTCTCATGCAACGTGGGAAAGTCATAGCCTATGCTTCGCGACAACTTAAAGAATATGAGAGGAATTATCCTACTCATGATCTAGAGTTGGCAGCTGTCGTTTTTGCGCTAAAGATATGGAGGCACTATCTATACGGGGAAAAAGTGGAGATATATTCAGACCATAAAAGCCTCAAATATTTCTTCACTCAACATGCGGCAGCGACGTTGGCTCGAGCTATTGAAAGATTACGATCACACCATTCAATACCATCCTGGAAAAGCGAACGTGGTAGCTGACGCATTGAGTTGAAGATCATACGCGGGAACGAATGCGATTCTGTTAACACAAAGGCCCATTTTGTGTGATTTACAAAAGATGAAGATAGAATTCAAGATTCCGGGGACCCATGCAATGATGTCAAGTATACGTATAGAACCAACTTTAATCGAAAAAGTTAAAGTTGCTTTCAATCCATGACCCGGGATGATGCGGATGAAGAAGAAAGTGCAAGAAGGTCTTTATTCGAAGCAAGAATCGATGAAGAAGGAATACTTGAGTCCATTCCGGACTTTATGTTCTAACGATTACGATTTGAAGTACAAGATCATGATGGAGGCACAATACACCATTTGCAATTCATCTTGGAAGTACCAAAATGTATCGTGATCTTCGACATACATTTTGGTGGAACAATATGAAGAGAGAGATTGCAAAGTTTATCTCGATGTGTTTAACTTGTCAACGTGTAAAGGCGGAGCATCAAGTGCCTAAGGTCCATTGCAACCACTTGAGAGATTCGAAATGGAAGTAGGAACACATTACCATGGATTTTGTTACGGGTCTTCCCACGGTTTCTCAAGGCATAAATGCTATTTGGGTTATTGTTGATAGATTAACCAAGTCTGCTCATTTCTTGCCAATACGGGAGACTTATTCCCTTGAACGTCTTGCTAGTATGTACGTGAATGAGATTGTGAGGTTGCATGGCATGCCAGTATCCATAGTTTCGGATCGTGACCCAAGATTTACTTCAAGATTTTGGGTTAGCTTGCAAAAAGCTATGGGCACGAATTTACGATTCAGTTCGGCATACCATCCTCAAACGGACAAACAATCAGAGAGGACTATTCAAACTCTTGAAGATTTATTAAGACTCTGTGTCCTAGACGTCAAAGGGAGTTGGGATAAGTACTTACCATTGGTGGAATTCTCCTACAACAACAGTTATCGGGCAAGTATAGGTGTGGCTCCATTCGAAGCATTGAATGGACGAAAGTGTCGCTCTCCAATATGTTGGGATGAGGTGGGTTAAGCAACATTATTGAGACCCGAGTTGGTACGTATAACTACGGAAAAGATCCAAATGATTCGACAACGTATACAAACGACAACATTATTGGGACCCGAGTTATGCGGATCTTCATCGAAAGGACGTGGAATTTAGTATTGGGGATCATGTATTGTTGCGTGTGGCTCCATGGAAGGGAGTTACAAGATTTGGGAAAAGAGGAAAGCTCAATCCATGATTTATTGGTCCATTTCAGATTCTTGACCGAGTAGGAAATGTAGCCTATAGACTCGCGTTACCTCCAAGTATGTTTCGTGTTCATAATGTTTTTTTTCATATATCTGTGCTTCGTAAATATGTGAAAGACCCGAACCACGTCATTGAGTTAGAACCGGATGAGATAGCCGAAGACTTAACGTACGAGGAGGTACTTGTCAAGATCTTGGATAGAAAGGAGCATGTCTTACGCACGAAGGTCATACTACAAGCTAAAGTTTTATGGAGAAACCATGCTATAGAGGAAATGACCTTGGAGTTGGAAACGGAAATGAAAGCCAGGTACCCTCACCTTTTCGAAACACTAGGTACGTACGTCAATTTCGAGGATGAAATTTCATAAGGAGGGGAGGTTGTAAGACCCCAAATTATTAATAAATGAAAATTAAATTCCTCTATTTATTATTTTGAAATAGTAAGGGTTGATTTGATTAATGTGGATAGTTATGGTTAAAATACGCAAATATTTCAAATAAGCAAGTGGTTATAAAATATTCGTTTGGTCGTGGAATATTCTTACTTTCGGGGAATATTCATACGACGGCGCAGCCTTGTGTGGGCCCTATAACGAAAAGCGATTGGATGAAGCAAACGACAAATATAAGTTATTTTTAATAACGGCGTAGTTGTTACCGTTAATACTGTTAAAATACTCGGTGGTTAAAATATAGTAGCACACGGTATTGTTCCAATTATTGATTCTTACGTAAGAAGTGTGACGCCCCCAAAATAGGTATACACAACACCCATTCTGAGTCGCCAAAATACGTGGTACAAAAGCAAACTACAACTTCAATAATACAAATGTCGTGTGAAATACGATAATATATCTTTTGTGAGTTTAAATATAATATTGTCTTTAGGCAATATCTATACTCAAATAAATCCCCATCATAATTATTGATACATTATTTTACAAAATGGTGAGGACTACTAAACAACTCTTTCTAAAACCTTCATTCCATACCCAGAGCTAAGTACTCGCTTATATTCTCGCCTCACGAGAAGAAAAATGGAACAACAAGGGAAAAGGTGAGCTCAACTAGCCAAATAAAGAATACTATGACTAAGATAATATACAACAAATTATCGTTAGTCTCCAACGAGGAAAAATCGATAGAATACAATGAGACAACAAGTTTCGGATCAATATTCATAGTGAAATAATAATTCATAGAAGAGTTACGTAGAGAATGAAATCTCTCGTAATCTATGAATTTAACGATCCATCATCAATATTTTATCCCGTAACATCAATCAATATTCATCTCAAATCAAATATTCATCTTTGCACTACAGGCCAAAGATATTCATCAATCGGTCATGTTCATCTCAACACCTGTTCATCTTTGCACTAAATGCCAAAGATATTCATCAATCGGTCATGTTCATCTCAACACCTGTTCATCTTTGCACTAAAGGCCAAAGATATTCATCGATCGGTCGTGTTCATTTAAACACTGTTCATCTTTGCACTCTGGGCCAAAGATATTCTTGAAATCATTCATCTTTTGCTTTCTCTGGGCCAAAGATATTCAATAATATCATCATTTAAAGGTGAGGATGATGAAAATATATTTTAAAGAAACGAATCAATGAAACAAAATGACAAGGATTAAGGATTAAGGTACTTTGTTTTATCCATGTCCAACAATACCTCAAAGATAATCATAGTGGTGTAAAATTCAAGAATGATCAAAAACATGGATACAAGCAAAGCTAGTATCCGAATAGATATTTTGGACGAAAAGAAGAAATTTTATTTTTCGATTGAATAGTGCCAGTATCACGTGAATAGTGCCATATATCGTGAATAGTGTCGTATATCGTGAATAGTATCTCGACACCAAAAGATAGAAATTCCACAAAAACATCTTCACGCTTCATGAATAGTACTCGTGAATAGTAACTTCGTGAATAGTAACTCATGAATAGTAACTCGTGAATAGTAACTCATAAATAGTAACCCAGAGCATGAAAAAGTTCCAAATTTGATAAAAACTTCAGATCAACATTTCAAAGATAATGATATTGAAGAAATAATATCATTCTGAAAAAAATAATATCCCTTACCTCAAAGAATCGAAGACCGGAAGGAAAGGTCGGAAGTGATCTTTGAATGAAACTTGTCTTGAACACCAACTCTCAAAGTATCTAAATACTCACAAAATACGCTCGATAATATAGAGAGAAAAAAGAAAACTTTGTTTACGGTGTGATTTTTAATTCTAACTTAGCCCTCTATTTATAGGAAAATGTTAGCCGTAGAAAGCGAGACTTGACTGCTTTACTGATGGCTTTACACTACTATTGCCACCCACTACATTTGAAATAAAATTCAGCACATTTTTTCACCAACCACAAGTGGGGCCCACTCAATTCTAGAATTTTCCACCAAAATCAATTATAACCCTACTTTTAGAATCAAACACCTCTTAAAATTTATAACAAATCATTCGTTCATTTTAACGGTTCAAAATTTGTAGACATATACTCAACTTATATATGTATAACATATCCAAAAATTTCAACGATCCAACGGTCGGATTAAATATTATAACTCACACAATAAAGTCGTAATAACACCGATTTGATCTTTTAATACCTCAATCAAACAAAATACAAATAAAACATCTCAAACATTAATTCCTTCATTAATAACCACATAAATAAATCCATCATTTATATTCATATAAAATAAATATTTCCTTATCATATGAATCAATAATTAATTATTCACAAATAATATTACGAGAATCACATTTATTATGACAAACCAGTTGTTCCCGGGAAAGAGGGGCTTTCAATAAGGATCTCTCTCTTCTTGGCGCGCAATTAGGTGACCAAACCTCTCCTTGATGACGAACTTTCTAGACATTGCCAATAATGTTATCTAATAATATTATTCAAATAATATGAATTATTGATCGATAATGGGAAAAACATGCGATGACAATTATTGAAACAACAATAATATAAAATACCAACGCAAACAATTATTGAATCAATAAAATAAAATCTTTGAGCAGTAATTCTTTGTAACAATTATTGAGTAGTGCCTTCTTACGTAAGAATCAATAATTGATGCAATGCGTCTGGTGTCTTCTTGTGCAACCACGCGTATTACTGTATTTTAACCACCGGGTATTCCAACAGTCTTAACGGTAACAACTACGCCGTTATTTATAACCACCCAAACTTTGTCGTTTTCTTCATCCGACAGTTATCCGTTATGGGGCCCACACATGGCTGCGCCGTCGTACGAATATTCCCCGACAGTACGAATATTCCACGACCAAACGAATATTCCCCGACAAAAATGAATATTTTATAACCACTTGCTTATTTTGAAATATTTGCGTATTTAACCCTTAACTATCCACATTAATCAAATCAACCCTTACTATTTCAAAATAATAAATAAAGGAAATTCCTTTTTATTTAAAAAAATTTAGGGTCTTTACAACCTCCCTCCTTATGAAATTTCGTCCTCGAAATTGGACTTGCGATACACAGTGTTTGAAAAGGTGAGGATACCTCGCTTTCATTTTCGTTTCCAATTCCCGTG
Organism: Panax quinquefolius; assembly: GCA_020205615.1. NCBI lineage: Eukaryota > Viridiplantae > Streptophyta > Magnoliopsida > Apiales > Araliaceae > Panax > Panax quinquefolius. The sequence goes on from CM035158.1 coordinate 7,952,061, forward strand.
TCATTTCCTCTATAGCATGATTCCTCCACAAAACTTTAACTTGTGGTATGACCTTTCTTGGCGTAGGGACATGCTCCTTCCTATCCAAGATCTTGACAGTACCTCCCATATCGTTAGGTCTTGGCTATCTCGTGGGTTCTAACTCAATAACGTGGTTCGGGTCTTTCACATATTTCTGAAGCACCGATATGTGAAACACATTATGAACACGAGACATACTTGGAGGTAACGCAAGTCTATAGGCTACATTTCCTACTCGGTCAAGAATTTGAAATGGACCAATAAATCATGGATTGAGCTTTCCTCTCTTCCCAAATCTTGTAACTCCCTTCCATGGAGCAACTTCATGACAATACATGATCCCTACATTAAATTCTACGTCCTTTCGATGAAGATCCGCATAACTCTTTTGTCGATCTTGTCTTGGTTTTGTATCGTTGTCGAATCATTTGGATCTTTTCGGTGATAAATACGCGTCTTAACTTCGGGTCCCAACAATGTTGCTTCACCCACCTCATCCCAACATTTTGGAGAAACGACATTTTCGATCCATATAATGCTTGAATGGAGCCACACCTATACTTGCACGATAAGTTGTTGTTGTAGGAGAATTCCACCAATGGTAAATACTTATCCCAACCGCCCTTGAAGTCAGGACACGAGTCTTAATAAATCTTCAAGAGTTTGAATAGTCCTCTCGATTGTCCGTCCGTTTGGGGATGGTATGCCGAACTAAATCGCAAATCCGTGCCCATAGCTTTTTGCAAGCTAACCCAAAATCTTGAAGTGAATCTTGGGTCACGATCTAAAACTATGGATACTGGCATGCCATGCAATCTCACAATCTCATTTACGTAAATACGAGAAAGACGTTCAAGGGAATAAGTCTCTCGTATCGGCAAGAAATGAGTAGACTTGGTTAATCTATCAACAATAACCCAAATCGCATCTATGCCTTGAGAAACCTTAGGAAGACCCGTAACGAAATTCATGGTAATGTGTTTCCACTTCCATTTCGGAATCTCAAGTGGTTGCAACGGACCCTTAGGTACTAGATGCTCCGCCTTTACACGTTGACAAGTTAAACACATTGAGATAAACTTTGCAATCTCTCTCTTCATATTGTTCCACCAAAATGTATGTCAAAGATCACGATACATTTTAGTACTTCCAGGATAGATTGCAAATGGTGTATTGTGTGCCTCCATCATGATCTTGTACTTCAAATCAGAGTCGTTAGGAACACAAAGTCTAGAGTGGACTCGAAGTATTACTTCTTCATCAATTCTCGCTTCCGGAATAGCTCTTTCTTGTACTTTCTTCTTCATACGCATCAGCTCCGGGTCGGTGGCTTGAACAGCTTTAACTATATCGATTAAAGTCGATTATACTCGTATATCATCACGTGGGTACCTAGAGTTTTCATCTCCATCTCTATTATTTGTAAATTATACGAAATTAGTCTTTGACAATATCGTACTCGTTCTTGTATACGATCTTCTACTCAACACGTCGCCTACCACGTTCGCTTTTCCGAGGATGGCATGGTCGAACATGTCTTTGAAATGAGTCTCCTCTTGAGTTCTTCGAAGCTCTTCCCACATTCCTTGCTCCATTCGAATTTTGTATCTCTACGAGTCAGCTGCGATAATGGAATAGCAATTCGAGAATATCTTTCAACGAATCTCCGATAATAACCAACTAAGCTAGAAAGCTACGTATTTCGATTCATCGACTTAGGTTACTCTCAAGCGTGACTCATATCCCAATCTTGGATAGACGTCACAATGACACCTATCGATTTACTATCGCATGCGAATATGGCGTCCCTACAGAGAGTCGGCTTAGGTGAATTCCACAAAGGAAGTCACAAGATAAAGGCTCAGGTACCAAATTCTATAGTTGAATTTTTAACTCCTGAAGTTCAATAGGAGCCATTCGATATGAGATTTTATAAATGAGTTTTGTACCGGGTTCAAATTCGATACAAAATTTAATATCAGGCTTTGGGAGTAAGCCAAGAAATTCTTCAAGAAATACGTCAGGAAATTTACTAACAACAGAAATATCATTCAAATTTGACTTATTTTTGTTCAAGTCCATGACATGGCTAAGAAAGCTTGAAATCCATTTTTCAATAAACGAATGGCTTTATGGCTTAATATGAAAGAGTTTGACTTCAATGGTTTGGTTGCTTGAATTCGAATAACAGGTTAGTTAGGAATATGAAAACTAACAACCTTACAAAAGCAATCAATTTGGCATGATGAGTAGTTAACCTTAAAATCACATCAAAAGCAAATATCTCTATAGAAATAAGGTTAACGGGTAATGTGATAGTGCTGACTGAATCAAGCAAGATTTTTTAAACAACGGATGTAATGAAAGTTTCTCCTAATGGAGTCTCCACAGATAGGTCAAAGTTTAATTTCTCCGTAGTCGAGTTCAAACGCGTTGGTATAAAGCAAAGATAAAAGAATGGGTAGAACCGATATCTAGTAAGGTATAAACTTCGCAAGAATTTATAATTAACTAACCGTGTTAACCGTTCGGGTTCCTCGCATTTTATTGGGTCACGACAAACGCTCTTCTAGGAATCGTTGACTTTGACTTTTACGGGACATCCTTTCGAGTCGCCATTCCATTTGGATGGGTTTTCGATATCGTATAATCTCGGCGATATGTCCTTCTTTTCCACAATTATAGCATACCTGAAGCTGTTGTGGGCGGTTTCAATGATATGTCCCTCTTTCCGCATTTGTAACATACTGACCAGATGGTCTTTCTCCTCCTTGGAAACCGGTTACTCTTGGCGGCGACGTCTTCACATGGTCGTTGTTGAATCTCCTCTTTTAAAATCTCCTCCCGACTCGCTTCTTCTATTTTTCATGGCCACGATTACCACCGAGTGGTTACCACCTTTAATCTCGTATTTTTCTTTCTCCATTTGGTTATCGTTATTTTGTTGACTACTATCTTCTTGGTATGATCCGGTTATGGTCCCTCGGTTGAGCGTACTCGTTATCTCGCTTCTCTAACAACCGAGCCACAATGACAACATATCCGAATAGAGAAAATTTATGAGAAATGAGATCTTGGCGTATCTTGGGTTTCAAACCTCTCCCGAAACATCCGCGTCATCGTTCCTCATTCTCCACCAAATGAGGTGCAAACACGGATAACTCCATGAACTTCGCCTCGTCTTTGGGACACCGTCGTTATTATACGTTCGATCTAATAAACTCCACTTCCTTCATATGACGAATACTTTCGGGGAAGTACTTGTCATTGAACTATTTCAAACGTCTCCCGTGACATCTTTGAGTGCGGTGGATGGGTACGCTTCCTGATTCCACCGATGTCTGCTTCGCCACGGAACATAAAGGTAGCGAATGGAACCTTACGTTTTCTCCGTGCATCCCAAGACATCGAATATCTTGGTAATTTGTTTGACCCATGTTTCCGCCATGATCGGATCGGGCTTTCCCTTAAATTCGGTGGTCCCAACTCTTTGAAGCTGCTTGTTTGTGACCACACGTGAATTGCTATCATTTCCCTCTGTATTTTGAACACGTGTCACTCTCAAATGCGATTTTGCATGAGCGCAAAAAGCTTCTAAACATCCCCTCGTTCATCATCTCGCTTTCACGTGGTGTTATTCACGGGAGGTACATTGCCCCGACTGTTGCACGCTCTCCTCGTTATTAAATCTGAGGCATCTCCACGGTCTCATTTACTCCTTTGTTAATATTCTCGATCGACATTCTCAAATCATTGTCATAAAATAAGGGTTAATTAAGGAAATCAATATATCACATAATATTCCTATATCTTGACCAACTAACAAATAAGCTTAGATAGGACACCTTAGCGAAGGATTTACTCGTCTCTCCCTCCTAGTTCTATTCCCGATCTCGCTTGGAGATCATATCCTAAGCTCGATACCAATTGTGGCGCCCCAAAATAGGTATACACAACACCCATTTTGAGTCGCCAAATACATGGTACAAGAAGCAAACTACAACTTCTTGATAATACAAATGTCGTGTGAAATACTGACAATATATCTTAATGAGTTTAAATATAATATTGTCTTCAGACAATATCTATACTCAAATAAATCCCCATCATAATTATTGATACATTATTTTACAAAATGGTGAGGACTACTAAACAACTCTTTCTAAAACCTTCATTCCATACCCAGGCTTCGTTTTCGCTATATTCTCGCCTCACGAGAAGAAAAATGGAACAACAAGGAAAAGGGTGAGCTCAACTAGCCCAAATAAAGAATACTATGACTAAGATAATATACAACAAATTATAGTTAGTCTCCAACAGGGAAAAATCGATAGAATACAATGAACAACAAGTTTCGGATCAATATTCGCAGTGAAATAATAATTCATAGAAGAGTTACGTAGAGAATGAAAATATAATGTAATCTATGAATTTAACGATCCATCATCAATATTTTATCCCTGTAACATCAATCAATATTCATCTCAAATCAAATATTCATCTTTGCACTCTGAGCCAAAGATATTCATCAAATCGGTCATGTTCATCTCAACACTGCTCATCTTTGCACTAAAGGCCAAAGATATTCATCAATCCATTATGTTCATCTCAACACTGCTCATCTTTGCACTAAAGGCCAAAGATATTCATCGATCGGTCATGTTCATTTAAACACTGTTCATCTTTGCACTCTGAAGCCAAAAGATATTCTTGAAATCATTCATCTTTGCACTGAGCCAAAGATATTCAATAATATCATCATTTAAGGTGAGGATGATGAAAAATATTTTTAAAAGCGAATCCAATGAAACAAAATGACAAGGATTAAGGATTAGTACTTTGTTTTATCCATGTCAACAATACCTCAAAGATAATCATAGTGGTGTAAAATTCAAGAATGATCAAAAAACATGGATACAATCAAAGCTAGTATCGAGAATAGATATTTTGGACGAAAAGAAGAAATTTTATTTTTGATTGAATAGTCAGTATCGTGAATAGTGCCATATCGTGAATAATTGTCGATACGTGAATAGTATCTCGACACCAAAAGATAGAAATTCCACAAAAACATCTTCACGCTTTCATGAATAGTACTCGTGAATAGTAACTCATGAATAGTAACTCGTGAATAGTAACTCGTGAATAGTAACCCCGAACATGAAAAAGTTCCAAATTTGATAAAACTTCGGATCAACATTTCAAAGATAATGATATTGAAGAAATAATATTATTACGAAAAAAATAATATCCTTACCTCAAAGAATCGAGACTTGGAAGGAAAGGTCGGAAGTGATTTGAATGAAACTTATCTTGAATCAAAGACAACTCGAAAGTATCTAAATACTCACAAAATACGCCAATAATATAGAGAGAAAGAGAAAACTTTGTTTCGGTGTGATTTTTAATTCTAACTTAGCCCTCTATTTATAGGAAAATGTTAGCCATGAAAGCGGACTTGACTGCTACACGATGGCTTTACTCGCTACTATTGCCACCCACCATATTTGAAATAAAATTCAGCACATTTTTTCACCAACCACAAGTGGGGCCCACTCAATTCTAGAATTTTCCACCAAAATCAATTATAACCCTACTTTTCGAATCAAACACCTCTTAAAATTTATAACAAATCATTCGTTCATTTTTAACGGTTCAAAATTTGTAGACATATACTCAACTTATATATGTATAACATATCCAAAAATTTCAACGATCCAACGGTCGGATTAAATATTATAACTCACACAATAAAGCTGTAATAACACCGATTTGATCTTTTAATACCTCCAATCCGACAAAATACAAATAAAACATCTCAGCATTAATTCCTTCATTAATAACCACATAAATAAATCCATCATTTATATTCATATAAAATAAATATTTCCTTATCATATGAATCAATAATTAATTATTCACAAATAATATCTGAGAATCACATTTATGATAAACCAGTTGTTTCCAGGAAAGAGGGGCTTTCAATAAGGATCTCTCCTTCTTTGGCGCGCAATTAGGTGACCAAACCTCTCCTTAGGCAGAACTTTCTAGACATTGCCAATAATGTTATCTAATAATATTATTCAAATAATATGAATTATTGATCCGATAATGGGAAATCTTGTGCGATGACAATTATTGAAGCAATGAATAATATAAAATACCAACGCAGCAATTATTGAATCAATAAAATAAAATCTTTGAGCAGTAATTCTCGTAACAATTATTGAGTAGTGCCTTCTTACGTAAGAATCAATAATTGATGCAATACTAGTGTCTTCTTTAACCACGCCAGACATCGTATTTTAACCAGGGTATTCCAACAGTCTAAACCAGTAACAACTACGCCGTTATTTATAACCACCCAAACTTTGTCGTTTTCTTCATCCGAGCGGTTATCCGTTATGGGGCCCACACATAGGCTAGCTAGTCAGCATGCGAATATTCTGACAAGCGATTGAATATTCCACGACCAAACGAATATTCCCGACAAAAATGAATATTTTATAACCACTTGCTTATTTTGAAATATTTGCGTATTTAACCCTTAACTATCCACATTAATCAAATCAACCCTTACTATTTCAAAATAATAAATAAAGAAAATTCCTTTTTATTTAAAAAAATTTCGGGGTCTTACAAGAAGGCACTACTCAATAATTGTTACAGTAATTACTGTTCAGTATTTTATTTTATTGATTCAATAATTGCTGCATTGATATTTTATATTACTGTTGTTTCAATAATTGTCACTACACAGTATTTTCTATTATCGGAGCAATAATTTATATTATCTGAATAATATTATTAGATAAAATTATTGGCAATGTCTAGAAAGTTTTGTCTAAGGAGAGGTTATTTAATTGCGCGCCAGTAAGGAGAAAGTTCTGTTCGGTCAATTTCTGTTTTGAATTTAGAAAAACTTTCTTCTGCAAAGTTGTAGAGAATTGAATTTCCTATAAAATATCGTGTGATTCAAATTTTTTGAAAAAAGGGCTATTTATTATGAATTATTGAAGTTCTGAAGCTCTGAAATAATTAATTTTTGGAAGTTTAAAATATTTTAAATATGAAAAACGTTTTTTGTCATTATTGTGGGTCTTGCATGTGTTGGAATTTGCTAAATTCAGATCCTTAAAAGTGGGCGTAGAAATTATAATATATATATATTAATATTTTATTAAATTTTCTGGTTTGGTGTTCTAAGCATTTTCCTATAAATAAGGTGCTTATTTTAGAATTGAAAATTACACCAAATACTGAAGTTTTCTCTCTATTTCTCTCTCGATATATTGAGTGTATTATTGTGAGTATTTTAATACTTAGAGTGTTGCTATACGGTACAAGTTCAAGTCATAGCCTATGTCCAGTGTTTCAACTAAAAATACTGTCTTTACGAAGTAAGGGATGTTATTTTTTTTGTAATGATGTTATTCTTTCAATATCATTATGCCGAAAATATTGATCTGTAGTTTTTATCAAATTTAGTACTTTGGTGTCGGGGTTCTTATTCACGATATTATTACTTATTCACGTATACTAAGTATTATTCACTTAATACTAAAGACTATTCACAGAAAAGTTAAATTTTTATTTTTGTCCAAAATATCTATTATGGATACTAGCTTTGATTGTATCCATGTTTTGATCATTCTTGAATTTTACTCCACTATTATTATTATTGAGGTATTTTTGGACATGGATAAAACCGAATTACGAATCCTTAATCCTTAATCCTTGTCTTTTGTTTCACTGGATTCGTTTCTTTAAAAATATTTTTCATCATCCTCAGTCCTAAATGATGATGTTACTGAATATCTTTGGCCCATAGTGCAAAGATGAATAGGTGTTGAGATGAACATGGCCAACTGATGAATATCTTTGGCCTGTAGTGCAAAGATGAATATTTGATTGAAGATGTATATTGATTGATGTTACAGGGATAAAATATTAATGATGGACTTTTAAATTCGTGGATACTAGTAGATTTCATTCTCTACGTAACTATTCTATGAATTATTATTTTTCGCTGCGAATATTGATCTGAAATTTGTTGTCTATTATATTCTATCAGATTTTTCCCTGTTGAGGACTAACGATAATTTGTTCTATGTTATCTTAGTCATAATATTCTTTACTGGGCTAGTTGAGCTCACCCTTTTCCTTGTTGTTCCATTTTTCTTCTCAGGAGGCGAGAATGTAGCGAGTACGAGTCGGGGTGTGGAATGATGGTTCTAGAAGTTATTTTAGTAGTCCTCACCATTTTTGTAAAATAAAGTTTCAATAATTATAACGAGGACTTATTTGGTTGTGGATATTGTCTAGAAGACAATATTTGTTTTTAAACTTACAGTTTTTATATTGTATTAATAAAGTTGTAGTTATTTCTGTACCATGTATTTGACAACTCAAAATGGGTGATGTATACCTATTTTGGGGGCGTCACAATATTCATATGAAATAATATTTTCTTCCATACTCTGTAGTATGTAAGTAATATTATTTCGGTTCGTATTCTTAATTTTACACTCATTTTATTAAATTATTGCTTCTATACTCCGTGGAATTAGTAGAATATCCTTAAAATTTATGCTTCATTTAGTATCGTTTCACAAGGATATTTTCTGAACATTCTTGTTAAATTTTAAGTTTTTCATGTCGGAGTACTATTCACAGGGTACTATTCTTAAAGTACTATTCACGAGATACTATTCATAAATTACTATTCATGGGGTACTATTCACAAAATATTATTCACGGGGTATTATTCAGATAGTACTATTCTCGAAGTACTATTCATCGGGGTACTATTCATGACAAAAATTGATTTCTTTTCTGTCCAAATCATTTTTGATACAATATTATTCTTAAATTTTACTCCACAAAGCAGTATCATGTTGACAATTTGAACATTATTGAATTTTGGATAAATTAAATTATAAATTTTTAAAAATTTATCCTTTGCTTTCTTTTAATTGAATTCTTATATCATTGTCATCATCCTTATGCTTATGTTGTGATGAAAATCATCTTTGGCTTACATGCATAGATGGACTATTGATTGGTATGATTATAACCAGGTATTATTCGGTGTAATCATGACTTATAATGTTACAAATGATGTGGTAAAAGTCCTCATTGGCCCGTAGTGCATTGATGGACAGTTGTTGGCATGATCATGACCATTGGTGATAACACGGATATCTTTGGCCCGTAGTGCATGGATAATTCATGGACGTGATATTAATGAATATCATTGGCCATAGTGCATGGATAATTCAGTGATGTGGAATATTTATTGAGCTGAGTCTCAGTGATAAAATTGATGATAAACTTTTTAAATCATAGAAGATAGTAGATATCATGCACTACTTGACTCTTCCAATGGATTACTTGTTCCACAGCAGTTAAACTTATTGTTTATTATCAGTTTAACACTGTTGAAGCCTAAAGATAATTTATTCTACATTATCTTAGTCATAATATTTTTTACTGGTCTAGTTGAGCTCACCCTTTTGCTTTTATTGTTCTCTTCAGGAAATGAGAACGTAGCCGGGACTAATCGGAGAATGGAGTGATGGTCCAAGATGGTAGCTATAGTAGTCATCACTATTCTATAAAATAGTGTGATAATAAATATAATGAGGACTCCAATAGAGTTTGGGTATTGTCTAAAAGACAATATTCGTGTAAAAACTCTCAGCTATGTTTTGTCGTATTTTATAAATAAAGTTTGTATTTGATTTCTGTACCAAGTATTTGGCAACTCAGAATGGGTTATATATGTATACCTATTTTGGGGGCGTCACAAATATTATTCTAAATAATAAGGTGATAATTGAATAAATGGGTTAAATACACTTTTCCCACTCTACTAGGGGTCGATTTACAAATGCATCACTGAAGTGAATTTTTTTACGGTCAACTCATTGAACTATAACTTTTTTACAAAAATTAAAATTTCTGTCTAAAAGTGTTAAAAGTTAACGGAATGTTTATGTGGCATCACGTCAGATGCTTAGATGGACACATCAAATGCTTAGGTGGATATTCAACAATTAAAAAACACAACAATTGTCAATTCTATAACAAATAGTTAACCAAAATATAAATCAAATTAATGTAAATAACAAATAATTAAATTAATAAAAATACATTAATGTATAGTTTTTACAAATATATTTATATAAATTAATGAATTATTTTTTTAAAATTTTTAAATATTTTAAGTTCATTTTAAAAATATTAAATTATCTAATATTTTGAAATGGAGGGATTATTATTATTATTATTATTATTACCATATTCCTTATTCCTTTTTCCAGATAAAAGAGAAAAAAAATCATCTTCCTCACAACCTCCATTGGCCGCCACCATCATTCATAACCACCACCATCAACAACCCAATGGTAAAATAAACACCACCATTAACCAAGGATTCTGATGTTAAAATAAATTGCTGAACAAATTACTAGTGAAATTAGGACAGCCGAGATCATGTAAATTTATTAAAAAACCAAATATTCAATCATGGAGGCATCTATTTGGGGGAAACTGAAGGGTTTTATAAGACCCCAACTTTTATGAATAAAGATGATTTTTTCTCTAAATATCATTTTTGAATATAAAGGTGTGAATTTATTATAATGTTATAGTTGTGGGTAATATTTACAAATTTTGCAGAATAAGCAAGTTGTTATAAAATATTCGTTTGGTCGGAAAATATTCGTTTTAATAGGGAATATTCGTACGACGGCACAATCATTGGTGAACCCCACAACGGAATTACTGTCGGAGTTAGAAAATGACAGAAATAGCTTTTTATAAAAATAACAGCGAAAGTTTTACCGTTAACTGTTGAAATACCTGGTGATAAAAGTATAGTAATACGCGTGGTTGCATAGTAGCACACGGTATTGTGCAGTATCTTTGATTATTGATGCTTACGTGAGAAGTCACTCAGGTTTATTTAATTATTGCCACAATAATTGCTGCATAGTATCTCACGTTATTGATTCAATTATTGTAACAATATTATATTTTATTAAATCAATAATTGAGATGACAAAGATATTCATATTATTTTTTGCATTATTGACGATGTCTGTAAGACCCCGAAATTTTATGAAAAGAAAGTATTCAATTTTCTTATAATTATTCTATTTAGTAAATGGTTAAATTGATAAAAGGTTAAAGTTAAGGGTGATATGTGAAAATTTTTCAAAGTAAGCAACTTGTTATAAAATATTCGTTGTGTCGGGGAATATTCGTTTTAACAGGGAATATTCGTACGATGGCACAATCATTGGTGGACCCCACAATAGAAGTATTGTCGTATTTAGAAAATGACAGAATTATTTTTTTATAAAAATAACTACGAAAGTTTTATCGTTAAACCGTTGAACTACTTGGTAGTAAAAGAAATGCGATGTCTGGCGTAGTTGCGTAAGACACAGTATTGATTATTGATGCTTACGTGAGAAGTCACTCGGTTATACTCAATTATTACTACAGTAATTCTTTGCATCATATCACTTATATTATTGATTCAATTATTGTCACAGTATCATTTGCATAATATGTTATATTATTAAATCAATAATTGAGACGACAAAGTTATTCATATTATTATTTGCAATATTTACAATGTCTAGAAATTTTGTCAAGAAGTGGTTAGATAATCTAATTGCGCGCCAATAGGGAGAAATCCTTATCGGAAAGCCCCCTCTTTCCTGGGAACGACCTGGTTGTTAAATATTATAAGTTATAATATTAATGATGAATAAGTTCGTGTTGATTAAAGATGAAATTGATAGTTCCATTGTGACGCCCCCAAAATAGGTCCATTCCATCCAACCCATTCTGAGTCGCCAAATACATGGTACAGAAATAACTACAACTTTACTATTACAACATATAAACTGTGAGTTTAAATACAGATATTACCATCTAGACAATATCCACACGCAAATAAATCCCCATCATAATTATTGATACATTATTTTACAAAATGGTGAGGACTACTAAACGACTCTCTCTAGAACCTTCATTCCATACCCCGACTAGTACTCGCATTTACATTCTCGCCTCCCGAGAAGAAAAATGGAACAACAAGGAAAAGGGTGAGCTCAACTAGCCCGGTAAGAATATTATGACTAAGATAATATACAACAAATTATCGTTAGTCTTCAACAGGAAAAATCTAATAGAATACAATAGACAACAAATTTTAAATCAATATTCGCAGAATGAAATAATAATTCATTAGAAGAGTTAAGTAGAGAATGCAAACTACTATCTTCTATATATGAATTTAAAATTCATCGTCGATATTTTATCCCCGTAACATCAATCAATATATATCAGAATCAAATATTCATCTTTGCACTACTGAGTCAAAGATATTCATCGATTGGTCATGTTCATCTAAACACCTATTCATCTTTGCACTACGGGCCAAAGATATTAATCGATCGGTCATGTTCATCTTAACACTGCTCATCTTTTGCACTACTGCCAAAGATATTCATCAAGAAATCATTCATCTTTGCACTACTGTGCCAAAGATATTCCATAATATCATCATTTAAGGATGAAGATGATGAAAAATATTTTTAAAGAAACGAATCCAATTGAAACAAAATGACAAGGATTAAGGATTAAGGATTCGTACTTTGTTTTATCCACGTCCAAAAATACCTCAAAAATAATCATATAGGTGTAAAATTCAAGAATGATCAAAACATGGATACAATCAAAGCTAGTATCCAGAATAGATATTTTAGACGAAAAGAAAAATTTTCATTTTTCGGTGAATAGTGCCGTATTCGTGGATAGTGCCGTATACGTGAATAGTGCCATATACGTGAATAGTAACTCCAACACCAAAAGATAGAGATTCCACAAAAAACATCTTCAGGCTTCATGAATAGTACTCGTGAATAGTAACTCGTGAATAGTAACTCATGAATAGTAACTCATGAATAGTAACCCCGACATGAAAAAGTTCCAAATTTAATAAAAGTTCCAACCAATATTTCAAAGATAATGATATTGAAGAAATAATATCATTTGAGAAGAAAATAACATCCCTTACCTCGAAAAGATAAGACTTTAGTTGAAACACTAGATATAAGCTATGACTTGAACTTGCACCGTATAGCAATACTCAAAGTATACTCAAAATACTCACAAGAATACATTTCGATAATATAGAGAGAAAACTTCAGTTTCGGTGTGATTTTCAATTCTAACCTAAAGACCCTATTTATAGAAATTCGCTTAGAACACCAAAGCAGTAAAATTGAATATAATAATATTATTTATAAACAAAATTCCTTAGCCCACCTTTGAAATCTGATTTCAGCCATAGCACATGTTAAATGAGGTTCACAAACTCACCAAAAACGTTTTTCTCAAAATAATTAATTAAAACTCCCAAAAATCAATTATTTTAACTCAAACTTCAATAATTCATAATAAATAGCCCTTTTATCGAAAAATTCAATCTCGTGTTTTTATAGGAAATTCAATTCTCTACAACTTTGCGTAAGAAAGTTTTTCCAAATTCAAATGTAAATTGAATCAAATCCACAAACAGACGATTTTACAGTATAATCAAATTTCACCAAGAAATGGGGTCCATAAACACACAAAACATGTGTTAATCATTTAATGCCACAAAATACTCTTCCTCCTCATATACTCATATATCCCACATTCATTATAAAAAATATCACCGTTAATATATTATTAAAATAATATATTTAAATGAATTATTTTATCGAGAAAAAGATAAAATATTAATTTTCAACAATTGTCATTTTAAAAATTTTCTCCATCTATATCCACATAAAATCAATATTTTCCTCATCATATAAATCAATAATTAATTACTCACAAATAATATTATGTAATCACATTATCGACAACCGAGGCGGCCCAGTGAAGAGGGCTTTCCAATAAGGATCTCTCCTTCTCTGGCAAGCAATTAGGTGACCAAACCTCTCTCCTAAATGTAACTTTCTAAACATTGCCAATAATATTTTCTAATAATATTATTAGGATAATATGAATTATTGCTCAGATAATGGAAAATCTTGTGTAATGACAATTTATTGAAACAATAAAGAATATAAAATATTAATGCAAAGAATTATTGAATCAATAAAAAATTGAATAACGTAATAAAGAATAACAATTATTGAAAGTAGTGCCTTCTTACGTAAGAATCAATAATTGGTGCAATAATGTGTCATCGCTCAACAACGCGCAGTATTAGTGTGTTTTAACCACCGGGTATTCCAACAAGATAATTGGTGAATAACTACGTACTAGTTATTTATAAACAACTTATATTTGTCGTTTCTTTTTCATCCAATCGCTCAAGTTATGGGGCCCACAAAAGATCGCTACTAGTTGCATTTAATATTCCCCGACAAAGATTTAATATTCCACGACCAAACGAATATTCCCCGACAATAATGAATATTTTATCACCACTTGCTTATTCAAAATATTTGCGCATTTTACCCATAACTAACCACATTAATCAAATCCACCCTTACTATTTCAAAATAATAAATAAAGGAAATTCCTTTTTATTTAAAAAATTTTGGAGTCTTACAACCTCCCCTCCTTATAAAATTTCGTCCTCGAAATTGACGTACGTACCTGGTGTTTCGAAAAGATGAGAATACCTCGCTTTCATTTTCGTTTCCAACTCCCAGGTCATTTCCTCAATAGCATGGTTTCTCCACAAAACTTTAACTTGTGGTATGACCTTCAGACGTGGGACATGCTCCTTCCTATCCAAAATCTTGACAGTACCTCTTCATACGTTAAGTCTTGGCTATCTAAATGGGTTCTAACTCAATGACGTGGTTCGGGTCAGTCACATATTTACGTAACCTCGACACGTGAAAAATGTTATGAACACGCGTCATACTTGGCGTAAAACGAGTCTATAGGCCACGGTTCCTATTCGATCGAGAATTTTAAATGGATTAATAAATCGAAGGTTTGAGCTTTCCTCACCTCACCGATTCTCTCGCTTTTGAAATAACAACTTCTTCGCACCTCCTTCTTCAAATTCATCACCCGGTGTGTAGCTTGAAGCGACTTTAACTTTATCGATTAAAGTCGATTATACTCAGATATCATCACGTGGGTACCTAGAGTTTTCATCTCCATCTCTATTATTTGTAAATTATACGAAATGAGTCTTTGAAAATATCGTATTTCAGACTTGTATATGATCTTCTACTTAACACGCCACTACCACGCTCACTTTTCCAGGATGGCATGGTCGTAACACGTCTTTGAAATGAGTCTCCTCTCGAGTTCTTCAAGCTCTTCCCACATTCCTTGCTCCATTCGAATTTTGTATCTCTACGAGTCATTGCGTTAATGGAATAGCGATTCGAGAATATCCTTCAACGAATCTCCGATAATAACCAACTAAGCCTGAAAGCTACGATTTCGATTACCGACTTAGGTTGTTCTCAATCGTGACTCATATCCCAACCTTGGATAAGACGTTACAATGACACCTATCGCTTTACTATCGCATTTAATATGGCGCCCCTACGGAGAGTCCGGCCGGTGCATTTCACAAAGGAAGTCACTAGATAAAGGCTCGTGTACCAAATTTATAGTTGAATTTTTAACCTCAAGTTCAATAGAGCCATTCGATATGAGATTTTAGAAATGAGTTTTGTCTAGGGTTCAAAGTCGATACAATATTTAATATCGGTTTTGGGAGTAAACCAAGAAATTCTTCGTGAAATACGCGGGAAAAATTAATAACAACAGAATATTATTCAAATCGACGTGTCTTTATTCAAATCCATAACATGGACTAAGAAAACTTGACATCCGTAATAAACGAATGACTTCATAGCTTGATATGAAAATGTTTGACTACAATGGTTTGATTGCTTGAATTGAATAACAAAGTTGCTTAGGAATATGGAAACTAACAACCTTACAAAAGCAATCAATTTTGGCATGATGAGTAGTTAACCTTAAAATCACATCAAAAGCAAATATCTCTATAGAAATAAGGTTAGTTGTGTAAATGTGATAGTGCCAACTGAATCAAGCAAGATTTCTAAACAACGGATGTAATGAAAGTTTCTCCTAACTGAGTCTCCATAAATAGGTCAAAGTCAAATTTCTCCGTAGTCAAGTTCAAACGTTGAGCGCAAGCAAGAGAGATAAAAGAATGGGTAGAACCAGATATCTAGTAAGGTATAAACTTCGCAAGAATTTATAATTAACTAACCTGCGTGCTAACTTCGTTTGGGTTCCTCGCATTTTGATTTGGTCACAACAAACGCTTCTTCCAGAATCATTGTCTTTGACTTTTCCGGGACATACTTTTGAGTCACCATTCTCATTTGGACTAGGTTTCGATATCGCATATCTCGAGCGATATGTCCTTCTTTTCCAAAATTATAGCATACCTTAAACTGCTAGGCGTTTAATGATATGTCCCTCTTTCCGTGATTTGAACATATACGACCGGTGGTCTTTCTCCTCCTTGGAACCAGTTGCTACATCGGGCGCCGACGTCTTCATATGGTCGTTGTTGAATCTCCTCTTTTAAAATCTCTTCCCGACTCGCTTCTATTTTTATGGCCACGATTACCACCGAGAGGTTACCGCGCTTTGTCTTTTATTCTTCTTTCTCCATTGGTTATCGTTATTTTGTTGACTACTATCTTCTTAGATGATCCTCGGTTATGGTCCCCTCGGTTGAACGTATTTCGTTATCTCGTTCTAACAACCGAGCCCTCATTGACAACATCTCGAATAGAGAGAAAATTTATGAGAAATGAGATATCGACGTATGTCGGGTTTTAAACCTCTCGTAAACATCCGCGCCACACGTTCCTCATTCTCCACCAAATGAGGTGCAAAACCGGATAACTCCGCAAACTTCGCCAGATCGGGACACCGCCATGTTATTCGCTCTAGTCTAATAAACTCCACTTCCTTTATACGACGAATACTTTCGTGGAAGTACTTGTCATTGAATCCATTTCAAACGTCTCCCATGACATCTTCGAAAAGTAATTTGGATGGGTACACTTCATGATTCCCACCAAGAATCGCCTTCGCCACGGAACATAAAGGTGGCGAATGGAACTTTCGTTCTCCGCGCATCCCAAGACATCTAATATCTTGGTAATTTGTTTAACCCACGCCTCGCCTTTAATCGGATCCGGCTTTCCTGCACTCGTGGTCCCAACTCTTTGAATCGCTTGCATTTGTGACAACCCGTGAATTGCTATCATTTCTCCTCGTATTTTGAACACGAGTCTCCTCTAAATCCCGATTTTGCATGAATCGCAAAAAAGCTTCTAAACATCCCTCGTTCATCATCTCGCTTTGGTGGTGTTGTTCAAGGGAGGTACATTGTCACTGTTGCACGCTCTCCTCGTTGGTAAAGACAGCATTTCCACGGTCTCATTTACTCCATTGTTAATATTCTCACCGACATTCTCAAATACCGTCATAAAACAAGGGTTAATTAAGGAAATCAATATATCACATAATATCCCTATATATCGACCAACTAACAAATAAGCTTAGGTAGGACACACTAGCGAAGGATTTACTCTCTCTCCTCCTAGTTCTATTCCCCGATCTCCGCCAGAGATCATATCCCTAAGCTCGATACAACCTGTGACGCCCCAAAATAGGTCCATTCCATCCAACCCATTCTCGAGTCGCCAAATACATGGTATGTAAATAACTACAACTTTATTATTACAACATATAAACTCGTGAGTTTAAATACGAGATATTGCCATCTAGACAATATCCACACGCAAATAAATCCCCATCATAATTATTGATACATTATTTTACAAAAATGGTGAGGACTACTAAACGACTCTCTCTGTAAGAACCTTCATTCCATACCCCGACTAAGTACTCGCTACATTCTCGCCTCCCGAGAAGAAAAATGGAACAACAAGGAAAAGGGTGAGCTCAACTAGCCCAAAGAAGAATATTATGACTAAGATAATATACAACAAATTATCGTTAGTCTTCAACAGGAAAAATCTAATAGAATACAATAGACAACAAATTTTAAATCAATATTCGCAATGAAATAATAATTCATTAGAAGAGTTAAGTAGAGAATGCAAACTACTATCTTCTATATATGAATTTAAAAATTCATCGTCGATATTTTATCCTCGTAACATCAATCAATATATATCAGAATCAAATATTCATCTTTGCACTACTGTGCCAAAGATATTCATCACTGGTCATGTTCATCTAAACACTGCTCATCTTTGCACTACGGGCCAAAGATATTAATCATCGATTAGTATGTTCATCTCAACACTGCTCATCTTTGCACTACTTGGCCAAAGATATTCATCAAGAAATCATTCATCTTTGCACTACAGTGCCAAAGATATTCCATAATATCATCATTTAAGATCAAGATGATGAAAATATTTTTAAAGAAACGAATCCAAGTGAAACAAAATGACAAGGATTAAGGATTAAGGATTCAGACTTTGTTTTATCCACGTCAAAAATACCTCAAAAATAATCATAGGGGTGTAAAATTCAAGAATGATCAAAACATGGATACAATCAAAAAGCTAGTATCCGTAATAGATATTTTAGATTTAAAAGAAAAAATTTTCATTTTTTTGAATAGTCTTGCCGATTCGTGGATAAAGGTCAGATACGTGAATAAGGCCGAGTATACGTGAATAGTAACTCTACACCAAAAGATAGAAATTCCAAAAAACATCTTAGGGCTTCATGAATAGTACTCGTGAATAGAACGTGAATAAGAACTCGTGAATAGTAACTCATGAATAGTAACTCGTGAATAGTAATCTCATGAATAGTAACCCGACATGAAAAAGTTCCAAATTTGATAAAAAGTTCCAACCAATATTTCAAAGATAATGATATTGAAGAAATAATATCATTTGAGAAGAAAATAACATCCTTACCTCGAAAGACAAGACTTTAGTTGAAACACTAGATATAAAGGCTATGACTTGAACTTGCACCAGATAGCAATACTCAAAGTATACTCAAAATACTCACAAGAATACGCCGATAATATAGAGAGAAAACTTCAGTTTCGGTGTGATTTTCAATTCTAACCTAAGACCCTATTTATAGAAATCGCTTAGAACACACAAAGTAGAAAATTGAATATAATAATATTATTTATAAACAAAATTCCTTAGCCCACCTTTGAAATCTGATTTCAGCCATAGCACATGTTAAATGAGGTTCACAAACTCACCAAAAACGTTTTTCTCAAAATAATTAATTAAAACTCCCAAAATCAATTATTTTAACTCAAAACTTCAATAATTCATAATAAATAGCCCTTTTATCAGAAAATTGAATCTCGTGTGTTTTTATAGAAAATTCAATTCTCTACAACTTTGCAGAAGAAAGTTTTTCCAAATTCCAAATGTAAATTGACCGGAAATCCACAAACAGACGATTTTACAGGCTATAATCAAATTTCAGTCAAGAAATGGGGTCCACCGACACACAAAACATGTGTTAATCATTTAATGCCACAAAAATACTCTTCCTCCTCATATACTCATATATCCCACATTCATTATAAAAATATCACCGTTAATATATTATTAAAATAATATATTTAAATGAATTATTTTATCAGAAAAAGATAAAATATTAATTTTCAACAATTGTCATTTTAAAAATTTTCTCCATCTATATCCACATAAAATCAATATTTTCCTCATCATATAAATCAATAATTAATTACTCACAAATAATATTACGTAATCACATTATCGACAAAACTGCGGCTCCCAGAAAGAGGGGGCTTTCCAATAAGGATCTCTCCTTACTGGCGCGCAATTAGGTGACCAAACCTCTCCTTAAACAGAACTTTCTAAACATTGCCAATAATATTTTCTAATAATATTATTCAGATAATATGAATTATTGCTCCGATAATGGAAAATACTGTGTAATGACAATTTTATGAAACAACAAGAATATAAAATATTAATGCGTAATTATTGAATCAATAAAATATCGAAGCAGAATTACTATAACAATTATTGAGTAGTGCCTTTTACGTAAGAATCAATAATTGGTGCAATCTTGCGTGTGCTCATTGCTCAACAACGCGTATTAGTGTGTTTTAACCACCGGGTATTCCAACAAGATAATCTGTAATAACTACGCCGTTATTTATAAACAACTTATATTTGTCGTTTTCTTCATCCAATCGCTTTCCGTTATGGGGCCCAAAAAAGATGCTACGTCGCATTTAATATTCCCTCGACAAAGACGAATATTCCACACCAAACGAATATTCCCAAGACAATAATGAATATTTTATCACCACTGCTTATTCAAAATATTTATGATTTTACCCATAACTAACCACATTAATCAAATCCACCCTTACTATTTCAAAATAATAAATAAAGGAAATTCCTTTTTATTTAAAAAATTTTGGAGTCTTACAACCTCCCCTCCTTATAAAATTTCGTCCTCGAAATTGACGTACGTACCTGGTGTTTCGAAAAGATGAGAATACCTCGCTTTCATTTTCGTTTCCAACTCCCGTGTCATTTCCTCAATAAGCATGGTTTCTCCACAAAACTTTAACTTGTGGTATGACCTTCAGACGTGGGGACATGCTCCTTCCTATCCAAAATCTTGACAGGTACCTCTTCATACGTTAAGTCTTCGGCTATCTCGTCCGGTTCTAACTCAATGACGTGGTTCGGGTCGTCCACATATTTACGTAACCTCGATACGTGAAAAATGTTATGAACACGCGTCATACTTGGCGGTAAAACGAGTCTATAGGCCACAGTTCCTATTCGATCGAGAATTTTAAATGGATTAATAAATCGAAGGTTTGAGCTTTCCTCACCTCACCGATTCTCTCGCTTTTGAAATAACAACTTCTTGCACCTCCTTCTTCAAATTCATCAGCTCCGGTGTGTAGCTTGAACAGCTTTAACTTTATCGATTAAAGTCGATTATACTCATATATCATCACGTGGGTACCTAGAGTTTTCATCTCTATCTCTATTATTTGTAAATTATACTGAAATGAGTCTTTGAAAATATCGTACTCAGTACTTGTATATGATCTTCTACTTAACACGCCACTACCACGTTCGCTTTTCCAGGATGGCATGGTCGTAACATGTCTTTAAATGAGTCTCCTCTTGAGTTCTTCAAGCTCTTCCCACATTCCTCGCTCCATTCGAATTTTGTATCTCTACGAGTCAATTTGCGTTAATGGAATAGCGATTCGAGAATATCCTTCAACGAATCTCCGATAATAACCAACTAAGCCTGTAAAGCTACGTATTTCGATTACCGATTTAGGTTGTTCTCAATCGTGACTCATATCCCAACCTTGGATAAAGACGTTACAATGACACCTATCGGTTTATTATCGCACGAATATGGCGCCCCCTACGAGAGAGTCTGCTTTTGCATTTCACAAAGGAAGTCACTAGATAAAGGCTCGGTACCAAATTTATAGTTGAATTTTTAACTCCTGAAGTTCAATAGGAGCCATTCGATATGAGATTTTAGAAATGAGTTTTGTATCGGGTTCAAAGTCGATACAATATTTAATATCAGGTTTTGGGAGTAAACCAAGAAATTCTTCAGGAAATACGTCAGGAAAAATTAATAACAACAGGAATATTATTCAAATCTGACGTGTTTTTATTCAAATCCATAACATGGACTAAGAAAACTTGACATCCGTAATAAACGAATGACTTCATAGCTTGATATGAAAATGTTTGACTACAATGGTTTGATTGCTTGAATTCGAATAACAGGTTGCTTAGGAATATGGAAACTAACAACCTTACAAAAGCAATCAATTTGGCATGATGAGTAGTTAACCTTAAAATCACATCAAAAGCAAATATCTCTATAGAAATAAGGTTAACAGGTAATGTGATAGTGCCATCCTGAATCAAGCAAGATTTCTAAACAACGGATGTAATGAAAGTTTCTCCTAACGGAGTCTCCATAAATAGGTCAAAGTCTAATTTCTCCGTAGTCAAGTTCAAACGTTGAGTGCAAGCAAGAGAGATAAAAGAATGGGTAGAATCCCAGATCTAGTAAGGTATAAACTTCGCAAGAATTTATAATTAACTAACCTGCTAACTTCGTTTGGGTTCCTCGTGATTTTAATTGGCCACAACAAACGCGACTTCCGTGAATCGTTGTCTTTGACTTTTTTGGGACATACTTTTGAGTCACCATTCCCGCTGGACTAGGTTTCGATATCGTACAATCTCGAGCGATATGTCCTTCTTTTCCAAAATTATAGCATACCTTAAACCTGTTGTGGGCGGTTTCAATGATATGTCCTCTTTCCAAGATTTGTAACATACGACCGGTGGTCTTTCTCCTCCTTGGAACCCGATTTATCATGGCCGACGTCTTCACATGGTCGTTGTTGAATCTCCTCTTTTTAAAATCTCTTCCCGACTCGCTTCTATTTTTATGGCCACGATTACCACCAGAGTGGTTACCGCCTTTGTCTTTATTCTTCTTTCTCCGCTGGTTATCGTTATTTTGTTGACTACTATCTTCGGTATGATCCTGGTTATGGTCCCTCGGTTGAACGTACTCGTTATCTCGTTCTAACAACTGAGCCCTGTTGACAACATCTGAATAGAGAGAAAATTTATGAGAAATGAGATACTGACGTATGTCGGGTTTTAAACCTCTCAGAAACATCCGCGTCATACGTTCCTCATTCTCCACCAAATGAGGTGCAAACCTGGATAACTCCGCAAACTTCGCCTCGATCGGGACACCGCCATGTTATTCTCGCTTCTAGTCTAATAAACTCCACTTCCTTTATACGATTTAATACTTTCGTGGAAGTACTTGTCATTGAAACTGCTTTCAAACGTCTCCCATGACATATGCCGAAGTGCGGTGGATGGGTACACTTCATGATTCCCACCAAAGAATCCGCCTCGCCACTTTTAACATAAAGGTGGCGAATGGAACTTCTGTTCCTCCGTGCATCCCAAGACATCTAATATCTTGGTAATTTGTTTAACCCACGCCTCGCCTTTAATCGGATCCGGCTTTCCCCTGCACTCGTGGTCCCAACTCTTTGAGCGCTTGGCATTGTGACAACCCGTGAATTGCTATCATTTCCTCCTCAGATTTTGAACACGAGTCTCCTCGTCCGATTTTGCATGA
The DNA here is from genome assembly GCA_020205615.1 of Panax quinquefolius. NCBI lineage: Eukaryota > Viridiplantae > Streptophyta > Magnoliopsida > Apiales > Araliaceae > Panax > Panax quinquefolius. Next base: position 7,975,329 of record CM035158.1, read on the forward strand.
ATCGCAAAAAGCTTCTAAACATCCCTCGTTCATCATCATCTCGCCGGTGGTGTTGTTCACGGGAGGTACATTGTCGACTCAGCACGTTCTCCTCGTTGGTAAGTCAGGCATTTCCACGGTCTCATTCACTCCTTTGTTAATATTCTCATCGACATTCTCAAATCATCGTCATAAAACAAGGGTTAATTAAGGAAATCAATATATCACATAATATCCCTATATATCTTGACCAACTAACAAATAAGCTTAGGTAGGACACACTAGCGAAGGATTTACTCGTCTCTCCCTCCTAGTTCTATTCCCGATCTCCGCCAGAGATCATATCCTAAGCTCGATACCAACCGTGACGCCCCAAAATAGGTCCATTCCATCCAACCCATTCTCGAGTCGCCAAATACATGGTACGTAAATAACTACAACTTTATTATTACAACATATAAATCTGTGAGTTTAAATACGAGATATTGCCATCTAGATAATATCCACACGCAAATAAATCCCCATCATAATTATTGATACATTATTTTACAAAATGGTGAGGACTACTAAACGACTCTCTCTAGAACCTTCATTCCATACCCCGACTAAGTATTTCGCTACATTCTCGCCTCCCGAGAAGAAAAATGGAACAACAAGGAAAAGGGTGAGCTCAACTAGCCCAATAAAGAATATTATGACTAAGATAATATACAACAAATTATCGTTAGTCTTCAACAGGAAAAATCTAATAGATTACAATAGACAACAAATTTTAAATCAATATTCGCAATGAAATAATAATTCATTAGAAGAGTTAAGTAGAGAATGCAAACTACTATCTTCTATATATGAATTTAAAAGTTCATCGTCGATATTTTATCCTCGTAACATCAATCAATATATATCTCGAATCAAATATTCATCTTTGCACTACTGTGCCAAAGATATTCATCATTGGTCATGTTCATCTAAACACTGTTCATCTTTGCACTACGGGCCAAAGATATTAATCGATCGGTCATGTTCATCTCAACACTGCTCATCTTTGCACTACGGGCCAAAGATATTCATCAAGAAATCATTCATCTTTGCACTACTGTGCCAAAGATATTCCATAATATCATCATTTAAGATCGAAGATGATGAAAAATATTTTAAAGAAACGAATCCGGTGAAACAAAATGACAAGGATTAAGGATTAAGGATTCGTACTTTGTTTTATCCACGCCCAAAAATACCTCAAAAATAATCATAGGGTGTAAAATTCAAGAATGATCAAAACATGGATACAATCAAAGCTAGTATCCCGAATAGATATTTTAGATTTAAAAGAAAAATTTTCATTTTTGATTGAATAATGCCGTATTCGTGGATAAGGTCAGAGTATCGTGAATAAAGGTCAGACACGTGAATAAGTAACTCGACACCAAAAGATAGAAATTCCACAAAAAACATCTTCACGCTTCATGAATAGTACTGAATGAATAAGAAACTCGTGAATAGTAACTCATGAATAGTAACTCGTGAATAAGAACTCATGAATAGTAACCCCGATATGAAAAAGTTCCAAATTTGATAAAAAGTTCCAACCAATATTTCAAAGATAATGATATTGAAGAAATAATATCATTTGAGAAGAAAATAACATCCCTTACCTCGAAAAGACAAGACTTTAGTTGAAACACTTTAGATATAAAGCTATGACTTGAACTTCAGACCGTATATAGCAATACTCAAAGTATACTCAAAATACTCACAAGAATACGCTCGATAATATATAGAGAGAAAACTTGATTTCGGTGTGATTTTCAATTCTAACCTAAGCACCTATTTATAGAAATCGCTTAGAACACCAAAGCGTAAAATTGAATATAATAATATTATTTATAAACAAAATTCCTTAGCCCACCTTTGAAATCTGATTTCAGCCATAGCACATGTTAAATGAGGTTCACAAACTCACCAAAACGTTTTTCTCAAAATAATTAATTAAAACTCCCAAAATCAATTATTTTAACTCAAACTTCAATAATTCATAATAAATAGTCCTTTTATCAGAAAATTTGAATCTCGTGTGTTTTTATAGGAAATTCAATTTCTACAACTTTGCAGAAGAAAGTTTTCCAAATTCCAAATGTAAATTGACCAAATCCACAAACAGACGATTTTACTGTGCTATAATCAAATTTCAGTCAAGAAATGGGGTCCACCGACACACAAAACATGTGTTAATCATTTAATGCCACAAAAATACTCTTCCTCCTCATATACTCATATATCCCACATTCATTATAAAATATCACCGTTAATATATTATTAAAATAATATATTTAAATGAATTATTTTATCGAAAAAAAGATAAAATATTAATTTTCAACAATTGTCATTTTAAAAATTTTCTCCATCTATATCCACATAAAATCAATATTTTTCTCATCATATAAATCAATAATTAATTACTCACAAATAATATTACAGAATCACATTATTGACAAACTGACGGGCGGTTCAGGAAAGGGGCTTTCCAATAAGGATCTCTCCTTACTGGCGCGCAATTAGGTGACCAAACCTCTCCTTAAACAGAACTTTCTAAACATTGCCAATAATATTTTCTAATAATATTATTCAGATAATATGAATTATTGCTCGATAATGGAAAATATCGTGTAATGACAATTTATCAAAACAACAATAATATAAAATATTAATGCAAAGAATTATTGAAATAAAATAAAATATCGAACATTAATTACTATAACAATTATTGAGTAGTGCCTTCTTACGTAAGAATCAATAATTGGTGCATCGATCGTGTGCATCGCTCAACAACGCGATTAGTGTGTTTTAACCACCGGGTATTCCAACAAAGATAATTGCAGAATAACTACGCATTATTTATAAACAACTTATATTTGTCGTTTTCTTCATCCAATCGCTTTCCGTTATGGCCCACAAAAGATCAAGGCCGTAAGCATTTAATATTCCCGAAAAGCATTTAATATTCCACGACCAAACGAATATTCCCAAACAATAATGAATATTTTATCACCACTTGCTTATTCGAAATATTTTATGATTTTACCCATAACTAACCACATTAATCAAATCCACCCTTACTATTTCAAAATAATAAATAAAGGAAATTCCTTTTTATTTAAAAAATTTCGGGGTCTTACATCCATTGTGTGAGAATTATTAGTGTTAGTAGAAATTGACATTTATTTCGATAATAATTGATGTCTTGAGGTTATATAGACCAATCGGGTAATTAACCGGATAAATGAATAATTAATTGCTATTAATTCACATGCTTATAACTATGTGTTCACATGTGTTCACATGCATGTACTATTAGGGGAGTTGGTGCAAGATTAGTAATACTTGCATGACTAAATTAAAAATGGAGGTATAGATGATGGTATTATACTGTAATTATTTTTTTTACATGTATAGAACTATTGAGTCATATGATTTACTATTAATTCACATGATTTACTATTAGGGGAGGTGGTGCAAGTTTGATAATACTTGCATGACTAAATTAAAAATGAAAAAAAGATAAATGTATTACACTGTAATATTTTGAGCCCCAAAACGTGCAATTATCGAAACTATATTTTCCTATAAATAGAAGCTCATTCTTCCTTCATTCTCACCAATTCACTAAGACTCACAAGAGCAATTATAGAGAGAGAAGCTATAGAGATAGAAGCTATAGAGAGAAAGAAGAAGAGAAGTCTGCTACTTCACTATTCCAAAATCCAGTCTTCTTCTGAGGTAAGGGGTATTATTTATTTCATATTTTGAAGAGATATTATTTTTTCATATTCGTATGAATATTATTTTCGTTCAATATTCATAAAGAAAATTATCTTCGTTCAATATTCGTAGGAATATTATCTTCGTTAAATATTCGTTGGAATATTATTTTCGTTCCACAGTTGTAAGGGATATCATTGTTGTGGTAAGGGGTATTATTTCTTTCGTATTCATGAAGAAAGTAATTTTTTTTCAATACTCGTAAGGGTTGTTATTCCATTCTTTATTATTATGTTGGAATAACCTGTCTATGCGGACTTCCGCATGCTTGGAGAAATTCTTCTGTTATTCCATTCTTTATTATTCTGTTGGAATAACCTGTCTACGCGGACTACCGTATACATGGTGAAATTCTTCTGTTATTCTATTATTTACTATTCTGTTAGAATAACCTGTCTTCGTGGACTACCGCATGCATGGTGAATGACCCTTCGTATTCATTCTTTATTAAATTATTAAAATGATCTGTCTACGTGGATTATCGTCTGGCGGGTGAAAATCCATTTGCAGTTTCGTATATATTCTATTATACTCGTATGAGATATCATTTTTTTTGTACTAATCATGGAATATCGTTTTCTGTTGTATTTTCCTTTTATGAGTACTATTCACGAGTTAATATCCATGAGTTACTATTTACGGGTTACTATTTACCCAGTTTCTATTCACTCAAATATTATTCACTCGGGTATTCGGGGTACTTTTCGTGCCGAAATACTATTCACGAGTTACTATTCACGGATTACTATTCACACGAATATTATTCACTCGGGTATTTTGGGCACTTTTCATGTCGGGGTACTATTCAGGAGGTACTATTTCCGAAGAACTATTCACAGGATACTATTCACGAGATACTAGGGCTGCTCAAAATTTTCAATTTTATCGATTTTTTTACAAAATACCCATGAGTATCGGTTTTTTTAAGATGTCGATTTTTAAAGTATTTTAATACTTTTTGATGCAGTAGTGGTAATGACTTTTTTGAATTCGGTAAAAATTGAAATACCAAAAATACCAAAATTTAATAATTTAATAATTAATAGTTAATTTTTGTAATTTAATATATTAAATAATTTTTCTATATATTAATAATTTCTATATAATAGTAGTTTTATTAATTTTTTTATATATATTATTAATGTTTTGTAGTTTTATTTTATATATTAATTATTATTAATAGTTAATGATTTCTTAATTTTTAAAAATTATTAATATATAAAAAATTATTTAATTATTATTAATAATTATATATATTATTACCATGCAGTATAACCGAAAACCGAACTGAAAAAACGTGCATCGATTTTGTATCGAATCCCAGAGATAAAACCGATAATTAAGATCTTGGTTTTGCTTTTTTATTTTTTCGGTAATTTCGGATTGGTACCGGTTCGGTATTTTCTGTACCGGTTCGATTTTTTACCGATGAACCCCCCTACGGGGTACTATTCATCTGAAAAATATATTTCTTTTTTGTCCAAATTATTTTTGATAAATGAATATTATTCTTGAACTTTACTCTACAAAGCAGTATCATGTTGACAATTTGGATTTTTTTAAACTCTGGATAAATTTAAAGTCTTTAATTTTTATCCTTGATTTCGTTTGATTAATTCTTATATCATTGTCATCATCCTCATGCTTATATTATGATGAAAGTCATATTTGGCTTACGTGCATAGATGAACTGTTGATTGGTAGGATTATGACCAGAGATTATTCGGTATAATAATGACCCGTAATGTCGCAAATGATGTGGTAAAAGTCCTCATTGGCCCGTAGTGCATTGATGGACAATTTTTGGTATGATCATGACCATGGGTTCTCTTCGGCCAAGGGTTCAAAGATGAATTGTTTTATGGCGTGATCATGACCGTGGATGAAAAAAAGATTATCCTTGGCCCGTAGTGCGTGGATAATTCGTGGTCATGATACTAATGAATATCCTTGGCCGTAGTGCAGGGATGATTTGGTGATGTGGATTATTTATTAAGCTGAGTCTTATCAATAAAATATTGATAATAAACTTTTAATTCGTAGAAGATAGTAGATATCATGCTCTACTTGACTCTTCTAAAATATAGTTGTATGACTTTGGTCTATAGTGCAAAGATGAACTGTTAATGAATATCTTTGGCTCGTAGTGTAAAGATGAATTTATTATTATGATTATGAACAGGAACTGGGATTTGGTATAACCATGATCTTTGATGTTTCAGGTAAAGACATGTGATGAAAATTATCTTCGTCTTGGGTACGAAGAGGAATTTAAAACAACAATTATGATTATGAGTTGTTCACATGATTGTCGATAGGAACTGTTGATTGATGTTACAGGGATAAAATATTGTTGGTGGACTTTTAACATAGAGAAGATAATAGACTTTATGGTCTATTTGACTCTTATAATTAATTGCTCGTTCCGCTGCAACTATGGTTGAAAAGTTTTATCATCTACCATATGTTCTAAATCTCTGATTTATAACTGATGAAGGCTATTGATAATTTAATTATCTTTAGCCATGATATTCTTTACTGGGATAGTTTTGCTCACCCTTTTCTTTCATGGTTCTCTTCAGGAAATGAGAATATTGTTGGGACGAGTCGGGGAATGGAGTGATGGTCCAGGATAAGTGGCTCTAGTAGTCCTCACTATTCTATGAAATAGTGTGATAATAGGGGGCGTCATATTTGGTATCAAAGCTTAGGGATATGGTCGCTAGCAGAGATATGAGTCTAGAACTAGGAGGGGAGAGACGAGTAATATACTTCGCTAGTGTGTGACATACCTAAGCTAAAATTTTTACTTGATAAGTTGACAAATTATGATATGTCAATTAAACTTTATTTTGAAGATATATTCTAGAATGATATCTGAAATACAGGAGATGAGCAATGGAAAAATTATGATACAGAGGAAATAACTGGGAAGGTACAATCCGAAAAGAAAGCAAGGTATCCTCATCTCTTCGAACTACCAGGTACGTAAATTTTGAGGGCAAAATTTCATAAGGAGGGGATATTGTAAGATCCTGAAATTTTATGAAATAAAAGTATTCAATTTTCTTATAATTATTCTATTTATTAAATGGTTAAATTGATACAAGTTAAAGTTTAGAGTGATATGTGAAAAATTTTCAACGTAAGCAAGTTGTTATAAAATATTCGTTGTGTCGGGAAATATTCGTTTTAACAGGGAATATTCGTACGACGGCACAATCATTGTTGGACCCCACAACAGAGGTATTGTCATATTTAAAAAATGACATAATTATTTTTTTATAAAAATAACGGCGAAAGTTTTATTGTTAAACTGTTGAACTACCTTTAGTAGTAAAAATACGATGTCGCGTGGTTGCGTAGTAGCACACACGGTATTGATTATTGATGCTTACGTGAGAAGTCACCAATTATACTCAATTATTGCTACTGAGAATTGCCGATCATATCTCTCATATTATTGATTCAATTATTGTCACAGTATCATCTTCATAATATGTTATATTATTAAATCAATAATTGAGAAGACAAAGTTATTCATATTATTATTTGCAATATTGACAATGTCTAGAAGTTCTGTCAAGGAGAGGTTGGATAATCTAATTGCGCGCCAATAGGGAGAAATCCTTATCAGAAAACCCCCTCTTTTCCTGGAAATGAACTGGTTGTTAAATATTGTGAGTTATAATATTAATGATGAATAAGTTCGTGTTGATTAAAGATAAAATTGATAGTTCTATTGTGTGGGAATTATTAGTGTTAGTAGAAATCGACATTTATTTCGATAATAATTGATGTCTGGAGGTTATATCGAGACCAATCGGGTCATTAACCGGATAAATGAGCAATTAATTGCTATTAATTCACATGCTTATAACTATGTATTCACATGTGTGTACTATTGATTCACATGTATGTACTATTAGGGGAGTTGGTGCAAGATTAATAATACTTGCATGACTAAATTAAAAATGGAGGTATAGATGAAGGTACTATACTGTAATTATTTTTTTCACATGTATAGAACTATTAAGTCACATGATTTACTATTAATTCACATGATTTACTATTAGGGGAGGTGGTGCAAGTTTGATAATACTTGCAGGACTAAATTAAAAATAAAGAAAAAGAGGAAGGTATTATACTGTAATATTTTGAGCCCCACAAATGTGCAATTATCGAAACTATATTTTCCTATAAATAGAAGCTCATTCTTCCTTCATTCTCACCAATTCACTAAGACTCACAAGATCAATTATATAGAGAGAAGCTATAGAGAGAAAGAAGAAGATAAGTCTGCTACTTCAATATTCCAGTATGCAGATTTCTTCTGAGGTAAGGGGTATTATTTATTTCATATTCTGAACAGATATTATTTTTCGTATTCGTATGAATATTATTTTCGTTCAATATTCATAAAGAAAATTATCTTCGTTCAATATTCGTAGGAATATTATCTTCGTTAAATATTCGTTGGAATATTATCTTCATTAAATATTCATTGGAATATTATTTTCGTTCAACAGTTGTAAGGGATATCATTGTTGTAGTAAGTGGTATTATTTTTTTCGTATTCATGAAGAAAGTTATTTTCTTTCAATACTCGTAAGTGTTGTTATTCCATTCTTTATTATTATGTTGGAATAACCTGTCTATGCGGACTTCTGAATGCATGGTGAAATTCTTTTGTTATTCTATTCTTTATTATTCTCGTTGAATAACTTTCGCTCACGCGACTACCGCGATGCATGGTGAAATTCTTACATTATTCCATTCTTTACTATTTCGTTAGAATAACACATCTCACGCGGACTATCGCATGCATGGTTAATGACCTTCAGATTCATTCTTTATTAAATTATGGAAATGATGCATCTAAGTGGATTCTGCTTTGGCGGGTGAAAATCCATTTGCGATTTCAGATATTCTATTATACTCGTATGAGATATCATTTCTTTTGTGTTAGACCCCAACTTATTATTAATGAAATTTAATTTCTCTATTTATTATTTTGAAATAGTAAGGGTTGATTTGATTAATGTGGATAGTTAGGGGTTAAATACGCAAATATTTCAAAATAAGCAAGTGGTTATAAAATATTCATTGTTGTTGGGAATATTCGTTTGGTCGTGGAATATTAAATCTTTGTCTGGGAATATTAAATGACGGCCCAGTATGCGAAATGTATGGGCCCCATAACTAAAGCGATTGGATGAAAAAAACGATAAATATAAGTTGTTTAAAAATAACGGCGTAGTTATTATCAATTAACACTATTGGAATACCCGGTGGTTAAAACACAAGAATACGCGCGTTGTTGCACAAGAAGAGTTACACAGTATTGCACCAATTATTGAAGGCTTTACTCAATAATGGTTACGATAATTCTCGCTCAAGATTTTATTGAGTTAATAATTCTTTGCGTTGATATTTTATATTGTTGTTGTTTCAATAATTGTCATTACACAAAGTATTTTTCATTATCGAAGCAATAATTCATATTATCTGAATAATATTATTAGATAACATTATTGGCAATGTCTAGAAAGTTACATAAGGAGAGGTTTGGTCACCTAATTGCGCCAAGAAGAAGAAATTCTTATCGAAAGCCCCTCTTCTCTGGAGCGCACGGTTGTCAATATTGTGATTCTATAATATTATTTGTGAATAATTAATTATTGATTCATATGATGAGGAAAATATTGATTTTATGTGGATATAGATGGAGAAAAATTTTAATGTGACAATTGTTGAAAATTGAAATTTTATCTTTTTACGATAAAATAATTATTTAAATATATTATTATATTTTAATAATATAATAATGGTGATATTTTTACAACGAATGTGGGATATATGAGTATACGAGGAAGAAGAGTATTTTGTTGCAATAAATGTTTAAAACATGTTAAACATGTAAATTGGACCCCATTTATTGATCGAAATTTGATTATAATGTAAAATCGACCGTTTGTTGATTTCGGCCAATTTCTATTTGGAATTTGGAAAAACTTTCTTACGCAAAGTTGTAGAGAATTGAATTTCCTATAAAAACTCTCGAGATTCCAATTTTTCGATGAAAGGGCTATTTATTATGAATTATTGAAGTTTTGAAGTCTCAAATAATTGATTTTTGTAAGTTTTAATTATTTATTTTATGAAAAACGTTTTTATTATTTTTTCTAGAAGGTTGGCATGTGGGAAATGTTAGGATCTGATTTCCAAAGAGGCGAGGAAAATTTATTAATAATAATATATTTTATTAAATTTTTCGCTTTGGTGTTCTAAAGATTTTCCTATAAATAGGTGCTTAGGTTAGAATTGAAAATCACACCGTAAAATCAAGTTTTCTCTCTATATTATTGAGCGTATTCTTGTGAGTATTTTGAGTATACTTTGAGTATTGCTATACGGTGCAAGTCCAAGTCATAGCCTATATCCTGTTTCAAATTTAAGATCTTGATCTTTCGAGGTAAGGGATGTTATTTTCTTCTCAAATGATATTATTTCTTCAATATCATTATCTGTGAAATATTGGTTGGAACTTTTATCAAATTTGGAATTTTTTCACGTGTCGGGGTTACTTATTCATGAGTTACTATTCACGAGTTACTATTCATGAGTTACTATTCACGAAAGTACTATTCATGAAGCGTGAAGATGTTTTTGTGGAATTTCTATCTTTTGGTGTTTGAGTTCTTATTCACGTATACGGCAAGACTATTCACGATATCTGACACTATTCAATAGAAAAATAAAATTTCTTCTTTTTGTCCAAAATATCTATTCTCGGATACTAGCTTTGATTGTATCCATGTTTTGATCATTCTTGAATTTTACACCACTATGATTATTTTGAGGTATTTTTGAACATGGATAAAACAAAGTACGAATCCTTAATCCTTAATCCTTGTCATTTTGTTTCATTGGATTCGTTTCTTTAAAAAATATTTTCATCATCCTCGGCCTTAAATGATGATATTATTGAATATCTTTGGCCCGTAAAGGCAAAGATGAACAGTGTTGAGATGAACACGACCGATTGATTAATATCTTTGGCTCAGAAGAGTGCAAAAATGAGCAGTGTTTAAATGAACATGATTAATCGATGAATATCTTTGGCATTCAGAGTGCAAAGATGAATATTTGATTCGGATGTATATTGATTGATGTTCTGGGGATAAAAGATAGACGATTCATACATGAAGATAGTAGTTTGCATTCTCTACTTAACTCTTCTAATGAATTATTATTTCATTGCGAATATTGATTTAAAATTTGTTGTCTATTGTATTCTATTAGATTTTTCCCCATTGAAGACTAACGGTAATTTGTTGTATATTATCTTAGTCATAATATTCTTTTCTTGAGCTAGTTGAGCTCACCCTTTTCCTTTTTGTTTCATTTTTCTTCTCGTGAGGCGAGAATATAGCGTAGTATTTAGCCTGGGGTATGGAATGAAGGTTTTAGAAATAATTGTTTAGTAGTCCTCACCATTTTTGTAAAATAATGTATCAATAAATGTGATGAGGATTTATTTGAGTATAGATATCGCCTGTAAGATAATATTTGTATTTAAACTCACAGTTTTACTTGTTGTAATAATAAAGTTGTAGTTGTTTCTGTACAATGTATTGACAACTCAGAATAGGTGATGTATACCTATTTTGGGGGCGTCACATTTTGTACTCGTCATGGAATATCGTTTTCTGTTGTATTTTCCTTTTATGAGTACTATTCACGAGTTAATATCCATGAGTTACTATTTACGGGTTACTAGTCACCTAGTTACTATTCACTCGAATATTATTCACTCGGGTATTCGGGGTACTTTTCGTGCCGAAGTACAATTCACGAGTTACTATTCACGGATTACTATTGACATGAATATAATTCACTCGGGTATTTTGGGCACTTTTTATGTCGGGGTACTATTCACGAGGTACTATTCCCGAAGTACTATTCATAGGGTACTATTCATGGGGTACTAGGGGTGCTCAAAATTTTCGGTTTTTTGGTTTTTACAAAGTCTGCAGATATCGATTTTTTTAAGATCTGCTTTTTTAGATATTTAATACTTTTTGATCACTTAGCGGTAATGACTTTTTGAATTCGGTAAAACCAAAATACCGAAAATCTGTAAATTTATTAATTTAATAATTAATAGTTATTGTTTTGTAATTTTATATATTAAATAATTTTTTTATATATTAATAATTTTTATATAATAGTAGTTTTATTATTTTTTTTATATATATTAATAATATTTTGTAGTTTTATTTATATATTAATTATTATTAATAGTTGATGATTTCTTAGTTTTTTAAAAAATATTAATATATAAAAAAAATTATTTAATTATTATTAATAATTATATATATTACCATGTGGTATAACTGAAAACCGAACTGAAAAAAACCTAAGATTCTAGATTTTGTATCGCAAACCAGGATTCTGAAATCGATAATTGATCATCGATTTGGTTCTTATTTTTTTGGTAATTTCGGATCAATACCGGTTCGATATTTTCGGTACCGATTTGATTTTTTACCGATGAACCCCCCTACGGGGTACTATTCATCTAAAAATATATTTTTTTTCTGTCCAAATTATTTTTGATACATGAATATTATTCTTGAACTTTACTCTACAAAGCAGTATCTTGTTGACAATTTGATATTTTTAAACTCTGGATAAATTTAAAATGTTGAATATTTATCCTTGATTTCATTTGATTAATTCTTATATCATTGTCATCATCCTTATGCTTATATTATGATGAAAGTCATATTTGGCTTACGTGCATAGATGAACTGTTGATTGATATGATTATGACCAAGGATCATTCGGTATAATAATGAACTGTAATGTTGCAAATGATGTGGTAAAAGTCCTCATTGACCCGTAGTGCATTGATGGACAGTTTTTGGTATGATCATGACCATGGGTTCTCTTCGACCAAGGGTTCAAAGATGAATAGTTTTATGGTGTGATCATGACCGTGGATTAAAACACGATTATCCTTGGCCCGTAGTGCATGGATAATTCGTGGTCGTGATACTAATGAATATCCTTGGTAGTATGGCAGGGATGATTCGGTGATGTGGATTATTTATTAAGTTGAGTTTCAGCAATAAAATATTGATAATAAACTTTTAATTCGTAGAAGATAGTAGATATCATGCTCTACTTGACTCTTAAAAAAATACAAGTTGTATGTCTTTCGCACATAGTGCAAAGATGAATCTGTTAATAAATATCTTTGGCCCATAGTGCAAAGATGAATTTATTATTATGATTATGAATGTGAGGCGTGATTTGGTATAACCATGATCTTTGATGTTTCAGGTAAAGACAGGTGATGAAAATTATCTTCGTCCTGGGTACGAAGAGGAATTTAGAACCACAATTATGATTATGAGTTGTTCACATGATTGTCGACAGGAACTGTTGATTAATGTTATAGAGATAAAACATTGTTGATGGACTTTTAACATTGAGAAGATAATAGACTTTATGGTCTATTTGACTCTTCTAATGAATTGCTCGTTCCGCTGCAACTTTGGTTGAAAAGTTTTATCATCTACCATATGTTCTAAATCTCTGATTTATAACTGATGGAGGCTATTGATAATTTAATTATCTTTAGTCATGATATTCTTTACTGGGTTAGTTGTGCTCACCCTTTTCTTTCATGGTTCTCTTCAGAAAATGAGAATATTGTTGGGACGAGTCGGGGAATGGAGTGATGGTCCAGGATAAGTGGCTTTAGTAGTCCTCACTATTCTATAAAATAGTGTGATAATTGGGGGCGTCACATTTGGTATCAGAGCTTAGGGATATGGTCGCTGGCGGATATATGAGTCTAGAACTAGGAGGGGAGAGACGAGTAATATACTTCGCTAGTGTGTGACTTACCTAAGCTAAAATTTTTACTTGATAAGTTGACAAATTATGATATGTCAATTAACCTTTATTTTGAAGATATATTCTAGAATGATATCTGAAATACAGGAGATAAGCAATGGAAAAATCATGATACAGAGGAAATAACTGGGAAAGTACAATCCGAAAAGAAAGCAAGGTATCCTCATCTCTTCGAACTACCAGGCACGTAAATTTGGAGGGCAAAATTTCATAAGGAGGGGGGATTGTAAGACCCCGAAATTTTATAAAATGAAAGTATTCAATTTTCTTATAATTATTCTATTTAGTAAATGGTTAAATTGATAAAAGGTTAAAGTTAAGGGTGATATGTGAAAATTTTTCAAAGTAAGCAAGTTGTTATAAAATATTCGTTGTGTTGGGAAATATTCATTTTAACAGGAAATATTCGTACGACGGTACTATCATTGGTGGACCCCACAACAGAGATATTGTCGTATTTAAAAAATGACATAATTAATTTTTTATAAAAATAACGGCAAAAGTTTTACTGTTGAACTACTCGTAAGTAAAAACAATGAATATGCTGGCGTGGTTGCATAGTAAAGACACAAGTATTGATTATTGATGCTTTACGTGAGAAATCACTTTCGATTATACTCAATTATTGCTACGATAAAGAATTGCGCATCATATCTCTCATATTATTGATTCAATTATTGTCACAAAGATCATCAAAGCATAATATGTTATATTATTAAATCAATAATTGAGACGACAAAGTTATTCATATAATTATTTGCAATATTGACAATGTCTAGAAGTTCTGTCAAGGAGATGTTTGATAATCTAATTGCGCGCCAATATGGAGAAATCATTATCGGAAAGCCCCCTCTTTCCTGGGAACGACCTTGTTGTTAAATATTGTGAGTTATAATATTAATGATGAATAAGTTCGTGTTGATTAAAGATAAAATTGATAGTTCCATTGTGTGGAAATTATTAGTGTTGGTAGAAATCGATATTTATTTCGATAATAATTGATGTCTGGAGGTTATATTGACTAATCGAGTAATTAATCGGATAAATGAGCAATTAATTGCTATTAATTCACATGCTTATAACTATGTATTCACATGTGTGTACTATTGATTCACATGTATGTACTATTAGGGGAGTTGGTGCAATATTAATAACACTTGCATGACTAAATTAAAAATGGAGATATTGATGAAGGTACTATACTGTAATTATTTTTTTCACATGTATAGAACTATTATGTCACATAATTTACTATTAATTCACATGATTTACTATAAGGGGAGGTGGTGCAAGTTTGATAATACTTGCATGACTAAATTAAAAATGAAGAAAAAGAGGAGGGTATTATACTGTAATATTTTGAGCCCCAAAACGTGCAATTATCGATACTATATTTTCCTATAAATAGAAGCTCATTCTTCCTTCATTCTCACAAATTCACTAAGACTCACAAGAGCAATTATAGAGAGAGAAGCTATAGAGAGAAAGAAGAAGAGAAGTCTGCTACTTCACTATTCCAAGATATCATTTCTTCTTACGAGGTTAGGGGTATTATTTATTTCATATTATGAAGAGATATTATTTTTCGTATTCGTATGAATATTATTTTCGTTCAATATTCATAAAGAAAATTATCTTCGTTCAATATTCGTAGGAATATTATCTTCATTAAATATTCTTTGGAATATTATCTTTGTTAAATATTCGTTGGAATATTATTTTCATTCAACAGTTGTAAGGGATATCATTGTTGTGGTAAGGGGTATTATTTCTTTCGTATTCATGAAGAAAGTTATTTTCTTTCAATACTCGTAAGTGTTGTTATTCCATTCTTTATTATTATGTTGGAATAATCTGTCTTTGCAAACTTTCGCATGCATGGTGAAATTCTTCTGTTATTTCATTCTTTATTATTTTGTTGGAATAACCTGTCTACGCGGACTACCGCATTCATGGTGAAATTCTTCTGTTATTCCATTCTTTACTATTCTGTTAGAATAATCTGTCTATGCGGACTACCGCATGCATGTTTAATGACCCTTCGTATTCAATCTTTATTAAATTGTGAAAATGATATGTCTACGTGGATTACCACTTGACGGGTGAAAATCCATTTGTAATTTTGTATATTCTATTATACTCGTATGAGAAATCATTTCTTTTGTACTCATCATGGAATATCGTTTTCTGTTATATTTTTCTTTTATGAGTACTATTCATGAGTTAATATCCATGAGTTACTATTTACGGGTTACTATTCACCCAGTTACTATTCACTCGAATATTATTCAATTTGGTATTCGGGGCACTTTTTGTGTCGGAGTATTATTCACGAGTTACTATTCATGGATTACTATTCACCCGATTACTATTCACACAAATATTATTCACTCGGGTATTTTGGGCACTTTTTGTGTCGGGGTACTATTCACGAGGTACTATTCCCGAAGTTCTATTCCCAGGATACTATTCACGGGGTACTATTCACCCAAATTTTTTTTTCTGTCCAAATTATTTTTGATACATGAATATTATTCTTGAACTTTACTCTACAAAGCAGTATCATGTTGACAATTTGTATATTTTTAAACTCTGGATAAATTTAAAGTCTTTAAAATTTATCCTTGATTTCGTTTGATTAATTCTTATATCATTATCATCATCCTCATGTTTATATTGTGATGAAAGTCATCTTTGGCTTACGTGCATAGATGAACTGTTGATTGGTATGATTATGACCAGGGATCATTCGGTATAATAATGAACCATAATGTTGCAAATGATATGGTAAAAGTCCTCATTAGCCTGTAGTGCGTTGATGGACAATTTTTGGTATGATCATGACCATGGGTTCTCTTCGGCCAAGGGTTCAAAGATGAATTATTTTATGGCGTGATCATGACCGTGGATGAAAACACGATTATCCTTAGCCCATAGTGCATGGATAATTTGTGGTCGTGATACTAATGAATATCCTTGGCCGTAATGCAGGGATGATTCAATGATGTGGATTATTTATTAATTGAGTCTCAGCAATAAAATATTGATAATAAACTTTTAATTCGTAGAAGATAGTAGATATCATGCTCTACTTGACTCTTCTAAAATACAGTTGTATATCTTTGGCATGTAGTGCAAAGATGAAATGTTAATGAATATCTTTGGCCCGTAGTGCAAAGATGAATTTATTATTATGATTATGAACAGGAACTGGGATTTGGTATAACCATGATCTTTGATTATCTTCGTCCTGGGTACAAAGAGGAATTTAGAACCACAATTATGATTATGAGTTGTTCACATGATTATGGACAGGAACTATTGATTGATGTTACAGGGATAAAACATTGTTGGTGGACTTTTAACATGGAGAAGATAATAGACTTTATGGTCTATTTGACTCTTCTAATAAATTGTTCATTCCGCTGCAACTATGGTTTAAAAGTTTTATCATCTACTATATGTTCTAAATCTCTAATTTTTTACTGATGAAGGCTATTGATAATTTAATTATCTTTAGTCATGATATTCTTTACTAGGCTAGTTGTGCTCACCCTTTTGCTTCATAATTCCTTTCAGGTAATAAGAGTAGCTTGGTCGAGCGGAGGTAACAGGAGATTAGAACGGTGGCCTATAGCTGTTGAGGTTCTCCCTAAACAGTATGGAAATAATTTTATTGAGAACTTTAGATAAGTGTGTTGTATTTTATACGACATTTAATAGTTATATTTGGTGAATCAATTTGGGTGAGGCGAACCCAACTTTGGAAGGGTGTTTTTCCACTATCATACAAGATGTCTAATGACATATGACTTCGTGTTATCATAAGTCATGGTTGTGCACATCCACTTGCTGAGTATATCTACGAGCACTACCTATATAATCTTGGAGTTTGGTTGAAATATAATTCTCAATTAGAGACAATGGAGATAATTATATGTCAAGAGAAGACTCACCATTTGAAAGAACATGATAGCAATCTTCTTGTTTTTCTTTGGGGACTATTGGGTCAACCAAGTATAATTCTGTGGACATATGATATCTATCATAACCTAGACGTATGGCCTCCCATGTACGAAGGTTTCCTTGAGTATTTTCCAAAGATTTTATTTTCTAAACCAGTTATTGATTGTACCTATATGTAAGGTACCATTGTAAGGTGTTGTGGTCAAGGCACCACGAGAGTTATATATATAGTTGTATTAAAACTCACAGTTTAACTGTGGTCGTATTCTGCACGACAGTTGTATAAATAGAGTTGTCAGTAGTGTATTTTCTGGCGACTCAACATGGGTGATGTATACCTATTTTGGGAGCGTCACAATGTCTATAAAGTTTTGTCGAAGAAAGGGGTTTAGTCACCTCATTGCGTGCCAATAAAGAGAAATCTTTATCGGAAAGCCCCTTCTTTCTTGGGAATAATCTGGTTGTTAATATTGTGAGTTATAATATTAATGATGAAAAAAAATGTTATTAAAAATGTGTTTTGTGAAGCCAAGTGAATTGAGATAAATAAAGGGGATTTTTATGAAGCATTTGTTGTAAGTTTGGCGTATTATTTGGACCCCCACTTACTCATTTTTTAAAATCATCGATAGAAGTTATCTTAGTTATATATATATATATGTGTGTGTGTGTGTGTGTGTGAGAGAGAGAGAGAGAGTGGATGTTATATATATATATATTATATATAAATTTTGTTTTTTATATAAAATAGAATATATTTTATTTTATTTGCATAGTACTGCATAGTATTATATAATACTGTATAGTGTGTGCATAGTGATGTATAGTGCAGCGTAGTAAAATCAAGAAATTTCTTTCAATTTTCCCGTGAACTTGCCCGTGAAATTTTCAACTGTTGGTCTGTGAATAAAATTTTAAATAGTATCCTTCCATTCTCCTATAAATAAGATGCATATTTTAGAATTGAAAATCACACCAGAATCAAAGAATTTTTCTTCTATAATATTTAGCATTTTTTTTTAGAGTTTAAGGAAGCTTTGAGCGTAGAAAGTAGTAGAAGTTTTCTTCAAGAATATCTCCGCCCTACCATTCAGAAGTAATCTCCTTTTAAAGTAAGGGATGTTATTTTTGTTCAATATTCGTAAGAAATAATATTTTCTTCCATACTTGTAGTATGTAAGTAATATTATTTCGTTTCAGATTCCGAATTCTACACTCATTTTGTTAAGTATTGCTTCTATACTCTTTGAAATTAGTAAAATATCCTTGAAATTTGCGTTTCATCTAGTATCGTTTCACAAGGATATTTTTCTGAACATTCTTGTTAAATTTTAATCTTTTCATGTCGGGATATTATTCACGGGGTACTATTCATGAAGTACTATTTACAGGGTACTATTCACCCGGGTACTATTCACCCAAAAAATTGATTTCTTTTCTGTCCAAATTATTTTTGATACATGGATATTATTCTTGAATTTTACTCCATAAAGCAGTTATCATGTTGTCAATTTGGACATTTTTAAACTCTGGATAAATTAAAAATCTTTAATAGTTTACTTGATTTCGTTTGATTGAATTCTTATATCATTGTCATCATCCTCATGTTTATATTGTGATGAAAGTTATCTTTGGCCCGTGGTGCATAAGTGGACTGTTGATTGATATGATTATATACGACCAAGGATTATTCGGTATAATCATGACCTGTAATGTTATAAATGATAAAAGTCCTCATTGGCCCGTAGTGCATTGATGGACAGTTGTTAGCATGATCATAACCATTGGTGATAATAACGAATATCCTTGGCCCGTTGTTCATAGGTGATTCGTAGATGTGATAATAATGAATATCATTGGCCTGTAGTTCATGGATAATTCAGTGATGTGAATTATTTATTAAGCTGAGTCTCAGCGATAAAATTGATGATAAACTTTTAAATCATATATAGAAGATAGTAGATATCATGTTCTACTTGACACTTCTAATGGATTGTCTATTCCGCTGCAGTTAAATATGTTGCCTATTGTATTCTATATGTTTAACACTGTTGAAGGCTAACGATAATTTATTCTGCATTATCTTAGTCATAATATTTCTTACTGGACTAGTTGAGCTCACCCTTTTGCTTTCATTTTTCTCTTCAACAAATGAGAACGTAACCGGGACTAGTCGGGGAATGGAGTGATGGTCCGAGATGATGGTTGTAGTAGTCTTCACTATTTTATAAAATAGTGTGATAATAATTGTAATGAGGACTCCATTTGAGTTTGGATATTGTCTATGAAACAATATTCATGTTAAAACTCTCAGCTACGTTTTGTCGTATTGTATAAATGAAGTTTGTATTTGATTTCTGTATCATGTATTTGGCGACTTAGAATGGGTGATGTATACCTATTTTGGAGGCGTCACAGGTCCTGGTTCAACAATTAGCTTATTATTGTCAAACCCAGAACACATGTTTGAATCTTTAGGGTTGGGATATTCAATCATGGAAGCATCTATTTGGGGGAAACTGAAAGGTTTGATGGTGGGGGAGGTGTGAGTAAGCAACGGTCTAAGATTTGGGCCTTCTTCATCATCGAAAATTGAGATCTTTCATTGCAGATATGCCCTTTTTCCTTATTGGATTCTTAGTTGATTTAATTGACAGCCATAAATTTTCTCATATCCTCTCTCATTCGAGCAAACATGTTTTCCCTTTCGACTTTAAGATCTTATAATAGGGAATTTGTGGCCTTCGCTGTCGTTGCCGTCGGAAGTGGTACTGGTGGTTGTGTGGAGCTTGGTTGTTGGGATATAGAAGTCAAAATCTAAGAGCACTAACAAAATGGAAAGAATTGATGGGATGGAGTGGTGTAAGAAGAAATTAGTAGAAAGAAAATGGAAGTTGGTGTTGTTGCTGCCAATTTTGGTGTGTTGATGATGATGATGATGATTTGGGGCTAAAATGTGAAGGATGGAGATAAGGATGAGTGAGAGACGAAGGATAGAGAAAGGTTGAAATGTTGTTCTGAATATTTAGTTTTTTTAATTTTATTTTCCACATGACAAGTTAACTTGACAAACACATGACATGGACACCACATCCCAATCACTTGCCTTAATTCTGTTAAAATTCAACTTATTTAACAGAAAATGTAACGGATTGTAAAAAAATTGTAGTTCAATAAGTTAATTGTAAAAAAATTCACTTCAGTGATGCATTTGTAAATTGACCCTAGTAGAATGGGGAAAAGTGTATTTAACCCTTTAATAAATGTTATAGTTATGGGTGATATATGCAAATTTTACAAAGTAATCAAGTTGTCATAAAATATGACTTGTGTCGGGGAATATTCGTTTGGTCTGGTAATATTCTTTTTGTCGAGGAATATTCGTATAACGGCGCAATCATTGGTGGACTCCACAATAGAATAATTATCGGATATAGAAAGCGATAAAAATAATCTTTTTATAAAAATAACAGCAAGAATTTTACCGTTAAACTGTTGAAATACCCGGTGATAAAAGTACAGTAATACGCGTTGTTGCACAGTAGCACACGGTATTGCACAATATCTCTGATTATTGATGCTTACGTAAGATGTCACTCAGTTTCATTCAATAATTGCCACAATAGTTGCTACATAGTATCACATATTATTGATTCAAGTATTGTCACAGTATCATCTGTACAATATTTTATATTATTAAATCAATAATTGACATGACACAGTTACTCATATTATTATTTCCATTATTGACAATGTCTAGAAAGTTCTGTCGAGGAAAGGGGTTAGGTTATTTAATTACACGTCAATAAGGACAAATCCTTATCGAAAAGCCCCATCTTTCCTGGGAAGGATCTGGTTGTCAATATTGTGAGTTATAATATTAATGAGGAATAATTATTGATAAAAATATTTCTATTGTATTGGAAATATTAATGTTAATAGAAATCGACATTTATTTTGATAATAATTGATTTATGAATGTTAAATTGACCAAACGGATAATTAATTGGATAAATGAGCAATTAATTACTATTAGTTCACATGCAAGGAACTGTTAGGGGATGTTATGCAAGATTGATAATACTTGAGGGACAAAATTAAAAATAGAGGTAAAGATGAATGTATTAAAGTATAATTAACCTTGTAATTTGTCACCTTAAACATTCATTATAATCACAAGTTATAGTGAGAAAAACTATAGAGAGAGAATAAGAGAGAAAGAAGAAGAATATTCTGCTACTACACTATTGCAGTATCTAATCTCCTACTAAGGTAAGGGGTATTATTTCTTTCGTATTCATAAAGGATGTTATTTCTTTTATATTCTTACGTGATATTACTTCATACTCGT
Organism: Panax quinquefolius; assembly: GCA_020205615.1. NCBI lineage: Eukaryota > Viridiplantae > Streptophyta > Magnoliopsida > Apiales > Araliaceae > Panax > Panax quinquefolius. Next base: position 7,997,374 of record CM035158.1, read on the forward strand.
AAGGGTTGTCATTCTATTCTTTATTAATTTGTGGGAATAACATGTCTTCACGGATTATCGCATGCCTGGTGAATAACCCTTCGTATTCATTCTTTATTAATCTGTGGGAATAACCTGTCTACGCGGATTACAGCATGCATGGTGAATAACATTTCGTATTCATTCTTTATTAAGTTGTGGAAATAATCTGTCTACGCGGATTACCGTATAATGGGTGAAAATCTATTTGCAGTTTCGTATATTATTCATTTCATATTTCAAAATCTAAACTTATTATGGTAAGTATTACTTCTATAATTCTAATCTATTCATGTCAAAGAACTATTCATGTCGAGGTACTATTCATTTGGGGTACTTTGTATGACGGAGTACTATTCATTCGAGGTACTATTTATGTCAGGGTATTATTCACAATGAAATTAGTTTCTTTTTCTGTTCAAATTATCTTTGATATATGAATCTTATTCTTAAATTTGAATTCACATTTTGATCATCATGTTGACCATTTGAACATTCTTAAACTCCAGATAAATTGAATTATAAATCTCTAATATTTATCTTTGATCTCACTTAATTCATTCTTTACATCATTGTCATACTCCTCAGATTTAAATTGTGTTTAAAGTTATCTTTGGCCCGTAGTGCAAAGATGAACTGGTTATTGATGAATATCTTTGGCCCGTAATGCAAAGATGAATTGTTGATTGGTATGATTATGACCAGGAACTATGTATTGGTATAATCATGACCTTTAATGTTACAGATAAAGACTTGTGATGAAAGTTATCTTTGGCCCGTAGTGCAAAGAAGAACTGTTGATTGATATCTTTGGCCGTAATGCAAAGATGAACTGGTGATTGATGAATATCTTTGGCATGTAGTGCAAAGATGAATTATTGATTGGTATGATTATGACCAAGAACTGTGTATTGGTATAATCATGACCTTTAATGTTACAGATAAAGACTTGTGATGAAAGTTCTCTTTGGCCCGTAGTGCAAAGAAGAACTGTTGATTGATATCTTTGGCTCGTAGTACAAAGATGGACAGGTGTTTGACATGATCATGACCACTGATGATACAAATGAATATCTTTGGCCCGTAGTGCAAAGATAGACTATTGTTTGGCATGATCATTGGTTTTACAGTTGAACATCTTTTGCCCGTAGTTCAAAGATAGGCAATTGATTGGTATGATCATGATCATTGATATTACAATTGAATATCTTTGGCCCGTAGTGCAAAGATAGATAATTGATTGGTATGATCATTACCATTGTTGTTATATTTGAATGTCTTTAGTGTATATAGGGTGTAAAGATGATATGAATATCGAGTGTCTTTAGCCTTTGTGGCAAGGACATTGAGTGAAAGTTCTATTAAGCATTTGTGGCAAGAAGAAATTGTTAATTTAGATGATTATAAACATGAATTGTGAATATAACTATAATTTTTGGTGGTTCAGGTGAAAACAGGTGATGAAAGTTCTCTTTGTCTTAGGTACAACAAAGAACTGTTGATGGGTATTACATGAATGAAAAATAAATGATGGACTTTTAATTTGGAGGAGATAGTAGACGTTATGTTCTACTTGACTTTTCTAATGAATTGTTGATTCCGCTGCAATTATGGTTGAACACTTTTATCATCTACCATATGTTCTAAATATCTGATTTATTACTATTGAAGGCTATTGATAATTTAATTATCTTTAGTCATAATACTCTTTATTGGGCTATTTGTGCTCACCCTTTTGCTTCACAATTCCTTTCAGGTAATAAGAGTGTAGCTGGGTCGAGCGGGGATAACATGGGAACAGAGTGATGATCTATGACTGTTGAAATTTCTCAAAACATTATAAAATAGTATGACAATATATAATTGTTTTGAGGACTTAAAATGTGTGTGTCGTATTTTATACGTCATTTAATAGTTAATTTCAGTGAACAACAATATGGTGATGAGAACCCGACTTTGGAAGCGTCAAAAATACACCCCATTAGAATGAGGAGGACAGAATTGTACGGAAAGCTTAAAGGGTGTGTTGTTACTATCATACATGATGTCTAACCACATACAAATTCGTGTTATCATAAGATATGATTGTACGCATCCACTTGCTGACTATATCTATGAGTATTATCTATATAATCTTGGAGTATGGTTGGAATATAATCCTTAGTTTGAGACAATGGAGATAATTATATGGCAAGAAGATACACACCATTGGAATAAACAGGATAATAATCTTCTTGTTCATCTTTGGGGTCTATTGGGTCAACCAAGGTTAATTCTCAAGTCCTATGATATCTATTATAACTTTGATGCATGGCTTTCCATGTATAAAGGCTTCCTTGATCATTTTTCAAATATTTTAATTCTTAAATAGTAATCGACTGTACCTTTATGTAAAGTATCATTGGTTTGTATTGTGAGTACTGTTATTTGTATTGAACTCATAGCTTATGTGTTGTCGTATTTTGCACGACAGTTTAATAGTTATAAATTGGAAGATTTGTATTTAGATTTTGTAGTGTGTATTTTGGCGACCCAAAATAGATTGTGTGGACTTATTTTGGTGGCGTCACATCATAAATATATAAAAATATATATTATTAGTAATTAAAAAAATCTCATTTTTTATGAACTAAAATATAATAAAATTGAGTTACAATATTACTAAAAATAGTTAATTTTAATAATAAAAATTTTTTTGTACAAAATAATATTAAAAAATAATTAAAAGGTGGTTCACTAAGTCAAATTAATCGGTTTGACCGGTGGTCAACATGTTCAATTTAGATTTTGATCAAAACTGAGTAGTTAGTCCAATTCAAACAGAAATGCCGACCTGTTCTGATTTGAACCGGTTCAACTGCTAATCAAGTCCAAATTTCTAGTAGTATTAGGTTTAGAACTAAAAAAAACATCAAAAGGAATTAAAAAAGAGAGTAGATATATATTAGCAGTTGGAATCTTGGAGTTTAATGCATTTAAAACTTAGATTATTATTATTTTTTGGTTTAGAAGTACTTTAATTTAAATATAATTTATTTAAATCATAAATATTGCATTTAAAATTTAAACGCAACATCAAAAATGATAGTACAACGTTTGGAGGTGCAATCTCAACAAACGCCTTAGAAGTTAATAACTGAATACTAAAAAACAATTCCACACATTAAGATATTTATTTAATTTATAATAATAAGTCGCACATTTATAAAAATATTGACATAAAATGATATAAAGTCAAATGAACTTATTTATAAATATGCCACTCTTTAATAAAAAGAGATTTTACTATCAAAAATAAATAAATTTAATTATTTATACTTTTAGAAAGTATGATATAAACAAAATACTTCAATTCAATAAAAAAATCATTTTTTCCAAGTCAATTTATGTATCCTTAATTTCATAATATATGTGATTTTATTTAATTTAATATAATATAATATATTTATTTTGCTAAGTTTGCTTGTTATATAAATGGGACCAAAAAATACATTGACTAAGGGGCATACCCCAGAGATGTAGCTTAATCATCTAATGACAGGACAAAAGATGATGGAGCTATAAAATTAGTGAAAAAATCACAATTTATAAAAGCCAGTTACAATAATATTGACAAAAATGAGTAGCCTGACAATAATATGGCTAAGGGACATACCCCAGAGATATAGCTTAATTAGCCATTTCTGAATGTTTTTCATTAACGTTATTAATCCCCCAACGTTCAACATTCTGATGATCATCCTTATATAGATACCAGTAATGCAGATTATTATCTTCTTCTCCTTATATAAATTGCCTTTGTTGTGAAGGCTTCGCCATTGAATCCTGAAGAGTGACCGTCGGCAGTCCATTTGTACTTGTGATTATTATCAGTGGGGGCAAAATCACTTTTTAGGACAGTAGTGTTGCTACGCCTCGGTTTCCAACTAAGTTTTTCCAATTTACTGTATTATTCGTATTGTTAATTCTGCTCCATATTCCAACAATCTAAAAAGTGAATTTACAGTTTATTAACAAGATGAAAACTGCCTTAGACCTTTCAAAAATTGAATGTTTTGATGGCTATAATTTTAAGAGATGGTCTGAAGATATACTGTTTTATTTGGAAACCATGAATTTGGAATATGTGTTATATATGGATGCTCCTGTTACTTTTGTTAGTGATGTTACTCCTGCTGCTATTGAAATTGTTGAAAAATCAGATTCTGATAAGTCTGCAAAAGGGGATTATATTAAGGATAATCGTACATGTCGTAGATACTTATTCCACTACTTGTTTAATTCATTGTTTGAGATTTATTATCCGTATGAAAGTGCTAAGAAGATTTGGGAAGCTTTAAAATCTAAATATGTTGTTGAAAACTCTGGCCTTAAGAAATATGTTGCGGGAAAATTTCTAGATTTTAAGATGCAAGATGGAAAATCAATTATAGATCAAGATCATATAAACCAAACAATTGTGGGGGAAGTTATTGGGGAAGGAATGAAAATATGTGAGACGTTTCAAGTTGTTGTACTTATCGAAAAAATACCACCCTCGTGGAAAGATTATAAAATGAATCTTAAACATAAAACTAAAGATTTCTCTATGCAGGAATTAGTAGCACACATCCATATTGAAGAACAAAACAGGGCTAATGAAAGAAGAGATGTAGTTCCAAGTCATACTGTCAAAGCTAATCTCGTAGAACAAAAGCCACAATGGAAGAGCCAAAATTATCAATCCAAAAACTACAAAGGGGAAAATTCTAAATCAATGGGAAGAAATGATAATAGGTTCAAGAATTCCAATCAAATTCAGAAACCTTTCACTAAAGGTCCTTGCTTCGTATGTTGCAAACCTGGCCATATTGCTATAAAGTGTCACTTTCGCAAGGGGCAAGATAACAAAAATAATAACTCTCAGCCTAAGCCCCAAGCAAACTTGGTTGAATTCGGTGATATCATTGTTGTTGTTGTCTCGGAAGTAAACCTAGTTGACAACTTCACGGAATGGGTAGTGAGATCTGGGTTACTAGACACACATTGCATGCTTAATAGAGACGTAATTCTCAACTACGAAAATGTGACTAATGGAGAAAAGGTTTTACGGGGATTCTCGAGCCACCAATGTTATGGAAAAAAGGAAAGTCTTACTAAAATTAACTTCTGGGAAAACAATTGCCCTACAAGTTGTACTTCATGTGCCCGATATTCGTAGAAATCTTGTGTCCAGGTCTTTGTTGAACAAAGCTGGCATTAAGCTTGTGTTTGAGTCTGATAAACTTGTACTTACTCGTAATGGGAAATTTGTTGGGAAAGGTTTTTGTAATGGGGGTTTATTTATACTTGATGCTTCTGTTGAATTGAATAATAAGAATGCTTCTTTTGCTTATATTGTTGAATTTTTAGATATGTGGCATGCCAGATTAGGACAGGTAAACGTGGCTTCTATTAAAAAATTAAAACAAATTGAACTTATACCTAATCTTGCAAATACCGAGTTTAATAAATGTGAAATTTTTGTAGAAACAAAACATGCTAAGAAACCTTTTAAAAGTGTTGAAAGACAAACTAAACTACTTGAGTTAATTCACAGTAATCTAGCTTATTTTAAAAATACTATGAGTAGAGGTGGTAAGAAATATTATATTTCTTTTGTAGATGATATGTCTAGATATACCCATATTTATCTTCTTTCCTCTAAAGATGAAGTAGAAGAAATATTTATTAAATATAAAGCAGAAGTTGAAAATCAGTTAGAAAGGAAAATTAAAAGACTTAGATCTGATCGTGGAGGTGAAAAAGAATCGAGAAGTCTTAAAAAATTTTGTGAACTAAATGGAATAATACATGAAACTTCTCCTCCTTATTCTCCATAGTCTAATGGAGTCGCAAAAAGGAAAAATAAAACACTTAAAGATATGATGAATGCTATGTTAATTAGTTCTGGTTTACCTTCTAATATGTGGGGAGAAGCTTGTCATTTATGGAAGAAACATGCACCTAATTTGGGGTATCTTAAAGTGTGGGGGTGTCTAGCTAAAGTAGCTAAACCAGAATTTAAAAGGAATAAAATTGGACCTAAAACAATGGATTGCATTTTTATTGGATATGCTTCTAATAGTGCTACTTATAGATTTTTGGTAATTAAAGATGCAACTAATAATTATCAAAATAATTCAATTTTGGAAACAAAAGATGTATAATTTTTTGAAAATATATTTCTAATGAAAATAAGAGATGAGGGCAATCCTTCTTCAAGTGAACCTCTTAAAAGGAAAGATAAAGAACCTGTACCTGCATCTACTAGAAGTAAAATACAACGTTTTGAGAAAACTTTTGGTCCAGATTTTATAACTGCTTTTATAACTGAAGATGACCCTAAAACTTATGAAGAAGCAATGAAATCTATTGATGCAAATTTTTGGAAAGATGCTATTAATAGTGAACTAGATTCTATTATGTCTAAACATACATGGGAACTAGTTAATTTACCTAGAGGATGTAAACCTATTGGATGTAAATGGGTGTTTAAAAAATAAGTTAAAAGCTGATGGGTCTATTGATAAATTTAAGGCAAGACTTGTAGCAAAAGGGTTTACTCAAAAGGAAGGGTTTGATTATTTTGACACTTACTCATTAGTGACTAAATTAGCAACTATAAGAATTTTAATTGCTTTGACTTCTATTCATAAATTGACAATCCACCAAATGGACGTTAAAACTACTTTTTTGAATGGAGAGTTAAATGAAGAATTAAATATATATGTGTCAACCTAAAGGGTTTGTTATTCCAGGTGAAGAACAAAAATTGTGTAGACTTGTAAAATCTTTGTATGGTTTGAAACAAATACCAAAACAATGGAATGACAGCTTTAATAAAACTCTCTTGTCTAATAATTTTGTGACAAATGAATCTGATAGTTGTGTTTATAGTAGATTCAATAGAAATTGTGGTGTGATTACTTGTTTATATGTGGATGACTTGCTAATATTTGGTACTGATGAGAAAGTTGTGAAAACTACTAAAGAATTTTTATCTTCTAAATTTGACATGAAAGATTTAGGAGAAATGGATTTGATTCTTGACATGAAAATAAATAAACATGCAAATGGTTTAGTTTTATAGTGTGCATTTAAAGAAAAACAAAGGGAATAGTATTGCACAAATTGAATATGCTAGAATCATTGGTAGTGTAATGTATTTAATGAACTGTACTCGGCCTGATATTGCATATGCCATTAGTAGACTTAGCAGATATACACATAATCCTTCACAAGATCATCAAATGCATCATCATTTGACTAATGAGGTATTTAAAAGGAACAGCTTAATGTAGGTGTACGCTTTTAATCGGGTCATCCTAGTGTTTTAGAAGGATATTGTGATGCTAATTGGGTATCTGATAATGATGAAACAAACTCCACTAGTGGTTATGTGTTTACTTTAGGTGAAGGAGTTGTTTCTTGAAATCGCTAAACAAACTGTTTCGCTAGATCTACTATGGAATCAATTTATTGCTTTAGAATGGCGGCATGTAACCGAGTGGATATGAATTTATTGGCTGACATACCATTGTAGTCTAAGCCAATTCCTTCTATTTCTTTACATTGTGATTCTCAAGAAGCTATTGGCAGGGCAATGAACCATGTTTATAATGGAAAACAGAGACATATTCGCTTGAGGCATAATATTTTACGAGGACTGATCAGCAACGGGGTTATTTCCATGGAATTTGTGAGGTCTGAAAAGAACCTGGCGGATCCGCTTACTAAGGGATTGAGTAAAAAGGTAGTTCAAGAAGCATCTAGAGGGATGGGACTATTGCCAACATTTTGAATAAATAATATGTGATGGAAACCCAACCCATGTGATTGGAGATCCCATGAATTGGGTTCAATGGGTAACAACAAGTCATGTAATTATTTAATTAAAGCACACAATTATTTATATTTCTCCATGTGTGTATGTAGTGCTTACTGACAAATTGTGATAGGATGAATCATTTAGATTCTTAATAAAACTCATAGCCCTAAAGGGTGGTGTATGTCAGTTTACACTTGATGGGTTCACCTATATAAAGGTGTAAGTGTAGGCCGCTTCCTATGAGAGTCTTTGGCAAACTCTCTAGAGCCTTTATGAAAATATGGGATATGGCGCATGGCCTAGAACATGCCCAACCGCGGACTTGTTTGGATTCAAGATTTTTAGATATGTGTGCAAGTTCAATTGGTTTATATCATAGATAATGGGTTCAAGAATATAGTTCACCTATAATCTACAATCATGAGCTTGTTCCACTAAGTGTCGATTCAAACCCACAAGGTATCAACGTTATGTATCTAAAATTCATTGCCCTTCTCACTTCCTTGTAATTTTTCTCGCTTTGATAATTTTGGATCATATGGGGAATTTTTGGTTATGCTCCAAAATTTCTAAATTTGACATAGTCCCATATCATCTATTTTGAAAACTTTCTTTGTGTAGATTAGTACATGTTGGCTTGGGTTTAGTAACATGGTTGAGGAAATAAGGATGGGCTCGCGCACATGAGGATGACTAAGGAATTGGGCTAGGCCAAGCTTGGTTCTTGGACTTTCTACGTAAAACCTTAAGACGTGTGTGCGCGGCGCGACACGCCCTGTATGGGTGCCGATCCGGTGGATTATGCCTTGCGGATGCACCCAGGTAGCCCACTATTTTACTTAAATCCCTAACTTTTATTTCTTTTAATACCCTAGCCATTTCTGAACGTATTTATTTCCCAACAACGTTAATTTGTGTCCAACGTTTTGATGATCATCCTTATATAGATACCAGTATTGCAGATTATTATCATCTTCTTCTCCTTATATAAACCGCCTTTGTTGTGAATTTCGCCGTTGAATCCTGAAGAGTGATCGTCGGCAGCCCATTTGTACCTGTGATTATTATGAGTGGGGGCAAAATCACTTTTAAGGACAGTAGCGTTGCTACGCCTCGGTTTCCAACTAAGTTGTTCCAATTTACTGTATTATTCGTCTTATTAATTCTGCTCTATATTCCAACACTTACAATGTACAAAATTTTCATTAAAATTAAAACAAAATCACATCACAATCTGGATTTTTTTATTATGAGTTAAGTGGATAAATTTAATTAATAATATTTTTATAATATATTTGATACAATGAACTAATTTTATAATTTAAACTAATCTCATAAATTAATATACATCATATGTGAGACCCCAAATTTATGAATAAAGATTTAAATTTCTTGAAATATTTTTTTTTTGAATATTACGATTGTGGATTTGATATAATGTTATAGTTGTGGGTAATATTTATAAATTTTACAAAGTAAGCAAGTTTTTATATAATATTCGTTTGGTCGGGGAATATTCTTTTTGTCAAGAATATCCGTACGAAGACACAATCATTGGTGGACCCCACAATGGAAGTATTATTCGTCAGTAGTAAAAACGGCAGTAATTATCTTTTATAAAAATAACTACGAAAAGTATTGTTACCGTTAAAACCGTTGAACTACTCAGTAGTAAAAGTACAAGAATACGTGTGGTTGCATAAGAGCACACACGGTATTGATTATTGATGCTTACGTAAGAAGTCACTCAGTTATACTCAATTATTGCTACAGTAATTGCTGCATCATATCTCTCATATTATTGATTCAATTATTGTCACAGTAACATCTGCATAATATGTTATATTATCAAATCAATAATTAAGAGAAAAAAATTATTAATATTATTAAATTACAATATTGACAATGTCTAGAAGTTCTGTCAAGGAGATGTTAGATAATCTAATTACGCGCCAATAGGGGGAAATCCTTATCGGAAAGCCCCCTCTTTCCTAGGAACGACCTGATTGTTAAATATTATAAGTTGTAAAATTAATGATGAATAAATTCGTGTTGATTAAAAATAGAATTATTAGTGTTAGTAGAAATCGATATTTATTTCGATAATAATTGATGTCTGGAGGTTATATTGACCAATCGGGTAATTAATCGGATAAATAAGGAATTAATTGCTATTAATTCACATGTTTATAACTATGTGTTCACATGTGTGTACTATTGATTTACATGATTTACTATTAGGGGAGTTGGTGCAAGATTGATAATACTTGCATGACTAAGTTAAAAATGGAGGTATAGATGGAGGTAATACACTGTAATTCGTATATTCTATTATACTCGTATGAGATATCATTTCTTTTGTACTCGTCATGGAATATCATTTTCTTTTGTATTTTTCTTTTACGAGTTACTATTCACGGGTTACTATTCATGGGTTACTATTAACCCGGTTACTATTCATCCGGTATTGTTCACTCGGGTATTCGAGACACTTTTCGTACCAGAGTACTATTCACAAGTTACTATTCACCCGATTACTATTCACTAGTATTATTCACTCGGGTATTTGTGACACTTTTCGTGTCGGGATACTATTCCCAAAGTACTATTAACGGGGTACTATTCACCCGAAAATTATATTTCTTTTTTATCCAAATCATTTTTGGGTAAAATATTATTCCTTGAGAAGATGTGATAATTTTTCAAACAATTGGTTGAAATTATAATAGTAAATCAATATGGATCATTGGTTTAAAGTTTTAATAGTAAATCAATATGGATCGCTGATTTAAAGTTTTAATAGTAAATCAATATGGATCGCTGGTTTAAAGTCTCAATAGTAAATCAGTATGGACCGTTGCTTTAAGTTTTAATAGTAAATCAATGGGTTAAATGCAAGGTCGACCACTGAACTAATCTGATACTTGGGTATTGAGTTCCTTTCTTCCGTTCAACGCAAACTGAGCCCCTTTCTATTCAAAAATTTGGACTTTGAACCCCAGACGCGCCATACACGTAAGGCTGACCGACGACGCGGCACACGGTGTGTCCGATATGGTATTTAATATTATATTATTATTATTATTATTATTATTATTATTATTATTATTATTATTATTATTGCTATGGGAACCGCTTGGGATCTGTTGTCTTTTAATTTGGTGATTTAATTATTTAGTTATAAATATAAATCTTTTTGAAATAATAACAATAACTCATGTAGCTCAGTTGGTCAATGGACCAATTTTTCAAACTAGAGGTTTCAAGTTCGAATCTGAGCATCTACATAATTTTGGGAAAAATTTCAAAAATGGCCACGTCAGCTCGTCCACTTGTAAAATAAAATGAAAAATATCCATATCATATCTGCCACATAGGCGCCACGTCAGCGGTCAACGCACATGTGGCGTATGGGGCTCAAAGTCCAAATTTTTGAATAGAAAGGGGCTCAGTTTGCGTTGACCAGAAGAAAGGGGCTCAATACCCAAATATCAGATAAGTTCAGTGGTCGACCTTGCATTTAACCTGTAAATCAATATGGACCTTCCGTTTAAAAGTAAATCAATCTGGACCGTTCATGAATTAGTTACTATTCACCAATTCTCCTATAAATAAGTTCATTCCTTCATTATTTCTTACTTAATTCAATCGAAACTCTAGAGAGAGAAATTATAGAGAAAGAAGAAAGAAGTCTCGCTACCTCACTTTTCCAATATCCAGCTTCTTCTAAGGTAAGGTATTATTCTTTCGTATTCATGAAGAGAGTTATTTTCTTTCAATACTGTAAGTGGTTGTTATTCCATACTTTATTATTATGTTGTAATAACTCGTTCATGCCAAGTACCACATACACGGTGAAATTCTTTCGTTATTTCATTCTTTATTATTCTGTTAGAATAACTCGTCTGCAGGCCGTCTCATCGCATTTATGGTGAATTCTTACGTTATTCCATTCTTTATTATTCTGTTGGAATAACTCAGTATACACTGATTACCGTATGCATGGTGAATTCTTTCGTTATTCCATTCTTTCTTATTTCATTGAATAACTCGTATATACCTGGACATCAGATGTATCGTGGTGAAATTCTTCGTTATTCCGTTCTTTATTATTCTCATTGGAATAACCTCGTATTCATGGATTACGATGATGCGTGGTGAAATTCTTCTATTATTCCATTCTTTATTATTCATTTGAATAACTCATCATCTGTATAATTACGCATGCATGGTGAATTCTTCGTTATTCCATTCTTTATTATTCATTTGAATATCCCGTCTGCAAGCGGATTACGCACGACACGGTTCCATTATTTATTATTTTATAGAATAACTCATCATGCAAGCCTATCGCACGCCGGTGAATTCTTCATTATTCCATTCTTTATTATTCTCATTGAAATATATCATTCTGCACGGATTACGCATGACACGGTTCCATTATTTATTATTCGTTGGGATAACATGCATGCGGTCTATCGCATGCTCGGTGAATTCTTTCGTTATTCCATTCTTTATTATTCATGCTGGAATAACCTATTTATGTGGATTACCAGATGCATGGTGAATGATCCTTCAGATTCATTCCTTATTAAATTGTGGAAATGATCCGCTCACGCTGATTACCGCACGGCGCATAAAAATCCATTTGTAGTTTCATATATTCTATTATACTCAGTTGGTAAAAGTTTTGGCTTCTATACTTCATGAAATTAGTGGAATATCCTTGATATTTACACTTCATCCAGTATTTTTTAATGGAAATATTCTTCTAAGCATTCTTGAATTTTACTCCACAAAGCAGTATCATGTTGACAAAATGGGACGTTATTGATTCCTGGATAAATTAAATTATAAATCTTTAAAATTTATCCTTGAACTTGTTTTATTGAATTATTATGTCATTGTCATCATCCTCATGCTTATATTGTGATGAAAGTCATCTTTGGCTTACGTGCATAGATGGACTTGGTATGATTATGACCAGGGATTATTCGGTATAATCATGACCGTAATGTGACAAATGATGTGGTAAAAGTCCTCATTGGCCTATAGTTCATTGGTGAACAGTTGTTAGTATGATTATGACCAGGAATTATTCGGTATAGTCATGACCATTGATGATTACATGAATATCATTGGCCGTGGTGCAGGGATCATTCGATTTTATTTATTAAGCTGAGTCTCAGTGATAAAGATTTTGAAAAACTTTTTAAATCATAGAAGATAGTAGATTTTATGCTCTACTTGACTCTTCTAATGGATTGTTTATTCCGTTGCAGTTTTTGATCTAAAACTTGTTGTCTATTATATTCTATCGGTTGTTATATCGTCAAGGCCAAGGATAATTTATTCTCGCATTATCTTAGTCATAATATTTCATCGGGCTAGTTGAGCTCACCCTTTTTTCACCGTTTCTTCGTGAAATGAGAATATAGTGGGACGAGTCGTGGAACCGATCGACGGTCAGATTTTCAGATTAGTAGTCCTCACTATTCTGTGAAATAGTGTGATAATAAATGTAATGAGTACTCCATTGAGTGTAGATATTGTCTAGATGATAATATTCTTATTAAAACTCGTAGATTATGTTTTGTCGTATTTTACACGACTGTTGTATAATTCAGTTTGTATTTGATTTATGTACCATGTATTTGGCGACTCAAGATGGGTGATGCATACCGCTTGGGGGGCGTCATTGGTATCAAAGCTTAGGGATATGATCCCCGGCCGAGATGTGAGACAAGAACTAGGAGGGAGAGACGGGAATTCCTTCGCTAGTATGACCTACCTAAGTTTAATTGGTATTTAATTGGTCTCATCCGAGTATAGGGATAATATGTGACATGTCAATTAACCCTTGTTTTGTGGCAGTATTTGAAAATGGCATCCGAGAATGTTGAGATAAGCAATGAAGCACATGAGACCGTTGAGTCACCAATGATCAATATCCAGGAAAATGTTCAACAGGAAGACAATAATCCTTAGGTAAACAAAAACACCAATGAAATGGTGAACGATGGGATGTTCAGAGGCTTTATGCAATTCATGCAACATCAAAGCAGAGAGACTCTGCTCAAAATGCAGTGGAAAGCAAGGGCAACCCACTTGGTCACCGTAAGCGCCTCAAGGAGCTGGGACCGCCGGAGTTTTTGGGAAAACAAGAATCATTTAAGGAGGAGACGTGGTTAAAGCAGATCACCAAGATATTTGATGTCTTGGGATGCTCCGAGGAGCAAAAGGTTCCCTTTGCTACCTTTTTTGTTCATTGCGTGTGAAGAGGCAGACATCGGTGGGAATCAGAAACGCATCTCAAACTGGACGACTCAAGATGTCTTGGGAGAAGTTCTAAGAGCTGTTTAACGACAAGTACTTTCCCGAAAGTATTCGTCACATGAAGGAGGTGGAATTCATCAAGTTGGAGCAAAACAATATGACCGTATCGCAATACGAGGCTAAATTTGTAGAGTTATCCCGGGTTGCATCCCATTTGGTTGATAATGAGGAGCGAATGACGCGAATATTTCTAAGAGGTTTGAAACCCGGTATACGTCAATACCTCATTTCTCACAAACTTTGTTTATATTCAGATGTTGTGAATAGGGCTCAGTTATTGGAGCGCGATAATAAGTCAGACAATCAAAAGGCAACGATCAACAACACGATAATTAATCGTATTCTATGGGCAACTACCATCGGAACAATGATAACCATCACGGGGGAAATTATCATGCCAAGAATGGTAACCACTTCAATGGTAATCATGGCCAAGATAATAGGAGTGGAAATTTCAAGAAGAGAAGGTTCAACAACGATGGAAAGACAACAGCACCAACACCTATTTTCAAGGAAGGAGAACGACCACCAATTGTATGCTTCAAATGTGGAGGGGAGGGACATATCAGTCCAAACTGCGTGATGTAGTCCAAAGCATGTTATAATTGTGGAAAAGAAGGTCACTTAGCCCGATTTTATCGTGCACCAAAGTCAATTCCAGCTGGGACGGTGGCACCAAAGTCGGATATGGAAAAAACAAAGTCGGTGGTTTCAGGAAGAGCGTTTTTCGTGACTTCTCAAAAAGTGAGTGACCCGAATGAAGTTAGCACGAGTTAGTTAATTATAAATTTTTACGAAGTCTATACCTTATTAGATACCGGTTCTACCCATTCTTTTATCTCTTTTGCTTGCGCTCAACGTTTAAATTTGACCCCAGAGAAGTTAGACTTTGACTTATTGGTTGAAACTTCGTTAGTAGAAACCTTCATTTCATGTGTTATCTAAGTCTTGGATGAGATTCAAAGTTTTTAAATGATATTTCTATTGTTAATAAATTTCCAAACGTATTCGAAGAACTTTTTGGCCTACCCAGAGCGTGAAATCGAATTTTGTATTGACCCCAGTACAAAACCCATTTCTAAAACCCTCAAATATTTCTTTACCTAAAATGAACGTATAATGTGCCAAAGGCGTTGGCTCAAGCTGTTGAAGATTACGATCGTACCATTCAATATCATCGTGGAAAAGCAAACGTGGTAGCTGACGTGTTGAGTAGAAGATCGTATACGTTTACGAGTGCGATGTTGTTAACACAAATACCTACTTCGTATAACTTACAAAGATGAAGATAGAGTTAAACACTCTAGGGACCCACATAAAGATAACGAATATACGAGTAGAATTGACTTTAATCAATAAAGTTAAAGCCGCTCAAGCTACAAACTCGAAGCTGATGAATATGAAGAAGAAGGTTCAAGAAGGCATTATTCTAGAAGCAAGAGTCGATGAAGAGAGGAAATCTCAACTCTCAATTTTATTGGCCCATTTGAAATCTTCGATCGAGTAGGAATTGTGGCCTATAGACTCGCCTTACCGCTAAATATGTCGCGTGTTCATAACATTTTTTTTATGTATCAATGTTACGTAAATATGTGGACGATCCAAACCATATTATTGAATTAAAACTAGATGAGATAGCAGAAGATTTAACGTATGATGAGATACGTGTTAAAATCTTGGATAAGAAGGATCGTATTCAACACTCAAAGGTTATACCTCAAGAGTTAGAATCTGAAATGAAGTCAAGGTATCCTCATCTCTTCGGCATACCAGGTACGTACATCAATTTTGAGGGCAAAATTTCATAAGGAGGGGAGATTGTGAGACCCCAAATTTTATGAATAAAGATTTAAATTTCTCAAAATATTTTTTTTGAATATTATGGTGTGGATTTGATATAATATTATAGTTGTGGGTAATATTTATAAATTTTACAAAGTAAGCAAGTTGTTATATAATATTCGTTTGGTCGGGGAATATTCTTTTTGTCAGGAATATTCGTACGATGGCACAATTATTGGTGGACCCCACAACAGAAGTATTGTCGTAGTAAGAAAACGACAGAATTATCTTTTTATAAAAATAATGGCGAAAGTGTTACCGTTAAAATTGTTGAACTACTCGGTAGTAAAAGTACAGTAATACGCGTGGTTGCGTAGTAGCAATACGATATTGATTATTGATGCTTACGTAAGAAGTCACTTAGTTATACTCAATTATTGCTACAAGAATCACGCATCATCATATCTCTCATATTATTGATTCAATTATTGTCACAGTAACATCTGCATAATATGTTATATTATCAAATCAATAATTGAGACGACAAAGTTATTAATATTGTTAAATTACAATATTGATAATGTCTAAAAGTTCTGTCAAGGAGAGGTTAGATAATCTAATTGCGCGCCAATAAGGAGAAATCATTATCTAAAGCCCCTCTTCCTCGAACTACTGGTTGTTAAATATTGTGAGTTATAATATTAATGATGAATAAGTTCGTGTTGATTAAAGATGAAATTGATAGTTTCATTAGGGTCACGACCACAAATTATCCATGCACTACGGGCCAAGGATATTCGTGTATTCATCAATGGTCATGATCATGCCAACAACTGTCCATCAATGCACTACGGCCAATGAGGACTTTTACCACATCATTTGTAACATTACGGTCATGATTATACCGAATAATACCTGGTCATAATCATACCAAGTCCATCTATGCACTACAGGCCACAGATGACTTTCAAAAAAATATAAACATGAGGATGATGACAATGTTTTAAGAATTCAATAAAACAAGTTCAAGAATTAAGTTATCCAGGAACCAATAACGTCCAAATTGTCAACACGATACTATTTTGTGGTGTAAAATTCAAGAATGCTCAGAAGAATATTTCCATGAAAAGATACTGGATGAAGTGCAAATATCAAGGATATTCCACTAATTTCATGGAGTATAAAAGTCAAAACTTTAACCAACTGAGTATAATAAAGAATGGTATAACAACGGAAATCACCATGCATGCGGTACTTCGCATAGACAGGTTATTCCAATAGAATAATAAAAACGAAACCAGGTCCGGTGTAAAACATACAGACGGGATATTCCAATGTAATAATAAAGAGCGAGAACCGTGTCGGTGTAAAACACACGCATGCGGATATTCTAATGTAATAATAAAGAGCAGAATAATATAAGAATTTCACCAAGTATAGGGAGTCCATATATACAAAAGTTATTCCAATGTAATAAATAAGAATGGAATAACATAAGGATTTCACCAAGTACATGTGGTATGCCGCGTATCTGAGTTATGTATAGGGTATGCCTCAGATACAAAAGTTATTCCAATGTAATAATAAAGAATGGAATAACATAAGGATTTCACCAATCATGTGGTATGCCGCGTATATAGGTTATGTATAGGGGTATGCCTCAGATATAGGTTATTCCAATGAATAATAAAGAATTGAACAACATAAGGATTTCACCAAGCACGTGGTATGCCACGTTACACAAAGTTATGTATAGGGTATGCCTCAGATACTGAGTTATTCCAATGTAATAATAAAGAATGGAATAACATAAGGATTTCACAAAGCATGTGGTACGCCGCATATACAAAGTTATGTATAGGGTATGCCTCAGATATCTGAGTTATTCCAATAGAATAATAAAGAATGGAATAACATAAGGATTTCACCAAATCATGTGGTACGCCGTATACTGAGTTATGTATAGGGTATGCCAGATATACTGAGTTATTCCAATGTAATAATAAAGAATGGAATAACCGAAGTTCTCTTCATGAATAAGAAAGAATAACACCCCTTACGTGTACAACAAATAATATCCTTACCAGTAAAAAAAGCGGAAATAGAAGTAGTGAAGTAGCGAGAATACTTTTCTTCTTTTCTCTCTATAATTTCTCTCTAGAGTTTCAAAGGTGAATTCGTAAGAAAATAATGAAGGAATGAGCTTCTATTTATAGAAGAATGGAATGAATAGTAACTAATTCATGAGCAGTCAGATCGATTTACTTTTAAGCAGATGATCAGATCAATTTACTATTAAAACTTAAAGCAACGATCCATACCGATTCACTATTCTAACTTTTAAACCAAATGATCCATATTGATTCACTATTATAACTTTCCACCAAGCATCCATATTGATTCACTATTATATCTTCAACCAACTATCCATATTGATTTACTATTATAACTTCAACCAACTGTCTGAAAAATTAGCATATCTCCTCATGGAATAATATTGTACCCAAATACCCGAATGCACAATACTAGAGTGAATAGTAACTGGGTGAATAGTAACTCGTGAATAGTAACTCATGAATAGTAACTCGTGAATAGTAACTCGTGAATAGTAACTCATGTGAATAGTAACTTGTGAATAGTAACTCATGAATAGTAACTCATGAATAGTAACTCGTCTTTAATCAATACGAACTTATCCATCATTAATATCATAACTCACAATATTTAACAATCAGGTCGTTCTCAGGAAAAAGGGGGCCTTCCGGTAAGGATTTCTCCTCACTGGCGCGCAATTACCTAACCTCTCCTTGACATAACTTCTAGACATTGTAAATATTGCAATTTAATAATATGAATAACTTTGTCGTCTCAATTATTGATTTAATAAAATAACATATTATGCAGATGATACTGTGACAATAATCGAATCAATAATATAAGAGATATGATGCAGCAATTACTGTAGCAATAATTGAGTAAAACTGAGTGACTAATCACATAAGCATCAATAACCAATACTGTGTGCTACTATACAACCACGGTTATTACTGTACTTTTATTACCGGGTAGTTCAACAGTATCAACGGTAAAACTTCCGTCATTATTTTTAAAAAAGATAATTCTGTCGTTTTCTTACTACGACAATACTTCTGTTGTGGGGTCCACCAATGATTATGCCGTCGTACGGATATTCCCCGATAAAAAGAATATTCCCCGACCAAATCGAATATTATATAACAACTTGCATACTTTACAAAATTTTCATATACTACCCACAACTATAACATTATATCAAATCCACACCTTAATATTTAAAAAAATATTTCGAGAAATTTAAATCTTTATTTATAAAATCTGGGGTCTCACAATCTCCCCTTCTTATGGAATTTCGCCCTCGAAATTTACGTACATACCTGGTATGCCGAATAGGTGAGGACACCTTGACTTCATTTCAGATTCTAACTCTTGAGGTATAACCTTTGAGTGTTGAATACGATTCTTCTTATCCAAGATTTTAACAGGTACATCTTCATACGTTAAATTATCCGCTATCTCGTCCGGTTCTACTTCAATAATGTGGTTCGGGTCGTCCACATATTTACGTAACATCGATACGTTAAAAACTTTATGAACACGACAAACTTGGTGGTAAAACGAGTCTATAGGCCATAGTTCCTACTCGATCAAGGATTTCAAATGGGCCAATAAAATCGAGGGTTGAGATAATGCCTTCTTGAACCTTCTTCTTCACATTAATTAAATTCGGGTGTGTAGCTTGAGCGACTTTAACTTTATCGATTAAAGTCGATTCTACTCGTACATTCGTTATCTTCACGTGGGTCCCTAGAGTCTTTAACTCTATCTTCATCATTTGTAAGTTATACGAAATGAGTCTTTGTGTTAACAACATCGCACTCATAAACGCATACGATCTTCTACTCAACACGTCAGCTACCACATTCGCTTTTTCACAATGATATTAAATGGTACGATCGTAATCTTCAACAGCTTGAGCCAACGTCTTTGGCATATGTTACGTTCTTTTTAGTTGAAGAAATATTTGAGGGTTTAAGAAATGGGTTTTGTACTGGGGTCAATACAAAATTCGATTTCACGCTCTAGGGGTAGGCTTAAGAAATCTTCAAGGAATATGTCAGGAAATTTATTAACGATAGAAATATTATTCAAAACTGTTACTCTCATCCAAGACTTGGATAGTACGTCATATTAATACCTATCAACTTGCCATCGTCATTCACGTCGTCGCCTACAGAAAGTCTGGCTTCGGTGCATTCCATACAAGGAAGTCAACAACGAAAGGCTCGGGGCTCTTTACTTATGGCTTGATATGACAATGATTGACTTTAGTGGTTTGGTTACTTTGAATTCGCATAGCAGGTTGGTTAGGAGTATGAAAGCTAACCATCTTAAGAAAAGCATGATGAGTAGTTAACCAATCGTTTCCAAAAATCACATCAAAGACAAGTATTTTCAAAGAGATACGATCGACAGGTAACGTGAAAGTGTTGATTTGAACAAGATTTATAAATAGTGGAGGTAACGAAGGTTTCTCCCAACAGAGTTTCAACAGATAAATCAAAGTCTAACTTCTTCGAAGTTAACTTCAAACATTCAACACAACTAGGTATAGACTTCGAAAGAATTTATAATTAACTAACCCGTGCTAACTTCGTTCGGGTTATTCGCTTTTTGAGGAGTCACGAAAAACGCTCTCCCTTGCACTACCAGTTTTGACTTTTCTGGGACGGCCTTTGGTGCCTCCATCCTAGCTGAACTTGTCTTCGGTGAACGAAAAAATAGGGCTAGGTGACCTTCTCTTCCACAATTATAACATGCCTTGGACGACGTCGCGCAGTTTGGACTGATATGTCCCTCCCCTCCGCATTTGAAACATCTGATAGGTGGTCGTTCTCCTTCCTTAACAACGGGTGCTGGTGCTAACGTCTTTCCATCATTGTTGAATCTCTTCTTCTTGAAATGTCCATTCTTATTGTTTTGGTCATGATTACCACCGAAGTGGTTACCATTTCTGGCATGTTGATTCTCTCCATGCTTATTGTCACCGCTTCGATGATTGCTATCACTGGTATTATCATTTTGCCGGCTGCTCTCTTTTGGTTGTGTTGACTCATTATCGCGCTCCAATAACTGAGCCCTATTAACAACATCCTAATACAAACACAGTATATGAGAGATAAGATATTGACGTATCTCGGATTTCAAACCTCTTAGAAATATTCTCGTCATCCTCTCCTCATTATCAACTTAGTGGGACGCAAATCGGGACAACTCAGCAAACTTGGCTTCGTACTGCGATACGGTCATGTTGTTTTGCTCCAGTTTAATGAACTTTACCTCTTTCATGTGACGAATACTTTCGGGAAAGTACTTGTCGTTGAACAGTTCTTAGAACTTCTCCCAAGTCATCTTCAGTGCGGCAGGTTGAGTACGCTTTATAGATTCCCACCAGTAATCTGCCTCTCCTCGCAACATGAAGGTGGCAAAGGGAACCTTTTGTTCCTCTGAGCATCCCAAGACATCAAATATCTTGGTAATCTACTTTATCCACGTCTCCGCCTTAAGTGGTTTTGGATCTCCAATAAACTCCGGTGGTCCCAGTTCCTTGAAGCGCTTAATGGTGACCGTCCGAGAGTTGCCAGTGTTTCCACCGTATTTTGGGCGGAGCCGCTTTACCGATGTTGCATGAATTGCATGAAGCCTCGGAACATTCCGTCGTTCATCATTTGGTCAGTGTTGTTGTTTGCATGAGGATTGTCGCCTTCCTGATGCACGTTGTCCTGATTATTGATCTGTGGAGACTCAATGGTCTCCTTTGCTCCATTGATGTTCTCAACATTCTCGGATGCCATTTTCAAGTACTGCCACAAAATAAGGGTTAATTAACATATCACATATAATCCCTATACTCTGACCAACCAATTAAATAACAAATAAACTTAGGTAGGTCATACTAGCGAAGGAATTCCCCGTCTCTCCCCTCCTAGTTCTTATCTCACATCTTAGCCAGGGATCATATCCCTAAGCTTTGATACCAACTGTGACGCCCCCAAAACAGGCATACATCACCTATTCTGAGTCGCCAAATACATGGTACATAAATTAAATACAAACTTAATTATACAACTTTCATGTAACATACGACAAAACATAGCTGAGAATTTTGAAATGAATATTGTCTTCTAGACGGTATTCAAACACAATGGAGTCCTCATTACAATTATTATCACACTATTTCACAGAATAGTGAGGACTACTAATGCTATTATCTGGACCGTCACTCCGCTCCCCGACTCGTCCTAGCTACGTTCTCATTTCCTGAAGAGAACAGTGAAAGAAAGGGTGAGTTCAACTAGCCCAGTAAGAAATATTATGACTAAGATAATGCAGGATAAATTATCATTTGCCTTCAACAATGTTAAACTGATAAAATACAATAGACATCAAGTTTAACTGCAGGGGAACAAGCAATCCATTAAAAGAGTCAAGTAGAGAATAAATTCTACTATCTTTTATGATTTAAAAGGTTTTTCATCATTTTTATCGTTGGGACTCAGCTTAATAAATAATCCACATCATCGAATCACCCCTGCACTACGGCCAAGGATATTCTTTAGTATCACGACCACAAATTATCCATGCACTACGGGCCAAGGATATTCGTGTATTCATCAATGGTCATAATCATGCCAACAACTGTCCATCAATGAACTACGGCCAATGATATTCATTAGGGTCACGACCACAAATTATCCATGCATTACGGGCCAAGGATATTCGTGTATTCATCAATGGTCATGATCATGCCAACAACTGTCCATCAATGCACTACGGCCAATGAGGACTTTTACCACATCATTTGTAACATTACGGTCATGATTATACCGAATAATCCCTGGTCATAATCATACCATGTCCATCTATGCACTACAGGCCACATATGACTTTCAAAAAAATATAAACATGAGGATGATGACAATGTTATAAGAATTCAATAAAACAAGTTCAAGAATTAAGTTATCTAGGAACCAATAACGTCCAAATTGTCAACAAGATACTATTTTATGGTGTAAAATTCAAGAATGCTCAGAAGAATATTTCCATGAAAAGATACTGGATGAAGCGCAAATATCAAGGATATTCCACTAATTTCATGGAGTATAAAAGTCAAAAATTTAACCAACTGAGTATAATAAATAATGAAATAACAACGAAAATCACCATGCATGCGGTACTTCGCATAAACAGGTTATTTCAACAGAATAATTAAGGCGGAACAAGGTCCGGTGTAAAACACACAGACAGGATATTCCAACAGAATAATAAAGACGGAACCAGGTCCGGTGTAAAACACATAGACAGGATATTCCAACAGAATAATAAAGACAGAATAATATAATGATTTCACCAAGTATAGGGGAGTCCACGTATACAGGTTATTCCAATGTAATAAATAAGAATGGAATAACATAAGGATTTCACCAAGCATGTGGTACGCCGTATCTGAGGTTATGTATAGGGTATGCCGCCAGATACTGAGTTATGTATAGGGTATGCCTCAGATATATGAGTTATTCCAATGAATAATAAAGAATGGAATAACATAAGGATTTCACCAAGTACTGAGGGTATGCCACAGATACAAAGTTATGTATAGGTATGCCTCGTATCTGAGTTATTCCAATAGAATAATAAAGAATGGAATAACATAAGGATTTTCACCAAGTACAGGTGGTATGCCGTACATAAAAGTTATATATAGGGTATGCCTCGTATACAGTTTATTCCAACAAAATAATAAAGAATGGAATAATATAAGGATTTCACCAAGTATAGGGTATGTCACAGATGGGTTATGTATAGGGTATGCCTCAGTATACAAAGTTATTCTAACAGAATAATTAAGAATGGAATAACATAAGATTTTCACAAGTACAAGTGGTACGGCACAGATACAAAGTTATGTATAGGGTATGCCAGATATACAAAAGTTATTCTAACAGAATAATAAAGAATGAAATAACCGAAGTTCTCTTCATGAATAAGAAAGAATAACACCCCTTACAGGTACAACAAATAATATCCCTTACCGTAAAAGAAACTGGAAATAGAAGTAGTGAAGTAGCAGAATACTCTTCTTCTTTCTCTCTATAATTTCTCTCTCTAGAGTTTCAGTGAATTCGTAAGAAAATAATGAAGGAATGAGCTTCTATTTATAGAAGAATGGAATGAATAGTAACTAATTCATGAACGGTCCAGATCGATTTACTTTTAAATGGGCGGTACAGATCGATTTACTATTAAAACTTAAAGCAACGATCCATACTGATTCACTATTCTAACTTTTAAACTAGCGATCCATATTGATTCACTATTATAACTTTCCACCAGCGGTCCATATTGATTCACTATTATATCTTCAACCAACGATCCATATTGATTTACTATTATAACTTCAACCAACGGTCTGAAAAATTAGTATATCTCCTCATGAAATAATATTGTACCCAAATACCCGAATGCACAATACTAGAGTGAATAGTAACTGAGTGAATAGTAACTCGTGAATAGTAACTCATGAATAGTAACTCATGAATAGTAACTTGTGAATAGTAACTCATGAATAGTAACTCGTGAATAGTAACTCGTAAATAGTAACTCGTGAATAGTAACTCGTCTTTAATCAACACGAACTTATCCATCATTAATATCATAACTCACAATATTTAACAACCAGGTCGTTCCCAGGAAAAAGGGGGCCTTCCGGTAAGGATTTCTCCTCACTGGCGCTCAATTACCTAACCTCTCCTTGACAGAACTTCTAGATATTGTAAATATTATAATTTAATAATAGGAATAACTTTGTCGTCTCAATTATTGATTTAATAAAATAATATATTATGCAGATGATACTATGTCAATAATCGAATCAATAATATAAGAGATATGATGCAGCAATTAATGTAGCAATAATTGAGTAAATCTGAGTGACTTATCACGTAAGCATCAATAACCAATCTGAGTGTGCTACTATGTAACCTAGCGCCAGACATTGTATTTTTTACTTAGGGTAGTTCAACAAAGATCAACGGTAAAACTTCCGCTATTATTTTAAAAAAGATAATTACGCTTTTTTCTTACTACGACAATACTTACATTGTGGGGTCCACTAATGATTGTCTTCATTGTCATCGGATATTCCCCAAACAAAAAGAATATTCTCCGACCAAATCGAATATTATATAACAACTTGCATACTTTGCAAAATTTTCAAATGCTACCCACAAGTATAACATTATATCAAATTCACACCTTAATATTTAAAAATATATTTCGAGAAATTTAAATCTTTATTTATAAAATCTGGGGTCTCACAGTCTATCGCATGCACAGTTAATTCTTACATTATTCCATTCTTTATTATTCATTGGAATAACTTTGTTTGTGTGGATTATCGCGTGCGTGGTGAATGATCCTTCGTATTCATTCCTTATTAAATTGTGAAAATGATCTGTCTACGTGGATTACCGCATGACGAACGAAAATCTATTTATAGTTTCATATATTCTATTATACTCAGTTGGTAAAAGTTTTGGCTTCTATACTCCATAAAATTAGTGGAATATCCTTGATATTTGCGCTTCATCCAGTATATTTTCATGAAAATATTCTTCTGAGCATTCTTGAATTTTACTCCACAAAGCAGTATCATGTTGACAAAATGGGACGTTATTGATTCCTGGATAAATTAAATTATAAATCTTTAAAATTTATCCTTGAACTTATTTTATTGAATTATTATGTCATTGTCATCATCCTCGTGCTTATATTGTGATGAAAGTCATCTTTGGCTTACGTGCATAGATGGACTTGGTATGTTTATGACCAGGGATTATTCGGTATAATCATGACCGTAATGTGACGAATGATGTGGTAAAAGTCATCATTGGCCTGTAGTTCATTGGTGGACAGTTATTGGTATGATTATGACTAGGAATTATTCGGTACAGTCATGACCATTGATGATTACATGAATATCATTGGCCGTGGTGCAGGGATGATTCGATTTTATTTATTAAGTTGAGTCTCAGTGATAAAGATTTTGAAAAAAATTTTAAATCATAGAAGATAGTAGATTTTACGCCTACTTGACTCTTCTAATAGATTGATTATTCCACAGCAGCTTTTTGATCTAAAACTTGTTGTCTCATTATATTCTATCGGTTGTTATCTTGTTGAAGGCTAAGGATAATTTATTCGCATTATCTTAGTCATAATATTTCTTCTGAAATTTAGTTGAGCTCACCCTTTCTTTCAATTATTCTCTTCAGAAATGAGAATATAATTTGGGGACTTAGTCGAGTGGGAGCGGATTGATTGGATACAGATGTTTGCATTAGTAGTCCTCACTATTCTGTGAAATAGTGTGATAATAAATGTAATGAGGATTCCATTGAGTGTGGATATTGTCTAGATGACAATATTCTTATTAAAACTCGTAGATTATGTTTTGTCGTATTTTACACGACTGTTGTATAATTAAGTTTATATTTGATTTATGTACCATGTATTTGGTGATTCAAGATGAGTGATGTATACCTGTTTTAGGGGCGTCACATCATAATTATAATTAACTTAAAATTTTTCAAAATATATAGTAGGAATTCTTTATAAATTTCTGCCGTCTACATAAGAAAAATAGATCACTTTTAGCAGAGTTTGTTTACTATTGTGGTTGGAGGTGTTAGCATTGGATTGGTTATTGGAAGTTTGAAAATTGAAGTTATTTGGAGGTCCATTTTAAATACTAGTAATTGTTTGTGTGTGCAGGCATGACGTAATAAATTATTCATTCTCTCTCCGTTTCAATAATCTTATTTTCATTTCTCTCTCTCCTTCTTCCTCTCTCTCACCATCCTTCCCCAAATCAATTAAAATAAATTTAAATCGTCTTTATATTTTTTCATCCAAATCAATTAAAATAAATTTGAACTGTCTTATATTTTCTTACCCAAATTTAAAATAAGATCTAGATTTGTAGGGGACCTCTTTAATGTGCCGGCCACGCGTACACCATTTTTCCAGTGTTATTGGGAATTTGGTCCTTTCGAGTTGCGGGCAGCTACTACGACTCTCTTTCCATTGACATACACCTATAATATGCTTTGGGAAAAATCAATTGAAGTTTTCTTTTTCAAAATATGTAAATCAATTAAATTTTAGTAGGAATAGTATGTTACTTTTAGATTGAAAAAATGAAATAAATGAAAGAATAGAATAAATTATGAGGTAATGTAATGGAGAGCGGAATAATTCATTCTATTTTAGTCGGAATAAATTATTTCATATATCCTTACCCAAATAATAAAATTCATAAATTTTTGAGAAATGAGAATGATTCATTCTATTCTAACGGAGCAACTAAATATAATTTTTTTAGGGAAATGTTAAATCCACAACACTTTTTGTTATTTCTACAATAAAAGTGTCGTTGTAGAGGATCTATAGCGACACTTTTGTTGTGGAAATAACATTTTCTGTTGTGGATTTAACAATTCCCTTTTTTTATTCTATAAAAATAATTCATTTCATTCTCACCCTCATTCCTCCCATCCAAACATAATATTAGTACAGTAAAACTTCTATTTAGAAATAGACTTGAGACCAAACTATTTATATTCTAATTGAGAGGTTATTACTAAATAGATGTATTGGTACAAAATATTTTTCGAACACCCAAAAATATACACTTTGACAAAAATATAGATTTTATAGATTTTATAACAAAAATTAAAGAAAACATAAATTATTTAGATTTTCAAACTAGGAAAATGTAGTCTTTTATAGGAAAATGTGGTCTTTTATAAGAAATGTAGTCTTTTATAAGAAATGTAGTCTTTTATAGGAAAATATAGTTCTTTATAAGAAATGTAGTCTTTTAAAAGAAAATGTAGTCTTTTAAAATTAATATAAATCTCTCTCTCTCATATATATATATATATATATATATATATATATATGAAATTATTCTTATATAGAGGTATAGTTTAATTGTCTAAACTTAAAAAGTATATAACATATTACAATTTAGAGGTTATTCTTATTTATAACTGTTCCAAATTAGGACCAATTTTTTTTTATAAGATTGTAGAGATTATTCTTATACAGAGTAATCCTAAATAAGGGTTTTACTGTATATGAAAATTTATGGAGTTGGTTATGACTTATGGGTAAACTAGATAACATGGTATTGTAATAATCATAATGTGTTAGCTATATATGTCTAATCGGCAAACAACAGACTCAATATATATAACACAACTCAATTAAGTTCACGAAATATTTCACTTATTATGTGTCATTTGAGTTTAAGTGGAATGAATATAATTGATTCTCGAGATACTTAAATTTGCTCTAATTAATTTGAAATTGTGACACTCCAAAATCATAGATTTGAGATTTTCTCTTGATCATTAAAAAGAAAAATTAAAATATCCTCAAATATAAAATAGGAGGCACTAACTTTTTCTTTTGAAGAAGAATTGAATATTTGTCGAGATAATCATAATTGTCCTAGTTGATTATTTTTTTTAAATTCGATAATTATGAAGTTAACTTAATGGTAAGTTAGTCAATAAATTAATACAGTGTTAGCACGCATAGAGAGATTAACTCCCGACTTGCGTATCGACAATATATTAATCAATTGACCAAAATTAACTTCATACTAACCACTATCATTTTTTCACTAAAATTTTATCCACAACTTAAAACAACTTATACTTGGCGGATGAAAAGTATTCTACTATACTAAGTAGTTGAGAATGCAGGTACCTAAAATGTTCCCGAAATTGTGAAAAGTAACAACTACAACAATAATATTTTGATATATTTTACATAAAAAATTAATACCAAAATATGGAACTCATGAATAAAACTTTTACGTACCTACTAATTTGACTACCATGAACTTTCATAATTGTGTAAAATTCAATTACTTAATATTTGTAACTTTAACTTATATATTTGAAATTTTTATTAAAAAAAACTTAATTATTTATCATTTCTTTTTAGTATTGGTAGGCGTATCTTATTCTCCATCTCTTTTTATTTTTCTAAGCGTTACATAATAAAATAATTTTGACACTATCATTTGATAAATTAATCATCCACACACAAGAAGACAAGTATATATTTTTAATATATGTTACCAAAATATTGTTTTTTTTCCTCCCTTCTTAAATTCGCCTTTAGACTATTCTCCACTCTTGACCAACATGGTCATTGTACTTGCCCTAGATTCCGTACACAAATAGTACATAATCTACGGTCCATATATTGTACAGACTCTAATAATTGTTCGTGGGACCCATCTACGCCAATAATCCTGACCAGGACAAAGTTTGTGGGACTAGGCTAGATTATGCCATTCAATTTTTCTAAAGTGGTGGGACCGGGCGGTTTCCGGGTCATATTGTGGTGGCTTTCATTCATAGATCAGTGAATCAGTGATCATAATTTAAAAGAAAAAGCACCAAATCAGATAAAAAAGAAACAAACATGATTGATTATCATGAAGAATCAAAACTTTGAAAATATTCACAAACTTTAGATAAATAAAGTTAATTAGCAAAGGTTTCAATAATTGTTTCCTTTTTCTTTTATTAAACATGAACTATATCCCTCACCAACAATTTTTTTTAAAAAAGAATATACTATTTAACTAGGATTATAATGGAAATTAATACTATATTTAAGGACTCCATTAGAATTCTTAATGTTCGCTCTTCGGAGTTTTAGCCTCATCATTCCAAAAAAAAAAAAAAAAAAAAAAGTAATTAATAAAATTATGAGAATAAAATAGAGGTCAATGTATATTTTTTTATTTAGCTTAATATATAGTATCCTACATTTTTGTGGTAGAACTAAGTCTACTAACCTAATTAATTTCATTGTGACATAATACTAAGATTATATAAAGATTTAGTTGTTAATTAGGCAAACAAATTGTGAACTTTTTGTGTTCGATCGGGATAAAAAGAAGATAGATATATATGGGCTATAAGTATATATATGTGTTGTGTAATCTGCTTGATCGTCGTAGTCAAAAAAACTATATCATCGTAGGCATTTGTCGCACTACTGTACCTATGTATATAAACGTTTTATTTTGGATGCGACTCTTCTTCGTGAAATTATCTTTTTGAGTTTTGTTATATATTGTGAAAATTTTTAGTCGAATTATGATTACGACATATAGGTCTTGCAAAATATGGTTATGGGTTGGTTTTGGTTTTCAAAATATGGTTATGGTTCCATTTAAGAACTAAAACCATGCATATTAACCATTTTTAATATGGATAATGTGGGTTGGAACCATATTGTTATGGTTAAAAACTATATTAATCATTTTAATATTGTTATGGGTTATGGGTTCCATGAAGGCATGATTTGACACTAATATTATGTGATTATGTATATACCACTTATCCCCCACCCCACCCCACCCCCACCCCCACCCCCACCCCCACCCTGACCCTGTAAGACCCCAACTTATTATTAATGAAATTTAATTTTTTCTATTTATTATTTTGAAATAGTAAGGGTTGATTTGATTAATGTGGATAGTTAGGGTAAAATCATAAATATTTCAAAATAAGCAAGTGGTTATAAATATATTCATTGTTGTGGGGAATATTAGTTTTGGTCGTGGAATATTAGATCTTTGTCGGGGAATATTAAATGCATTGAGTATGACCATGTGTGGCCCCATAACGATGGCGATTGGATGAAGAAAGCATAAATATAAGTTGTTTAAAAATAATAACAGTAGTTATTCACAGATTATCTTTGTTAAAATACTTAAAATTGGTTAAAAACACGATGAGTTATACACGATGTTGCACCAATTATTGATTCTTACGTAAGAAGGCACTACTTAATAATGGTTACAGTAATTATTGTTCAAAGTATTTTATTGATTCAATAATTGCTGTATTGATATTTTATATTCTTTGTTGTTTGATAAATTGTCATTACGGTATTTTCCATTATCGAGACAATAATTCATATTATCCGAATAATATTATTGGATAACATTTTGCCAATGTCTAGAAAGTTACATCTCAAGGAGAGGTTTGGTCACCTAATTGCGCGCTAGTAAGGGAGAAATTTTTATTGGAAACCCCCCTTTTTCTCGGGGCTGCCTGGTTGTCAATATTGTGATTCTGTAATATTATTTGTGAATAATTAATTATTGATTCATATGATAAGAAAAATATTGATTTTATGTGGATATAGATGGAGAAAATTTTTAATGTGACAATTGTTGAAAATTGAAATTTTATCTTTTTCTGATAAAATAATTCATTTAAATATATTATTATATTTTAATAATATAATAATGGTGATATTTTTACAACGAATGTGGGATATATGAGTATATACGAGGAGGAAGAGAGATTTTTGTTGCAATAAATGTTTAAAACATGTTAAACATGTCGGTGGACCCCATTTATTGAATGAAATTTGATTATAGCTTTGTAAAATCGCTTGGTTTGTGGATTTCGGTCAATTTTTGTTTGGAATTTGGAAAAACTTTCTTCTGCAAAGTTGTAGAGAATTGAATTTCCTATAAAAATTCACGAGATTCGAATTTTTTGATAAAAGAGCTATTTATTATGAATTATTGAAGTTCCGAAGCTCCGAAATAATTGATTTTTGGAAGTTTTAATTATTTTTATTAAGAAAAACTTTTTTATTGTTTTTGGCACATGTGTGGTGAAGTTTGGACCAGATTTGTGTGCGTAGGAAATTTGATTATATATATTATTATTATATTAAATTTTTCGCTTTGGTGTTCTAAGAATTTTCCTATAAATAGGGTCTTGGGTTAGAATTGAAAATCACACCGTAAGCTGAAGTTTTTCTCTCTATATTATCGAAAGCGTATTCTTGTGAGTATTTTGAGTATAATTTGAGTATTGCTATACTGGTGCAAGTTCAAGTCATGCTTTATATCCAAGGTGTTTCAAATTTAAATCTTGATCTTTCAAGGTAAGGGATATTTTTTTAAATGATATTATTTATTCTAATATCATTATCTTCAAGTATTGATCTGAACTTTTTAATCAAATTTGGAACTTTTAATGTCGGGGTTCTTATTCACGATATCTGACTTTATTCACGTATACTGATCTTATTCACGAATCTGGCCTTTATTCATTGAAAAATGAAAATTTTTCTTTTCGTCAAAATATCTATTGTGGATACTAGCTTTGATTGTATCCATGTTTTGATCATTCTTGAATTTTACACCACTATGATTATTATTGAGGTATTTTTGGACATGGATAAAACAAAGTACGAATCCTTAATCCTTAATCCTTGTTATTTTGTTTCCTTTGGATTCGTTTCTTTAAAAATATTTTCATCATCCTCGGTCTTAAATGATGATATTATTGAATATCTTTGGCTGTAGTGCAAAGATGAATGATTTCGATGAATATCTTTGGCCGTAGTGCAAAGATGAGCAGTGTTTAGATGAACATGACTAAATGATGAATATCTTTTGCTTTGTAGTGCAAAGATGAATATTTGATTCGGATGTATGTTGATTGATGTTCTGGGGATAAAAGATAGGCGAGCGAACTTTTAAATTCATACATAGAAGATAGTAGTTTACATTCTCTACTTAACTCTTCTAATGAATTATTATTTCCGCTGCGAATTTTGGTTTAAAAACTTGTTGTCTATTGTATTCTATTAGAATTTTTTCCCTGTTGAAGACTAATGATAATTTGTTGTATATTATCTTAGTCATAATATTCTTTACTGGGCTAGTTGAGCTCACCCTTTTCCTTTTTGTTCCATTTTTCTTCTCAGGAGGCGAGAATATAGCGAGTACGAGTCGGGGTATGGAATGAAGGTTCTAGAGAGAGTTGTTTAGTAGTCCTCACCATTTTTGTAAAACAATGTATCAATAAATGTGATGAGAATTTATTTGAGTATAGATATTGTCTAGAAGATAATATTTGTATTCAAACTCACAATTTTACTGTTGTAATAATAAATTTGTAGTTGTTTCTGTACCATGTATTGACAACTCAGAATGGGTGATGTATACCTATTTTGGGGGCGTCACACACCCCCACCCCCACTAAAAAAAATAATATTATGTGATTATGTATATACCCCTTATCCCCCACCCCACCCCACCCCATCCCACCCAACCCAACCCAAAAGTAATAATATTATGTGATAATGTATACACCCCTTACCCCCACCCCATCCCCACCCCCACCTCCACCTCCACCTCAAAAAAATAATTTGTACAAGCCCACCCCCACCCCACGCCCACCCCCACCCCACTCACTCCCCACCACTCTCTTCAAAAAAAAATTAATATTAAGCGATTATGTATACCCCCACTGTGACGCCCCCAAAATTAGGTATACGTCACCCATCTTGGGTCGCCACTTACATGGTACATAAATTCAAATACAACTTAATTATACAACTGTCGTGTAACATACGACAATACATAAACTGAGAGTTCTAATAGGAATATTGTCATTTAGACAATATCCATACTCAAGGAGTCCTCATTACAATTATTATCACACTATTTCACAGAATAGTGAGGACTACTAATGCTATCTTCAGGACCATCACTCGTTTCCCCAACTCGTCCCAACTATATTCTCATTTCCTGAAGAGAACAGTGAAAGAAAGGGTGAGCTCAACTAGCCCAGTAAGAAATATTATGACTAAGATAATGCAGAATAAATTATCAATAGTCTTCAACAATGTTAAAGCGAT
This sequence comes from Panax quinquefolius, assembly GCA_020205615.1. Lineage (NCBI taxonomy): Eukaryota > Viridiplantae > Streptophyta > Magnoliopsida > Apiales > Araliaceae > Panax > Panax quinquefolius. The sequence continues at coordinate 8,031,218 of CM035158.1, forward strand.
AAAATACAATAGACAACCGGTTTAAGCTGCAATGAATATCGCAATCCATTAAAAGAGTCAAGTAGAGAATAAAAGTCTACTATCTTTTAGGTTTTAAAAGGTTTTCATCAATTTTTATCACTAAGACTCAAATTTTAATAAATAAACCACCACATCTAATCATCCCCGTACCCACGGTCAAGGATTTTCATCAAATTATCAATGGTCATGACTATCCGAATCACCCCTCGGTCATAATCATACCAAAAACTATCCATCATTTGCATTACGAGCCAATGAGGACTTTTGTCACATCATTTATAGCGAAGTCATGATTATACTTAGAATGATCCTGGTCATAATCATACCAAGTTCATCTATGCACGTAAGACATAGATAACTTTCAACATAACATAACATGAGGATGATGACAATGACATAATAATTCAATAAAACAAGTTCAAGAATTAATTAATCCGAGAACCAATAACGCCCAAGTTGTCGACATGATACTTCTTTGTAGAGTAAAATTCAAGAATGCTCGGAAGAATATTTCCATGAAAAGATCTTTGGATGAAACGCAAATATCGAGGATATTCTACTAATTTCATGGAGTATAGAAGTCAAAGTTTTAACTTATTTGGGTATAATAAAGAATGGAATAACAAAAGAAATCACCATGCATGCGGTACTTCGCATAGGCAGGTTATTCCAATAGAATAATAATAACGGAACCAGGTCAGGTGAAATTCACACCGACAGGATGATCCAACAGAATAATAAATCTTTGAATAATAAACAATGGAACCGGTCCGATGTAAAACACACGAGACAGGATATTCCAATGAGAATAATAAATGCGGAATAATAAACAATGGAACCGGTCAGGTGTAAAACACACGCACGAGGATATTCCAACGAATAATAAAGAATGGAATAATGAAGAAGATCACCAAGTATAGGGGATTCACAGCGTATCTGAGTTATTCAAATGAATAAATAAGAATGGAATAATATAAGGATTTCACCAAGTATAAGGTATCACAGCGTATCGAGGTTATGTATAGGGTATGCCACTTTTACGGAGTTATTCAGCAGAATAATAATGAATGGAATAATGAAGTTCTCTTCATGAATAAGAAAGAATAACACACTTACAGGTACAACAAATAATATCCCTACCAAAAAAAGACCTTTGGATATCAAAGTAGTGAAGTACCGAATACTCTTCTTCTTTTCTCTATAGATTTTCTCTCTATAGCTTCTCTCTATAATTTTCTCTCTAGAGTTTCAAATTGAATTAGTAAGAAAATAATGAAGGAATGAGCTTCTATTTATAGGAAAATAGAATGCATAGTAATTAATCCATGAGCGGTCAGATTGATTTACTTTAATCGACGGTCCATATTTTAAAAGCAAAATCTTTTAAATAAAATATAATATATTCTATTTATATAAAAATATTTTACTATGCAAACCTTTATGCAACACACTATGCAAAACACTATGCATAATAAAATATAATATATTCTATTTATAGAATAACTTTAATAAAGTATTACATTTTATATAAAAGATGTTTACATTTTTATTACGTTAATAATCTGAATAAAACAAAGCGTCATTATCATTATAATAATTCATATTATTAATCGACAAAAATGGAATCAAGTTGAGTGACTTCTCACATAAGCATCGATAATCAATCTGGTGTGCTACTTATGTAACCACACGTATTCTTGTACTTTTACTACTGAGAGTAGTTCAACGATATCAACGGTAAAACTTAGTAGTTATTTCAATAAAATATTTTTGTCATTTTCTCAATCCAAACAATAATTACATTGTGGGGTCCACCAACGATTGAGTAGTTGTATACGAATATTCCCTGCTAAACCGAATATTCCCACCAATCGAATATAATATAACCACTTGTATACTTTGCAAAATTTATAAACACTACCCACAACTATAATATTATCTCAAATTCACACCATAATATTAAAAATTATTTCGACAAAATTTAAATCTTTATTGATAAAATCGGGGTCTCACAATCTCCCTCCTTATGGAATTTTGCCCTCGAAATTAGGGAAGTGCGTACTGGTATGATAAAGAGGTGAGGATACCTTGAATACCCTTATCGTTGAAAACATTAAATTCATCTTTGCAATCCTAGGCAAAGATATTCATTAACAATTCATCTTTGCACTACAAAGCTAAAGATATACAATTTGTAAAACCAATAATCTTTGAGACCTTGACTTAATAGTATCACGACCACGAATTATCCATGCACCGGCGAGGATATTCGTGTTTTCAATCTGGTCATGATTATACCGAATAATCCTTGGTCATAATCATACCAAGTCTATCAATGCACTACGACCAAAGATGACTTTTACCACATCCATGAATTAATATTTCATTGCTGAGACTTAGCTCAATAATTAATCCATATCATCGAATCATCCCTGCACTACAGGCCAAGGATATTCATTAGTATCACGACCACAAATTATCCATACACTACGGCCAAAGATAATCGTGTATTCATTAGTATCACGACCACAAATTATTCATGCACTACTACGAAGATAATCGTGTATTCATTAGTATCACGACCACAAATTATCCATGCACTACATTACCAAAGATAATTGTGTATTCATTAAGTATCACCACCACAAATTATCCATGCACTACTACCAAAGATAATCGTGTTTTCAATTACGGTTATGATTATACCGAACAATCCACGGTCATAATCATAACAAGTCCATCTATGCACTTCTGAGGCCACGAGATGACTTTCAACATAATATAAGCATGAGGATAATGATATAAAGAATCAATCAAATGAGATAAAGGATAAATATTAAACATTTATAATATAATTTATCCGAGATTCAAGAATATCCCCATGTTATCAATCACTTAATAATCTCATAATCTAATATCATTAATATTATAACAATATTTTAATCACTTCTTAAATTTATAAACAATTTATCTTAATTGTTTACGCTTTACCATATAATGCATTTAATCATTCAAAATGCCATACTCATAAGATATCATCACCAATTATCAAATCTCTCAAAAAAAATGCATATATACTCTATATAGGATTCTCAGCCATAAAATCCTATTTTCAACTTTGTTACTTCACATAACATATTTAACTCATATGTTCATAACTAAACTATTTTCATGAAAAATACCAAATCAGTCCCAAAAATATTTCTTTTCTGGGATTTAGCATAATATAGTCCCATGATGAAAATATATTTTTCTCGGAATTTTTAAAATTCATTTACTATTTTTTAAAAATCAATTTCTAATTAATTTCTTAAGAAATTAGCTACCTCAAGTTTAACTCCAAAAATTCCCAAATCTTGGCAGGACCTTACACATGTTAACATGAGCTTCTAGTTTAAATTTCATGGTCATCGGAGTTATAGAACTCCGGTTATAGCGTTTTTCGTCAAAAAAACCTAAATATTGAAATAGTCATAACTTGCTCATTTTAAGTCAGAATGAGCTCATTTTTGGACAGGAGGTACTTTATACCATATACCTTCATGTCCCAAAAGGCCAGAATTTTTCTCATAATTTAAGTGGCCGAAAATGCCCTTTTAAAAATAAAATCAGTAGCTTTTTGAAATTTCCAGCTTTTTCATTCTTTATTAAAATCAGTCCACACGTAAATCTACAACACCTTTTCCAGTGATTCCACTTGGAGATGCTACAAAACTCATAGATCTAACTCTAGAACTTGACCACACTGAAAAATTCAAAATATATTAGGAGATATGGTCAATTGAATTTCATGTTACGTTTTTCACAAAATCTAATTTTCAACTCTTTGTGATTTCTAAGAAACTTTTATGTTTTCTCATAATAACCAACATAACTCATTATAACACTTACTAATACCACGTATACCCATGATTTTCATTAGTCCAATGCTTTTATTATGACTTTCATCATAATCCACGTAAACAGATCCTTTTAGTTGATGAAATATTTGAGGGTTTAAGAAATGGGTTTTTGTACTGGGGTCAATACAAAATTCGATTTCACACTCTAGGGTAGGCTAGAAAGTCTTCAAGAATACGTCAAGAAATTTATTAATGATAGAAATATCATTCAAAACTGTGACTCTCATCCAAAACTTGGATAATACGTCACATTGATACCAATTGTGACTTCTATCCCTTAACCTAGATAGCACCTCACAATGATACCTATAAACTTGCCATCTTCATTCACGATGTCGCTTCTGAGAAAGTAAAGCGGTGCATTCCACACAAGGAAGTCAACAACGAAAGGTTCGGGGCTCTTTACTTATGGCTTGATATGACAATAATTGACTTTAGTAGTTTGGTTACTTGAATTCGCACAACAGGTTGGTTATGAATATAAAAGCTAACAACCTTACAAAAAGCATGATGAGTAGTTAACCAATTGATTTCTAAAATCACATCAAAGGCAAGTATTTTCAAAAGATAAGATCGACGAAGTAGCGTGAAAGTGTTTATTTGAATCAAACAAGATTTAAAAATAGTAGTGTTACGAAGGCTCCTACTAACGAAGTTTCAACCAATAAGTCAAAGTTTAACTTCTTGAGTCAAATTTAAGCGTTGAGCATAAGCAAGAGAGATAAAATAATAGGTAGAACCGGTATCTTATAAGGTATAGACTTTCGCAATTTATAATTAACTAACCCGTGCTAACCCGTTCGGTTTACTCGCTTTTTGAGAAGTCATAAAAATGCACTTCCTAAAACCAACGACTTTGTTTTGTCCATATCCACCTTTGGTGCCACCGTCCCGACTAGACTTGACTTTGGTGCACAACAAAATTGAGCTAAATGACCTTCTCTTCTTGCAATTTCCACATCTATTATCTTTGCCATGATTACCCACCAAGTGGTTACCATTCTTAGCATGATAATTTCCCCACGATGGTTATCATTGTTACGATGGCCGTTGCCACCGAGATGATTATTATCATGTTGTTGGTTGTTACCTTTTGTTTGAATTTGAATGAATCAACACTCTCATGTGCTTCATTATGTCATTCTCAAACACCGTCACAAAACAAGGGTTAATTAACATATCACATATTATCCTATACTACGATCGACCAATTAAATACCAAATAAATTTAGGTAGGTCATACTAGCGAAGGAATTTCCGTCTCTCCCTCCTAGTTCTTATCTCACATCTTAGCGGGGATCATATCCTACGCTCGATACCAACCGTGGCGCCCCAAAATTAGGTATCGTCACCCATCTTGGGTCGCCACTTACATGGTACATAAATTCAAATACAACTTAATTATACATCCGTAGGTGTAACATACGACAATACATAAAGCGAGAGTTTTAATAGGAATATTGTCATTTAGACAATATCCATACTCAAGGAGTCCTCATTACAATTATTATCACACTATTTCACGAATAGTGAGGACTACTAATCTTATCTTCGAGGACCATCACTTCGTTTCCCCAACTCGTCCCGGTATATTCTCATTTCACGAGAGAAAAAGTGAAAGAAAGGGTGAGCTCAACTAGCCCGAAGAAATATTATGACTAAGATAATGCGAATAAATTATCAATAGTCTTCAACAATGTTAAACCGATAAAATACAATAGACAACCGGTTTAAGCTGCGGTGAATATGCAATCCATTAAAAGAGTTAAGTAGAGAGAATAAAGTCTACTATCTTTTAGGTTTTAAAAGGTTTTCATCAATTTTTATCACGAGACTCAAATTTTAATAAATAAACCACCACATCTAATCATCCCCTGCGTACCACGGTCAAGGATTTTCATCAAATTATCAATGGTCATGACTATCTTTAGAATCACCCCTGGTCATAATCATACCAAAAACTATCCATCAACTGCATTATGAGCCACCGAGGACTTTTGTCACATCATTTATAGCGGTCATGATTATCTTAGAATGATCCACGGTCATAATCATACCAAGTTCATCTATGCACGTAAGACATAGATAACTTTCAACATAACATAACATGAGGATGATGACAATGACATAATAATTCAATAAAACAAGTTCAAGAATTAATTAATCCAAGAACCAATAACGCCCAAGTTGTCAACATGATACTTGTTTTGTAGAGTAAAATTCAAGAATGCTCGGAAGAATATTTCCATGAAAAGATCTTTGGATGAAACGCAAATATCAAGGATATTCTACTAATTTCATGGAGTATAGAAGTCAAAGTTTTAACCAATTTGGGTATAATAAAGAATGGAATAACAAAAGAAATCACCGTACGCATGCGGATTGCCTTGATGCATAGGCAAAGTTATTCAATAGAATAATAATAACGGAACGGTCGGTGAAATTGAAACCGCAAGCGGGATGATCCAATGTAATAATAAATCTTTGAATAATAAACAATGGAACCGTGTCGGATTGTAAAACACACGATGAGGATATTCCAGCGAGAATAATAAATGCGAATAATAAATAATGGAACCAGGTCAGGTGTAAAACACTGCAGACGGGATATTCCAGCGTAATAATAAAGAATGGAATAATGAAGAAGATCACCAAGTATAGGGGATTAAGCGTATCTGAGTTATTCCAGCCAGAATAAATAAGAATGAAATAATATAAGGATTTCACCAAGTATAGGGTATCTGGCGTATATAGGTTATGTATAGGGTATGCCACTTTTACGAAAGTTATTCCAATGTAATAATAATGAATGGAATAATGAAGTTCTCTTCATGAATAAGAAAGAATAACACTTTGTGGCGCCCCAAAAATAGGTATACATCACCCATTAGAGTTGTCAATATGGTACGTAAACAACTACAACTTTATTATTAGAAACAATAAAACTATGAGTTTGAATACAAATATTATCTTAGACAATATCCAAACTCAAATAAATCCTCATCACATTTATTGATACATTATTTTACAAAAATGGTGAGGACTACTAAACAACTCTCTCTAAAACTTTCATTCCATACAGGCTAATTGCACTCGCTTATATTCTCGCCTCACGAGAAAAATGGAACAAAAAGGAAAAGGGTGAGCTCAACTAGCTCGATAAAGAATATTATGACTAAGATAATATACAACAAATTATCGTTAGTCTTCAACGAGGAAAAATCTAATAGAATACAATAGACAACAAATTTTAAATCAATATTCAATGAAATAATAATTCATTAGAAGAGTTAAGTAGAGAATGCAAACTACTATCTTCTATGTATGAATTTAAAAGTTCATCGATCTATCTTTTATCCTGTAACATCAATCAATATACATACGGAATCAAATATTCATCTTTGCACTCTGAGCCAAAGATATTCATCGATTGGTCATTTTCATTTAAACACTGTTCATCTTTGCACTACGGCCAAAGATATTAATCGATCGGTCAATATGTTCATCTCAACACTGCTCATCTTTGCACTACTGGGCCAAAGATATTCTTCAGAAATCATTCATCTTTGCACTACTGAGCCAAAGATATTCAATAATATCATCATTTAAGAGGCGAGGATGATGAAAAATATTTTAAAAAAAACGAATCCGGTGAAACAAAATGACAAGGATTAAGGATTAAGGATTAAGTACTTTGTTTTATCAAAGCTAGTATCCGAATAGATATTTTGGAAAAAAGAAGAAATTTTATTTTTCAATTGAATGAATAGTAGTATAGATATCGTGAATAGTCTTAGTATCACGTGAATAGTATACTCCAGAAACACCAAAAGATAGAAATTCCACAAAAACATCTTCACGCTTTGAATAGATCGTGAATAAGAACTTTCGTGAATAGTAACTCATGAATAGTAATCGTGAATAGTAACTCATGAATAGTAACCCCGAGCATGAAAAAGTTCCAAATTTGATAAAATTTCCAACCAATATTTCAAAGATAATGATATTGAAGAAATAATATCATTTGAGAAGAAAATAACATCTCTTACCTCGAAAGATCAAGACTTTAATAAAAAACAGGATATAGGCTATGACTTGGACTTGCATCAGTATAGCAATACTCAAACTATACTCAAAATACTCACAAGAATACGCCGATAATATAGAGAGAAAACTTGAGTTTCGGTGTGATTTTCAATTCTAACCTAAGCACCTATTTATAGGAAATCGCTTAGAACACCAAAGCAGAAAATTTAATAAATTAATATTATAATTTTTCTACATCCTCCCACGCATTAAACATCTGAATTCAGCAACATGACATGTGTTAAAGATGCCCACCAAACACAAAAACGTTTTGTGAATATAAATATTTAAAACTTCAAAAATCAATTATTTGAACTTGAACTTCAATAATTCATAATAAATAGCCCTTTCATCAGAAAATTCGAATCTCGCGACTTTTTTTATAGGAAATTCAATTCTCTGCAACTTTGCAGAAGAAAATTTTTCCAAATTCCAAATAGAAATTGACCGAAATCCACAAGCAGGCGATTTTACGTTTATAATCAAATTTCGATCGATAAATGGGGTCCACCGAGCATGTTTAACATGTTTTAAATATTTATTGCAACAAAATACTCTTCCTCCTCGTATACTCATATATCCCACATTCGTTGTAAAAATATCACCATTATTATATTATTAAAATATAATAATATATTTAAATGAATTATTTTATCGAGAAAAAGATAAAATTTCAATTTTCCACAATTGTCACATTAAAATTTTCTCCATCTATATCCACATAAAATCAATATTTTCCTCATCATATGAACCAATAATTAATTATTCACAAATAATATTATAGAATCACAATATCGATAACCGAGGCGGTTTGGGGAAGAGGGGCTTTCAATAAGAATTTCTTCTTCTTGGCGCATGCAATTAGGTGACCAAACCTCTCCTTAGACAGAACTTTATAGACATTGTCAATAATGTTATCTAATAATATTATTGAGATAATATGAATTATTGCTTCGATAATGAAAAAATCTTTGTGTAATGACAATTATTGAAACAATGACAATATAAAATATCAACGCAGCAATTATTAACTCAATAAAATAAAATCATTGAATAAGGGTAATTACTCGTAACCATTATTGAGTAGTGCCTTCAATAATTGGTGCAATCTGGTGTCTTGTAACAACGCCAGTATTCTTTGTGTTTTAACCAGAGGGTATTCCAATAGTGTTACTTGAATAACAACTTCTGTAGATTATTTTTAAACAACTTATATTTGTTATTTTCTTCATCCAATCGCTTTCGTTATGGGGCCCACACATGGTCATTAATGCTGTGTGGTAAATGCGAATATTCCTCGGCGATCACGAATATTCCACGACCAAACGAATATTCCCAAGCAACAATGAATATTTTATAACCACTTGCTTATTTTGAAATATTTGCGTATTTTACCCATAACTATCCACATTAATCAAATCCACCCTTACTATTTCAAAATAATAAATAAAGGAAATTCCTTTTATTTAAAAAAATTGGGGTCTTACAACCTCCCTCCTTATGAAATTTCGTCCTCGAAATTGGCGTGACGATACTGTGTGTTTGAAAAGGTGAGGATACCTCGCTTTCATTTTCGTTTCCAATTTCGGTCATTTCTCTATAGCATGATTCCTCCACAAAACTTTAACTTGTGGTATGACCTTTCTTGGCGTAGGACATGCTCCTTCCTATCCAAAATCTTGACAGTACCTCCTTATCGTTAAGTCTTGGCTATCTCGTCCTGGGGTTCTAACTCTATAACGTGGTTCGGGTCTTTCACATTTTCTGAAATACGGATATGTGAAATACATTATGAACACGAGACATACCGGAGGTAACGCAAGTCTATAGGCTACATTTCCTACTCGGTCAAGAATTTGAAATGGACCGATAAATCGTGGATTGAGCTTTCCTCTCTTCCCAAATCTTGTAACTCCCTTCCATGGAGCAACTCATGATAATACATGATCCCCTACACTAAATTCCACGTCCTTTCGATGAAGATCCGCATAACTCTTTTGTCGATCTTGTCTTGGTTTGTATCGTTGTCGAATCATTTGGATCTTTTAGTGAGTCATACGTACAACTTCGGGTCCCAACGGTGTTGCTTCACCCACCTCGTCCCAACATATCTTTGGAAGCGACACTTTCGTCCATATAATGCTTCAAATGGAGCTACACCTATACTTGCACGATAAGCTGTTGTTGTAGGAGAATTCCACCAATGGTAAATACTTATCCCAAGCGCCGCCTTGAAGTCTAGGACACGAGTCTTAATAAATCTTCAAGAGTTTGAATAGTCCTCTCGATCAAATCGTCCGTTTGGGGATGGTATCTTAGAACTAAATCGCAAATCTGTGCCCATAGCTTTTTGCAAGCTAACCCAAAATCTTGAAGTGAATCTTGGGTCACGATCCGAAACTATGGATACGGGCATGCCATGCAACCTCACAATCTCATTCACGTATATACTAGCAAGGCGTTCAAGTGAATAAGTCTCCGTGTCGGCAAGAAATGAGCGGACTTGGTTAATCTATCAACAATAACCCAAATAGCATTGATGCCTTGAGAAACCGTAGGAAGACCCGTAACGAAATCCATGGTAATGTGTTCCCACTTCCATTTCGGAATCTCAAGTGGTTGCAGCGGACCCTTAGGTACTAGATGCTCGCCTTTACCGTTGACAAGTTAAACACATCGAGATAAACTTTGCAATCTCTCTCTTCATATTGTTCCACCAAAATGTATGTCGAAGATCACGATACATTTTAGTACTTCGAGATGGATTGCAAATGGTGTATTGTGTGCCTCCATCATAATCTTGTACTTCAAATCGAGTCGTTAGGAACACAAAGTCTAGAGTGGACTCAAGTATTCCTTCTTCATCAATTCTCGCTTAGGAATAGCTCCTTCTTGTACTTTCTTCTTCATACGCATCATCTCAAGATTCGGTGGCTTGAGTAACCTTAACTTTTTCTATTAAAGTTGGCTCTGTCGTATACTTGACATCATCGCTTTTCGTTCCGCATATGATCTTCTACTTAACGCGTCACTACCACGTTCGTCTTTCGAGGATGGTATTGAATAGTGTGGTCGTAGTCTTTCAATAGCTCGAGCCAGCGTCATTGCTTAGCGTGTTGAGTTCTTTTGAGTGAAGAAATATTTAAGGCTTTTATGGTGCGAATATATCTCCACTTTCTCCCCATATAGATAGTGCCTCCATATTTTTAAGCAGCAACGATTACTTTGCTAACTCTAGATCATGAGTAGGATAATTCCTCTCATACTCTTTTAAGTTGTTGCGAGGCATAGGCTATGACTTTCCCACGTTGCATGAGAACACATCCTAACCCTTTGCACGAAGCATCATTTGTGAGATAACAAATCCATCCGAACCGGATGGTATTGTTAGAGCAGTGCGAAATAAGTCTCCTCTTAAGCTCTTGGAAACTCTTCTCGCATTCTTCACTCAAAGCGAATTTTGTATCCTTAGGAGTTATTTGAGTTAATGGAGTAGCGATTCGAGAAAACCCTTCCACGAATCTCGATAATAACCAATTTAAACCCAAAAAAACTACGTACTTGATCCACCGACTTGGTTTCTCCAACTTTGTATTGCTTGATCTTCGTCGGATCGTGAGATACTCCATGTTTTGACACCACGTGCCCAAGAAATGCTACTTCCTCAAGCCGAACTCGCATTTCTTCAATTTGGCATATAGTTGGTTTTCACGAAGCCTTTGGAGTACCGACTTCAAATGGTGCTCATGATCTTCGGCTTTTGGAATATATGAGGATGTCATCAATAAAGACAACAACGAATTGATCCAAATATTCCTTGAATACTCGGTTCATCATATCCATGAAAAAAGCGAGAAGCATTAGTTAGTCCGAAAGACATGACTAAGAATTCATAATGCCCATACCGGAGTTACGAAGGCGGTTTTGGAATATCCTCGATTCTAATCTTGGTGATGATATCCGAATGAAGATCGATTTTTGAAAAGAATTGTGCCCTTGCTATTTGGTCAAACAAGTCATCAATACGAGGTAGAGGATACCTATTCTTGATGGTGACATGGTTCAATTCCGATAGTCAATACAAAGTCGCATACTCCGTCTTTCTTCTTTACTGAATAAAATAGGAGCACCCCGAGGAGATGTACTAGGATGAATGAAACCGATGTCCAACAATTCACGTAGTTGGACCTTTAACTCTGAAGTTCAATAGGAGCCATTCGATATGGGGTTTTAGAAATGGGCTTTGTACCGGGTTCAAGATCAATAAAGAATTCAACTTCACGTTCGGGGTGAGGCAGGAAGTTCTTCAGAAAATCGTCGGAAAGTCAATAACAATGGGAATATTATTCAAATTTGGCGTGTCTTTATTCAAATCCATAACATGGGCTAAGAAAGCTTGACATCCGTTTTTCAATAAGCGAATAGCTTTATGATTAGATATAGCGATGATTGATTTTAATGGTTTAGTTGCTTGAATTGCAGTACAACAGGTTGGTTAGGAATATGAAAACTAACAACCTTACGAAAACAATCAATTTTGGCATGATGAGTAGTTAACCAATCAATCCCTAAAATCACATCAAAAGCAAGTATCTTTAAAGAGATAAGGTCAACGAGGTAAGGTGATGGTGCCAACTTGAATCAAACAAGATTTATAAGCGATTGGATGTGATGAAAGTTTCTCTAACGGAGTTTCCACGAGATAGGTCAAAGTCTAATTTCTCCGAGTCGAGTTTAAGCGTTGAGCACATGCGGGGAGAGATAAATGAATGGGTAGCACAGGTATCAAGTAAGGTATAAACTTCGCAAGAATTTATAAATAGCTTACCCGTGATCACCTCGTTTGGGTTCTCGCATTATGACCGATCCACAACAAACGCTCTTTCCGGAATCTTTGACTTTTTCGGGACGATCTTTTGAGTCACATAGTCCCCATTGAACTAGGTTTCACTACCGTACAATCTCGGTGATATGTCCTTCCTTTCCACAATTATAGCATACCTTGAAGCTGTTGTGGGCGGTTTGGTGATATGTCCCTCTTTTTCGCATTTGTAACATATTAATGGGTGGTCGTTCTCCTCCCTTAGAACCGATTCTTTCACGCAAGACTTTGTCGTCTTCACATGGTCGTTGTTAAATCTCCTCTTTTAAAATCTCCTCGACTCGCTTCTTACATTTTCATGGCCATGATTACCACTAGAGTGGTTACCATTTTTGTCCGTCTGTTTCTTTCTCCATTTGGTTATCATTATTACATTGACTACTATCTGCAGTGCGATCACGGTTATGGTCCTCGGTTGACCGTACTCGTTATCTCACTCTAATAATTGAGCCCTGTTTACAACATCCGAATAGAGAAAATTTATGAGAAATGAGATAATTGACGTATCTTTGGGTTTCAAACCTCTAAGAAACATCCGCGTAAATACGTTCCTCATTCTCCACCAAATGAGGTCTGAAACTGGATAACTCTAAAAACTTTGCCTCGTCTTGAGACACCGTCATGTTGTTCTCTCTCGGTCTAATAAACTCCACTTCCTTCATATAGCCGAACACTTTCGGGAAAGTATTTGTCATTAAATAGTTTCGAAATGTCTCCCAAGACATCTTTGAGTCTGCATTTGGATGGAGTGCACGCTACTGAGACTCCCACCGATGAGTACGCCTCCGCCACGGAACATAAAGGTGGCGAATGGAACCTTCTGTTCCTCGTGCATCCCAAGACATCGAATATCTTGGTAATTTGCTTGACCCATGTTTCCGCCGTGATCGGATCGGCTTTCCCTTAAATTCTGGTGGTCCCAACTCTTTTAAGCGCTTGTCATTTGTGACAACCCGTGAATTGCTATCATTTCTCTCTGTATTTTGAACACGAGTCTCCAAATCGATTTTGCATGAGCTGCAAAAAACTTCTAAACATCCCCTCGTTCATCATCGCTTTCAATGATGTTGTTCATGGGAGGAACATTTTCGACTGTTGCGCGTTCTCCTCGTTGGTGAGTACAAAGCGTCTCCACGGTCTCATTTCCATTGTTAATATTCTCGATTCGACATTCTCAAATCATCGTCATAAAACAAGGGTTAATTAAAGAAATCAATATATCACATAATATCCCTATATCTTGACCAACTAACAAATAAGCTTAGGTAGGACACACTAGCGGAAGGATTTACTCTCTCTCCCTCCTAGTTCTATTCCCCGATCTCGCCGGAGATCATATCCTAAGCTACGATACCAAGCTATGGCGCCCCAAAATAGGTATACATCACCCATTCCGAGTTGTCAATACATGGTACAGAAACAACTACAACTTTATTATTAGAACAATAAAACTATGAGTTTGAATACAAATATTATCTTCTAGACAATATCCAAACTCAAATAAATCCTCATCACATTTATTGATACATTATTTTACAAAAATGGTGAGGACTACTAAACAACTCTCTCTAAAACTTTCATTCCATACCCCGACTCGTACTCGCTATATTCTCGCCTCCTGAGAAAAATGGAACAAAAAGGAAAAGGGTGAGCTCAACTAGCTCAGTAAAGAATATTATGACTAAGATAATATACAACAAATTATCGTTAGTCTTCAACAGGGAAAAATCTAATAGAATACAATAGACAACAAATTTTAAATCAATATTCGCATTGAAATAATAATTCATTAGAAGAGTTAAGTAGAGAATGCAAACTACTATCTTCTATGTATGAATTTAAAAGTTCATCGTCTATCTTTTATCCTATAACATCAATCAATATACATACGAATCAAATATTCATCTTTTTACTACTGAGCCAAAGATATTCATCGATTGGTCATGTTCATTTAAACACTGTTCATCTTTGCACTACTACTGGCCAAAGATATTAATCGATCGGTCGTGTTCATCTCAACACATTCATCTTTGCACTACTGAGCCAAAGATATTCTTCAGAAATCATTCATCTTTGCACTACTGAGGCCAAAGATATTCAATAATATCATCATTTAAGACCGAGGATGATGAAAAATATTTTAAAGAAGCGAATCCGGTGAAACAAAATGACAAGGATTAAGGATTAAGGATTCGTACTTTTGTTTTATCAAAGCTAGTATCCGTAATAGATATTTTGGAAAAAAAGAAGAAATTTTATTTTTTTAAATTGAATAAGTGTCAGATATCGTGAATAGTGCCAGTATCGTGAATAGTAACTCAGACACTAAAAGATAGAAATTCCATAAAAACATCTTCACGCTTCATGAATAGTACTCGTGAATAGTAACTCGTGAATAGTAACTCATGAATAGTAACTCGTGAATAAGTAACTCATGAATAGTAACCCCAGACATGAAAAAGTTCCAAATTTGATAAAATTTCCAACCAATATTTCAAAGATAATGATATTGAAGAAATAATATCATTTGAGAAGAAAATAACATCCCTTACCTCGAAAGATCAAGATTTCTAAATTTGAAATCTGGGATATAGGCTATGACTTGGACTTGCATCAGTATAGCAATACTCAAACTATACTCAAAATACTCACAAGAATACGCTCGATAATATAGAGAGAGAAAACTTCAGTTTCTGGTGTGATTTTCAATTCTAACCTAAGCACCCTATTTATAGGAAATTGCTTAGAACACCAAAGCAGAAAATTTAATAAATTAATATTATAATTTTTTCTACATCCTCCTACGCATCAAACATCTGAATTCAGCAACATGACATGTGTTAAAGATGCCCACCAAACACAAAAAACGTTTTTGTGAATATAAATATTTAAAACTTCCAAAAATCAATTATTTCGGAGCTTCGGAACTTCAATAATTCATAATAAATAGCCCTTTCATCAGAAAATTCGAATCTCGCGACTTTTTATAGGAAATTCAATTCTCTGCAACTTTGCAGAAGAAAATTTTTCCAAATTCCAAATAGAAATTGACCGAAATCCACAAGCAGGCGATTTTAAATTTATAATCAAATTTCGGTTAATAAATGGGGTCCACCGAGCATGTTTAACATGTTTTAAATATTTATTGCAACAAAAATACTCTTCCTCCTCGTATACTCATATATCCCACATTCGTTGTTAAAATATCACCATTATTATATTATTAAAATATAATAATATATTTAAATGAATTATTTTATCGAGAAAAAGATAAAATTTCAATTTTTCACAATTGTCACATTAAAATTTTCTCCATCTATATCCACATAAAATCAATATTTTCCTCATCATATGAACCAATAATTAATTATTCACAAATAATATTCTGAGAATCACAATATTGACAACGAAAAGTGCGGGTTCAGGAAGAGGGGCTTTCAATAAGAATTTCTTCATCTTGGCGCGCAATTAGGTGACCAAACCTCTCCTTAGACGAACTTTCTAGACATTGTCAATAATGTTATCTAATAATATTATTCAGGATAATATGAATTATTGCTTCGATAATGAAAAATCTTGTGTAATGACAATTATTGAAACAACAATGAATATAAAATATATCAATGACAATTATTAACTCAATAAAATAAAGTCTTTGAGCAATAATTATCGTAACCATTATTGAGTAGTGCCTTCAATAATTGGTGCAATCTGGTAATGCAACAACGCGTATTCTTGTGTTTTAACCCAAGGGTATTCCAATAGTGTTAACTTGGTAATAACTTCAAGTTATTTTTAAACAACTTATATTTGTCGTTTTCTTCATCCAATCGCTTTTCGGTTATGGGGCCCACATGGTCGCGGCTTGGTCGTGCGAATATTCCCCAAAGCGATGCGAATATTCCACGACCAAACGAATATTCCTCGACAACAATGAATATTTTATAACCACTTGCTTATTTTGAAATATTTGCGTATTTTACCCATAACTATCCACATTAATCAAATCCACCCTTACTATTTCAAAATAATAAATAAAGGAAATTCCTTTTTATTTAAAAAAATTTCGGGGTCTTCTAAAACACACCCTTACGGGTACAACAAATAATATCCCTTACAGTAAAAAGACTTTTGGATATCAAAGTAGTGAAGTACCGAATCTTCTTCTTCTTTCTCTCTATAGATTTTCTCTCTATAGCTTCTCTCTATAATTTCTCTCTCTAGAGTTTCAATTGAATTCGTAAGAAAATAATGAAGGAATGAGCTTCATTTATAGGAAAATAGAATGCATAGTAATTAATCCATGAAGCGGTCCAGTATTGATTTACTTTAATCTGACGGTCCATATTTAAAGCAAAATCTTTTAAATAAAATATAATATATTCTATTTATATAAAAATATTTTACTATGCAAATACTACGCAACACTATGCAAAACACTATGCATAATAAAATATAATATATTCTATTTATAGAATAACTTTAATAAAGTATTACATTTTATATAAAAGATGTTTTCATTTTATTACGTTAATAATACTGAATAAAACAAAAGCGTCATTATCATTATAATAATTCATATTATTAATCGACAATAATGGAATCAAACCGAGTGACTTCTCACATAAGCATCAATAATCAATCAGTGTAATCTTTCTTATGTAACCACACGACATATTCATACTTTTACTCTTGAGTAGTTCAACAATATCAACCAGTAAAACTTCCGCCAGTTATTTCAATAAAATATTTTTGTCATTTTCTCAATCCGATAATAATTACATTTGCTAGGGTCCACCAATGATTGAGTAGTTGTATGAATATATTCCTGCTAGTAAGAATATTCCCGACCAATCGAATATAATATAACCACTTGTATACTTTGCAAAATTTATAAACACTACCCACAACTATAATATTATCTCAAATTCACACCATAATATTAAAAATTATTTCGACAAAATTAAAATCTTTATTGATAAAATCGGGGTCTCACAATCTCCCTCCTTATGGAATTTTGCCTCGAAATTAGAGTGCGTACGACTGGTATGATAAAGAGGTGAGGATACCTTGAATACCCTTTATCGTTGAAAACATTAAATTCATCTTTGCAATCCAGGCCAAAGATATTCATTAACAATTCATCTTTGCACTACAAAGCTAAAGATATACAATTGTAAAACCAATAATCTTTGAGGACGCGACTTAATAGTATCACGACCACGAATTATCCATGCACCTTCTTGGCGAGGATATTCGTGTTTTCAATCTGATCATGATTATACCGAATAATCCTTGGTCATAATCATACCAAGTCTATCAATGCACTACTACTGAAGAATGACTTTTACCACATCCATGAATTAATATTTCATTCTTTGAGACTCATTTCAATAATTAATCCATATCATCGAATCATCCTCGCACTACATGCCGAGGATATTCATTAAGTATCACGCGACCACAAATTATCCATGCACTACTACCAAAGATAATCGTGTATTCATTAGTATCACGACCACAAATTATCCATGCACTACTACCAAAGATAATCGTGTATTCATTAGTATCACGACCACAAATTATCCATGCATTACAACCAAAGATAATTGTGTATTCATTAGTATCACGACCACAAATTATCCATGCACTACTACCAAAGATAATCGTGTATTCATTAGTATTACGACCACAAATTATCCATGCACTACTACCAAAGATAATTGTGTATTCATTAGTATCACGACCACAAATTATCCATGCACTACGGCCAAAGATAATCGTGTTTTCAATTACGGTTATGATTATACCAAACAATCCCTGGTCATAATCATACCAAGTCCATCTATGCACTACAGGCCACAGATGACTTTCAACATTATATAAGTGTAAGACCCCAACTTATTATTAATGAAATTTAATTTTCTCTATTTATTATTTTGAAATAGTAAGGGTTGATGTGATTAATGTGGATAGTTAGGGGTAAAATACTCAAATATTTCAAAATAAGCAAGTGGTTATAAAATATTCATTGTTGTAGGGAATATTCGTTTGGTCGTGGAATATTAAATGCTTTGTCGGGGAATATTAAATGCGAATGGTATGACCATGTATGGGCCCCATGTGAAAGCGATTGGATGAAGAAAGCGACAAATATAAGTTGTTTAAAAATAACGGCGTAGTTATTACAGATTAATCTTTGTTAAAATACTAAATTGGTTAAAACACGTAGCTTTGCGGTATTGCACCAATTATTGATTCTTACGTGAGAAGGCACTACTCGATAATGGTTACGATAATTCTTATTCGATATATTTTATTGAGTTAATAATTGTTGCGTTGATATTTTATATTCTTTGTTGTTTGATAATTGTCATTATACAATATTTTTCATTATCGAAGCAATAATTCATATTATCTGAATAATATTATTAGATAACATTATTGGTAATGTCTAGAAAGTTACATCTAAGGAGAGGTTTGGTCACCTAATTATTGCGCTTGATGAAGAAATTCTTATTGGAAAGCCCCCTCCTCTGAGAGCGCACGGTTGTCGATATTGTGATTTTGTAATATTATTTGTGAATAATTAATTATTGATTCATATGATGAGAAAAATATTGATTTTATGTGGATATAGATGGAGAAAATTTTATTGTGACAATTGTTGAAAATTGAAATTTTATCTTTTTACGATAAAATAATTCATTTAAATATATTATTATATTTTAATAATATAATAATGGTGATATTTTTACAACGAATGTGGGATATATGAGTATCTGAGGAGGAAGGAGTATTTTGTTGCAATAAATGTTTAAAACATGTTAAACATGTCGGTGGACCCCATTTATTGGTGAAATTTGATTATAGCTTTGTAAAATCGCCCATTTGTGGATTTGGTCAATTTCGATTGGAATTTGGAAAAACTTTCTTACGCAAAGTTGTAGAGAATTGAATTTCCTATAAAACTCTCGAGATTCGAATTTTCTGATGAAAGGGCTATTTATTGTGAATTATTGAAGTTAGAAGCTCAGAAATAATTGATTTTTGGAAGTTTAAAATATTTAAAATTAGAAAAACGTTTTTTCTTACTTTTTCTAGAATGTGGCATGTGTTTGATAATTGAAATCAGATTCTAGGCATGTGTAGGAAATTTATATAATTATATTATTAATTTATTAAATTTTACTGCTTTGGTGTTCTAGCAATTTCTATAAATAGGGTCTTGGGTTAGAATTGAAAATCACATTTAAGCTGAAGTTTTCTCTCTCTATATTATCGGCGTATTCTTGTGAGTATTTTGAGTATACTTTGAGTATTGTTAGGCGGTGCAAGTTCCTTCAAAGACTTTATATCAGGTATTCAATTAGAAGTACTTAATCTTTTCGAGGTAAGGGATGTTATTTTCTTCTCAAATGATATTATTTCTTCAATATCATTATCTTTGAAATATTGGTTGGAACTTTTTATCAAATTTGGAACTTTTTTTGGGGTTACTATTCATGGTTACTATTCACGAGTTACTATTCATGAGTTCTTATTCATGAGTTCTTATTCACGAGTACTATTAATGTAAGGCGTGAAGATGTTTTTGTGGAATTTCTATCTTTTGGTGTGAGTTCTTATTCACGTATCTGGCCTTTATTCACGATATCGACATTATTCACGATATTCTTATTCATAGAAAAATAAAATTTCTTCTTTTGTCCAAAATATCTATTACGGATACTTAGCTTTGATTGTATCCATGTTTTGATCATTCTTGAATTTTACACCCCTATATGATTTTTTTGAGGTATTTTTGGAACATGAATAAAACAAAAAATCTGAATCCTTAATCCTTAATCCTTGTCATTTTGTTTCTTTGGATTCGTTTCTTTAAAAATATTTTTCATCATCTTCGGTCTTAAATGATGATATTATGGAATATCTTTGGCTTTTGTAGTGCAAAGATGAATGATTTTGAAGAATATCTTTGGCCGTAGTGCAAAGATGAGCAGTGTTTAAATGAACATGACCAGTGATGAATATCTTTGGCTGTTAGTGCAAAGATGAATATGTGATTCGAGATATATATTGATTGATGTTCTGAGGGATAAAAGATGAGCGATGAACTTTTAAATTCATACATGGAAGATAGTAGTTTGCATTCTCTACTTAACTCTTCTAATGAATTATTATTTCATTGCGAATATTGATTTAAAATTTGTTGTCTATTGTATTCTATTAGATTTTTCCTGTTGAAGACTAACGATAATTTGTTGTATATTATCTTAGTCATAATATTCTTTCTTGGGCTAGTTGAGCTCACCCTTTTCCTTTTGTTCCATTTTTCTTCTCGGGAGGCGAGAATATAAGCGAGTGCAGTCGGGTATGGAATGAAGGTTTTAGAAAGGATTGTTTAGTAGTCCTCACCATTTTGTAAATTAATGTATCAATAAATGTGATGAGGATTTATTTGAGTATAGATATTATCAGAAGATAATATTTGTATTCAAACTCCGCGATTTCTTGTTGTAATAATAAAGTTGTAGTTGTTTACGTACCATGTATTGACAACTCGAGAATAGGTGATGTATACCTATTTTGGGGGCGTCACGGTTGGTATCGAGCTTAGGGATATGATCTCTGGCGGAGATCGGGGAATAGAACTAGGAGGGAGAGGCGAGTAAATCCTTCGCTAGTGTGTCCTACTAAGCTTATTTGTTAGTTAGTCGATATATAGGGATATTATGTGATATATTGATTTCCTTAATTAACCCTTGTTTTATGGCGGTATTTGAGAATGTCGTGAGAATATTAACAATGGAAATGAGGCCAGTGGAGATGCTGTACTCACCAGCGAGGAGAAGCGTGCAGCAGTTTGCAATGTTCCTCCTGTGAACAACACCATTGAAGCGAGATGATGAGCGAGGGATGTTTAGAAGTTTTTTGCGCAGTTCATGCAAAATCGAAGCGAGGAGACTCGTGTTCAAAATAAAGGAGGAAATGATAGCAATTCACGGGTTGTCACGACAAGCGATTTAAAAGTTGGGACCACGAACTTTAAGGAAAGCCAGATCCGATCATACGGCGGAAACATGGGTCAAGCAAATTACCAAGATATTCGATGTCTTGGGATGATGCGGAGAACAGAAGGTTCCATTCGCCACCTTTATGTTAAAGTGGCGGCGGATTCTTGGTGGGAATGCGTGAAGCGTACCCATCCGGTACTTTTCGGCATGTCTTGGGAGCGTTTGAAGCTATTTAATGACAAATACTTTCACGAAAGTGTTGCGTCGTATGAAGGAAGTGGAGTTCATCAGATTGGAACAAAACAACATGGCGGTGTCTCGATGCGAGGCAAAGTTTGCGAGTTATCGAGTTTGCACCTCATTTGGTGGAGAATGAGGAGCGTATGATGCGGATGTTTCTTAGAGGTTTGAAACGGCGATACGTCGATATCTCATTTCTCATAAATTTTCTCTCTATTCGGATGTTGTAAATAGGGCTCAATTATTAGAAGCGAGATACTTGATACGGTGTTGAGGACAACAACCGAGGATCGTGCGGAGATAGCGATCAATAGAATAATGATAACCGGCGGAGAAAAGCGAGACGGACAAAAAAATGGTAACCACTACGGTGGTAATCATGGCCATGAAAATAGAAGAAGCGAGTCGGGAGGAGATTTTAAAAAGGAGATTTAACAACGACCATGTGAAAGGCAGCGGTCTTGGCAAGAATGGTTCTAAGGGGAGAACGACCACCGGTCATATCTTTATAAATGCGGAAAAGAGGACATATCGGTCAAAGCGTCCCAATGATTCAAGGTATGCTATAATTATGGAAAGGAAGGATATATCGCTCGAGATTATGCGATAGCGAAACCTAGTTGGTGAGGACGGTGACTCAAAAACATCCCGAAAAAAGTCAAAGTCAGCGATTCGGGAAGAAGCGTTTGTTGTGGTGGTCAAAATCGAGGAACCCAAGCGAGGTGATCACGGGTAAGCTATTTATAAATTCTTGCGAAGTTTATACCTTACTTGATCTGGGTCTTTACCCATTCATTTATCTCTCTCTGCATGTGCTCAGCGTTTAAACTTGACTCGGAGAAATTAGACTTTGACCTATCTGTGGAAACTCCGTTAGGAGAAACTTTCATCACATCCTTTGTTTATAAATCTTGTTTGATTCAAGTTGGCACCATCACCTTACTGTTGACCTTATCTCTTTAAAGATACTTGCTTTTGATGTGATTTTAGGGATTGATTGGTTAACTACTCATCATGCCAAAATTGATTGTTTTCGTAAGGTTGTTAGTTTTCATATTCTAACTTGACTTTGTTATGCGAATTCAAGCAACTAAACCATTAAAATCAATCAACATCATATCTAATCATAAAGCTATTCGTTTATTGAAAAAGCGGATGTCAAGCTTTCTTAGCCCATGTTATGGATTTGAATAAAGACACGTCAAATTTGAATAATATTCTGTTGTTATTGACTTTCCGGCGTATTTCTAGAAGAACTTCGGTCTACCCCGAGCGTGAAGTTGAATTCTTTATTGATCTTGAACTGGTACAAAGCCCATTTCTAAAACCCCATATCGAATGGCTCTATTGAACTTGAGGAGTTAAAGGTCCAACTACGAGGAATTGTTGGACATCGGTTTCATTTAAATCTAGTACATCTCTTTGGGGTGCTCTGTTTTATTTGTAAAGAAGAAAGACTTCGGGGAGTATCGACTTTGTATTGACTATCGGGAATTGAACCATGTCACCATCAAGAATAGGTATCCTCTACCTCGTATTGATGACTTGTTTGACCCGATTGCAAAGGGCACAATTCTTTCAAAAATCGATCTTAGATTACGGATATCATCGGTGAAGATTAGGCGAGGATATTCAAAGGCGCCTTGAGAACTCGATATGGGCATTATGAATTCTTAGTCATGTCTTTTCGGACTAACTAATGCTCCTATGACTTTCATGGATATGATGAACCAAGTATTCAAGGAATATTTGGATCGGTTCGTTGTTGTCTTTATTGATGACATCCTTATATATTCAAAAGTCGTGAAGATCATGAGCACCATTTGAAATTTGGTACTCAAAGGCTTCGTGAAAACAAACTATATGCCAAATTGAAGAAATGCGAGTTACGGCGAGGAAGTAGCATTCCTTGGGCGCGTGGTGTCGAAACATGGAGTATCTGTTGATCCGTGAAGATTGAAGCAATCTGAAGTTAGAGAGCAGCAAAGTCGGTGTTGAAAAGCGTAGCTTTTTGGGCTTATTTGGTTATTATCGGAGATTAGTGGAAGGGTTTCTCGAATCGCTACTCCATTAACTTCGGCTAACTTCGGAAGGATACAAAATTCATTTGGAGTGAAGAATGCGAGAAGAGTTTCCAAGAGCTTAAGAGGAGACTTATTTCGGCACTGTTCTAACAATACCATCTGGTTCGGATGGATTTGTTATCTCTGGTGATGCTTGGGTAAAGGGTTAGGATGTGTTCTCATGCAGCGTGGGAAAGTCATAGCCTATGCCTCGCGACAACTTAAAAAGAGTATGAGAGGAATTATCCTACTCATGATCTAGAGTTAGCGGCCCGATCGTTTTCAGCGCTAAAAATATGGAGCACTATCTATATGGGGAGAAAGTGGAGATATATTCGGACCATAAAAGCCTTAAATATTTCTTCACTCAAAAAGAACTCAACATGCGGCGTGACGTTGGCTCGAGCTATTAAAAGACTACGACCACACTATTGATACCATCTTGGAAAAGTGAGCGTGGTAGTGACGCGTTGAGTAGAAGATCATATGCGAGGAGCGAGTGCGATGATGTCAAGTATACGCATAGAGCCAACTTTAATAGAAAAAGTTAAGGTTGCTCGAGCCCCAGGCGGGGCGATGCGTATGAAGAAGAAAGTACAAGAAGGAGCTATTAGGGCGAGAATTGATGAAGAAGGAATACTTGAGTCCACTCTAGACTTTGTGTTCTAACGACTACGATTTGAAGTACAAGATTATGATGGAGGCACACAATACACCATTTGTAATCCATCTGGAAGTACTAAAATGTATCGTGATCTTGACATACATTTTGGTGGAATAATATGAAGAGAGAGATTGCAAAGTTTATCTCGATGTGTTTAACTTGTCGGCGTGTAAAGCGGAGCATCTGGTACCTAAGGGTCCGTTGCAACCACTTGAGATTCGAAATGGAAGTGGGAACACATTACCATGGATTTCATTACGGGTCTTCCTACGGTTTCTCAAGGCATCAATGCTATTTGGGTTATTGTTGATAGATTAACCAAAGTCGCTCATTTCTTTCTTGCGATACACGGAGACTTATTCCTTGAGCGTCTTGCTAGTATATGCGTGAATGAGATTGTGAGGTTGCATGGCATGCCGGTATCCATAGTTTGGATCGTGACCCAAGATTCACTTTTAAGATTTTGGGTTAGCTTGCAAAAAGCTATGGGCGCATTTGCGATTGATTGGCATACCATCCTCAAGCAGACGGACAATCGAGAAAGGACTATTCAAACTCTTGAAGATTTATTAAGACTACTGTGTCCTAGACTTCAAAGGCGGTTGGGATAAGTATTTACCATTGGTGGAATTCTCCTACTGACAACAGTTATCGAAGCAAGTATAGGTGTGGCTCCATTGAAGCATTATATGGGCCGAAAATGTTGTTCTCGATATGTTGGGATGAGGTGGGTGAAGCAACATTGTTGGGACCGAGTTAAATACGATATGACTACGAAAAGATTCAAATGATTCGACAAGCGTATACAAGCGGCACAAGATCGACAAAAGAGTTATGCGGATCTTCATCGAAAGGGCGTGGAATTTAGTGTAGGGGATCATGTATTGTTGCGAGTTGCTCCATGGAAGGGAGTTACAAGATTTGGGAAGAGAGGAAAGCTCGATCCACGATTTATTGGTCCATTTCAAATTCTTGGCCCGAGTAGGAAATGTAGCCTATAGACTTGCGTTACCTCAAGTATGTCTCGTGTTCATAATGTGTTTCATATATCGTGCCGTAAATATGTGAAAGACCGAACCACGTTATAGAATTAGAGCAGGACGAAATAATAGAAGACTTAACGTATGAGGAGGTACTATCAAGATCTTGGATAGGAAGGAGCATGTCCTACGCCATGAAAGGTCATACCACAAGTTAAAGTTTTGTGGAGGAAACATCTTTATAGAGGAAATGACTTGGGAATTGGAAGCGAAATGAAAGCGAGCGAGTTATCCTCACCTTTTGAAACACACCCAGTGCGTCACGTCGATTTCGAGGACGAAATTTCATAAGGAGGAGGTTGTAAGACCCCAACTTATTATTAATGAAATTTAATTTTCTCTATTTATTATTTTGAAATAGTAAGGGTTGATGTGATTAATGTGGATAGTTATGGGTAAAAATCATGCAAATATTTCAAAATAAGCAGTGGTTATAAAATATTCATTGTTGTCGGGGAATATTCGTTTGGTCGTGGAATATTAAATCTTTGTCGGGGAATATTAAATGCGACGGTAGCATGACCATGTGTGGGCCCCATGTGAAAGCGATTGGATGAAGAAAAGCGACAAATATAAGTTGTTTAAAAATAGCAGGCGTAGTTATTACAGATTATCTTTGTTAAAATACTCGGTGGTTAAAAACACGGTAGCTTTGCGGTATTGCACCAATTATTGATTCTTACGTAAGAAGGCACTACTCAATAATGGTTACGATAATTCTTTATTCGATTATTTTATTGAGTTAATAATTCTTTGCGTTGATATTTTATATTCTTTGTTGTTTGATAATTGTCATTACCTGATATTTTTCATTATCGAAGCAATAATTCATATTATCGAATAATATTATTAGATAACATTATTGGCAATGTCTAGAAAGTTACATCTAAGGAGAGGTTTGGTCACTAATTGCTTGGCCCGAGTAAGAAGAAATTCTTATTGGAAAGCCCCTGCTCTGAGAAGCGCACTGGTTGTCGATATTGTGATTTTATAATATTATTTGTGAATAATTAATTATTGATTCATATGATGAGAAAAATATTGATTTTATGTGGATATAGATGGAGAAAATTTTTATTGTGACAATTGTTGAAAATTGAAATTTTATCTTTTACGATAAAATAATTCATTTAAATATATTATTATATTTTAATAATATAATAATGGTGATATTTTTACAACGAATGTGGGATATATGAGTATCGAGGAGGAAGAGTATTTTGTTGCAATAAATGTTTAAAACATGTTAAACATGTCGGTGGACCCCATTTATTATTTGAAATTTGATTATAGCTTTGTAAAATCGCCCATTTGTGGATTTGGTCAATTTTGATTTGGAATTTGGAAAAACTTTCTTACGCAAAGTTGTAGAGAATTGAATTTCCTATAAAAACTCGCTGAGATTGAATTTTCTGATGAAAGGGCTATTTATTGTGAATTATTGAAGTTAGAAGCTCAGAAATAATTGATTTTGGAAGTTTAAAATATTTAAAATTAGAAAAACGTTTTTTTCTTACTTTTTCTAGAATGTGGCATGTGTTTGATGGCTGAAATCAGATTCTAGGCATGTGTAGGAAATTTATATAATTATATTATTAATTTATTAAATTTTACGCTTTGGTGTTCTAGCGATTTCTATAAATAGGGTCTTGGGTTAGAATTGAAAATCACACGAAGCTGAAGTTTTCTCTCTATATATTATCGGCGTATTCTTGTGAGTATTTTGAGTATACTTTGAGTATTGTTAGGCGGTCTGCAAGTTCCTTGACCTATATCAGGTATTTCAAATTTAGAATCTTAATCTTTCGAGGTAAGGGATGTTATTTTCTTCTCAAATGATATTATTTCTTGATATCATTATCTTTGAAATATTGGTTGGAACTTTTATCAAATTTGGAACTTTTTCATATGGGGTTACTATTCACGAGTTTTATTCATGAGTTCTTATTCATGAGTTCTTATTCACGAGTTCTTATTCAAGTACTATTAAATGAAGCGTGAAGATGATTTTTTGGAATTTCTATCTTTTGGTGTGAGATTTATTCACGTATCACGGCTTTATTCACGTATCTGACACTTATTCACGTATCTGGCCTTTATTCATAGAAAAATAAAATTTCTTCTTTTGTCAAAATATCTATACGGATACTAGCTTTGATTGTATCCATGTTTTGATCATTCTTGAATTTTACACCCCTATGATTATTTTTGAGGTATTTTTTGGACATGGATTAAACAAAGTACGAATCCTTAATCCTTAATCCTTGTCATTTTTGTTTTCTTTGGATTCGTTTCTTTAAAAATATTTTCATCATCTCGATCTTAAATGATGATATTATGGAATATCTTTGCTTTTGTAGTGCAAAAGATGAATGATTCTGAAGAATATCTTTGGCACGTAGTGCAAAGATGAGCAGTGTTTAAATGAACATGACCGGTGATGAATATCTTTGGCTTTGTAGTGCAAAGATGAATATGTGATTCGGATATATATTGATTGATGTTACGAGAGATAAAAGATAGACGATGAACTTTTAAATTCATACATGGAAGATAGTAGTTTGCATTCTCTACTTAACTCTTCTAATGAATTATTATTTCCACTGCGAATATTGATTTAAAATTTGTTGTCTATTGTATTCTATTAGATTTTTCCCTATTGAAGACTAATGATAATTTGTTGTATATTATCTTAGTCATAATATTCTTTACTGAGTTAGTTGAGCTCACCCTTTTCCTTTTTTGTTCCATTTTTCTCGGGAGGCGAGAATATAAGCGAGTGCAGTTCGGGGTATGGAATGAAGGTTTTTAGAAAGGATTGTTTAGTAGTCCTCACCATTTTTGTAAATTAATGTATCAATAAATGTGATGAGGATTTATTTGAGTATAGATATTGTCTAGAAGATAATATTTGTATTCAAACTCACAGTTTTACTGTTGTAATAATAAAGTTGTAGTTGTTTCTGTACC
Organism: Panax quinquefolius; assembly: GCA_020205615.1. NCBI lineage: Eukaryota > Viridiplantae > Streptophyta > Magnoliopsida > Apiales > Araliaceae > Panax > Panax quinquefolius. Next base: position 8,060,103 of record CM035158.1, read on the forward strand.
ATGTATTGACAACTCAGAATAGGTGATGTATACCTATTTTGGGGGCGTCACAATAAGCATGAGGATAATGATATAAAGAATCAATTAAATGAGATAAAGGATAAATATTAAACATTTATAATATAATTTATCCAGGATTCAAGAATATCCCCATGTTATCAATCACTTAATAATCTCATAATCTAATATCATTAATATTATAACAATATTTTAATCACTTCTAAAATTTATAAACAATTTATCTTAATTGTTTACGCTTTACCATATAATGCATTTAATCATTCAAAATGCCATACTCATAAGATATCATCACCAATTATCAAATCTCTCAAAAATATGCATATACTACTATATAGGATTCTCTAGCCATAAAATCCTATTTTCAACTTTCATTCTTCACATAACATATTTAACTCATATGTTCATAACTAAACTATTTTCATGAAAAATACCAAATCAGTCCCAAAAATATTTCTTTTCTGGGATTTAGCATAATATAGTCCCATGATGAAAATATATTTTCTCGAATTTTAAAATTCATTTACTATTTTTAAAAATCAATTTCTAATTAATTTCTTAAGAAATTAGCTACCTCAAGTTTAACTCCAAAATTCCCAAATCTTGGCGGGACCTTGCACATGTTAACGTGAGCTTCTAGTTTAAATTTCATGGTCATCTGAGTTATAGAAACTCAGGTTATAGCGTTTTAAATCGGAAAAACCTAAATATTGAAATAGTCAAAACTTGCTCATTTTAAGTCAGAATGAGCTCATTTTTGGACAGGAAGTACTTTATACCATATACCTTCATGTCCCAAAAGGCCAGAATTTTTCTCATAATTTAAGTGGCCGAAAATGCCCTTTTAAAAATAAAATCAGTAGCTTTTTGGAATTTCCAGCTTTTTCATTCTTTATTAAAATCAGTCCACGCGTAAATCTACAACACCTTTTCCAGTGATTCCACTTGGATATGCTACAAAACTCATAGATCTAACTCTAGAACTTGACCACCTTTGAAAAATTCAAAATATATTAGGAGATATGGTGATTGAATTTCATATTACGTTTTTCACAAAATCGATTTTCAACTCTTTGTGATTTCTAAGAAACTTTCATGTTTTTTCTCATAATAACCAACATAACTCATTATTACACTTACTAATACCACGTATACCCATGATTTTCATTAGTCCAATGCTTTTATTATGACTTTCATCATAATCCACGTAAACAGATCCTTTTAGTTGAAGAAATATTTGAGGGTTTAAGAAATGGGTTTTTGTCTTTGGGGTCGATACAAAATTCGATTTCACGCTCTAGGGTAGGCTAGAAAGTCTTCAAGAATCGTCAAGAAATTTATTAATGATAGAAATATCATTCAAAAGCTGTGACTCTCATCCAAAACTTGGATAATCGTCACATTGATACCATTGTGACTTCTATCCCTTAACCTAGATAGCACCTCACAATGATACCTATAAACTTGCCATCTTCATTCACGATGTCGCCTCTGAGAAAGTCCGGCGGTGCATTCCACACAAGGAAGTCAACAACGAAAGGTTCGGGGCTCTTTACTTATGGCTTCGATATGATGATAATTGACTTTAGTAGTTTGGTTACTTGAATTCGCACAACAGGTTGGTTATGAATATAAAAGCTAACAACCTTACAAAAGCATGATGAGTAGTTAACCAATTGATTTCTAAAATCACATCAAAGGCAAGTATTTTCAAAAGATAAGATCGACGAAGTAGCGTGAAAGTGTTTATTTGAATCAAACAAGATTTAAAAATAGTAAGTATTACGAAGGCTCCTACTAACGAAGTTTCAACCAATAAGTCAAAGTTTAACTTCTTGAGTCAAATTTAAGCGTTGAGCATAAGCAAGAGAGATAAAATAATAGGTAGAACAGTATCTTATAAGGTATAGACTTCGCATGATTTATAATTAACTAACACGTCTAACCGTTCGGTTTACTCGCTTTTTGAGAAGTCATGAAAAATGCACTTCCTAAAACCAACGACTTTGTTTTGTCCATATCCACCTTTGGTGCCACCAAGTCGACTAGACTTGACTTTGGTGCACAACAAAATTGAGCTAAATGACCTTCTCTTCTTGTAATTTCCACATCTATTATCTTTGCCATGATTACCACCAAAAGTGGTTACCATTCTTAGCATGATAATTTCCCCACGATGGTTATCATTGTTACGATGGCCGTTGCCACCGATGATGATTATTATCGTGTTGTTGGTTGTTACCTTTTTGTTTGGTGAATCAAAACTCTCATGTGCTTCATTATGTCATTCTCAAACACTGTCACAAAACAAGGTTTAATTAACATATCACATATTATCCCTATACTCTGACCGACCAATTAAATACCAAATAAATTTACGTAGGTCATACTAGTGAAGGAATTTCCCGTCTCTCCCCTCCTAGTTCTTATCTCACATCTTAGCCAGGGATCATATCCCTATGCTCTGATACCAACTGTGACGCCCCCAAAATTAGGTATACGTCACCCATCTTGGGTCGCCACTTACATGGTACATAAATTCAAATACAACTTAATTATACATCCGTAGGTGTAACATACGACAATACATAAAGCGAGAGTTCTAATAGGAATATTGTCATTTAGACAATATCCATACTCAAGAGTCCTCATTACAATTATTATCACACTATTTCACGAATAGTGAGGACTACTAATGCTATCTTCGGGACCATCACTCGTTTCCCTAACTCGTCCCAAATTTATATTCTCATTTCAAGAAAAAAGTGAAAGAAAGGGTGAGCTCAACTAGCCCAAGAAGAAATATTATGACTAAGATAATGCGAATAAATTATCAATAGTCTTCAACAATGTTAAAGCGATAAAATACAATAGACAACCGGTTTAAGCTGCGGTAGGAATATCAATCCATTAAAAGAGTCAAGTAGAGAATAAAGTCTACTATCTTTTAGGTTTTAAAAGGTTTTCATCAATTTTTATCACGAGACTCGACTTAATAAATAAACCACCACATCTAATCATCCCCTGTACACCACGGTCGAGGATTTTCATCAAATTATCAATGGTCATGACTATCCGAATCACCCTGGTCATAATCATACCAAAACTATCCATCACTTCATTACAGCCACCGAGGACTTTTGTCACATCATTTATAGCGGTCATGATTATACCGAATGATCCTCGGTCATAATCATACCAAGTTCATCTATGCACGTAAAGACATAGATAACTTTCAACATAACATAACATGAGGATGATGACAATGACATAATAATTCAATAAAAACAAGTTCAAGAATTAATTAATCCAAGAACCAATAACGCCCAAGTTGTCAACATGATACTTCTTTAAGAGAGTAAAATTCAAGAATGCTCGGAAGATTATTTCCATGAAAAGATATCTTTGGATGAAACGCAAATATCAAGGATATTCTACTAATTTCATGGAGTATAGAAGTCAAAGTTTTAACCAATTTGGGTATAATAAAGAATGGAATAACAAAAGAAATCACCATGCATGCGGTACTTCAGATAGTAGATGAGTTATTCAATAGAATAATAATAACGGAACCGGGTCGGGTGAAATTCACTGCATGCGGGATGATCCAACGAGAATAATAAATCTTTGAATAATAAACAATGGAACCCGGTTAAGGTGTAAAACACACGTATGAGGATATTCCAACAGAATAATAAATGCGGAATAATAAGCAATGGAACCAGTCAGGTGTAAAACACATGATAGGATATTCCAGTGAGAATAATAAAGAATGGAATAATGAAGAAGATCACCAAGTATAGGGGGATTCAGCGTGATATACGAGTTATTCCATGAGAATAAATAAGAATGGAATAATATAAGGATTTCACCAAGTATAGGGTATCGCCAAGTATCAGGGTTATGTATAGGGTATGCCACTTTTTACTGAGTTATTCCAACAGAATAATAATGAATGGAATAATGAAGTTCTCTTCATGAATAAGAAATAATAACACCCCTTACAGATTACAACAAATAATATCCCTTACAGTAAAAGACTTTGGATATCAAAGTAGTGAAGTACCGAATACTCTTCTTCTTCTCTCTATATAGATTTTCTCTATAACTTCTCTCTATAATTTCTCTCTCAAGAGTTTGGTGAATTCGTAAGAAAATAATGAAGGAATGAGCTTTTATTTATAGGAAAATAGAATGCATAGTAATTAATCCATGAAGCGGTCAGATTGATTTACTTTAATCTGACGGTCCATATTTAAAGCAAAATCTTTTAAATAAAATATAATATATTCTATTTATATAAAAATATTTTACTATGCAAACACTATGCAACACTATGCAAAACACTATGCATAATAAAATATAATATATTCTATTTATAGAATAACATTAATAAAGTATTACATTTTATATAAAAGATGTTTACATTTTATTACGTTAATAATCTGAATAAAACAAAGCGTCATTATCATTATAATAATTCATATTATTAATCGACAATAATGGAATCAAACCGAGTGACTTCTCACATAAGCATCGATAATCAATACAGGTATCTTTCTTATGCAACCCACACGTATTCATTGTACTTTTACTACCAAAGTAGTTCAACGATATCAGCAGTAAAACTTCCGTAGTTATTTGATAAAATATTTTTGTCGTTTTCTCAATCCGACAATAATTACATTGTGGGGTCCTTTGATGATTGAGTAGTTGCAGACGAATATTCCTCGCTAAACCGAATATTCCCGAACCAATCGAATATAATATAACCACTTGTATACTTTGCAAAATTTATAAACACTACCCACAACTATAATATTATCTCAAATTCACACCATAATATTAAAAATTATTTCGACAAAATTTAAATCTTTATTGATAAAATCTGGGGTCTCACACCCACCGCACCCCACCCCACCGCACCCCACCCTACCTACTCCCACCCCACCTACCTACCCCACCCCACCCACCTACCCCACGCCACACCACTCTACCCTCTTCACGCACCCACCCCACCCCACCCACTTTTCTTTACCCACCCACCCACCCAACACTTCCTCCCAAAAAAAATAATATTAAGCAATTATATATACCCCCCTCACCCCCCCTCCCCCACTCACCCTCACTCCCCCCCCACCCCACCCCACCCAACACTCCCTCCCAAAAAATTTGACTATAAGGAATATATACATAATCACATAATATTATTTTTTTGGTGGGGTTGTGGGGGTGGAGTGGTGGGTAGGGGTGGGGGTAGTATGGCTAAAGGGGTGGGGTGGGTGGTGGGAGGTCAATGAGGGGTGAAAGTAGGATGGTCGGGGTGGGTGGGGTGAAGTGTGGTGAGAACAGAAGGAGTGGGTAAGGGGTGGGATGGGGGGGGTGGGGATGGGGTGAGGGGTGGGTGGGTGGGTGAGTGGGTGGGTGGGGTGGGTGAGGTAAGAGGACGGTGGGGTGGGGTGGTGTATCATTGTATAACAAGATAACACTCAAGCGGAGAAATAAGTTAGGAAATAAAGTGCGGTTTAAATTAAAAAGTGTTATATAAATATGGGTTGAAAAATGGTTACTCGGGTTACGTGGCGCCCCAAAATAGGTATACACAACACCCATTACGAGTCGCCAAATACATGGTACGTAAACAACTACAACTTTATTATTACAACAAGAAAGCTGTGAGTTTGAATACAAATATTATCTTACAGACAATATCTATACTCAAATAAATCCTCATCACCTTTATTGATACATTATTTTACAAAATGGTGAGGACTACTAAACAATCCTTTCTAAAACCTTCATTCCATACCCAGGCTTCGTACTGCATCGCTATATTCTCGCCTCCACGAGAAAAATGGAACAAAAGGAAAAGGGTGAGCTCAACTAGCTCGATAAAAGAATATTATGACTAAGATAATATACAACAAATTATCGTTAGTCTTCACGAGGAAAAATCGATAGAATCTGATGACAACAAGTTTCGGATCAATATTCGCAATGAAATAATAATTCATAGAAGAGTTACGTAGAGAATGAAATCTACTATAATCTATGAATTTAACGATCCATCATCAATATTTTATCCCGTAACATCAATCGATATGCATACGGAATCAAATATTCATCTTTGACTCTGAGCCAAAGATATTCATCGATTTGGTCATGTTCATTTAAACACCGCTCATCTTTTGCACTACAAAGCCAAAGATATTCTTGAAATCATTCATCTTTGCACTACGGTGCCAAAGATATTCTTCAGAAATCATTCATCTTTGCACTACGGCCATAAAGATATTCAATAATATCATCATTTAAGGCGAGGATGATGAAAAATATTTTAAAAGCGAATCGGTGAAACAAAATGACAAGGATTAAGGATTAAGGATTCGTACTTGGTTTTATCCACGCCCAAAAATACCTCAAAAATAATCATAGTGGTGTAAAATTCAAGAATGATCAAAACATGGATACAATCAAAGCTAGTATCCGAATAGATGTTTTAGATTTAAAAGAAGAAATTTTATTTTTCTTGTGAATAAGATCAGTATCGTGAATAGTCTTAGTATATCGTGAATAGTAACTCAAACACCAAAAGATAGAAATTCCACAAAAAAAACATCTTCACGCTTCATGAATAGTACTACTCGTGAATAGTAACTCGTGAATAGTAACTCATGAATAGTAACTTCGTGAATAGTAACTCATAAATAGTAACCCATGAATAGTAACTCAGACATGAAAAATTCCAAATTTGATAAAACTTGGATCAACATTTCAATTATAATGATATTGAAGAAATAATATCATTCTGAAAAAATAATATCCCTTACTTGAAAGATCAAGATTTCTTAAATTTAGAATCACAAGGGTATAGTCTTTGAAGGAACTTACCAGACCGTCTAGCAATACTCAAAGTATACTCAAAATACTCACAAGAATACGCTCAAAATATCGAGAGAAATAGAGAAAACTTGAGTTTTAGTGTGATTTTCAATTCTAACCTAAGACCCTATTTATAGGAAAACGCTTTAGAACACCAAAAGCGAAAATTTAATATAATATTAATATAATTATACAAATTTTCCTTAGCCCACCTTTTGGTCAAAACACCAGCCACACATGTTAATGATGTCCAAAAAAATACAAAAACGTTTTTCTTAACAAAAATAATTTAAACTCCCAAAAATCAATTATTTTGAACTTGAACTTCAATAATTCATAATAAATAGCCCTTTCATCAGATAATTCGAATCTCATGCGAGTTTTTATAGGAAATTCAATTCTCTACAACTTTGCAGAAGAAAGTTTTTCCAAATTCCAAATAGAAATTGACCGAAATCCACAAACAAGCGGGTGATTTTACAATTTATAATCAAATTTGATTCAATAATTGTGTCCACCAACACACAAAACATGTGTTAAACATTTAATGCCACAAAAATACTCTTCCTCCTCATATACTCATATATCCCACATTCATTGTAAAAATATCATAGTTAATATATTATTAAAATAATATATTTAAATGAATTATTTTATCGAAAAAGATAAAATATTAATTTTCAACAATTGTCATTTTAAAATTTTTCTCCATTTATATCCACATAAAATCAATATTTTTCTCATCATATAAATCAATAATTAATTATTCACAAATAATATTACAGAATCACAATATTGACAACCTGAGAGCGGGTTCAGGAAAGGGGCTTTCAATAAGAATTTCTTCTTCTTGGTAGCCATGATTAGATGACCAAACCTCTCCTTAGAGCAGAACTTTCTAGACATTGCCAATAATGTTATCTAATAATATTATTGAGATAATATGAATTATTGCCGATAATGAAAGATCTTTGTGTAATGACAATTATTGAAACAACAATGAATATAAAATATCAACGGCAATTATTAACTCGATAAAATAATTGAGCGGTAATTTATCGTAACCATTATTGAGTAGTGCCTTCTTACGTAAGAATCAATAATTGGTGCAATCTGGTGTATCTTCTTGTTCAACAACGCGTATTAGTGTGTTTTAACCACCGGGTATTCCAAAAGATAATACTTGGTAATAACTACGCCGTTATTTAAAAACAACTTATATTTGTCGTTTTCTTCATCCAATCACTTTTCGTTATGGGGCCCACACATGGTCTGGGCGTCGTCATGCGAATATTCCCCAAGCGATCTGAATATTCCACGACCAAACGAATATTCCCGACGATAATGAATATTTTATAACCACTTGCTTATTTTGAAATATTTGCATATTTAACCCTTAACTATCCACATTAATCAAATCAACCCTTACTATTTCAAAATAATAAATAAAGAAAATTCCTTTTATTTAAAATTTAGGGTCTTACAACCTCCCTCCTTATGAAATTTCGTCCTCGAAATTGGACGTCGTACGTACTGGTGTTTTGAAAAGGTGAGGATACCTCGCTTTCATTTCCGTTTCCAACTCCCGGTCATTTCCTCTATAGCATGATTCCTCCACAAAACTTTAACTTGTGGTATGACCTTTCTTGCGTAGGACATGCTCCTTCCTATCCAACATCTTGTGGTACCTCCTCATACGTTAAGTCTTGGCTATCTAAATGGGGTTCTAACTTCAATAACGTGGTTCGGGTCTTTCACATATTCTGAAATACGGATATGTGAAACACATTATGAACACGAGACATACGAGAGGTAACGCAAGTCTATAGGCTACATTTCCTACTCGGTCAAGAATTTGAAATGGACCGATAAATCGTGGATTGAGCTTTCCTCTCTTCCCAAATCTTGTAACTCCCCTTCCATGGAGCAACTTCGCAACAATACATGATCCCCTACATTAAATTCCACGTCCTTTCGATGAAGATCCGCATAACTCTTTTGTCGATCTTGTGCCGTTTTGTATCGTTGTCGAATCATTAGTCATACGCACTAACTCGGGTCCCAACAATGTTGCTTCACCCACCTCATCCCAACATATTGGAGAACGACATTTTTGTCCATATAATGCTTGAATGGAACCATGCCTATATTTGTTTAATAACTATTGTTGTATGAGAATTCCACTGATGGCAAGTACTTATCAACTTCCTTTGAAATCTAGGACACGAGTTTTAATATATCTTGAGAGTTTGAGTAGTCTTTTCGATGCCCATCCGTTTGAGGATGGTATGCCAAACCCAGATAAATGAAATTGCGTGCCCATAGCTTTCTAACCCAAAATCATAAAGTGAATCTTGGGTCACGATCTAAAACTATGGATCTTGGCATGCCATGCAATCTCACTGATCGCATTTACGTACATACGAGAAAAAGGCGTTCAAGGAATAAGTCTCTCGTATCGGTAAGAAATGAAGCGGACTTGGTTAATCTAATAACCCAAATAGCATTGATGCCTTGAGAAACCGCGGAAGACCCGTAATGAAATTCATAGTAATGTGTTCCCACTTCCATTCCAGGAATCTCAAGTGGTTTTTGATGGACCCTTTGGCACTTGATGCTCTGCCTTTACATGTTGACAAGTTAAACATCTCGAGATAAACTACGCGATCTCTCTCTCATATTGCTCCACCAAAATGTATGTTGAAGATCATAATACATTTTGGTACTCCTGAGATGGATTGCAAACAATGTGTTGTGTGCCTCCATCATGATTCTATCTTCAAATCAAAATCATTAGGAATGCAAAGTGCGGAGTTGACTCAAGTATTCCTTCTTCATCAATTCTCGCCCTTAGGAATAGCTCCTTCTTGTACTTTCTTCTTCATACGCATCGACTCCGATTTGGTGGGCGAAGCAACCTTAACTTTTTCTACTAAAGTTGGCTCTACGCGTATACTTGACATCATCGCTTTTCGTTCCGCATATGATCTTCTACTCAACGCATTACTACGTTCGCTTTTCAAGATGGTATGGTTAGAATATGTGCGAAATGAGTCGCCTCTTGAGCTCTTGGAAAATCTTCTCGCATTCCTCGCTCCATACAATTTTGTATCTTTTCGAGTCACTAAGTTAACGGAATAGCGATTCGAGAATATCCTTCAACGAATCTCGATAATAACCAACTAAGCCTGAAAGCTACGTATTTCGATTCATCGACTTAGGTTGCTCTCAATCGTGACTAATATCCCAATCTTGGATAAGACGTCACAATGACACCTATCGATTTACTATCGCGCGAATATGGCGTCCCTACAGAGAATCGGCTTAGGTGAATTCCACAAAGGAAGTCACAAGATAAAGGCTCGGTACCAAATTCTATAGTTGAATTTTAACTCACGAAGTTCAATAGAGCCATTCGATATGAGATTTTAGAAATGAGTTTTGTCTAGGGTTCAAAGTCGATACAAAATTTAATATCGAGCTTTGGGAGTAAGCAAGAAATTCTTCAGAAATACGTCGGGAAAAATCAATAACATGTGGGAATATTATTCAAATTTGGCGTGTCTTTATTCAAATCCATAACATGGACTAAGAAAATTTGACATCCGTAATAAACGAATGACTTCATGGCTTGATATGAAAATGTTTGACTACAATGGTTTGATTGCTTGAATTGAATAATGAGTTGCTTAGGAATATGAAAACTAACAACCTTACGAAAATAATCAATTTCGGCGTGATGAGTAGTTAACCTTAAAATCACATCAAAAACAAATATCTCTATAGAAATAAGGTTAACGAAGTAATGTGATAGTGCCAAACTGAATCAAGCAAGATTTATAAGCAGTGGATGTGATGAAAGTTTCTCTAACGGAGTTTCCACGAGATAGGTCAAAGTCTAATTTCTCCGAGTCAAGTTTAAGCGTTGCGTAAGAGTAAGAAATAAAGAATGGGTAGAACCAGATATCTAGTAAGGTATATACTTCGCAAGAATTTATAATTGATTAACTTGTGTAACTAACCGTTCGGGTTCCTTGCATTTAACCGGTCCACGACAAACGCTCTTCCAAGAACCGTTGACTTTGACTTTTACGGGACATCCTTTTGAGTCACCATTCTCATTTGGATCGGGTTTCGATATCGCATAATCTCGGCGATATGTCCTTCTTTTCCACAATTATAGCATACCTTAAAGCTGTTGTGGCGGTTTGGTGATATGTCCCTCTTTCCGCATTTGTACTTATCGACCGGTGGTCGTTCTCCTCCCTTAAAACTAGTTGCTTCTGTGACGGCGTCTTCACGTGGTCGTTGTTGAATCTCCTCTTTTAAAATCTCCTCCCGGCTTCGCTCCACGATTACCACCGAGTGGTTACCGCCTTTAATCGTATTCTTCTTTCTCCATTTGGTTATCGTTATTTCGATGGATCGCTATCTTGGTATGATCCTCGGTTATGGTCCCCTCGGTTGAAGCGTACTTTCGTTATCTCCATTTCTAATGTTGAGCCACATTGACAACATCTCTGATAGAGAGAAAATTTATGAGAAATGAGATCTTGGCGTATGTCGGGTTTCAAACCTCTCGAAACATCCGCGTCATCGTTCCTCATTCTCCACCAAATGAGGTGCTGAACACGGATAACTCCGCGAACTTCGCCTCGTCTTTGGGACACCGTCATGTTATTCTCGCTTCTAGTCTAATAAACTCCACTTCCTTCATATGATGAATACTTTCGGGGAAGTACTTGTCATTGAACTCATTTCGAAACGTCTCCCATGACATCTTTGAAAAAAAATTTGGATGGGTACGCTTCATAGATTCCCACCGATGTCTGCCTCACCACGGAACATAAAGGTGGCGAATGGAACTTTCGTTCCTCAAAGCATCCCAAGACATCGAATATCTTGGTAATTTGTTTGACCCACGTCTCGCCTTTAATCGGATCCGGCTTTCCCTGAATTCGGTGGTCCCAACTCTTTGAAGCGCTTGGGCATTGTGACCACTTTTGAATTGCTATCATTTCCTCCTGTATTTTGAACACGAGTCTCCACAAATCGATTTTGCATGAGCTGCAAAAAAGCTTCTAAACATCCCTCGTTCATCATCGCTTTCGGTGGTGTTGTTCACGGGAGGAACATTGCCCGACTGTTACCGACGTTCTCCTCGTTGGTGAGTACAGCATCTCCACGGTCTCATTTACTCCCTTTGTTAATATTCTCGATTCGACATTCTCAAATCTGTCATAAAAATAAGGGTTAATTAAGGAAATCAATATATCACATAATATCCCTATATCTTGACCAACTAACAAATAAGCTTAGGTAGGACACACTAGCGAAGGATTTACTCGTCTCTCCCTCCTAGTTCTATTCCCGATCTCATGGAGATCATATCCTAAGCTCGATACTAAGCGTGACTCGGACACCAACTTGTGTCAAGACCTCACATTGATACCTATCGGTTTGCCACCGCATGAGCAGGCGTCCCCTACGGAGAGTCGGCCGGTGCATCCCCATCAACGAAGTCACCAATGAGAGGCTCGGGGCTCTTTACTTATAGCTCGACGATAAATGTGGCGCCCCCAAAATAGGTATACACAACACCCATTACGAAGTCGCCAAATCGTGATGCGAAACAACTACAACTTTATTATTACAACAAGAAAGCGTGAGTTTGAATACAAATATTATCTTCAGACAATATCTATACTCAAATAAATCCTCATCACCTTTATTGATACATTATTTTACAAAATGGTGAGGACTACTAAACAATCCTTTCTAAAACCTTCATTCCATACCCAGGCTGCACTCGCTTATATTCTCGCCTCCCGAGAAAAATGGAACAAAAAGGAAAAGGGTGAGCTCAACTAGCTCGATAAAAAGAATATTATGACTAAGATAATATACAACAAATTATCGTTAGTCTTCAACGAGGAAAAATCGATAGAATCTGATAGGCAACAAGTTTCGGATCAATATTCGCAATGAAATAATAATTCATAGAAGAGTTACGTAGAGAATGAAATCTACTATAATCTATGAATTTAACGGATCCATCATCAATATTTTATCCTGTAACATCAATCAATATGCATCGGAATCAAATATTCATCTTTTTACTCTACAGCCAAAGATATTCATCGATTAGTCATATTCATTTAAACACTGCTCATCTTTTGCACTACGAGCCAAAGATATTCTTGAAATCATTCATCTTTGCACTACTGAGGCCAAAGATATTCTTGAAATCATTCATCTTTGCACTACTGAGCCAAAGATATTCAATAATATCATCATTTAAGACCGAGGATGATGAAAAATATTTTAAAAAAGCGAATCCGGTGAAACAAAATGACAAGGATTAAGGATTAAGGATTCAGTACTTGGTTTTATCCACGCCCAAAAATACCTCAAAAATAATCATAGTGGTGTAAAATTCAAGAATGATCAAAACATGGATACAATCAAAGCTAGTATCCGGAATAGATGTTTTAGATTTAAAAGAAGAAATTTTATTTTTCGATTGAATAAGATCAGATATCGTGAATAGTCTCAGTATCGTGAATAGTAACTCCGAAGACACCAAAAGATAGAAATTCCACAAAAAACATCTTCACGCTTCATGAATAGTACTCGTGAATAAGTAACTCGTGAATAGTAACTTCATGAATAATAACTCGTGAATAGTAACTCATGAATAGTAACCCATGAATAAGTAACCCCAGACATGAAAAAATTCCAAATTTGATAAAAACTTCAGATCAACATTTCGATTATAATGATATTGAAGAAATAATATCATTCTGAAAAAATAATATCCTTACTTGAAGATCAAGTACTTCTATTTAGAATCTAGGGTATAGTCTTTGAAGGAACTTGCAAATCTAGCAATACTCAAAGTATACTCAAAATACTCACAAGAATACGCTCAAAATATCGAGAGAGAAAGAGAGAAAACTTGATTTCTAGTGTGATTTTCAATTCTAACCTAAGCACCTATTTATAGGAAAATGCTTAGAACACCAAAGCGTAAAATTTAATATAATATTAATATAATTATACAAATTTTCCTTAGCCCACCTTTTAGTCAAAACACCAGCCACACATGTTAATGATGTCCAAAAAAAATACAAAAACGTTTTTCTTAACAAAATAATTTAAACTCCCAAAATCAATTATTTGAGACTTGAACTTCAATAATTCATAATAAATAGCCCTTTCATCAGATAATTGAATCTCGCGAGTTTTTATAGGAAATTCAATTCTCTACAACTTTGCAGAAGAAAGTTTTTCCAAATTCCAAATAGAAATTGACCGAAATCCACAAGCGGGTGATTTTACAATTTATAATCAAATTTGATTCGATAATTGTGTCCACCAACACACAAAACATGTGTTAAACATTTAATGCCACAAAAATACTCTTCCTCCTCATATACTCATATATCCCACATTCATTGTAAAAATATCACAGTTAATATATTATTAAAATAATATATTTAAATGAATTATTTTATCGAAAAAGATAAAATATTAATTTTCAACAATTGTCATTTTAAAATTTTTCTCCATTTATATCCACATAAAATCAATATTTTCCTCATCATATAAATCAATAATTAATTATTCACAAATAATATTACGAGAATCACAATATTGACAACCGTGCGGTTCCCTAAGAGAAGGGGCTTTCGATAAGAATTTCTTCTTGCAAAAGCATGATTAGATGACCAAACCTCTCCTTAAATGAACTTTCTAGACATTGCCAATAATGTTATCTAATAATATTATTCAGATAATATGAATTATTAGCCGATAATGAAAGATCTTGTGTAATGACAATTATTGAAACAACAAAGAATATAAAATATCAACGCAAACAATTATTAACTCGATAAAATCTTTGAGCAATAATTTCGTAACCATTATTGAGTAGTGCCTTCTTACGTAAGAATCAATAATTGGTGCAATCTGCAAATCTTCTTGTTCAACAACGCGTATTAGTGTGTTTTAACCACGGGTATTCCAACGATGATAATTGGTAATAACTACTGTAGATTATTTAAAAACAACTTATATTTGTCGTTTTCTTCATCCAATCACTTTTTTCGTTATGGGGCCCACACATGGTTAAGCTTAGTAAATGCGAATATTCCCAAGCGATCTGAATATTCCACGACCAAACGAATATTCCCCAAGCGATAATGAATATTTTATAACCACTTGCTTATTTTGAAATATTTGCATATTTAACCCTTAACTATCCACATTAATCAAATCAACCCTTACTATTTCAAAATAATAAATAAAGGAAATTCTTTTTATTTAAAAATTTGAGGGTCTTACGAGGTTCGTAAGCGTAAGTGAGCACGAATAAATATGGTTCCAAACTTTAAGCGAGCACGAATAAATAAAATGGTTACCAATGTGGCGCCCCAAAATTAGGTATCGTCCACCCATCTTGAGTCGCCACTTACATGGTACATTAATTCAAAATACAACTTACTAATATAAGCGTAGGTATGCAATCGACATAAAGCGTGAGTTTGAATACAAATATTGTCTACTAGATATTATACAAACTCAAAAGCGAGTCCTCATTACAATTATTATCACACTATTTCACGAGAATAGTGAGGACTACTAATCTTATCCTCGGACCATTACTTCGTTCCCCCGACTCGTCCCGGCTATGTTCTCATTTCACGAAGAAAACGGTGAAAAAAAGGTGAGCTCAACTAGCCAAGAAGAAATATTATGACTAAGATAATGCAGAATAAATTATCATTAGCCTTCAACAATGTTAAAGCGATAAAATCTGATGAACAACCGGTTTAAGCTGCGGTGAATAAGCAATCCATTATCGAGTCAAGTAGAGAATAAAGTCTACTATCTTTTAGGTTTTAAAAGGTTTTCATCAATTTTTATCATTTGAGACTCGACAATAAATAAACCACCACATCTAATCATCCACGTACCACGGTCGAGGATTTTCATCAAATTATCAATGGTCATGACTATACCGAATCACCCACGGTCATAATCATACCAAAAACTATCCATTCTTGCATTACATGCGCCAATCGAGGACTTTTGTCACATCATTTATATCAAGTCGTGATTATCTTAGAATGATCCTCGGTCATAATCATACTAAGTTCATCTACGCACGTAAGCCAAAGATAACATAATATAACATGAGGATGATGACAATGACATAATAATTCAATAAAACAAGTTCAAGAATTATTTAATCCATGAATTATTAACGTCAAATTGTCGACGACATCAATCTTTGTTTTTAGAGAGTAAAATTCAAGAATGATCGGAAGAATATTTCCATGAAAGATCTTTGGATGAAACGCAAATATCGAGGATATTCTACTAATTTCATGGAGTATAAGTCAAAGTTTTAACCAATTTGGGTATAATAAAGAATGGAATAACAAAAGAAATCACCGTGCATGCGGTACTTGACAGACGAGAGTTATTCAACGAGAATAATAATAACGGAACCCGGTCGGGTGAAATTCACTGCAAGCTGGGATGTTCCAACAGAATAATAAAGATGGAACGAGATCCGGTGTAAAACACATGAGATAGGATATTCCAAGCGGAATGATAAAGAGCGGAACCGGTCAAATTGTAAAACACATGATGCATGTGATGTTCCAACGAGAATAATAAAAGCGGAACCGGTGGGTGTAAAACACATAAGCGAGGATGTTCCAATGAGAATAATAGAAGAATGTCACCAAGTATAGGGTAAATGGCGTATACAAAAGTTATTCCAAAGTAATAATAAGCAATGGAATAACATAAGGATTTCACCAAGTATAGGGTATCTGGCATGATCACTGAGGTTATGTATAGGGTATGCCACTTTTACAAAGTTATTCCAACAGAATAATAGTGAATGGAATAATGAAGTTCTCTTGAGAAGAAAGAAGAATAACACTTCTTAGTAAAGAATCGAATATAGAAGTAGTGAAGTAGCGAGTAATACTCTTCTTCTTTCATAATTTTCTCTATAGCTTCTCTCTATAATTTCTCTCTACAGAGTTTGATGAATTCGTAAGAAAATAATGAAGGAATGAGCTTCTATTTATAGGAAAATGGAATGCGTAGTAACTAATCCATAAGCAATCCAGATTGATTTACTTTAATCTGACGGTCCATATTTAAAGAAAATATTTTAAATAAAATATAATATATTCTATTTATATAAAAACATTTTACTTATCTGAAAACACTACGCAAAAACACTACTGAAAAACACTACGCAACACTACGTAATAAAATATAATATATTCTATTTATAGAATAACTTTAATAAAGATATTACTTTTTTATATAAAAGATGTTTCATTTTATTACGTTAATAATACTGAATAAAACAAAACGTCATTATCATTATAATAATTCATATTATTAATTGTGATAATGGAATCAAACCGGGTGACTTCACACATAAAATCGATAATAATCAATACTGGTAATGCTACTTATGCAACCTTGCGTATTCATTGTTCTTTTACTACTTAGGAAGTAGTTCAACAAAGATATCACCAGTAAAACTTCCACCGTTATTTTAATAAAATATTTTTGTCGTTTTCTCAATCCGAAATGATAATTACATTGTGGGGTCCACCAATGATTGGTAGTTATGCGAATATTCCCCGCTAAACCTAATATTCCCCGACCAATCGAATATAATATAACCACTTGCATACTTTGCAAAATTTATAAATACTACCCACAACTATAATATTATCTCAAATTCACACCATAATATTAAAAAATTATTTCAACAAAATTTAAATCTTTATTGATAAAATCTGGGGTCTCACAACCAACCCATTTAGTTTTAGTTAATATAGTTTGACCCAACAGATAACTAACTATATTGCCAGGTCTAACGACATATGTGTATACATAGGATATGTAGGAATTCAGAAATGTCACACTTTAATTTATTCTATCTTATCGCATACACTTTCACGTTGGTCACAATTCAACTTCGTCAAATATTTGTTGACATGTATATCATTTTCTATCTCTTTTTTTGGACAAGACTCCTTATTGGGATTAACTTACGATATGATTGCAAGTCTAACTCATAGCCACTACGACAGAGCAGTCAAGGGTTTCGCTCCCCGTTAAACAAGTGGCTAGCTACCCCACTCGCTGATGAGTAAGTTGGGTTTGAAAGGGAGCAGCACCCTTAATGTGTATTTAGATTTGGAGATTTATTAGTAGTTCAGTCTTGAGTTTTACTACTGTATTGAGTCTCATGATTTTGAGTCAAGGATATAGTAGTTTTGATTTTTTAATTACTATATAAACTTTGTTTGTAAAACGTATAAATCATCTAATTAATACATTATACAAGTATAACTAGTCAAATTAATGAATCTGAATATATGGTGTCTTTTATTTTCGTTCTTCTTTAATTTCTTGTGATTGTGTGCTATATTTTATTCTTAAATTCTAACGGTCCTCTCCGTTACTGAAATTTCGTCTATTATCTTCATCCCTAGCATTGTAGACGCATTTGGTTGAGCAGCCGGATGTATGAATAGTCATTAAAAATTGGAGAAGAATAAATAATTTTCAATTTTAATACAACTAAGTCTTTATATTAAACTTTATAATATAGGGGTTATTTAACTTAAAAGTTTAGGAGTAAGCCGTAACTGCATACTAATTATATAATATCCTTCACGGTGTCATTTGGTAAGAGAGGATTTTATATATGTGTACATATATAAACAAATGGTATTATTTAGAGTAAAATACACTCACACTTTCCGCATATAATTATAATAAAATTTACTATCCTAATACCCCTTTAATTAATAATATGTAACATTAACTACCCTAGTTTAATTGATCAATTAATATTCACAAATATTTTGAATATAATGTCCAAAGCATCTTTCCTTACTAAATATAAATTTGTATGTTTTCACTTTCATTTAACTTAAAGCGAGTAATTAAATTATTAACTTGTATATTAAATAACAGAAATGTCAAAAAATAACAAATATTCATTTAATCAAGAAACTGAAATCATACATATACTTATTGCTAATTAAATTACTCAAAGATTAAAATTTATGTAATATACATTCGGACATAATTTTTGTAATTAAAACGATAAAATCATAATATCCATAAAAAGTTCAAATTAACAAAAGAATCATAATTATTTAAAATTTACATAAAATAAACAAAACTTTTTACAAAATGAATCTTATTATTCATATAGAAAAGTATTAAAAATTATGTAAAAGTATTTTCCTCAAATATTAAACTAAACATAGGTCTCACTTAGGCATAGTTGTTTATAGTAAAATGACAAATATTGTTACTCTAAAAATAAAATAAAAATTATTGAAAAATAATCTTTTTACAAGATAGATATAGTAAGAAATACTATCACATTTTCTTTTATTCAACATTGTCATAAAACCAACACCAACTATACACTAAAAATGTAATCAGAATCATAAAATCTAAAATTTTGACATATACTCAAGATAAATTTAACATATAAAAAATACTATGTAACTAAAAAATCAAATAATAAATTTTTTTTTATTAAACACAAAAAAATTAAACTATCAAACATACCTGATTTCTAATTACAATAACTCCATTAATGCTTTAATTTAAAATTCTTAATTAGAATTTGTATCATTTATTTAAAAATATGTGTCAATTAATCTGAATTAATTTTTATAAGTTATCAATAATTTGAATGGGACGAAGATCTTAATTACAAACAAAATTATAGTTAAAATAGGATAATTGTGTCATTATATATATGTGTGTGTGTGTGTGTCTATATATATAATAAGATTTAGGACAAAATAATTAAAGCCTGGTCCTTAAAATTTTGTTTGGTGTACTAGCTAGGTCTCTTACCAAACAAGGTGTGTGTGTTTAAATTCAGTCTAAACTAAAAAAAAAAAATGTGTTTGGACATGAAAAAACAATATAATGATTAAAGTCAAACTTTTCCTTGTCATAGTCAGCTAGAAGATAGGTGGGCACATAAGCTAGGGTTTATATTTTAGTGGTAGCTACTACCATTTGCTTTCATTAGTTAATGGTGTATAATGACTAATGATGTTACTTAGCAACCACACAAGAACAATATTAATTATTTGTCAATGCCTATCTATTGATTCAACTTTTTGTATATTCTCATATATCTTAATTAAGCGTCCCCTAATTGAATCTATTACTTATCTATAGTCAGGCCAGGCCAGCTCATATGTTAAACTATTTAAGCAACAACTTTAGACCTCTAAAATTTATTTTAATAATTCATATAAGTTAGAGCCCATTAAAAAAGTTAAAAAAAAATTCCGAATAAAACAGTAGCTACGAGTATAATCATATAAGATATTTTTTTTCTCTAATGGAAGACTGAAATTTTTTATTTTTTTCCCAAGGTTGAAATTTATTCTTCTTTTTTGGCAAAAGCTAAAATTTATTTCTTTTTTCCTAAGGTTGAAATTTATTTGGCACGAGGCCCCCAAAAAGTTTGGAACGACAATGTCCAATGCCATGGATGGCAATTTTTTTTTTTTATCAAAACCCTCTAATAGTTTCTGTTTTTTGGTACAATTAAAATGAAAAAATATATTATTGTGCAAATTATCAAAGGTGATTAATATGACATAAATTTTAGAACTTTGGAGAAGGTTTCTATTTATAAGTCAATCAGAACAATACCCTAAAATTAAATTGTAATCATTGTACAAAATAAAAAGGCAGAAAGGGAGTTAAGTGAGAAATACCACGTATAATTGCATGAGTTAGCATATAAAAACGATGCCATTTTGCGTCGAATACATTATTCCTCCCAAATTATGTACAAAATGATGTTTAAGACTATTTTAGGGGAAAGAAAATCAAATTGACAAATTATACTCTCTTTTTTTGGTACAAAAAACACTATGAGAAGGAGGACAAAATTGTAAGTTGGGCTTTAGTAAACCAAACCCCCACCAAACTTAACCATATTTTGCAGAACATCTATGGTTGGGTTGTCTTCAACTAAATCCAACTCTAAATGAGTCTAACCCAAATAGAAAGAAGTGGGTAAATGTGATGGATACCTTATCGGGGGTAACCCAATTACTCACAAAATATACTCAGAAAACATACTTACATTTCCTTTAATTTTACCAAGTTATAAATTCAAATCAATCTAGAATTTTCTATATATAATTTTGATATTTCTATATATGCTCCTCCTCTTGTAAACGAACCGAGTCGATCCGAGTATTGAGTTACTCAGATTTGGTTTACAAAATTTATCGAGTATAAAATAAGGTTTGATTGAAACTTCTTTTAGCTACCAAAATCTAAACACGATTTTACAATCGAATCAAGCGCGGTTTAAATTTTTCGAACGAATATGATCCGAGTATCAATAAAAAATTATAATTTGAGGAGGTTCGGGTAATTTATCGAACTTTAAAATGTGTTAATATTTGACTCATTTATATTTTGAGTCGAGTTCGAATCAAACTTTTAATCGAACGAGTACGAATCTAGTCCTAACTTTGTTTAAAAATAGGATTAAGGAGAAGATGCAGAAATAGTGCTTCCAAAAGATAAGGTTATTAATGAGTACGGGTACTAAAGGAATTTAACAAGGTCCATGTCCTAAACCCAGAAAAGCCCATAGCAGTGACTACTGAGACAGTGGTGCCATCGGAATTTCAACTGTACTAACAGAAATATTAATCGTTTGCCGGTCAGAGGGATATCGGATCCGGCAGGGTGTAAATGGCGGGCGATGATCTGGTTTTACAGGAGTCGGGTTGGGAGGAACTGAGAAAAGAGGCCCGCAAGATCGAAGGCGATCTCGACGTCAAGCTCTCTTCCTATGCTAAGCTCGGCGCTCGCTTCTCCCAAGGAGGTCCGACCCCCATTCTCGCTCTATATGTATCTATATATATATATATATGTATGTATTATGGATATATCTGTATATATACTCTGTTTCTGTATATCTATTCAATTTCAGATCTTGATGTATAGGTTACACATAGTTGTCACTGCACCCCAGCTAGACGCGGCCGTCATTAACAATGTTCAATTTATACATTATTTAAAAATTATAAAATTTTATATATATTTTAAAAAATATAACTTACACTATGTAATATAATTAAAAACACAATTATATGAATACTTCACAATTAAAATTCAAAAATAATACACTTGACATTGAAAACTAGGAGAAGAAGTTAAACAAACATTACGTAGAGAAAAAAAGACCAACCAAGTCAACAATCATCACACGTTACTAGTCTAATAAATAATAAAAATTATACCATATAGCTAGTCTATGGCTTAGGATGAGTCATGGGTACAAAATGACTTAATCACTTAATTTGGGTCTAAGCGACCTATATAGGAATGGAGTAATAAAATTACACCATATGCTAGTTTGTTCTTCTTTAGCACAAAATGACTTGAGAGCGCTACCAAGGACCTTTGCTTAGTTCTTCTTTAGCACCAAGCGTCGGGCGCCTAGTCATCGCCATGACAACTATGTGGTTTCATTTCCAAATTCCCATTACTAAACCCTAAAAATGAACTTGATTGTGGTAACAATATGGATTTGAATTATCCTGATGTGTTGTTTATTTTGTTAATTTGGTGCCCTTGATTTTTCTAAGTGTACTCTTTTTATGAGATGCCCAAGAAACATTTATAGGATACTATGGACAATTTACTTAATATATTGTTCAGGACAATTATCCTTTTTGGGAATTACATATTTTCTTGGAGTATAATGCTTTTCTTAATTAGTACTGGTGGCATTGTATGTTAATTGTTAGGCCAAGTATGAAGCATGAACTAAATGGAATACAAAACTGTGGTTTGATCGCAATTCAAATTTGTTGGGTAGTTGGTTATATATGTACTTAATGGCTCCGCCCATTCATGTGTAAAAGTAAATTCTTTTAAAGAAATATTTAACTTTAAGATAATGAATATCCGAAATCACAACTTACTTAGTATAATAGGATTTGATACGGTGATTATGAATTTGGACTCTCATTTGCGATGTCCCAAAAAGAGAAAGTGGACTCTTTTTTTAGGAGTTAGTTAATACTGTGTTTAATTTTTTGCATCACAGTTTTTGACTGTCGAAGCAAGGAGATCAGTAAGGCAAGTCTAAAGAAGCCTAAAATCTAAATTAATTAGTAGATCAACACATGCATCATAGACTAAGGGTCTGTTTGATAAAAATTGAATGAAATGGTTCTGAATCTGAATGAACTCAATGAAACTGAATATTGAATGAAAAAAGTTATTTGATAATTGACATGTCTGAAATATCTGAAGAACAAATTTTTATTATTTGACTCCTTTGAAAAAATTCAAAATTGTTGTAAATTTATTTAATATAATAGTTAATATTGTTAAAAATAAATACTTAATTCAGCCGCCATTCAGCAAAAAAAAATGACACTAAACCATTCAGCCCAAATCGTCTGAATGGCTGACCAATTCAGCCATTCAGTGCGTAACAAACAACCCCTATAACTGATAGGTACAGAGGACCTTTCTAACATTCGAGAGACTCAATATTTTTTAGAGTAGCAGCTTAGTCTTTTGATGTTGTTTCTGTCTTGTCTTCTAACACTTCTTCTCTCTTTTACCTTTAATATTCTTCTTTGTTTGTCCTTATGTAATAAGTGGAGTTCTCCTATAATTCTTACCAATCTCATGTATTGATAAGCTTCGCAATTGTAATTCGCATAAATTTATTGCCAATACATAGCAGGACTCCTTAATTTATTTATGACATACATACCTGAGTGCCATTCTCATTAAGAGCATTTTGAATATCAGACAACTCCTGTAACTTATTATTTGATGTGTATTTTTTGAGTTATTGATCAAATATTCAAATCTTTCATCCTGCCTTGGCTTCAAATCTCTTTTGAGTGCTGGGAATTTGCAACATTCGTTGTCCACTTTCCCTTTTAAAAGGCAGAATCTCTAATTCTGTCGGTTTTTGATAAGGCTTAACTAGTAACTACATCACTTTTTAGATAATGACGGCCTTGACTTAAAATGTTTTTATTTGCTTATGTCATTTAAAAATGTGGGCAAAACTTCGATTGCTTTATATATCTCCTAAAAGGCCCGACTGCCTGCCTAAAGATTATAATAACAAAAGACGCATGTATGATGGTAACAACACATAACATGATTGAATGTATATTCTGATGGTTGAGTCTGATTTATGGTTTTTTTCCAACTTCATATCATAACTGTAGTTTCTGGTTCAAATGATGGGTGATTTAGCTTGCTTTTAGGGTTTTGATTATTTAAGTTAATGGGTTCAGGTTATGTGGATACTGTTTCACCAACTGGGTCCAGCAGGTCATGGAAGTCTACGGAAATGGAGATTCAATCATTGCTTGAGAAACTACTTGATGTAAATGATTCTATGAGTCGATGTGCTGCTTCTGCTGCACCTACTACTTCAGTTACTCAGAAGCTGGCAAGGCATAGAGACATACTTCATGAGTTCACTCAGGTTATTGTATATGATTTGTGTATTTATTTGCGGAAGTATGTCCTTGTATTGATATCTCTATTTTCAAAAAGTTTTATTTTCTTTGTCGGGTATGTTAAGCTATAAATTGCATGCAAGAAATGCAACTCTCAACACTTAAAATGATGTACTTTGTTAACTTCTAATTATCAAATAAAAACAAAATAAAAAATAAAAAATAAAAAAATAATAATAATAGATTATGCAAATCTCATGATTTAGTGACCGACATCTCGGGTACATATCAGTTAAGTATTTCACATTGGACTTTCTATAATATAATTCATTTTTATATTTGGCCAATATCAGATTTCCTCATGATGCAATTGCAATCTTCACTGCTCGAGTGATTGGGAGGACTATACATTCTATAAAGTTTTGAGTTACATCTTTTTGTCTACTGGGGTGGGGCGTGCTCATACTTCGTGGAATTGGCCATGTTATATGATGTGTTACGTGGACTCCTCCAAAAGTATTCGTGTGGACATGATATGGGTATGAGTACAGGCACATGAATAGGTATGGGTGCAGGCATCGGACACGACAATTTGGTGGAACATGAACCAAAATGTTCTAAAATAGGTGTGTCCGTGTCATATCTTTTTAAGGATCCTTGTAGAGTTTGTCGAGTCAACGTAACATAGGTTACATGAACTAGAATAATTTTATGGGCATTCTTAATATTAGACTTTTGTGTTGCTGTCAGTTTTATGTCATGTTTTTAAGTGGAAATAGAATATATTGGTGCACTCTTTCGACCAACTTTGAAATAACTTCTCATGGTAACCTTCTATCTTAAAACTCTTCATGGTAACCAATTATATGTAATTTATGTTCTGGGAATTGTCAATGCTGCTAACTTGATCTTTTGAAGGATAGAGTTTTTTATCTTTTCTTCGTTGTGGGCATCACCCAAATGAATTTTACGAAGAATAGACATGTTATTGGTGAAGACTGATCCAAACTTTAATTTAGAGGTGAATATAAAGCTATCAAAAGGTAATTGGGCTCGTTCTTGGAGCGAAGAGCTGGTAGGCCCAAAGCGGAAGGAAGGGGCCCTAACAGGCATAACCATTGTTTGATTGTCCCTGCGGCCCAAATCTGAAGGGGTAGTTTTGTACTTTCGGGTGAATTAGGATTACTTATATTCGTTATATAAGGAGGGGATTCTGCAATTGTATGATTTATGAATTTTCAAAGAGATACTGAAACTGTCAGCCGCCGACCGTGGACTAGCCCAAACATTTTTGGTGAACCACGTAAATAGTGTCTTGTGTAATTGTTTTTCTTTGCTATTGTTTTTCACTGCGTTGTTATTCTCTAACAACATATTCTATTTGCGTAGAGATTGGAAAGCTGCACTTGTCGAAGCGTTTTTTTGGCTTATAATTGTAAAAATTATAAGATTCTTTATTGAATTGTTAATCGTTTTGTCTAGTTTGGAAAAACTGATGTTAGTGTAGCAATATTTAATGTTTCCCCTGTTATGGTGCATTTTTAAGAAGTTTCTAGCTATGCTTCTTTGCGTGCGTAGCATCTATCTGATAGTTCTCTCCAGATTTCAGGCTCATAGAATAATTGTTATGAATGTTTAAGGAATTTAGACGCATCAAGGGAAACATAAATTCAATGAAGGAACATGCAGAGCTTCTCACTTCTGTAAGAGAAGATATCAGTGAGTACAAGGTGTGTACGTGTTTAATTTTTTTCTCCTCTAAATCATTAATTACAGAAGGTCTTCTCATTGGTGATAAAGTAATCAACTTTTTTGCAGGCATCTGGGTCACCAAGAATGCAGTTACTACGGGAGAGAGCTGCCATACATGGAAGCATAGCTCATGTAAGACTGAAGCTATTTCTTTCCACATCTAAATACGTATAATTTCTAATGTATTTGCATCTCTGTCCCTGTTCCCAAGAGCATTGGGGAGAGCTTAAGGAATTTTTTCAGTTTAGGTTATAATGCAGCTCTTTGTTATTGTTTGGTTTCCTTTCTATGCTGTGGCAACTGAAACCTTAAGCTTGAAATCAATTAATGATGACCAAGATAAAGTTGGTCACTTGAACTTAGGATCAAACATCTTAATTGTACATGAGCTCTAATTAGCATTGAAATTGGACAGTTAGAATGAAAAACTAAAGAATTTGACCGATTACTTTGATAATTCATATCAATATCTGTATATGTACTCAGATGTAAACTAGTAGCTTTAGATGTTGCTTGGAAAGTTTACTATGAATTAAGTAATTAAAATGGAAAACATAATATGCTTGGATTGATTAAGTTAAGATTTCCCATTTTTTCCAAGCAGTCTTTCGCTAGTATCATAGGCTGAGCATGTGGGTCCTAATGAGCCAGATTCTGCAAGTACTGCCTAAGATTATGTTAAAATCTAATCTACCCACCCAACTCCCTGAATCAATGCGAACAACACCAATAATCGTCATTTCTTTTTCCATTTCCTTCTCATCTCTATTTCTTTCTCAGCTTTATTTATCTTTTGTCAGGTCTTCTTCATATGCTCAGCACGAGAATTCGCCCTTTTACTTAATAATTTTTACTCTCTACCCTTGTCTAGTTGTCTCCTCGCCAATGAGGTCTTAGCATGATGGCTAAGTTTGAGGCCTAGTACCATCAGGCTCAATTCTCACCTGATGTTTGATTTTATATTTCCCTTTTATTGTGAGACTTTCTTTCCTCCTTATTGTGAGGTTTGTATTCTCATTCATAGTGTGTGAGGTTTAGGGGGTGTTTGATAAAAACTGAATGAATATGAATATGAATCTGAATGAGTTGAATTTGAATCTGAATGAAAAAATTGTTTGATAATTGATATGTCTGAAATATCTTAATAACAAATTTTTATTATTTTACCCCTCTAAAAAATTTCAAAATTGTTATAAATGTATTTAATATTACTTAATATAATAGTTAATATTGTAAAAAAAAAACTTCATTCAACCAAAAAAATGATACTAAACCATTCAGCCTAAATCGTCTGAATGACTGGCCGATTCAGCCATTCAGACAATTTTTTTTCCAAAACAAACGCACTTAATGGCTGACCGATTCAACCATTCAGCCATTCAGACCTAAATAAACAGCCCCTTAGTAATATAATTGATGTTGATTATTAGATTGTCTCCTCTTCCTTACATAAAACTAGCTCAGATATACAATCTGCTCAAAGCTCAGCTACCAATGTTCTTGGATGGTACGGACTACAGAGTCTGGCCAAATATGATAACCTTCATTCCGTGGTTAATAGGCTATCAAAATTTTGGTATCGTAAACTTTGTTTATGTTAACTTAAATGTACATATTGGGTCTAATCACGAAATTGTAGACAAATTTTGGACTAGTATTTAGGGGTGGTTTCTTTCACTGTTGTGCCATGATTAATTAATTTCTACATAAAGTTGATGGGCTAGTTTTGCCAAGTGTAGTGCTCTAAAAATCCCTGTCTAGGTCTGATTAATACCCGCCTAGGCCCCAGGCCGTCCATTACCGCCTAGATTTGGCTTGACGCCTAGGCCTCCGCTTAGGCAGGACCAGACCTCTACTTTGAATATTTACAATACTTAAAATGAATTTTTAAGTCTTAAAAGATTTTTTTGATAGTTTTCATGTAAAATTTTAAAAAATTACATCTATTTTATGCTTTGGATAGTATAAAAAGTATGTATAATAAAAAAATAAATAAATGAGATCACCTAAGAAAACGCTTTGCCCTCCTAGGCACCGTCTAGGCAGCCTAGGCGATGGGGGTCTCCTTCGCCGCCTAGGTTTGCCTAGTGACTTTTAGAACACTGCTAAGTGATAAGCTTTACAAATATATGTAGGAAAAATTGTCACAATTTTCGGACGATGTATAATATAGGTCAAGGGGGCTGATTACTAAGGGGTTGAGAATGCTTTTTGGGTGGGAATGCCAATGTACACAAGCACAATCATCACACAAAAATTGTCAATATTTGATTAATTTTCATTCCATAGACAAGTGTCATATGTGGGGGGATCTCTGAGGTCAGATCCATCTTGCTTTCATCTTGTCTTTTATTATTATTATTATTATTATTATTATTATTATTATTATTATTATTATTATTATTATTATTATTATTATTATTATTATGATTTAATCCCTTTGTTTAACTTGAACTTTATCTTTGCATGATCTGATTTTTATGATTTTTCCTACTTATTTTTGTGAAGTTACTTAATAATGAAATTTTCACATTGAACCTTGTGCAGATGGATGATGTAATTAATCAAGCTCAAACTACAAGAGCAGCCTTGGGCTCTCAAAAGGCTTTGTTTGGCGATGTTCAAGGGAAAGTGAAACTACTAAGCGACAAATTTCCTATTGTTCGAGGACTAATTGGTGCCGCTCTCAAGCCATATCTACCGCTTATGTTCCCTTCTCTAAAATCCCTTTCCACTAAATCTTGTTCCTGATCCTCACAGGTGCAATTAGAAGAAAGCGTTCAAGAGACACTCTCATCCTAGCTGCGGTCATTGCAGCTTGTACGTTGTTTCTTATTATATATTGGCTGTCAAAGTAAACAAAGATGTTGTTTATGCTAAAAAAAAATCTAAATAGGATTAATTCCGATGGACTTTTCGTGTTAGAAAAAAAAATCAAGAAGATTGCTGTTCTTTCATACAAGTTTACTCTTCTTCCAAACTTTTGCCTGGTACTGTTACCCAGGGATAGAATGATAGAATGGTACATGCATTCTTGGAGTTTTCCTTTGCTGGGATGTCTCTTGCTACTCTTTTATCTGATCTTGGAGGTGTTGGTGAAAGAGAAATAATAAGGAATTTGTTGATAATTTTTTATTTTTTTTATGTTTTTTTATTATTCTTCTGTTCTTGCTCTTTCTTGCATCTGCTTTTGAAGTTCATTAAATTTGCCTAGTAACTCAATGGAACTGCTATTAGACAGTGATTTTCCTTGTTCTATGGAGTGTTGTTTGTTTGTTCAGTGTGTTCAATTGTGAGAGAGTGAGTGCCACATAGTAGTAAGCAGTATAACAGAAGCTACAGGAACAAGAATAGAATAGGCTTTTTCTTTGCAGAAAGTAGAAACAGACTTTTGTTAATACAATTAATGTTGTTTTACAACATTATCTGACATATTTTATACAGTGTTGAAACAGGAATCAGGACCTTTGTTTTTACCTCCTGAATTATTATTATTATTTTTTTAAAAATAATTACTGATTTGTGCATATGGATAACTCATAAAAGTAGAGAAAGTTGGTGTAATAATTTTCCTGTGTTTGTGTCCTTTGGGAGGCCTATGGAAAGAATAGATCAAAAGGTTTTGTTTCCCTCCCTTGTTGGGGGCGAGGGTCAGGAAAAAAGAAAAGAGAGAACCGAAGTTATTTATTGGGTAGAAAATAGTGAGAGAACTGAAGTTATTATATTTAATAATTAGGGTAATATTGAAAATTAAACAATTAATATTTAATTGAAATTCTCAAACGACAAATATTAAGAGATAAAAACACTTCTCTAAAATGATACTCCCTCCGTTCCTTAATATAAGTCGTTTTAGAAAAATATTTTTGTTCCTAAATATAAGTTGTTTGGGAATTTCAAGTAAGCATTAATTGTTTAGTTTCCAATATTACCCCAAGTAATAAATATAACTTTGGTTCTCTCACTATTTTTTACCCTATAAATAACACTCTCTTTTTCCAATACAAGGGTAATATAGACAATCGATAGTATATTTAATGCTTTATAATTATTTTCTTAATACTTGTACACAACTCTAAAATGACCTATATTAAGAAACGGAGAGAGTATTTAAAAATAGTTATGGTATAACTGTGTATACTGATAAGTATACGCATATTTTTATAAATCGGTTATGATGAAATTGTCACAAACTTCATTTCACTGTAGACTGTTATACTACTTTTTTTTTATTACATTGATTATAGTAAATGTTGCATTGGTTATAACAAATGTTATACTAACCGATGCAATAAAAATCTATAAAATGTTTTATGAATGAAATATTTGTTATAATCAATGCAATAGAAAATTATAACTCTGACTTCATCATAATCAGATCCTATTTTATATATAAAAGTATGGTTCTAGTAATTAATTATTGGATGTAAAACTTCCAAACCCAAGTATATCCGGCACTTAAGAGTTTATCACAAGTGAGTGTAGGATGTAAAATTTATAATTATAACTCATAAGATACCAAATTTTTCATATCATTGCAAATATAAACTAAATAAATCCATGATAAATAAAGAATTTTTTGTAGTTAGACCGATAATTTAAGTTGAAAACCATATAGTTAACCAAAATCACTTAGATATATTAAATTGGTTAACTAGTTTTTTAGGTGATGGATTGGTTTGATTTTGAACACATACTATTATTACAAATATGAGTTGGATCTAGTTTAACTAGTTTTAACTTTTAACTCATATTAGTCTATAATAGTTTTTTGTACTTTGTAGTGCTAATACAGCAACATGTATGCATTATTACACTACATTTTTATATAACACATATACATTATACATATTACATACTTTTATAATTTATGCATTTGTAATTATGGAATTAATTCATAATAAAGTTAACACTTTTAGTGTAAAGAACTACTAATTTAAATAATTAATATCTCTTCCTTAATTAATTAAAATAACTTATTTAAATTATACAATTTATTTTATATAATTTAATTTAATTTCCTCTTTCTCTCCATAAATTATTTTATATTATATTATATAATTTAATTTAATTTCCCCCAACCCCACCCCTTACCTCACCCCCCAAAAAAAAAAAATATTTATTGATTATGTATACACCTCAACCTCCACCCCCCCCCCCCCACAAATAAAATAAAATAATATTTATTGATTATGTATACAACTCCACCTCCACCCCACCCTCACCTCCCAAAAAAAATATTTATTGATTATGTATACACCCCCCACCTGCACAGCAACCCCCACCCCGCCTCGCCGCCTGCCACCACCACCACCCCCCACCCCCACCCCACCCCCCCCACTCCACCCCCACCCACCCACCCACCCACTCACTCCCACTCCTAACCCCCAAAAAAAAATAATATTTACTAATTATATATATACTCAAAAAAAAAAATATTTATCGATTATTGTAATAAAATTCTCAATAATTTCATTAATTTCCATTAACATAATAATTATTAATATAATTTTTTTTCAAAGTGCCTATTATCACAAAATTAACGTTTTTAATACTCAAATTAGTCGCATCAATTTAAATTTTTAGTTTTAAACTTGGATCTAAAAAATTAAAATAAGTCGACCTGGATTCGACTCATAACTATTTAAATCCAAACTATATAATCCATATTAAATATAAGTAATATAGTTTTGGTTCCAAAACCAACCCAAACCTATTTTATGTACAATAAGTCTAGGGGGATCAGCGGGTTCTGACCGGGGTAGTGACCGACCGGATTTATTTATTTATTTATTTTTTGTTTTTGACTATCAAATAATTAATGTGATTTATTAGAACTGAAATTTTTATAAAATGCAGTGATTTAAGTGTCATTTGGATACATGTAAAAAATAGGGTTGTACAGACAAAAAAAAAATTAAAAAAAAATTCCTTTAATAAATAAATTAAAAATAGGGTTGTAGTACGAGTATAGCTGTTGTATATATATTACTCGACTCTAGAGTTGTCAATAAATTTACCTTTAAGGTTCATGCATGGTCACCCAATATACACGTTTGTGTTCCATGCAAGTACGAAGATGTCTACATGCCGTGGCCTATATATTCTACGCATCAAAATTGTTTACACGGTTAAATGAGTAGGGCATTATGTTTGGAACTTGAAAAACATGTAAATCTAAAAAATTAGGATTAATTATATTTCTGTTACATTAAGTACCATTAAATTTATAATTCGCCCCCAAAAAATTTAAGCTTACAATTTACTACATCAAGTGCCTAATTTGATACAATTTAATCCACAATTTCAGAATTAGGCCAAAATTGGCCGGAATACCAGACCCGCCTAAGAATTCGATCAGATTTTATGTATTTAATATCAGTTGACCGTATAAATATACAGTTTGACTTAATTTTAAAAAAGGGCTATTTACAGTTCTGTTACATCAAGTACCACCATATTCATGATTCGGCCCCAAAGAAAAAAAAATTAAAATTATAAATATAATAATTTTTAGCCCTTTAAAAAAAAGTAACTAATACCGTAGAAATACGATATAAAATTATAAATACAATTTAAAATTATAAATATTTATAAATATAATTTGTAAAATTTAAGTTGTGATATAATTTGTAAAATTTAAGACGTAAAATTTATAATTTATGATATAATTTATAATTTGCAAGATTTAAGTTGTAAAATTTATACATACAATTTGTTAAATTATAGATACAACTTTAAAATTAGATTTTTTTATAAATACAATTTTTGTATTAACTAATGTTTGTTTGAAGAATAAAATGGAAAACGAATGGAAAGAAAGTGTTGTTGTATAAACTAATTAACTACTATTTGTTTGAAGAATCTTTTAATTAAATAAACACAACTCACTTTTCACATCCAAAATACATTACCTATGTCGTCTTATGTACCTTCTCTCTTTGCAACTAACTTTTTGCACACCGTCTCCTCTCTCCTCCTTCAATGGCGATAATTAGGGCTGTAAATGGTAATCATAAAATTTGTATTCGTTCGCATTCGTATTTGAAAAAAAGCGGATATTATTCGCATTCGAAAAAAACGGATATATCCGTATTCGGTTTAAAAGTATCCGCAAATAAACAGATACGAATATGGATATAGACATATTCGTATTCGTTTAACACCCAACCGTATATATATATCTGGCAGATAGTGGATATCCGAAATCCGATATCCGTCAGATACCGGATAGCGAATTTATTTTCCGGACATGGATACAGATATCCCTATATACGGATTCGAATAAATCCGTTTACACCCCTAGCGATAATCAATCTTTTTTCGTCAGAAAAGTCTTTGAATTAACATAAAATTTCAGATTATTTTTTGCTTAAGTCAATCAAAGCTACTTGATAGAATCCAAGGTGTTGAAAATTTCAAATTTTAAGGAACAAAACAATTTGAAGGATTGGAAAAGAGGGTGAGAGGAAAAGAGCAAATAAGTCATTTTTTTTCTTTTTTCTTTTTAATTTTTTCCTCCTCCTTCTGTATGCTCTTCCAATATAAAGATTGTATTATTTAATTAATTAAATTTTGGGCAATTTTGTTAATTGTTTAAAAGTTTAATGTTATTCGTGTTAAAAATATAATTTGTATGCATGTTTAAAAGGTTATTGATTATTTTGATAATTAAGTCTTTTTTTAAATTTTAAAATAAAAAAATTATTTTTGGTAATCTTTGTATTAATATTTAATTTTAATAATTTAAAATATAATAATTATTTATAAGGATTTAGATAGATTTAATACGTCAAAATAAGTATTTATAC
This sequence comes from Panax quinquefolius, assembly GCA_020205615.1. NCBI lineage: Eukaryota > Viridiplantae > Streptophyta > Magnoliopsida > Apiales > Araliaceae > Panax > Panax quinquefolius. Next base: position 8,094,124 of record CM035158.1, read on the forward strand.
AAATTTTATACTAATTAGGTACTTGATGTAGTAAATTAAAAATTTGGTGGTACTTGATGTAACATAAGTGTTATTAGCCTGTATTCTATACGGTCAAGCTGTATACAATTTTCATCTGGCCGAAAAATTAGATATTTCGGCCAATTTTGGCCGGATTCTGAATTAAATTAGAAGCTAAATTGTATCAAATTAGACACTTGATGTAGTAAAGTGTAAGTCGAAATTTTTTGAGGGTCTAATCTTAAATATGATGGTACTTCATGTAGTAAACTATATTTAGTCCAAAAAATTACAAGCAATGTCAAAAAATAATTGCAAATATTTCAAAATCGTATATATTTGACATCGAAAATCTTCAAGACTATATAACTTGAATTTTGAATTATGTTAATTCCAAGGATTAACATAATTTTGGAATTTCATTTTCCTTCAAATTTTTCGAGTTCCAAACACACCTTATATTTTACATCTATATACACTTATGTGTCGCTAATTGTCCCATCTTATGCACGTGCCTTCAAAATTCATATTTCGATGAGCTAAGAGTTTTTTGTGGTGACATGCATACACATGTGGTTGAAGCAACAAAAATTTGGGCTACTAAAAGGGAAAACACACACACACACATATATTGAGTTTATTTTTTCTTTGCTTTTGGTAGATTTTCTTAGTTGGGAGAAATGAGCTAAAACACTTCAAGAACAAAGAGATGTCTTAATTTGCTTTGTAGCAAGGTACATTCATTATAAAGAAACTGAAGTACTTTCAAGATGGAGTTCAACCACCAAACACCCCAGTTCAATTTATTTGATATTTCATATGGTTTAAATATAAATTACTATCTTAAATTATTGATAATTTTCTACTTCGATAATTGACCTTTTAATTTTTTCAATCAGATCATTAATTAAACTATCAATTTTTTTCACTTTAATTCAATTGAACCTGTCACGTCATAAATTAATGACGTGGCTTGAACACGTGGCATGTAAAATCTGATTATGTGCTAAAAGAACACTCAAATTAAATATAAATTACTACCCTAAACTATATATTGACATTTTTTGCTTCAGTGATTAACCTTTCAATTTTTTCAATCAGGTCATTAAACTATTGATGTGTTAAAATTATGTACTGAAAGTGCACAATATCGAATTGAAGAATTGGCAAGTACAGGTCGCGCGAACCCACAGAGACTAGATTAATTTTAATGTATCCTTAATATCTATTTTAGGCGAATTAGAAATAAAGATTGAGAATTGATTAACTATAATTAAACTAACTAATAATAAGGAAGTAATCTAGGAATCCGAATCCATTAAATAATAAACATAACATTTATTTAAATCTCTTCTATTTTTATAACTCAACTATGATTTTGATCCGCCTTCCCTTTAATTTAGTAATTTTACGATTAACGTGGGCAAGTATAGATTATGAAAATTTAAGAATTAACTATAACCCATCAAAACTTCTTTGAACATGCTTGGATTATAAAAACTCATATCTTAACAATAATATATCAAAACCTCTTAATTAATTTAAAATCACATAAGAACTATAAAATGAATGTATTTCAATAACGAAACATGAAGGCGAAATCAATTAAACATAAAAAACATAAATAATAGAAGAGATGAAAAATATTATCATGAATAATTATTTAATTTCATCTTCATCCTAGATTAAAAAAAATTAACTAGACATGAAAATAAATAAACTAAATAAAATAAAGAAAAGAAGAATATTAACAATAAATAAGAAAACTCACATTCAATTAACGATCATCCAACGAACGTAGAATGAAGAAGTAATTTAATCTACTCCTACTCCTACTCCTAACCTAAACTAATACAATACATAATATTCATTCTCACTAAAACAAGAGACCTATTTATAGAAAAAATAAATTTGTGCCATAATTTAGATTCATTGAACTTGAACACTTTTGTTCCTTTTTTCTTCTTCTTTACTTATATCTCTATGTGGTAATCCTCCAAGAGTTCTTTTCTATATTTAAAAGTTGGATATAAATCCTTTATTTGCTCCCCAAGAAAAATAAATGTTATTTTCGATAAAATAAAATAAAATATATTAGTTAAATAAAATAAGCATGCAAAATACTCACTCCGTCCCAAATTAATTGCTCAGTTTTGATTTTTTTAAGTCAAATTGACTATTTTTAGAATTAATAATTAAATATATATAAATATATTTCTAAAATTATAAAAATTGGGGTTAGTAATAAATTGTATATACTTTCTTTTGGTTATAATCTCTTCACCTATATTTTAGCAAAAATTGTAAAAAGATTATTTTTAAAAATGGTCAATTTGACTTTAAAAAGTCAAAACTGAGCAATTAATTTGGGACGAAGGAAGTAATAAATATGAGAATATTAAAATGTTTTAGTTATGTAAGACCCCAACTTTTTATAAATAAAATCGAATTTTCTCTAATTATTATTGTGAATAATAAGGTGTTAATTGGATATAATGCTTTGGTTATGGGTGAAATGTGCAAATTTTACAAAATAAACAAGTAGTTATTAAAATTCATTGTTGTCGGGGAATATTCGTTTGGTCGTGGAATATTCTTGTTGTTGGGAAATATTCGTACGACGGCGCAACCATTTGTGGGCCCCATAACGGGAAACGGTTGGATGAAGGAAAACGACAAGTATGAGTTTTTATAAATAACGGCGTAATTATTACCGTTAACACTGTTGGAATACATGGTGGTTAAAATACGATGTCTGGCGTGGTTTTGTACATTAGCGCGGTATTGCATAGTATTTTTAAATTATTGATCCTTACGTAAGAAGGTTGTGGCGCCCCAAAGCGGTATACATCACCTATTACGAAGTCGCCAAATACATGGTACAAAATCTGACTACAAACTTAATTATACAACAGTCGTGTAAAATACGACAAAATATATACAATGAGTTTTAATACAAATATTGTCATCTAGACAATATCCACACTCAATGGAGTCCTCATTACATTTATTATCACACTATTTCATAGAATAGTGAGGACTACTAATACACCATCTAGGAGCATCACTCTGTTCCCCGATTAGTCCCTACTACGTTCTCATTTCCTGAAGATAACAATGAAAGCAAAGGGTGAGCTCAACTAGCCCAGTAAGAAATATTATGACTAAGATAATGCAGAATAAATTATCCTTAGCCTTCAACAGTATAACAACTGATAGAATATAATAGACAACAAGTTTTAGATCAAAAAAGCTGCGGTGAAATAAGCAATCCATTAGAAGAGTCAAGTAGAGCATAAAATCTACTATCTTCTATGATTTAAAAAGGTTTTTCATCATTTTCATTAGACACGGAAAAAATCATTGGCACGTGGGTAAAGCTAATCCTTGCGTCAAAAAATTGGGTACGTGGGCTTTACTTTTCGACCCATTAAAATCTGGGCGTTTGGCCACCCAATTCTTAGCCCTAGCCCAATAATAGCACCCACCGTTTCTTTTAAAAAAAACCTATCTGGCTATCTATCTCTATCTGCATACTAGTAATATACTAATACTGATATGTAATATACTAATCTCTTCTCTTTCCCCAAGAGAAAGGCCGCAAGGGCTAACTGGCTAAGGGCTAAGGCTCGCGCTCAATCTAGATCTAAGAGTGATTTTGAGAGATACAGACATACAGGCTACAGCCCCACGAGTCCACGACCCCCACCTCCAGGCTCCAGACTCTTCAGTCTTCACTCTAGTTTTCCACAAATCCACACTTCGAAGTTCGATCGATCGACGACGCCGACTAGGTAGGTTCTTCTCTTCGTCCCAAATCAAAATCTTCATTCTGTGAGACCAATTTCTCTCTCTTCTTCAACCCAATTTTTTAAAATTTAGAGAGAGATTAGGGTTTTGCTTGTTTGGTGAAGAACAAGGCATAATGAATGTCATGCGTCAGCCTCAAGAGCATCGCTTACGCCGCTCTTAGTTTCAAATCTCTGTAATTCTCTCTATTTTTTTATCTTATTCACACTTATATGTACAATATTGTTTATGTTTTTCAGAAATGTGTGATTTCTTTTTGTTCAATTAATTATTTTTTTTGTGTCTACTTCTTAGTTTTGATATTTTTTTTTTAAATTTTTGGCTAGTTTGTGATCACTGATCTCTGTTTATTTATGTTAATGCTTGGAAATTATCAGATTGCTGAAGCATTTTATGTTTTTAGCTGTGTAATGATTTAATTGTTTATATTAGTCTACGAGCTCATTAATTTGATTTAGTTATATGCATTTTGGGGATTTTTTGTTATTGATTTATGGATTTGTGTATGTTTTGTAAATTATGTAGTTTTGGAAAATTTCAACTGCAATTTGTGAATTCAACTGTATGGACTTGTAAATTTGTGTTTGGATTCACAGTAGGTAACGCTAGCTTTCATATGCACAGTAACTTTCATATGCTTTCACAAGTATATGTGCTTGGTAACACTAGTTTTCATATGTGTATCACTGTATGTAGGAAAAATAAAACCTGACTTGAGAATCTGAGATTTTAGCTGGTTGAGTTACAGATTAAAAAAAAAAAGCCCGCGGGCCGGGCTGGCCCAACACGGGCCGCTTATTTTTAGCCCACCAAAACCCGGGCCATTTTGGCCCTACAAGTAAACAACCCGATCCATTTGGGCGGCCCCGCCCGTTGCTGGTCTAATTTTCATCATTTGAAACTTAGCTTAATAAATAATCCACATCATCCCTGCACTTCGGCCAAGGATATTCATTAGTATCACAACCACAAATTATCCATGCACTACAAGCCAAGGATATTCGTGTATTCATCAATGGTCATGATCATGCCAACAACTATCCAACAATGCACTACGGCCAATGAGGACTTTTACCACATCATTTGTAACATTACGGTCATGATTATACCGAATAAACCCTGGTCATAATCATACCAAGTCCATCTATGCACTATAGGCCACAGATGACTTTCAACAGAATATAAACATGAGGATGATGACAATGATATAAGAATTCAATAAAACAAGTTCAAGAATTAATTTATCCAGGAACCAATAACGTCTAAATTATCAACATGATACTGCTTTGTGATGTAAAATACAAGAATGCTCAGAAGAATATTTCCATGAAAAGATATTGGATGAAGCGCAAATATCAAGGATATTCCACTAATTTCATGGAGTATAAAAGCCAAAACTTCAACCAATTGAGTATAATAAAGAATGGAATAACAACAGAATTCATCAGGTATACGGTAATCCGCGTATACAGATTATTCCAACTGAATAATAAATAATGAACCAGGTCATGCGTAAAGCATAGACATGATATTCCAACAGAATAATAAATAATGGAACCGAGTTAAATGCATAAAAGCATGACATGATATTCCAATAAGAATAATAAATAATGGAACCAGTTAAAGGCGTAAATGCGCAGACGAGGATATTACGACGAATAATAAATAATGGAAGAATTTCATGCGTAAAAGCAGCTTTGCGCAGACAGGATATTCAGATAGAATATTAAAGAATGGAATAATAGAAGAATTTCACCATGTATGCGGTACTTCGCATAGACAGGTTATTCCAACATAATAATAAGGAATGGAATAACAGAAGAATTTCACCATGTATGTGGTACTTCGCATAGACAGGTTATTCTAACATAATAATAAGGAATGGAATAACGAGTATTGAAAGAAAATAACTCTCTTCATGAATACGAAAAAATAATACCCCTTACCTTGGAAGAAATTTGGATACTTGAGTAGTGAGGTAGTAGACTTCTCTTCTTCTTTCTCTCTATAATAACTGCTCTATAGCTTTAGTGAATTGGTGAAGAATAATGAAGGAATGAGCTTCTATTTATAGGAAAATATAGTTTCAATAATTGCATGTTTTGGGGCTCAAAATATTACAGTATAATACCTTCCTCTTTTTCTTTATTTTTAATTTAGTCCTGCAAGTATTATCAATCTTGTACCAACTCCCCTAATAATAAATCATGTGAATTAATAGTAAATTATGTGACTCAATAGTTCTAGACATGTGAAAATACGAATTACAGTATAGTACCTCCATCTATACCTCAATTTTTAACTTAGTCATGCAATTATTATCAATCTTGAACCAACTCCCCTAATAATAAATGAATATGAATCAATAGTAAACACATGTGAATAAATAGTTATATAAGCATATGAATTAGTAGCAATTAATTGCTCATTTATCCGATAAATTACCCAATTTATCAATATAACCCCAGACATCAACAATCATCAAAATAAATGTCGATTTCCACTAACGCTAATAATCCCAACGCAATGGAATTATCAATTTCATCTTTAATCAACACAACTTATTCATCATTAATATCATAACTCACAATATTTAACAACCAGGTCGTTCCCAGGAAAGAGGGGGCCTTCCGGTAAGGATTTCTCCTCACTGGCGCGCAATTACCTAACCTCTCCTTGACAGAACTTTTAGACATTGTCAATATTGTAATTTAATAATATTAATAACTTTGTCGTCTCAATTATTGATTTAATAATATAACATATTATGCAGATAATACTGTGACAATAAATGAATCAATAATATGAGAGATATGATGCAACAATTACAATAGCAATAATTGAGTATAACTGGGTGACTTTTCATGTAAGCATCAATAATCAATACCATGTGCTACTATGCAACCACGCGTATTACTGTACTTTTACTGCCGGGTAGTTCAATAGTTTTAAATGGTAAAACTTCCGCCTTTATTTTTATAAAAGATAATTATGTCGTTTTTTCTTACTACGACAATACTTCCATTGTGGGGGTCCACTGATGATTGTGTGAGTAAATGCGGATATTCCCGATAAAAGGAATATTCCCCGACCAAACGAATATTATATAACAACTTGCGTACTTTGCAAAATTTATAAATATTACCCACAACTATAACATTATATCAAATTTACTCCATAATATTCAACAATGATATTTATAGAAAATTCATTTTTTATTCATAAAAGTTGGGGTCTTACAACCTCCCCTTCTTATGAAATTTCGCCCTCGAAATTAGGGTACATACCTGGAATATCGAAGAGGTAAGGATACCTTGATTTCATTTCAGATTCTAACTCCCAAGTCATTTCCTCAATATCGTGGTTTCTCCACAAAACTTTGACTTGAGGTATAACCTTGGAGCGTAAAATATGTTCCTTCTTATCCAAGATTTGAACAGATACCTCTTCATACGTTAAATTTTTCTCTATCTCGTCTGGTTCTAACTCAATAATGTGGTTCGGGTCTTTCAAATATTTACGTAACATAGATATGTGAAAAATGTTATAAACACGAGACATACTTGGCGGTAAGAGGTGAGTCTATAGGCCACAGTTCCTACTCGCTCGAGGATTAAAAATGGGCCAATGAATCGAGGAATGAGCTTTCCTCTCTTTCCAAATCTCGTAACTCCTTTCTATGGAGCAACACGTAACAACACATGATCTCTAATATCGAATTCCACGTCCTTTCGATGAAGATCAGTATAACTCTTTTGTCGATCCTGTAAGGTTTTTATACATTGTCGGATCGTTTGAATCTTTTCCGTAGTCATACGTACCAAATCCTGTCCCAATAACGTTGCTTCACCCACCTCATCCCAAACATCTTTGGAGAACGACACTTTCTTCCATACAACGCCTCAAATGGAGCCATGTCGATACTTGTTTGATAATTATTGTTGTAGGAAAACTCCACCGATGGTAAGAACTTATCCCGACTTCCTTGAAGTCAAGGACATAGAGTCTTAATAAATCTTCCAAAGTTTGCATAGTCCTATCTGATTGTCCGTCCGTCTGTGGATGATATGCCGAACTAAATTGTAAATCCGTGCCCATAACTTTTTGTAAACTAACCCAAAATCTTGAAGTGAATCTTGGGTCTCGATCAAAAACTATGGATACTGGCATATCATGCAATCTTACAACCTCGTTTATGTACATACTAGCAAGACGTTCAAGTGTATAAGTTTCTCGTATCGATAAAAAATGAGCAGACTTGGTCAATCTATCAACAATGACCCAAATCGCATATATGCCTTGAGAAACCTTGGGAAGACTAGTAACAAAATCCATGGTAATGTGCTCCCACTTCCATTCTGAAATTTCAAGTGGTTGCAATAGACCTTTTGGTACTTGATGCTCCGCCTTGACTCATTGACAAGTTAGACACCTTGAGATAAATAACGCTATCTCTCTCTTCATATTGCTCCACCAAAATGTATGACGAAGATCACGATACATTTTGGTACTCCCAGGATGGATTGCAAATGGTGTGTTGTGTGCCTCCATCGTGATTTTATACTTCAAGTCAGAATCGTTAGGAACACAAAGTCTAGAGTTGACTCGAAGTATTCCTTCTTCATCGATTCTTGCTTCCAGAATAGCACCTTATTGCACTTTCTTCCTCATACGCATCAGCTCTAGGTTTGTAGCTTGAGCAGCTTTAACTTTATCGATTAAAGTCGGTTCTACTCGTATATTCGTCATCATCACATGGGTCCCTGGAGTCTTTAACTCTATCTCCATCCTTTGCAAGTCATACAAAATGGACCTTTGCGTTGACAATATCGCGCTCGTACCCGTATATGATCTTCTACTCAATGTGTCAGCTACTATGTTTGCTTTTCCAGGATGGTATTGGATGGTATGATCATAATCTTTTAACAGTTCAAGCCAACGTCGTTGTCGTATGTTGAGTTCCTTTTGAGTGAAGAAATATTTGAGACTTTTATGATCCGTAAAGATTTCCACTTTCTCCCCATACAAGTAATGCCTCCAAATCTTTAGTGCAAAAATGACAGCTGCCAACTCTAGATCATGAGTAGGATAATTCCTCTCATATTCTTTGAGTTGCCAAGAGGCATAGGCTATGACTTTCCCATGTTGCATGAGAACATATCCTAACCCTTTACCTGAAGCATCACTGTAGATGACAAATCCCTCCGAGCCAGATGGTATTGTCAGAACAGGTGCTGAAATGAGTCTCCTCTTGAGTTCTTGAAAACTCTTCTCACATTCCTCGCTCCAACCGAATTTTTTATCTTTTCGAGTCAGCTGAGTTAATGGAGTAGCGATTCCAGAAAACCTTTCTATGAATCTCCGATAATAACCATCTAAGCCGAGAAAGCTACGTACTTCGATCACTGACTTAGGTTGCTCCCAGCTTTGAATTGCTTCAATCTCTCTTTGGGGTGCAGATATTCCATGATTTGATATCACGTGCCCAAGGAATGAAACTTCCTCAAGCCAGAACTCATATTTCTTCAACTTGGCATAAAGCTTATTTTCACGAAGCTTTTGGAGTATCAGCCTCAAGTGTTGCTCATGGTCTTCACGGCTTTTGGAATATATGAGGATGTCATCAATAAAGACGACCACAAAGTGATCCAAATATTCCTTGAATACTCGGTTCATTATATCCATGAAGGCAGCAGGAGCATTAGTCAATCCAAAGGACATGACTAGGAATTCATAATGCCCGTATCGAGTTCTAAAAGCCGTCTTTGGAATGTCATCAGTTTTAATCTTCAACTATGATATCCAGAACGAAGATCGATTTTTGAAAAGAATTTGGCGCCTTGCAACTAGTCAAACAGGTCATCAATACGTGGCAATGGGTACCTATTTTTGATGGTGACATGATTCAACTCCCGATAATCAATACAAAGTCGCATACTCCCATCTTTCTTCTTCACGAATAGAAATACGAGAGCACCCCGAGGAGCGTCTTAGGACGAATGAAGCCGATGTCTAACAATTCTCTGTAGTTGGGTTTTAACTCACGAAGTTCAATAGAGCCATTCGATATGGGGCTTTGGAAATGGGTTTTGTACCGGATTCAAGGTCGATACAAAATTCAATTTCACGCTCTGGGGTAGGCAAGAAGTTCTTGAGGAATCGTCGGGAAATTTATTAACAATAGAAATATCATTCAAATCTGACGTATTTTTATTTAAATCCGTGACATGGGCTAAGAAAGCTTGGCATTCTTTTTTCAATAAACGAATAGCTTTATGGCTAGAGATGACAGTGATTGATTTTAATGGTTTGGTTGCTTGAATTCGCATAATAGGTTGGTTAGGAATATGAAACCTAACAACTTTATGAAAATAATCAATTTTTGCATGATGAGTAGTTAACCAATTAATCTCTAGGATCACATCAAATGCAAGTATTTTCAAAGAAATAAGATCGACAGGTAACGTGCGATTACCGATTTGAACTAAACAAGACTTATAAACAGTGGATGTAATGAAGGTTTCTCCCAACGGAGTTTCAACAGATAAGTCAAAGTCTAATTTATCCGGAGTCAAATTTAAACGTTGAGTGCAAGTAGGAGAAATAAATGAATGGGTAGAACCGGTATCAAATAAGGTATAGACTTCGCTAGAGCTTATGATAAGCTTACCCGTGATAACCTCGTCGGGTTCCTTGCTTTCTGGGAGGTCACAACAAACGCTCTCCATTGAACTACCGGCTTTGACTTTTCTAGGACGGCCTTTGGTGCCTTCATCCCAACTGAACTTGCCTTCGGTGAACGACAAAATCGAGCTAAGTGACCTTCCCTTCCATAATTATAACACTCTTTGGATTGCATCGCGCAGTTTGGACTGATGTGTCCCTCTCCTCCGCATTTGAAGCATATGATAGGTGGTCGTTTTCCTTCCTTACCAACAGGTGCTGATGCTGACGTCTTTCCATCATTGTTGAATCTCCTCTTCTTGAAATGTCCATTCTTATTATTTGGGCCATGATTACCACCGAAGTGGTTACCATTTTTGGCCAGTTGATTCCCTCCACGCTTGTTGTCACCGCTTCGATGGCTGCTACCACTAGTATTATCATTTTTACGGCTGCTCTCTTTTGGTTGGGTTGAATCATTATCGCACTCCAATAACTGAGACCTATTAACAAAATCTGAATACAAACATAGTTTATGAGAGATAAGATATTGACGTATCTCGGGTTTCAAATCTCTTAGAAACATTCGCGTCATTCTCTCCTCATTATCAACCAAATGGGACGCAAACCGGGACAACTAGGCAAACTTGGCTTCGTACTGCGACACGGTCATGTTGTTTTTCTCCAGCTTGATGAACTCTACCTCTTTCATGTGACGAATACTTTTGGGAAAGTAAATGTCGTTGAACAATTCTTGGAATTTCTCCCAAGTCATCTTGGTCTGCGGCGGAGTTGAGTCCACGCTTTCTGATTCCCACAAGATAATTTGCCTGCCTCGCAGCATCTGACATCAAATATGAAGGTGGCAAAGGAACCTTTTGTTCTCGGAGCATCCCAAGACATCAAATATCTTGGTAATCTGTTTTATCCACGTCTCGCCTTAAGTGGTTTTTGGGCTCTCAATAAACTCTGGTGGTCCCAGTTCCTTGAGCGCTCATCTTAGCGGTGATCGATCGTCGAGAGTTGCCAATGTTTCCACTTGTATTTTGGACAGAGCCGCTCTTGCCTAATGTTGCATGAATTGCATAAAGCCTCTGAATATTCCATCGTTCATCATTTGGTCGGTGTTGTTGTTTGCATGAGGATTGTCGCCTTCCTGATGCACATTATCCTGATTATTGATCTCGAGTCTCTGTGCTCCATAGCTATTCTCAACATTCTTGGATGTCATTTTCAAATACTGCCACAAAATAAGGGTTAATTAATATATCACATATTATCCCTATACTCTGACCAACCAATTAAATACCAAATAAACTTAGGTAGGTCATACTAGCGAAGGAATTCTCTGTCTCTCCCCTCCTAGTTCTTGTCTCACATCTCAACCAGGGATCATATCCCTAAGCTTTCATACCAACTGTGACGCCCCCAAAACAGGTATACATCACCTATTCTAAGTCGCCAAATACATGGTACAAAATACAACTACAAACTTAATTATACAACAGTCGTGTAAAATACGACAAAATATATACAATAAGTTTTAATACAAATATTGTCATCTAGACAATATCCACACTCAATGGAGTCCTCATTAAATTTATTATCACACTATTTCACAGAATATTGAGGACTACTAATACACCATCTAGGACCATTACTCTGTTCCCCGACTAGTCCTTGTTACGTTCTCATTTCCTGAAGAGAACAATGAAAGCAAAGGTTGAGCTCAACTAGCCCAGTAAGAAATATTATGACTAAGAAAATGCAAAATAAATTATTCTTAGCCTTCAACAGTATAACAACTGATAGAATATAATAGACCACAAGTTTTAGATCAAAAACTGCAGCGAAAATAAGCAATACATTATAAGAGTCAAGTAGAGCATAAAATCTACTATCTTCTATGATTTAAAAAGGTTTTTCATCATTTTCATCGCTGAGACTCAGCTTAATAAATAATCCACATCATCCCTGCACTACGGCCAAGGATATTCATTAGTATCACAACCACAAATTATCCATGCACTACGGGCCAAAGATATTCGTGTATTCATCAATGATCATGATCATGTCAACAACTGTCCAACAATGCACTATGGCCAACGAGGACTTTTACCACATCATTTGTAATATTACGGTCATGATTATATAAGAATAATCCATGGTCATAATCATACCAAGTCCATCTATGCACTACAGAGCCACGAGATGACTTTCAACAGAATATAAACATGAGGATGATGACAATGATATAATAATTCAATAAAACAAGTTCAAGAATTAATTTATACAGGAACCAATAACGTCCAAATTGTCAACATGATACTGCTTTGTGATGTAAAATACAAGAATGCTCAGAAGAATATTTTCATGAAAAGATATTGGATGAAGCACAAATATCAAGGATATTTCACTAATTTCATAGAGTATAAAAGCCAAAACTTTAACCAACTGAGTATTATAAAGAATGGAATAACAATAGAATTCACCTGGTATACGGTAATCCGCGTATACAGGTTATTCCAACTGAATAATAAATAATGGAACAAGGTAAATGCGTAAAAGCATGAATAGGATATTCCAACGAGAATAATAAATAATGGAACTGTGTCATACATAAAAATACGAGCATGGATATTTTCAATGAGAATAATAAATAATGGAATGAAGTCCGCATAAGCGCACAGCAGGATATTTCAGAATAATAATAAATAATGGAACCGAGAATTTCACCACGTAAAATGCATGTATGTGATATTCAAACGAAATATTAAAGAATGGAATAATAGAAGAATTTCACCATATATGCGGTACTTGCAGATAGACAAAGTTATTCAATATAATAATAAGGAATGGAATAATGAAGAATTTCACCATGTATGCGGTGCCAGTATGTAGCGGAGTTATTCAACATAATAATAAGGAATGGAATAACGAGTATTGAAAGAAAATAACTCTCTTCATGAATACGAAAGAATAATACCCGTTACCTTAGAAGAAATTTGGATACTGGAGTAGTGAGGTAGTAGACTTCTCTTCTTTCTTTCTATAATTTCTCTCTATAATAACTGCTTTATAGCTTTAGTAAATTGGTGAAGAATAATGAAGGAATGAGCTTCTATTTATAGGAAAATATAGTTTCAATAATTGCACGTTTTGGGGCTCGAAATATTACAGTATAATACTTTCCTCTTTTTCTTTATTTTTAATTTAGTCCTGCAAGTATTATCAATTTTGCACCAACTCCCCTACTAGTAAATCATGTGAATTAATAGTAAATCATGTGACTCAATAGTTCTAGACATGTGAAAATACGAATTACAATATAGTACCTTAATCTATACCTCCATTTTTAACTTAGTCATGCAAGTATTATCAATCTTGCACCAACTCCCCTAATAGTAAATGAATGTGAATCAATAGTACACACATGTGAACAAATAGTTATATAAGCATGTGAATTAGTAGCAATTAATTGTTCATTTATCCGATAAATTACCCGATTTATCAATATAACCCCCAGACATCAACTATCATCAAAATAAATGTCGATTTCCACTAACGCTAATAATCCCAACACAATGGAACTATCAATTTCATCTTTAATCAACACAACTTATTCATCATTAATATCATAACTCACAATATTTAACAACCAAGTCGTTCCTAGGAAAGAGGGGGGGCCTTGGGTAAAGATTTCTCTCATTTGGCGATGCAATTACCTAACCTCTCCTTGACAGAACTTCTAGACATTGTCAATATTGCAATTTAATAATATTAATAACTTTGTCGTCTCAATTATTGATTTAATAATATAACATATTATGCAGATAATACTGTGACAATAAATGAATCAATAATATGAGAAATATGATGCAACAATTACAATAACAATAATTGAGTATAACTGGGTGAATTCTCATGTAAGCATCAATAATCAATACCGTGTGCTACTATGCAACCATGCGTATTACTGTACTTTTACTACCGGGTAGTTCAACAGTTTTAACGGTAAAATTTCCGCCGTTATTTTTATAAAAAGATAATTCTATCGTTTTCTTACTACAACAATACTTCCGTTGTGGGGGTCCACCAATGATTGTGCCTTCGTATGGATATTCCCGACAAAAAGAATATTCCTCAACCAAACGAATATTATATAACAACTTGCGTACTTTTCAAAATTTATAAATATTACCCACAACTATAACATTATATCAAATTTACTTCATAATATTCAAAAATGATATTTATAGAAAATTCATTTTTTATTCATAAAAGTTGGGATCTTACAAAGGCACTACTCAATAATTGTTACAATAATTAGTGTTCATTATTTTATTGATTTAATAATTGCTGCGTTGATATTTTATATTATTGTTGTTGATAATTATTCTTTTGCTTGATATTTCTATTATCAGATCAATAATTCATATTATTTGAATAATATTATTAGATAACATTATTGGCAATGTCTAGAAATTTCTGTCGAGGTGAGGTTAGATGATCTAATTGCGCGCCAGTAAGGAGAAATCCTTATTGGAAAGCCCATTCTTTCTTGGGAACTGCATGGTTGTCATTATTGTGATTCTGTAATATTAATTGTGAATAATTAATTATTGATTTATATGATAAGGAAATATTTATTTGAGGTGCATATAAATGGTAGATTTATTTATGTGGTTATAAATGAAGGAATTAATGTTGAGGTATTTTATCAGTATTTTATCGGAATGGAGGTATTAAAAACTCAAATCGGTGTTCTTAAAGCTCTATTGTGTGAGTTATAATTTTAATCCGACCGTTGGATCGTTGTAATTTTTGGATATGTTATACATATATAAGTTGAGTATATATCCACAAATTTTGAACCGTTAAAAATTAATGTATGATTTGTTATGAATTTTAAGAGGTGTTAAAAATCGTCCATTTGTGAATTTCGGATATTTTCTGTTTAGAATTTGAAAAAACTCAAAGCTACAAAGTTGTGGAGAATTCGATTTCATGCGAAATGGACATAAAATTTGTATTTTTCTGATAAACGTGCTATTTTCTATGAATTATTAAAGTTTCGGAAAATAAAATAATTTTTATTAAAATTAGGTGGGACCCACTTTTGGTTGGTGTTGAATACATGTGCTGAATTTGGGGTGGGCCCCACTGTGGTGGCTGGAGTTTTTTTCAAAGGTGGCTTGCGTAGGAATTTGAAAAATAATAATATTATTTTATTATTTAGTCTCCTATGGCGTTCTAGTATTTTTCAATAAATAGGCGCTTAGGTTAGAATTGAAAATTACACCAGAAACAAGTTTTCTTTCTCTATATATTGTCGAGCGTATTTTTGTGGGTATTTAGATACTTTGAGAGTTCCTATTCAGTGTAAGTTTCCTTCGGCTTTAAATCCGATATATCGATCAGAAATACTGTTATTTTGAGGTAAGGGATGTTATTTTCTTCGTACATGATATTATTTCTTTCAATATCATTATGCCGAAATATTGGTCTGAACTTTTTATCAAATTTAGAACTTTTTGTGTCGAGATTACTATTCACATATACGGCACTATTCATCAAAAAATGAAATTTTTTCTTTTTGTCCAAAATATCTATTCTGGTTACTATCTTTGATTATATCCATGTTTTGATCTTCATTTTTGGAATTCTGCTTCATATTTGGTTATTATGGAGTATTATTTAATTTGGATAAACTGTAATACGAATCCCTAATATTTATCCTTTTGTCGCATTGGATTTATTTTCTTTAAGATATTTTTCATCATCCTCAGTCCTTAATGATGATATTACTGAATATCTTTGGCCTATAGTGCAAAGATGAATGATTAATTGATGAATATCTTTGGTCGTAGTGTAAAGATGAACATGTGTTGAGATGAACATGACCGACTGATAATATAAATGAATATCTTTGGCCTGTAGTGCAAAGATGAATATTTGATTCAAGATATATTGATTTTTGTTACAGGGATAAAATATTGATGATGGACTTTTAACTCTTAGAAGATAGTAGAACTCATTCTCTACGTGGCTCTTCTAATGGATTGCTGTTTCTGCTGCATTTGTTGATCTAAAACTTGTTGTCTATTATATTCTATCAGATTTTTCCCTATTGAGGACTAATGATAATTTGTTGTATATTATTTTAGTCATAATATTCTTTACTGGGCTAGTTGAGCTCACTCTTTTCCTTGTTCCATTTTTCTTCTCAAGAGGTGAGAATTTAACAGGGACTAGCCGGGGTATGGAGTGATGAATCAAGATAGTTGTTTTAATAGTCCTCACTATTTTATAAAATAGTGTATTAAGTAATGTAATGAGGACTTATTTGAGTGTGGATATTGTCTAGAAGACAATATTTGTATTTAAACTCGCAGTATGTGTTTGTAGGGATTCGGTAGAGAAACGCACAGCGGAATATAAAACTTTATAAAGCAATTTCCGAAACCCGACACAGGATCCATGCAAAACAAATTTAATTCAGTGGTTTAGAATTTATACCGATAATAGAAAACTCTGAAATCGCTTCGAATCTCCAACGTAATCCGAAAGAATTACGCCTCTACAGTATCCACACGAACGCCCATGAATCGTCGCACGTTTCTCTAATAAAGGGAGTTGCGGTACTAGCCACCAAAAGGAATGGATTTTCTGTTTTTCTCTAGTCTCTCTCTAAGAGCGTCTAGGGTTTTTATTTTTGATTAACTTCCCAAAGACGCTGATATATCATATATATAGCAATAAATCAGAATTAATCAAAACCCTAATCTAATTAAAATAAAATCCGAATTTATATATATATATATATATATATATTATATCTTAATTAAGTCTTACTTAATTAATATATATACATATAC
This sequence comes from Panax quinquefolius, assembly GCA_020205615.1. Lineage (NCBI taxonomy): Eukaryota > Viridiplantae > Streptophyta > Magnoliopsida > Apiales > Araliaceae > Panax > Panax quinquefolius. The sequence continues at coordinate 8,111,475 of CM035158.1, forward strand.
AAATCATCCTTTTAATTTAAATTCGTGATTTAAATACTATCAATCATATTGATATATTTAAATCCTTACAATTTAAATTAATTCCCTTTAATAACGTTACATGTGTGTGACCTATAGGTTATTATTACGTTGACAATAATTTTAAAATCATATTATAAAATTATAAACAGTGAGCGACATCTAGTAATGTATCACTGCTATCCAAGTAATAATAAGATCGATGATTCGATGTAACCTTTTCGTGACCAATGTTTCAATGTAATTTAATCCTTTTAACCTTAATATCCTAGATTAAACTCGAGTCATAGAATGTGTCATACTCTTCATAATTTAATCTGAGTTTTCTTGATCAATGAGTAAACTATATGAAACAAATCACTATTTGAGCATGACTATGCATTTCATAGTCCTACTCAATCAAGAGACCTATGGATATCATCCCTAATATATAGGAGGGTTAAATTCCATCTAGATCACTCATATTCCACACACGATTCATGATGTACCCAATGATCACCTTTATAGTCCACCTTATTAAATTTGACATTTGATGATATCAAAGTACATAAATTCCCGTGTAGTAATATAGTGATTTCAGGTCGGAGGACCATTACATCATTGTCACTATGAGAATTGTTAATGACACTTCGCATAATGCTCCACATAGAATTCTCATGATGGGTCTGTCCAGTACATCGTTCTCTAACATGTACCTATACATTGACTTAATATCTCATATATTTATGATCAATGAGATTTGGTTATCAGTCAATCCACATACTAGTCTCAATGCATCATTGTTGTCCCATCAACAATGATACTTGACTAGGGACATTTAAGAACAATGATACTAATTATAATTATATAATCTCATATTCAAGTCACATACTTGAAACTATATAATTTGTATCACTATTCTAAGAAATTTTATTATGTTAAAAATTATATTACTCAATAAATAAAACCATAATAAATTTATTTATTTATTCAATCAAATATAATATCAAAATGTTAAGTAATTATATCAAATAATTGGCCTCTAGGGCACAAACTCTAATAGTGTTGTCGTATTTGAAAGTAGTATGCACACAAGCCAATCATGTTTGATGATAACATATACTTTGTAACAATCTTATTCATTTATTAATAAAAAAGTATTAATTTATTAAAGACTTTTAATTATCTACATGATGCTGTTTTATAATATGTGATAAACCTATAGTTTTAAGCAATGCTTTTAGAATAATGATGATGATCATTCTAATGAGATCTAAATTCTTAGAAAGCTGAAAACTAAAATAATTCACAATCGTTGGATTACTAAATTGGGGATTAGTGAATCTGGATAGATTGGTTCATACGTTACTTGCTCATTCGATGAGGATGATTGATCTCATGATCATTTGTGTGGAGACACTAAAGCAAGTATGTAGATGCTTATTAGAGAATAAGTTCATTTGAAGCATTGACTCATTAAGGAATACCTAATGGAGTTTTACTTTTGTCGATAGAAATTCTTGTAGTGATAGTAGTACAAGTGATTCTTGGACTTGAGATCAACATAGTATCTTCTGTATGATGAGTTATACTTTGACTTATTCCTTAAGACCCTTAGGGTATATCAAAAGGTATGCTTGAGTATAATAAGTTATACATGGAGATAATGTATGATCAATAAAGAATCTACCACTTTTAGTAAAAGAAGAGAAATGTCATATGTGATTCGATAAATGACAACCCAGTAGTCCTTGGCCAAGGCAGAATGAAATTAGAAAGGAGTTTCTAATTTGCATTATTTGAGGTTGTGCATTTTAGAGTCGAAATACATATAATTAAATAAAATAAGACTTGACGATGAATTCCATGTCTTATATTTAATTGGGATATTGTATGGTGGAAGGATTGAATTATACGATAACTATTTACTTAAAAGGTTCTTTTATGATTAATGTTGAAATCTACATTATTTGGAAAGTCGTTAATCATTATGGAGGCTTTATCCCTTATGTAGAATAAATATTATTTATTTAAATAAATTATTATTTTAATTTATTTATTTAAATAAGATTAGAATTGTTCTAATTGATTTATTCACAATAGGTTTAATATGGAGAAGCTAAAGAATCACACCATAAAAAGAAAGAATAATTATTTAAGAAGTTAATGAAATAATCGTAATAATAAGTTAAGTATATTTAATTTAATCAATGGTGATAGAATAAATTAAATAACTTAATATTTATTATTTAATATTTGGAAATATTAAATATAAATTAATAAGAAGAGTCTTATTATTATTATTACTATTATTATTATTTAATTCCTAAAGGAGTTTGAGATTTAATTAATAAAATACTCTCATTTATTCCTAATAAGATTAAGAGACTAATTAATTAAAAGTTTAATTAATTATTTCTAATAAGATTAGGAACCTAATTAATTAAAGGAGTTTAATTAATTAAAATAAAACCTAATTCCTTAATTGTTAAGGAGGGTTCTTACATCTATAAATAAGAGAAGTGCTTATTATGGGTGAAGAGTTGTTGTTGACTTTTTTCACTGATTTGTTTCCAATTGTTGGAGTCTGTTTTCCTTTTACATGAGAGATAGAAAACTAAGATTTTGCCAAACACCCATCTTCTTGAATCTTTATTCTTTCTTTGGTGGATCACCTCTGAGCCAAACACTTGGGTGATTAACGTTGATCAAAGAAAGGAACCAAACCCGGTGGATTCAAGTTGAGCCAAAAAGGATTGGAGGTGAAACTTGATCAGGAAATTTCGAATCTTCAAAAGGTATGATTCATTCTTTCTTTTCGTTTAATTAATAATTGTGCGTAAAGGATAATCCAAGGTATATGGTTTGTAAAATTTTAAAACTCTGATTTTTCACGTTTTCGCTTATTTTGTGCAATTTGATTACGTTCTTGAATATTACAAACCTAACAGTGGCATCAGAGCAAAACCTTTATGCGAATTATTAATTGTTTTAATTTGATATGTTTATTGATATGTGTTTAGAATAATTTATTGGGCATAATTTTGTTGTATAAAGTCTAAATAAATAAAAAAAATGCGAATTTTTTTTTTTCCGCTGCTGATTCGCTGATTCTTGCTTCGCACGATAATAATCGTGAGTCACGTGAATTATGAAATGATTCCGTGTATCATATATATAGTACATATCCTGTTTAATCGATTTTAATTAAAAAAAAAAGGTAATGCAATCATGGCATGATCCTGTATGAATTTGTGATAAATCGCGAACCTTTTTTTTTTGGCTATTACGCTGGGGTTTTTTTTTTTTTTTTTTCTTTCACGTGGTTGACTTATCATTAATTCATAATGGATGTACTTTTTATTTATTTTTTAAAAGGTTATGGTGATTATGTACTATATCTATATGATAGTCAGGACATGAATCTCTTACAGGAGATGTTTTATTAAGTTAGCTTCGCCACCATATATTAACGTAATCATGAGTTATAATCATATTCTGCGGATTATTATTATTATTATTATTATTATTATTATTATTATTATTATTATTATTATTAATTATTAATTATTTTATAATTAAAATAAAAATTTATTTTAATCTTAAAATAAAAAGTTTATTTTAATTTTAAAATTAGATTTCTTGCTAACTAATTAGAGTTGGAATTGGATTCCATGATAACTAATTGGAGTTAAAATTGAATTCTATAATTCCTAAAATAAAGGAGTTTATTTGTGAATAGGAAAGTAAATCCATCTTTCCTTAAATAAAAGAGTTTATTTAGATGTGAAATAAGAGATTTCATATTATTCAAAATAAAAGAGTTTATTTGTGAATAGGAAAGAGAATCTGTGTTTCTTTAAATAAATGAGTTTATTTAGATATGAAATAAGATTTCATATTATTCAAAATAAAAGATTTTATTTGTGAATAGGAAAGAGAATCCGTATTTCCTTAAATAAAGGAGTTTATTTAGATATGGAATAAGATTTCACATTATTCAAAATAAAGGAGTTTATTTGTGAATAGGAAAGATAATCCGTGTTTCCTTTAATAATTTTTTTTTTCTTGGAATTGGATTCCATAATTAATTAAAATAAATGAGTTTATTTTGATTAAAATAAAATAGTTTGTTTTATTCAAAATTAGATAAATTAAAATAAAAGAGGTTTATTTTGATTTAAATTTGGATTAAAATAAAGGAGTTTATTTTGATTCAAAAATAGATTTTATACTAACTAAATTTGCCATTAAATGATATCAATATATATATTGAATGTTTATTATTCATGAGATGAATGTTATTTATTGATGCATATGGTGATGTGTATGATAATAAATGGGATTGATTATGGACTATCAATTAAATGTGATTGGATTTTATTTTAGTTGGATGCATGAATGCATGAGTTTTATTAAATGGGGTGTCGTCATCGTCTTCTCTAATTTTTCTTAATGTAAATTCTAACTCTCTCCTATGCATTTCCTCGATCGCTTAACGATCAAGGTTTCTATTTATTTTAAATAGTTTTGTAATAAGGATAGTTAGAATTAATTTTGAAGAATTAGAGATCGAGCAAGCGAATGACTTGAAGACCCGTTTGTAATGGGGTTTAAATGTAATAGTTATATTTAAATATTAATTCTTGCACCCCTAGGGTTTGACCTTTTGGTTCACTTGGTGGCTCTAGTGAACCAAACTAGAATAAAATTTCATAATCAATCCAGGTAGAATATAGTATTCTATATGTGCATGGTTATACTATATATATTATATATTAATTAACATGCTTCGCATGTTAATTAATATGACGCGTATTTTATATATATATGTGCATGTGCGCTAAACAAGATGAGACAAATTAATAACAAATCTCTCAAAATTTTTATATTAAGTACTAAGCGTTCAAAGATATTTGGAATATCGAACGTCACCTTCTATCATGATAAAAATAATAGAGTATCAATTAATTATTTTAAGTTTGTTGTGTCACCACAAGGCTTGTCTTAATTCTTTGAGATGTTGATTTTATCACATTTGATGCTTATAAAGAAAATTGAACAATATTGTTTTGTTGTGTCACCACAAGGACAATATTTTTCTTTTTTGAATATATGGAGTGCTAGGTTAGACTTAACTTGAATAATTTTGATTCGGATGTGCCACCACTTGATCAAAATAATCTAAGAGGCAAAATACAAGGAGTTGCATAGTTGATGTAATTGACAAGAGTTGTCTACCTATTTATTTATATATAGTTTGTTGTGTCACCACAAGGCTATATACATTTGAAATGAGATCCTTATTCTCACTAGCAAATCTTTAATTAGATTTTGCCGAATTATATAAGTGAGAGTAATATAGTTTGATGAAAATAGTGGGAGATACCAATTTAAAACAAGACCTAATTTATTTTGGTAATTAATAAAAGAATGTATGCTAAAATGTTGTTAATTATAAATTCATTTACAGAATTTTACAATGACTAAATTACTATCACTGCAAAACATATTAGATGTTATTTAACCGGACCGAATTAAACGGATTGGTTAAGAAATTTGAGAATAGTTCTCATTATGTCCTTAATATGCCTATCCCTGCAATGGTTGCAGATAATGCCTCTGGGGAAGAGATTGTTACTTTTAGAAAGTGGTAAGATGATGCACAGTTGGCTCAATGCATCATGCTCGCATCCATGAGTAACGAGCTTTAGCGTCAGCATGAAACTATGGATGCTCTTACTATATTCCTGCACATCAAGTTGTTGATGGTGAGGAAAGTAAGACTAATAGATATTAAATATCTAAGGAGCTCTTCCGATCTAGAATGACCGAAGGCACTACAGTACAGACACATATCCTAATGATGATCAATTTGATTGATCAATTAGGACAACAGGTTTTGTCATGGATGGAGAGTTGAGCCAAGATTTGATCTTGCACTCACTCTCGGACTCCTTTCATAATTTTATAAATTTTTCATATGAACAAGCTAGCTATCAGCCTCGCTGATTTGCTTAACATGTTGAAAAATGTTGAGAGTTATTTTCCAACCAAGAAAGACCGAGTCTTACTGGTAGGGGCCAAAGGATCTTCTGAAAAGAAGAACGATTCAAAGAAGGTAAATAGAAAGGCAAAAACAAAGGGTAATAAGAACAAAATTGATACGGATAGTAAAGGAGTTTGCTTCCACTGCAATAAGCCTGTACACTATAAAGAAACTGCGAGAAGCATCTTGCAGAGGCTAACCAAAGAAGCTTAGTGAAGTTTTGGTTACAAATATAAATTTGTTCATGATTTAAAATAAATTTTTCTTTAAGTCAAGGTTCTATTTGGGTATTGGATACCAACTTTGGTTATCATAAATATAGATTTATGAAGGGACCAAGCAGAAGTAGAAAGCTAAACAAATATAAGTAATCCTATGTGTAAGAAATGAAGCAAAGGTTGCCACATTAGCCATATAAACTTATAGTTTAGCAATGCCTACGGGCAAATCTATTAAGTCAATAAGTTGTGATTGTATTCCAGTTCTTATTAGAAACATTATTTCCATTTTATTGTTGGACAATGAAATCTTTGGTATTATATTTAAGAACAATTGTTGTTCTATTTATAATAATAATGTTTTGTATAGAATTGGAATATTACTTAATGGATTTTGTATACTTGACTTACGTGAAAAATTATTTTGCAAATTTAACAAACTAATATAAGAAAAGGAAATGATCATTCAAAGGTTGAATGTGTGTATTTGCTAAAATACAATTGTGAATTATTTGAAAGGTTCAAAGAATTCGAAAATGAAACAAATTTGCAAAGTATTAGGATTCTTTGATCGGATCAAGGAAGAAATACTTGTGCAAAAAGTTTTTAGATCCTCTCAAATGGTTTTCTCATAATGGACGCCTCCTGATACGCAATAATTGATTGATGTATCTGAAAGGAAAAATTGTACCTTGTTGGACATGGTACGGTCAATAATAATTTTACTGACATTCCAGTATCCTTCTAGGGTCATGCCCTAGAAATGGCTGCATATCTACGAAAAAGGTAACCTCATAATCCGACCCTAAGACTCCATAAAAGTTATGGACAGGGAGGATTCCTAATCTTAAGTATGTTAAGATAAGGGGTTGTCCAACGTATGTGAAAAAGTTTCAAAGGATAAGCTTGTGACAAGATTTGACAAGTACAGATTTGTGGGACATCCTAAAGTAAGTTTAGGTTATATGTTCTATAATCCTACTTAGCAAAAGGTGTTTGTTGCAAAACACACTACCTTCTAAGATAAAGGTGTTTATCATTGAAGGGGCTAATGGGAGGATAATAGATCTTGAAGAGTTCAAGAACCACAAAACACTATAAGTCAAATAAGAGGAACCTGTAGATAGACCTATTGTACCACAACCAAATCGTAAATCTGGAATAGTACCAAAGATACCTAGGAGGTATGGATTCATCAAGGATGTTGATGATGAGGTACGCATCATAAAGATGATGATCCAGTTACATACAATAAGGTAAGAGTTGTAGACACTCAGAGAAATGGATTGAAGCAATCTTCTCAAAAATGGAACATTCATTTTGATATGATAATCAAAAGAGATTGATTTTATCAAAAATAAGAATGAACCTAGTGTGTACAAATGGGTCAGTGGGAGCGTCGTGACATTCCTAGTATTATATGTTGATATACTGTGGATAAGGAATAACATACCAATGCTACAATCAGTAAAGATAAAGTTATCTAAACATTCCTCCATGAATGATTTGGGAAGAGTATCTTAATTGGGGTTACAAATCTATATAGATAGATTTAATAGGATGCTCGACTTAACCCAAGGAACGTATATTCATTTGATGCTAAAGTCGTTTTGTGAGACCCCAGATTTTATCAATAAAGATTTATATTTTGTCGAAATAATTTTTAATATTATGGTGTGAATTTGAGATAATATTATAGTTGTGGGTAGTATTTATAAATTTTGCAAAGTATACAAGTGGTTATATTATATTCGATTGGTGGGGAATATTCGGTTTAAGAGGGAATATTCGTACAACTACTCAATCATTGGTGGACCCCATAACGTAATTATTATCGGATTGAAAGCGACAAAAATATTTTATTGAAATAACGGCGAAAAAGTTTCTGGTTGATCTTTGTTGAACTACTCGGTAGTAAAAAAATACGAATACGTGTGGTTGCATAGTAGTACACCGGTATTGATTATTGATGCTTATGTGAGAAGTCACTCGGTTTGATTCTATTATCACGATTAATAATATGAATTATTATAGCGATAATGACGTTTTGTTTTATTAAGTATTATTAACGTAATAAAACGAAACATCTTTTTATATAAAATAGAATACTTTATTAAAGTTATTACTATAAATAGAATATATTATATTTTATTATGCATAGTGTTGCATAGTGTTTTGCATAGTGTTTTGCATAGTGTTGCATAGTGTTTGCATAGTAAAATGTTTTTATATAAATAGAATATATTATATTTTATTTAAAAGATTTTTCTTTAAATATGGATAGTCGATTAAAGTAAATCAATCGGGATAGTTCATGGATTAATTCTTATGCATTCCATTTTCCTATAAATAGAAGCTCATTCCTTCATTATTTTCTTACGAATTCATTGAAACTACAGAGAGAGAAATTATAGAGAGAAGCTATAGAGAGAAAATAGAAAGAAGAAGAGTATTCGCTACTTCACTACTACATATATTCGGTTCTTTTTTTACGGTAAAGGGTGTTATTCTTTCTTCTTGAAGAGAACTTACATTATTCCATTCATTATCATTCTCATTGGAATAACTTTGTAAAAAGTGGCATACCCTATACATAACTTTGTATCGTGGCACCTATACTTGGTGAAATCCTTATGTTATTCCATTGCTTATTATTACATTGGAATAACTTTGTATAATGATTTACCTATACTTGGTGACATTCTTCTATTATTACATTGGAACATCACATGCGTGTGTTTTACTGGGACTGGTTTCCGCTTTTTATTATTACATTGGAACATCACATGCATGTGTTTTACAGGACTGGTTAAAATCTTTATCATTCTGTTGGAATAGCCTATCATGTGTTTTACACCGGATCCGGTTCCATCTTTATTATTATTCATTGGAACATCCTGCTTGGGTGTGAATTTCACTGACGACTGGTTAGATTATTATTATTACATTGGAATAACTTTGTACATGCAATCATTGCATGCATGGTGATTTCTTTTGTTATTCCATTCTTTATTATACCCGATTGGTTAAAACTTTGACTTATACTCCATGAAATTAGTAGAATATCCTTGATATTTGCGTTTCATCCAATATCTTTTCATGGAAATATTCTTACGATCATTCTTGAATTTTACTCTACGAAAACGAGATCGTGTTGACAATTTGGACGTTAATAATTCATGGATTAAATAATTCTTGAACTTGTTTTATTGAATTATTATGTCATTATCATCATCCTCATGATATATTATGTTATCTTTGGCTTACGTGCATAGATGAACTTAGTATGATTATGACCGAGGATCATTCGGTATAATCATGGCTTGTTATAAATGATGTGATAAAAGTCCTCGGTGGCTTTGTAATGCACGGTGATGGATAGTTTTTGGTATGATTATGACCGGGGGTGATTCGGTATAGTCATGACCATTGATAATTTGATGAAAATCCTTGGCCAAGTAGTGCGGGGATGATTAGATGTGGTGGTTTATTTATTGTCGAGTCTCGTGATAAAAATTGATGAAAACCTTTTAAAACCTAAAAGATAGTAGATTTTATTCTCTACTTGACTCTTTTAAGGGATTGCGATATTCAGCGCATGATTAAACCGGTTGTCTATTGTATTTTATCGGTTTAACCTTTGTTGAAGGCTAATGATAATTTATTACGCATTATCTTAGTCATAATATTTCTTCTTTGGCTAGTTGAGCTCACCCTTTCTTTCTTTTCGTTTCTTGAAATGAGAACATAATTTGGGACGAGTCGGGGAGCGGAGTAATGGTCTAGAGGATAGCATTAGTAGTCCCTCACTATTACGTGAAATAGTGTGATAATAGTTGTAATGAGGACTCCTTTTGAGTTTGTATAATATCTAGTAGACAATATTTGTATTCAAACTCACGGTTTATATATCAGTATTGTACCACGACGATTTAGGTTAGTAAGTTATATTTGAATTTATGTACCATGTAAGTGGCGACCAAGATGGGTGGCGTATATACCTAATTTGGGGGGCGTCGCGGTTGGTATCGAGCTTAGGGATATGATCCCACAGCTAAGATGTGAGAATAGTACTAGGATGGGAGAGACGGGGAATACCTTCACTAGTATGTCAATTAACCCTTATTTTGTGACAGTGTTTGAAAATGGCATCCGAGAATGTTGAGAATAGCAATGGAGCACAAGAGACTGTTGATTCTCCACAGATCAATAATCAGGACAATGTGCAACAGGATGGCGATAATCCTCCTGTAAACAACAATATTGATCAATTGATGAACGACGGTACGTTTAAAAGGTTTTAGAATTCATGCAACATCAAAGTAAAGCGACTTCATCCAAAACGTGGGGTGGAAACACGGAAAACTCTCGGGCGGTCACCGCTAAACAATTCAAATTTGGGACCACGAGTTTAAGGAGAGCCAAAACCACTTACGGCGGAAGCATGGATAAAGCAGATTACCAAGATATTTGATGTCTTGGGATGCTCCGAGGAGCAAAAGTTCCTTTGCCGCCTTTATGTTATCTTGCGGAGAGGCAGATTCTTGGTGGGAATCGGTAAAAACGTACTCAACTGTTGTCTTGAAGATATCTTGGGAGAAGTTCCAGAGGTACATTCAACGACAAATACTTTCCTGAAAGTATTCGCCACATGAAGGAGGTGGAGTTTATCAAGTTGGAACAAAACAATATGGCCGTGTCGCAATACGAGGTAAAATTTGCGGAGTTATCACGGTTTTTGTGTCCCACTTGGTGGATAATGAAGAGAATGGCGCGGATGTTTTAAGAGGTTTGAAGCGGAGATACGTCAACATCTTATTTCTCATAAAGCGTGTTTTTATTCGGATGTTGTAAATAGGGCTCGATTAGTGGAAGCGCGATAACGAGTCAACGCTATGACTAAAGAAGCGGTAAGCAAAATTATAATACTAGAGAGTAGTCATCGAAGCGGTGACAACAAGCGTGGAGGAATCAAGCGGGCGGATATGGTAACCGCCGGTGGTAATCAGGGCCAAAATAATAAGAATGGACATTTCAAGAAAAGGAGATTCAACAATGATGGAAAGATGTCAGCACCAGCACCTGTTGTTAAGGAAGGAGAAGGACCACCTATTGTATGCTTCAAATGCGGAGGAGAGGGACACATTAGTCCGAACTGCGCCATGTGAGTCAAAGCATGTTATAATTGTGGAAGAGAAGGTCACTTAGCTCAATTTTGTCGTTTCTGAAGACAAATTCAACTAGGATGGAGGCACCAAAGGTGTCCTGGACAAACCAAAGCCGGTAGTTTAGAGAGGCGTTTTTTTCTCGTGACGAGGAACACGAATAAAATTATCACGGGTAAGTTAATCATAAGCTCTTGCGAAGTCTATACCGTGTTAGATACCGGTTCTACCCACTCTTTTATTTCACCTAGTTGTGTCAACGTTTAAATTTGACTCATGAAGTTAAACTTTGACTTATTGGTCAAAACCGTTAGTAGGAGCCTTCGTTATCGCTTACTATTTTTAAATCTTGTTGATTCAAATAAACATTTTCACGTTACCTGTCGATCTTATCTTTTTGAAAATACTTGCCTTTGATGTGATTTTTAGGAATCAATTGGTTAGCTAATCATCATGCTTTTCGTAAGGTTGTTAGCTTTTATATTCATAACCAACCTGTTATACGAATTCAAAGTAACCAAACCCTAAAGTTAATCACTGTTATATCAATCCATAAGTAAAGAGCTCCGAACCTTTCGTTGTTGACTTCCTTGTGTGGAATGCACCGAAGCCGGACTTTCTGTAGGCGACATCGTGAATGAAGATGGCAAGTTTATAGGTATCATTGTGAGGTCTATATCTAGGTTAGGGATAGAAGTCACGATTGGTATCAATGTGACGTACTATCCAAATCTTGGATAAAATAATGATTTTGAATGATATTTCTATCATTAATAAATTTCTTGACGTATTCTTGAAGATTTCCTAGCCTACCCTAGGCGTGAAATCGAATTTTGTATTGACCCGAAGACAAAACCCATTTCTTAAACCCTCAAATATTTCTTCAACTAAATGAAGCAGTTTACGTGGTTTATGATGAAAGTCATAATAAAAGCATTGGAATAATGAAAATCATGGGTATTCGTGGGTAGTTTTAGTGTATTAGTAAGTTTTATGATGAGTTATGTTGGTTAGTATGTAAAAAACATGAAAGTTTCTTAGAAATCACAAAGAGTGGAAAATCGATTTTGATGAAAACGTAACATGAAATTCAATTGACCATATCTCTTATTATATTTTGAATTTTGAATGTGGTCAAGTCCTAGAGTTATATCTATGAGTTACCTAACTAATCCAAGTGGAATTACTGGAAAAGGTGTTGTAGATTTTGTGTGGACTGATTTTAGCAAAGGAGGCCAAAGCTGTAAATTTCAAAATGCTCTTGCCCAGAAACTTTAAGGGGCTGTTTCGGCCACTTAAATTATGAGAAAAATTTTGGCCTTTTGGGAAATGAAGGTATATGGTATAAAGTATCTCCTGTCAAAAAATGAGCTCATTTCGACTTAAAATGAGCAAGTTATGACTATTTCAATATTTAAGTTTTTTAAATAAAACGCTATAACCTAGGAGTTCTATAACTCAGATGACCATGAAATTTAAACTAGAAGCTCACGTTAACATGTGTAAGGTCCTGCCAAGATTTGGGAATTTTGGAGTTAAACTTGAGGTAGCTAATTTCTTAAGGAATTAATTAGAAATTGATTTTTGAAAAATAGTAAATGAATTTTAAAAATTCGAGAAAATATATGTTCATTATGAGACTATATTATGCTAAATACCAGAAAAGAAATATTTTTGGGACTGATTTGGTATTTTTCATGAAAATAGTTTAGTTACTGAACATATGAGTTAAATATGTTATGTGAAGTAATGAAAGTTGAAAATAGGATTTTATGGCTAGAGAATCTTATATAGAGTATATGCATATTTTTTCGAGAGATTTGATAATTGGTGATGATATCTTATGAGTATGACATTTTTGAATGATTAAATGCATTATATGGTAAAAGCGTAAACAATTAAGATAAATTGTTTATAAATTTAAGAAGTGATTAAAATATTGTTATAATATTAATGATATTAGATTATGAGATTATTAAGTGATTGAAAACATGGGGATATTCTTGAATCTGGATAAATTATATTATAAATGTTTAATATTTATCCTTTATCTCATTTGATTGATTCTTTATATCATTATCCTCATGCTTATATTATGTTGAAAGTCATACGTGGCTTTGTGGTGCATAGATGGACTTGGTATGATTATGACCGGGGATTGTTGGGGTATAATCATAAGCGTAATTGAATACACAATTATCTTTGGTAGTAGTGCATGGATAATTTCTTGATGCATTGATACTAATGAATACACAATTATCTTTGGTAGTAGTGCATGGATAATTTGTGGTGCGTGATCTTAATGAATACACAATTATCTTTGGTAGTAGTGCATGGATAATTTGTGGTCGTGATACTAATGAATACACAATTATCTTTGGTAGTAGTGCATGGATAATTTGTGGTCGTGATCTTAATGAATACACAATTATCTTTGGTAGTAGTGCATGGATAATTTGTGGTCGCGTGATCTTAATGAATACACAATTATCTTTGGTAGTAGTGCATGGATAATTTGTGGTCGTGATACTAATGAATACACAATTATCTTTGGCCGTAGTGCATGGATAATTTGTGGTCGTGATCTTAATGAATACACAATTATCTTTGGTAGTAGTACATGGATAATTTGTGGTCGTGATACTTAATGAATACACAATTATCTTTGGTAGTAGTGCATGGATAATTCGTGGTCGTGATACTAATGAATATCCTTGGCACGTAGTGCGAGGGGATGATTCGATGATATGGATTAATTATTGAAATTTGAGTCTCAAAGAATGAAATATTAATTCATGGATGTGGTAAAAGTCATCTTTTGGTAGTAGTGCATTGATAGACTTGGTATGATTATGACCACGGATTATTCGGTATAATCACGATAGATTGAAAACACGAATATCCTTGGCGGTGAAGTGCATGGATAATTCGTGGTCGTGATACTATTAAGCTAAGTCTCAAAGATTATTGGTTTTTACGATTATATATCTTTGGCACATGATGCAAAGATGAATTGTTAATGAATATCTTTGGTAGGATTGCAAAGATGAATTTAATGTTTTCAACGATAAAGGTATTCAAGGTATCCTCACCTCTTTATCATATCAGTCACGTACCCTAATTTCGAGGGAGAAATTCCATAAGGAAGGGAGATTGTGAGACCCCAGATTTTATCAATAAAGATTTAAATTTTGTCGAAATAGTTTTTAATATTATGGTGTGAATTTGAGATAATATTATAGTTGTGGGTAGTATTTATAAATTTTGCAAAGTATGCAAGTGGTTATATTATATTCGATTGGTGGGGAATATTCGGTTTAGAAGGGAATATTAAATACAATACTCAATCATTGGTGGACCCCACAATGTAATTATTGTCGGATTGAGAAAGCGATAAAAATATTTTATTGAAATAACGGCGGAAGTTTTTACCGGTTGATGATTTGTTGAACTACTCGGTAGTAAAAAGTACGATGTCGTGTGGTTGCATAGTAAGCACATTACCGGTATTGATTATTGATGTTTATGTGAGAAGTCACTCGGTTTGATTCTATTATTGTCGATTAATAATATGAATTATTTATAGCGATAATGACGTTTTGTTTTATTCGTATTATTAACGTAATAAAAGCGAAACATCTTTTATATAAAATAGAATACTTTATTAAAGTTATTCTATAAATAGAATATATTATATTTTATTATGCATAGTGTTGCATAGTGTTTTGCATAGTGTTTTTGCATAGTGTTGCATAGTGTTTGCATAGTAAAATGTTTTTATATAAATAGAATATATTATATTTTATTTAAAAGATTTTTCTTTAAATATGGGACCGTCGATTAAAGTAAATCAAACTGGACCGTTCATGGATTAATTCTTATGCATTCCATTTTCCTATAAATAGAAGCTCATTCCTTCATTATTTTCTTACGAATTCATTGAAACTCAGAGAGAGAGAAATTATAGAGAGAAGCTATAGAGAGAAAAATAGAAAGAAGAAGAGTATTCTCGCTACTTCACTACTTCTATATTCAGGTTCTTTTTACGGTAAGGGGTGTTATTCTTTCTTCTTGAAGAGAACTTACATTATTCCATTCATTATCATTCATTGGAATAACTTTGTAAAAGTGGCATACCCTATACATAACTTCGTATACGCTGGCATACCCTATACTTGGTGAAATCCTTATGTTATTCCATTGCTTATTATTACATTGGAATAACCTTTGTATCATGATTTACCCTATACTTGGTGACATTCTTCTATTATTACATTTGGAACATCACATGCGTGTGTTTTACAGGACTGGTTCCGCTTTTTATTATTCATTGGAACATCACATCATGTGTTTTTTACAGGACTGGGTAAAATCTTTATCATTCTGTTGGAATAGCCTATCATGTGTTTTACACAGGATCTGGTTCCATCTTTATTATTCATTGGAACATCCGCCGGTGTGAATTTCACGACTTTGGTTAGTTATTATTATTCTGTTGGAATAACTTTGTCTATCTGCAATACCGCATGCATGGTGATTTCTTTTGTTATTCCATTCTTTATTATATCCGGTTGGTTAAAACTTTGACTTCTATACTCCATGAAATTAGTAGAATATCCTTGATATTTGCGTTTCATCCGATATCTTTTCATGGAAATATTCTTACGATCATTCTTGAATTTTACTCTACTTAAAAAAGATATCATGTTGACAATTTGGACGTTAATAATTCATGGATTAAATAATTCTTGAACTTGTTTTATTGAATTATTATGTCATTGTCATCATCCTCATGATATATTATGTTATCTTTGGCTTACGTGCATAGATGAACTTAGTATGATTATGACCAGGGATCATTCGGTATAATCATGGCTTGTTATAAATGATGTGATAAAAGTCCTCGGTGGCATTGTGAATGCGTTGATTGATAGTTTTTGGTATGATTATGACCGGGGTGATTCGGTATAGTCATGACCATTGATAATTTGATGAAAATCCTTGACCGTGGTACAGGATGGTTAGATGTGGTGGTTTATTTATTAAGGCGAGTCTCAAGTGATAAAAATTGATGAAAACCTTTTAAAACCTAAAAGATAGTAGATTTTATTCTCTACTTGACTCTTTTAATGAATTGCATATATTCATTGCAGATTAAGCGGTTGGTTTCTATTGTATTTTATCGGTTTAACATCTTTGTTGAAGGCTAATGATAATTTATACGCATTATCTTAGTCATAATATTTCTCATTGGGCTAGTTGAGCTCACCCTTTCTTTCACCGTTCTCTTGTGAAATGAGAACATAAATTTGGGACGAGTCGGGGAGCGGAGTAATGGTCGAGAGGATAGCATTAGTAGTCCTCACTATTACGTGAAATAGTGTGATAATAGTTGTAATGAGGACTCCTTTTGAGTTTGTATAATATCTAGTAGACAATATTTGTATTCAAACTCACGCTTTTATCGTCGTATTGTACACCTACGCAGTTAGGTTAGTAAGTTATATTTGAATTTATGTACCATGTAAGTGGCGACCCAAGATGGGTGACGTATACCTAATTTTGGGGGCGTCACACGTTTAGCATGACAAACTCCACGGGATGTCTCATGTTGATGAGCCCTGAAGTGTATCTCTCTTAATAGTCCCCACAGGACTCCAAAAGAGAAATCGCATGAGTAACTATCATGTATGCAATGAAATGTACGAGACCTGATGTTGATCAGTCATATTCTGGAGAAGATCACTGTTAGACAGTGAAAAACATCTTAATGTACTAAGGATATGATAATATCATGGTGGGTCTGAATTAAAACTAGAGGTCTTAACAAACTCAAGTTTTTCAGACAGACCAAGACAACAGAAAATTCACTTTATGGTAAAGTGTTACTTTGAACGATGGTGCAGTTAATTGGAAAGGTTCCAAACAACAAAGAATTGCTGGTTTAGTGATAAAGACATAGTATATAGCTGTAAATGAAGTTGCAAGTTGATTGTTTGGATAAAAGTTCATTATAGAACTAGGAATAGTTCCTAAGTCTCATCTTGGATCTAAACATGTGTTGTGGCACTTTCATTTGATTATAGGAATCATTGAAAGATGAGAAATCACTATAGAGATAGTGGACTCTCAAGAACAACATTACATATCCATTAACTAAAGTTTATCCAACAGCAGGATAATCGTCACTTAAAGAAGAAGGGTATGAGATACCATGGCGATTGGCTTTAGTGCAAGTAGGAGATTGAAAGTAGTATGCACACAAGCTAATCATGTTTGATGATAAAGCATATACTTTGTAACAATCTTATTCATTTATTAAAAAAAAAGTATTAATTTATTAAAGGCTTTTAATTATCTACATGATGCTGTTTTATAATATGTGATAAACCCATAGTTTTAAGCAATACTTTTAGAATAATGATGAAGATCATTCTAATGAGATCTAAATTCTTAGAAAGCTTAAAACTAAAATAGTTCACAATCGTTGGATTACTAAATTGGGGATTAGTGAATCCGGATAGATTGGTTCATACGTTACTTGTTCATTCGATGAGGATGATTGATCTCATGATCATTTGTGTGGAGACACTAAAGCAAGTATGTAGATACTTATTAGAGAATAAGTTCACTGAACGTGGCTCGCTAAGGAATACCTAATGGAGTTTTACTTGCCTGTTAATAGGAATTCTTGTAGTGATAGTAGTACAAGTGATTCTCGGACTTGAGATCATCATAGTATCTTCTGTATGATGAGTTATACTTTGACTTATTCCTTAAGACCCTTAGGGTATATCAAAAGGTATGCTTGGGTATAATAAGTTATACATGGAGATAATGTATGATCAATAAAGAATCTACCACTTCTAGTAAAAGAAGAGAAATGTCCTATGTGATTCGATAAATGACAACCCAGTAGTCCTTGGCCAAGGCAGAATGAAATTAGAAAGGAGTTTCTAATTTGCATTATTTGAGGTTATGCATTTTAGAGTCGAAATACATATAATTAAATAAAATAAGATTTGACAGTAATTCCATGTCTTATATTTAATTGGGACATTGTATGGTGGAAGGATTGAATTGTACGGTAACTATTTACTTAAAGGTTCTTTTATGATTAATGTTGAAATCGACATTATCTGGAAAGTCGTTAATCGCTAGGGAGGCTTATCCCTATTGTAGAATAAATATTATTTATTTAAATAAATTATTATTTTAATTTATTTATTTAAATAAGATTAGAATTGTTCTAATTGATTTATTCACAACCGTTTTAATATGGAGAACCTAAAGGGTCACACCATAAAAGAAAGAATAATTATTTAAGAAGTTAATGACATAATCGTAATAATAAGTTAAGTATATTTAATTTAATCTATGGTGATAGAATAAATTAAATAGCTTAATATTTATTATTTAATATTTTGGAAATATTAAATATAAATTAATAAGAAGAGTCTTATTATTATTATTATTACTATTATTATTATTTAATTCTAAAAGAGTTTGAGATTTAATTAATAAAAATACTCTCATTTATTCCTAATAAGATTAGGAGGCTAATTAATTAAAAGTTTAATTAATTATTCCTAATAAGATTAGGAGCCTAATTAATTAAAAGAGTTTAATTAATTAAAATAAACCCCAATTCCTTAATTGTTAAGGAGGGTTGCCTACATCTATAAATAAGAGGAGTCTTATTATGGGTGAAGAGTTGTTGTTGACTTTTTCACAATAGACGTGATTCCAATTGTTGGAGAGTACGCTCCTTTTCTATGAGAGATAGAAAACTAGGGTTTTGCCAAACACCCATCTTCTTGAATCTTTATTCTTTCTTGGTGGATCACTTGGGTGGCTAACGTTGATCAAAGAAAGGAACCAAACCCGGTGGATTCAAGTTGAACGCGTAAAGGATTGGAGGTGAACTTGTACCTGAGGAAGCTCGAATCTTCAATGGTATGATTCTTGTTCTTTCTTTTTCATTTAATTAATAATTGTGCATAAAGGATGATCTGGGTATATGGTTTGTAAAATTTTAAAACTCTGATTTTCCACGTTTCCGCTTATTTTGTGCAATTTGATTACGTTCTTGAATATTACAAACCTAACAGTATTTTGCACGATAATTGTAATAATGAAGTTATAGTTTTCTTTCTGTACCATATATTTTGGCGACTCAGAATGGGTGTTGTATACCTATTTTGGGGGCGTCACAGTTGGTATCAGAGCTTAGGGATATGATCTCTGGCGGAGATCGGGGAATAGAACTAAGAGGGGAGAGATGAGTAAATCATTCGCTAGTGTGTCCTACCTAAGCTTATTTGTTGGTCGGTCATAATATAGGGATATTATGTGACATGTTAATTTATTTAATTAACTCTTGTTTTATGGCAGTATTTAAGATGGCAGCTGAGAACGTTAACAATGGAGTGTATGAGACTGTGGAGACACCTTTAGTCACAAACCAGGAGAACGTGCAACAGGAAGGCAATATTCCTCCTATAAACAACATGACCGAACAAACGATGAATGATGGGATATTTAGAAGCTTTTTACAGTTCATGCAAAATTTGACGAGGGAGACTCGTGTACAGAATACGGGTAGAAATGATAGCAATGCGCGGTTTGTCACAGCCAAGCAGTTCAAAGAGTTGGGACCACCTGAGTTCTTTGGAAAGCCAGATCCGATCAAGGTGGAAACGTGGGTCAAGCAAATTACCAAGATATTTAATGTCTTGGGATGCACGGAGGAACAAAAGATTCCATTCGCCACCTTTATGTTTCGTGGTGAGGCAGATTACTAGTGGGAATCTGTGAAGCGTACCAATGACCGCACTCAATATGTCATGGAAACATTTTGAATCGTTCAATGACAAGTACTTTCCTGAAAGTATTTGTCATATAAAAAAGGTAGAGTTTATTAGATTGGAAAAAAATAACATGACGGTGTCCCAATACGAGGCGAAGTTCGCGGAGTTGTCCAGGTTTGCACCTCATTTAGTAGAAAATGAGGAACGTATGACGAGGATGTTTTTGAGAGGTATGAAACCCGAAATTTGTCAGTACCTTATCTCTCATAAATTTTTTCTATATTCAGATGTTGTCAACATGGCTCAATTATTAGAGCGAGACAATGAGTATGTGCAACCGAGGGACCACAACCAGGGTCAGACCAATGACAGCAGCCATCAGAGCAGTGATAACTAGCGAGGAGGAAAGAATTCGGACAAAAGTGGTAACCACTCTGGTGGTAATCGTAGCCATGATAATAGAAGAAGCGAGTCAGGGGGAGATTTCAAGAAGAGAAGATATAACAATTATAACGTAAAGACGTCAGCACCAACATCAATTGGTTCTAGGGGAGGAGAACGACCACCGGTCGTATGTTATAAATGCGGGAAAGAGGGACATATCAGCCCAAACTGCCCACAACAATCCAAGGTATGTTATAACTATGGGAAGGAAGGTCATATAGCCTGAGATTATTCTGTAGCAAAACCAAGTTCAGCGGGAATGGTGACTCCAAAGGCTGTCCCGGATAAGTCAAAATCAGCTGTTTCTGGAAGAGCGTTTGTCATGACTGGCCAAAACGCAAGGAACCCGAACGAGGTGATCACGGGTAAGCTAATCATAAACTCTTGCAAAGTTTATACCTTACTAGATACCGGTTCTACCCATTCTTTTATCTCTCCTGCTTGTGCTCAAAGTTTAAACTTGACTCCGGAGAAAATGGACTTTGACTTATCTGTTGAAACTCCGTTAGGAGAAACTTTCGTCACATCCACTGTTTATAAATCTTGTTTGATCCAAGTTGGCACCATCACATTACACGTTGACCTTATTTCTTTAAAGATACTTGCTTTTGATGTGATTTTAGGGATGGATTGGTTAACCACTCATCATGCCAAAATTGATTGTTTTCGTAAGGTTGTTAGTTTTCATATTCCTAACCAACCTGTTATACGAATTCAAGTAACTAAACCACTAAAATCAGTCACTGTCATATCAAGCCATAAAGCTATTCGTTTATTGAAAAACGGATGTCAAGCTTTCTTATCCCATGTTATGGATTTAAATAAAGACACGTCAGATTTGAATAATATTTCTGTTGTTAATGAATTTTCTGACGTATTTCCTGAAGAACTTCCCGGTTTACCACCAGAACGTGAAGTTGAATTCTTTATTGACCTTGAATCGGGTACAAAACCCATTTCTAAAACCCCATATCGAATGGCTCCTATTGAACTTCAGGAATTAAAGGTCCAACTATAGGAGTTGTCAGACATAGCTTTCATTTGTCCTAGTACATCTCCTTAGGGTGCTCCTGTGTTATTTGTAAAGAAGAAAGACGGGAGTATGCGACTTTGTATTGACTACCGAGAATTGAACCATGTCACCATCAAGAATAGGTATCCGCTACCTCGCATTGATGACATGTTTGACCAGTTGCAAGGAGCACAATTCTTTTCAAAGATCGATCTTTATCCTGGATATCATCAGTTGAAGATTAAAACTAAGGATATTCAAGATCGCCTTGAACTCAAAGACGGGCATTATGAATTTTAGTCATGTCTTTTGGATTGACTAATGCTCCCGCCGCTTTCATGGATATGATGAACCAAAGTATTCAAGGAATATTTGGATCAGTTCGTTGTTGTCTTTATTGAGGACATCCTCATCTATTCCAAAAGCCGTGAAGATCATGAGCACCATTTGAAGCTGATACTTGAAAGGCTTCGTGAAAATAAGCTATATGCCAAGCTGAAGAAATGCGAGTTCTGGCTTGAGGAAGTAGCATTCCTTGGGCACGTGGTGTCAAAATATGGAATATCTCTTGACCCGGCGAAGATTGAAGCAATACAAAGTTGGGAGCAACCGAAGTCGGTGACCTAATTACGTAGCTTTCTGGGCTTAGCTGGTTATTATCAAAGATTCGTGGAAGGATTTTCTCGAATCGCTACTCCGTTAACTCAGCTGACTCGAAAAGATACAAAATTCGTATGGAGCAAGGAATATGAGAAGCGTTTCCAAGAGCTCAAGAGGAGACTCATTTCGGCACCTGTTCTGGCGATACCATCTGGTTCGGATGGATTTGTTATCTACAATGATGTTTCAGGCAAAGGGTTAGGATATGTTCTCATGATCTAGAGTTGGCAGAAGTCGTTTTCGCGTTGAAAATCTGGAGACACTACCTGTATGGGGAGAAAGTGGAGATCTATATAGATCATAAAAGCCTTAAATATTTCTTCACCCAAAAAGAACTCAATATGTGGCAACGACATTGGCTTGAGCTGTTGAAAGATTACGACCATACTATTCAATATCATCTTGGAAAAGCGAACGTAGTAGCTGACGCATTGAGTAGAAGATCATATGTGGGTACGAGTGCGATATTGTCAACGCAATGGCCCATTTTGTATGACTTGCAAAGGATGGAGATAGAGTTAAAGACTCCAGGGACCCACATGATGATGGTGAATATACGAGTAGAACCGGCTTTAATCGATAAAGTTAAAGCTGCTCAAGCTACGGACCTGGGGCTGATGCTGAAAGTAGTATACACAGAAGCCAATCATGTTTGATGATAAAGCATATACTTTGTAACAATGTTATTTATTTATTAATAAAAAAGTATTAATTTATTAAAGGCTTTTAATTATCTACATGATGCTATTTTATAATATGTGATAAACACATAGTTTTAAGTAATGCTTTTAGAATAATGATGATGATCATTCTAATGAGATCTAAATTCTTAGAAAGCTTAAAACTAAAATAGTTCCCAATCGTTGGATTACTAAATTGGGGATTAGTGAATCAGGATAGATTGGTACATACGTCGCTTGCTTTCATTGGATGAGGATGATTGATCTCATGATCATTTATTAATGCGAGACACTATATAGCAAGTATGTAGGTGCTTAATAGAAAATAAGTTCTTTGAGCATTGGCTCGCTAAGGAATACCTAATGAAGTTTTATTTGCCTGTCAATAGGAATTCCTATATTGATAGTAGTACAAGTGATCCTTGGACTTGAGATCATCATAGTATCTTGTGTATGATGAGTTATACTTTGACTTATTCCTTAAGACCCTTAGGGTATATCAAAGGGTATGTTTGGGTATAATAAGTTGTACATGGAGATAATGTATGATCAATAAAGAATTTACCACTTTTAGTAAAAGAAGAGAAATGTCCTATGTGATTCGATAAATGACAACTTAGTAGTCCTTGGTTAGCAGAGAATGAAATTAGAAAGGAGTTTCTAATTTGCATTATTTGAGTTCATGCATTTAAGGATCGAAATACATATAATTAAATAAAATAAGACTTGTGATGAATTCCATGTCTTATATTTAATTGGGACATTGTATGGTGGAAGGATTGAATTATACGGTAACTATTTACTCAAAGGTTCTTTTATGATTAATGTTGAAATCTATATTATCCGGAAAGTCGTTAATCGCTAGGGAGGCTTATCCTATTGTAGAATAAATATTATTTATTTAAATAAATTAATATTTTAATTTATTTATTTAAATAAGATTAGAATTATTCTAATTGATTTATTCACAAGGTTTAATATGGAGAACCTAAAGGGTCACACCATAAAAGGAAGAATAATTATTTAAGAAGTTAATGACATAATCGTAATAATAAGTTAAGTATATTTAATTTAATCTATGGTGATAGAATAAATTAAATAGCTTATTATTTATTATTTAATATTTTAAAAATATTAAATATAAATTAATAAGAAGAGTCTTATTATTATTATTACTATTATTATTATTTAATTCTTAAAGGAGTTTGAGAATTAATTAATAAAAGTACTCTCATTTATTCCTAATAAGATTAGGAGGCTAATTAATTAAAAGTTTAATTAATTACTCCTAATAAGATTAGGAGCCTAATTAATTAAAGGAATTTAATTAATTAAAATAAAACTCAATTCCTTAATTGTTAAGGAGGGTTGCCTACATCTATAAATAAGAGGAGTTTTATTATGGGTGTAGGAGAGTTGTTGGATTTTTAACAACAGACGTAATTCCAATAGTTGGGAGAGTACGCTCCTTTTCTATGAGAGATAGAAAAACTAGGGTTTTGCCAAACACCCATCTTCTTGAATCTTTATTCTTCCTTGGTGGATCACTTCTAGAGGCCAAACACTTGGGTGGCTAACGTTGATCAAAGGAAGGAATCAAACCCGGTGGATTCAAGTTGGACGCGAAAGGATTTGGAGGTGAACTTGTACATGAGGAAGCTCGATCTTCAAGGGTATGATTTTTATTCTTTATCTTTTCGTTTAATTAATAATTGTGCATAAAGGGTGATCCGGGTATATGGTGTGTAAAATTTTAAAACTTTAATTTTTTCACGTTTTCGCTTATTTTTGCAATTTGATTGCGTTCAAGAATATTACAAACCTAAAAGTGGCATCAGAGCCAAACTTTTATGCAAATTATTAATTATTTTAATTTGATACGTATATTGATATATGTTTAGAACAATTTAATTGGGCATAATTTAATGTATAATTTTTTTTTTGCAAAACCTGCTTTTGAAAAACGTGGACCAGGTGATTTTGAATCATATATGATATATATTATCATATTATCTATTTGTTGGCCACGTTACTTATTAAAGGAAGTTTTTTACTGCAACTGTGACGCCCCCAAAATTAGGTATACGTCACCCATCTTGGGTCGCCACTTACATGGTACATAAATTCAAATACAACTTACTTAACCTAAGCGTAGGTGTACAATACGACATAAAGCGTGAGTTTGAATACAAATATTGTCTACTAGATATTATACAAACTCAAAAGGAGTCCTCATTACATTTATTATCACACTATTTCACGAATAGTGAGGACTACTAATACTATCCTCGGACCATTACTTCGTTCCCCGACTCGTCCCAACTATGTTCTCATTTCAAGAGAACAATGAAAGAAAGGTGAGCTCAACTAGCCCAAAGAAGAAATATTATGACTAAGATAATGCGAGAATAAATTATCATTAGCCTTCAAACAGTGTTAAACCGATAAAATACAATAAACAACCGGTTTAAGCTGCAATGAATTAGCAATCCATTAAAAGAGTCGAAGTAGAGAATAAAGTCTACTATCTTTTAGGTTTTAAAAGGTTTTCATCAATTTTTATCATTTGAGACTCGACTTAATAAATAAACCACCACATCTAATCATCCCTGTACACACGGCCAAGGATTTTCATCAAATTATCAATGGTCATGACTATCTTAGAATCACCCCGGTCATAATCATACCAACAACTATCCATCATTTGCATTACAGCCCTTCGAGAACTTTTGTCACATCATTTATATCAAGTCGTGATTATACCGAATGATCCTCGGTCATAATCATACTAAGTTCATCTATGCTGCGTAAGCCCAAAAGATAACATAATATAACATGAGGATGATGACAATGACATAATAATTCAATAAAACAAGTTCAAAATTATTTAATCCATGAATTATTAACGTCCAAATTGTCAACATAATCTTGTTTCGTAGAGTAAAATTCAAGAATGATCGGAAGAATATTTCCATGAAAGATCTTTGGATGAAACGCAAATATCATGGATATTCTACTAATTTCATGGAGTATAGAAGTCAAAGTTTTAACCATTTGGGTATAATAAAGAATGGAATAACAAAAGAAATCACCATGCATGCGGTACTTGCGCATGACGAGGTTATTCAATGAGAATAATAATAACGGAACGGTCGGTGAAATTCACTGCAAGCGGGATGTTCCAATGTAATAATAAAGATGGAACCGGATCCGGTTGTAAAACATACGAGATAGGATATTCCAGCGAGAATGATAAAAGCGGAACCGGTCCGGTGTAAAACTGTGAGCAGGTGATGTTCCAATGAATAATAAAAAAAAGCGTAACCGGTCGGTGTAAAAAACACGAGACGGGATGTTCCAATGAGAATAATAGAAGAATGTCACCAAGTATAGGGTAAACCGCATTACACAAAGTTATGTATAGGGTATGCCACTTTTACAGGTTATTCCAACAGAATAATAGTGAATGGAATAATAGAAGTTCTCTTCAAGAAGAAAGAATAACACCACTACTAGTAAAAGAACTGAATATAGAAGTAGTGAAGTAGCGAGAATACTCTTCTTCTTTCTATAATTTTCTCTCTATAGCTTCTCTATAATTTCTCTCTAGAGTTTCAATGAATTCGTAAGAAAATAATGAAGGAATGAGCTTCTATTTATAGGAAAATGGAATGCATAAGTATTAATCCATGAAGCGGTCCAGATTGATTTACTTTAATCTGACGGTCCATATTTAAGAAAAATCTTTTAAATAAAATATAATATATTCTATTTATATAAAAACATTTTACTATGCAAACACTTTATGCAATACTATGCAAAACACTTTATGCAAAACACTACTATGCAACACTATGCATAATAAAATATAATATATTCTATTTATAGAATAACTTTAATAAAGTATTCTATTTTATATAAAAAGATGTTTACATTTTATTACGTTAATAATACTGAATAAAAAAAGCGTCATTATCATTATAATAATTCATATTATTAATCGTAATAATGGAATCAAACCGGGTGACTTCTCACATAAGCATCGATAATCAATACTGGTGTGCTCTTATGCAACCACATGTATTCTCAGCACTTTTACTACCGAAAGTGGTTCAAGCGGTAACCACGGTAAAACTTCCGCCGTTATTTCAATAAAATATTTTTGTCGTTTTCTCAATCAAACAATAATTTTGTTGTAGGGTCCACCAATGATTGAGTAGTTGTATGAATATTCCTGCTAAACCGAATATTCCCCACCAATCGAATATAATATAACCACTTGCATACTTTGCAAAATTATAAATACTACCCACAACTATAATATTATCTTAAATTCACACCATAATATTAAAAAAATTATTTCGACCAAATTTAAATCTTTATTAATAAAATCGGGATCTCACAATCTCCCCTTATGGAATTTCGCCCTCGAAATTAGGGTACGATACTGGTATGATAAAGAGATGAGGATACCTTGAATACCTTTATCGTTTAAAAATATTAAATTCATCTTTGAAATCGCCAAAGCTATTCATTAACAATTCATCTTTGCACTACAAAAGCTAAAGATATACAATCAGTAAAACCAATAATGCTAAGACGCAGCGACTTAATAGTATCACGACCACGAATTATCCATGCACCTTTCGGCGAGGATATTCGTGTTTTCAATTCTGATCATGATTATACCGAATAATCCTTGGTCATAATCATACCAAGTCTATCAATGCACTACGACCAAAGATGACTTTTACCACATCCATGAATTAATATTTCATTCTTTGAGACTCATTTCAATAATTAATCCATATCATCGAATCATCCTCGCACTACTGGGCCGAGGATATTCATTAGTTTCACGACCACAAATTATCCATGCACTAACGCCAAAGATAATTGTGTATTCATTAAGTATCACGACCACAAATTATCCAAAGCACTACGACCAAAGATAATTGTGTATTCATTAGTATCACGACCACAAATTATCCATGCACTACTACCAAAGATAATCGTGTATTCATTAGTATCACGACCATAAATTATCCATGCACTACGACCAAAGATAATTGTGTATTCATTAGTATCACGACCACAAATTATCCATGCACTACGGCCAAAGATAATTGTGTATTCATTAGTATCACGACCACAAATTATCCATGCACTACGACCAAAGATAATTGTGTATTCATTAGTATCACGACCACGAATTATCCATGCACTACTACCAAAGATAATCGTGTATTCATTAGTATCACGACCACGAATTATCCATGCACTACTACAAAGAGATAATCGTGTATTCATTAATATCACGACCACAAATTATCCATGCACTACTGACCAAAGATAATTGTGTATTCATTAATATCACGACCACAAATTATCCATGCACTACTACCAAAGATAATTGTGTATTCATTAAGATCACGACCACAAATTATCCATGCACTACTACCAAAGATAATTGTGTTTTCAATTACTGGTTATGATTATATCTTAACAATCCTCCTTTCATAATCACACCAAGTCCATCTACGCACTACTGAGCCATGCAGATGACTTTCAACATAATATAAACATGAGGATAATGATATAAAGAATCAATCAAATGAGATAAAGGATAAATATTAAACATTTATAATATAATTTATCCGAGATTCAAGAATTTCCCCATGTTATCAATCACTTAATAATCTCATAATCTAATAACATTAATATTATAACAATATTTTAATCACTTCTTAAATTTATAAACAATTTATCTTAATTGTTTACGCTTTACCATATAATGCATTTAATCATTCAAAAATGCCATACTCATAAAATATCATCACCAATTATCAAATCCCTCATCAAAAAATATGCATATACTCTATATAGGATTCTTTAGCCATAAAATCCTATTTTCAACTTTGTTACTTCACATAACATATTTAACTCATATGTTCGTAACTAAACTATTTTCATGAAAAATACCAAATTAGTCCCAAAAATATTTTTTTTCTGGGATTTAGCATAATATAGTCCCATAATGAAAATATATTTTTCTCGGAATTTTTAAAATTCATTTACTATTTTTCAAAAATCAATTTCTAATTAATTCCTTAAGAAATTAGCTACCTCAAGTTTAACTCCAAAATTCCCAAATCTTGGCAGGACCTTACACATGTTAACGTGAGCCTCCAGTTTAAATTTCATGGTCATCGGAGTTATAGAACTCGGTTATAGCATTTTAAATCGGAAAAACCTAAATATTGAAATAGTCATAACTTGCTCATTTTAAGTCAGAATGAGCTCATTTTTGGACAGGAGGTACTTTATACCATATACTTTCATGTCCCAAAAACCCAGAATTTTTCTCATAATTTAAGTGGCCGAAACAGTCCCTTAAAGTTTCTGGGCAGTAGCATTTTCGAAATTTACAGCTTTGGCCTCATTTGCCAAAATCAGTCCACACAAAAATCTACAACACCTTTTCCAGTAATTCCACTTGGATTAGTAAGGTAACTCATAGATCTAACTCTAGAACTTGACCATACTCAAAAATTCAAAATATAATAAGAGATATGGTCAATTGAATTTCATGTTACGTTTTTCACCAAAATCTGATTTTCAACTCTTTGTGATTTCTAAGAAACTTTCATGTTTTTACATACTAACCAACATAACTCATCATAAAACTTACTAATACCACTTAATACCCATGATTTTCATTATTCCAATGCTTTTATTATGACTTTCATCATAAACTACGTAAACCTATTCATTTAGTTGAAGAAATATTTGAGGTTTAAGAAATGGGTTTTGTCTTTGGGTCAATACAAAATTCGATTTCACGCTCTAGGGTAGGCTAGGAAATCTTCAAGAATACGCCAGAAATTTATTAATAATAGAAATATCATTCAAAAAGCTGTGACTCTCATCTAAGACTTGGATAAGACGTCACATTGATACCAATCGTGACTTCTATCCCTTAACTCGGATGGCACCTCACAATGATACCTATCAACTTGCCATCTTCAGTCACGACGTCGCCTACAGAAAGTCTGGCTTCGATGCATTTCACACAAGGAAGTTAACAACGAAAGGATCGGGGCTCTTTACTTATGGCTTGATATAACAATGATTAGCTTTAGGGTTTGGTTACTTTGAATTAAGTATAATGAGGTTGTTATAAATATAAAAGCTAACAACCTTACGAAAAGAATAATAAGTAGTTAATCAATCGTTTTCAAAAATTACCTCAAAGGCAAGTATTTTCAAAGAGATAAGATCGACAGGTAACGTGAAAGTGTTTATTTGAAACAACAAGATTAATAAAGCGAAAGTGGAGGTAACGAAGGTTTCTCCCAACGAAGTTTCGATAGATAAATCAAAGTCTAATTTCTCCGAGTCAAATTTAAACGTTGAACGCAAGCAAGAGAGATAAAAGAATGGGTAGAGGCCGGTATCTAATAAGGTATAGACTTCGCAAGAATTTATAATTAACTAACCCGTGCTAACTTCGTTCGGGTTACCCACTTTTTGAGAAGTCACGAAAAACACTCTTCCTGAAACCACCGACTTTGTTTTGTCCGTATCCGCCTTTGGTGCCACTATCCCAGCTGGACTTGACTTCACTATACGACAAAATCGAGCTAAATGACCATCTCTTCTTGAAATTTCCACTTCTATTATCTTTGCCATGATTACCACCGAAGTGGTTACCATTCTTAGCATGATAATTTCCCCCACGATGGTTATCATTGTTCTGATAGTCGTTGCCACCAGTATGATAATTATCGTGTTGTTGGTCGTTACCTTTTGTTTGAGCTGAATCAACACTCTCATGTGCTTCATTGCTTATTTTCAACATTCTCGGATGCCATTTTCAAACACTGCCATAAAATAAGGGTTAATTGACATGCAACATATTATTACTATATTCTGACCTACCATTCAAATACCAAATAAACTTAGGTAGGTCATACTAATGAAAGGAATTCCCCGTCTCTCCCTCCTAGTTCTTATCTCGCATCTTTAGCAGGATCATATCCCTAAGCTCGATATCAGTGTGTGACGCCCCCAAAATTGGGTATACATCACCCATCTTGGGTCGCCACTTACATGGTACATAAATTCAAATACAACTTACTAACCTAGCTGTCGTGGTACAATACGACATAAAGCGTGAGTTTGAATACAAATATTGTCTACTAGATATTATACAAACTCAAAAGGAGTCCTCATTACATTTATTATCACACTATTTCACGTAATAATGAGGACTACTAATGCTATCCTCTGGACCATTACTTCGTTCCCGACTCGGTCCTATGTTCTCATTTCACAAGAGAACAATGAAAGAAAGGTGAGCTCAACTAGCCCGAAGAAGAAATATTATGACTAAGATAATGCGAGAATAAATTATCATTAGCCTTTTAATGATGTTAAACCGATAAAATACAATAGACAACCGGTTTAAGCTGCGGTGGAATTAGCAATCCATTAAAAGAGTCAAGTAGAGAATAAAGTCTACTATCTTTTAGGTTTTAAAAGGTTTTCATCAATTTTTATCATTTGAGACTCAAATTTTAATAAATAAACCACCACATCTAATCATCCCCGTACCACGGCCAAGGATTTTCATCAAATTATCAATGGTCATGACTATACCGAATCACCCCGGTCATAATCATACCAACAACTATCCATCAACGCATTCTGTGCCACCGAGGACTTTTGTCACATCATTTATATCAAGTCGTGATTATACCGAATGATCCACGGTCATAATCATACTAAGTTCATCTATGCACGTAAGCCAAAGATAACATAATATAACATGAGGATGATGACAATGACATAATAATTCAATAAAACAAGTTCAAAAATTATTTAATCCATGAATTATTAACGTCCAAATTGTCAACATGATCTTTGTTTTCAGAGAGTAAAATTCAAGAATGATCGGAAGAATATTTCCATGAAAAGATCTTTGGATGAAACGCAAATATCAAGGATATTCTACTAATTTCATGGAGTATAGAAGTCAAAGTTTTAACCAATTGGGTATAATAAAGAATGGAATAACAAAAGAAATCACCATGCATGCGGTACTTCGCATAGACGGAGTTATTCAATGTAATAATAATAACGGAACCGAAGTCAAGTGAAATTCACACCAAGCGGGATGTTCCAAGCAGAATAATAAAGATGGAACCGGATCCGGTGTAAAACACATGATAGGATATTCCAATGAGAATGATAAAGAGCGGAACCAGTCAGGTGTAAAACACATGCGAGCGAGGATGTTCCAAGCGAGAATAATAAAACTAACCAGTCCAGGTAAAAAACATACAGACGAGGATGTTCCAAATGAATAATAGAAGAATGTCACCAAGTATAGGGTAAACCGCATATCAAAGTTATGTATAGGGTATGCCACTTTTACAAAAGTTATTCCAATGTAATAATAGTGAATGGAATAATGAAGTTCTCTTCAAGAAGAAAGAATAACACCCTTTACCGTAAAAGAACCTGAATATAGAAGTAGTGAAGTAGCAGAATACTCTTCTTCTTTCTATAATTTTCTCTCTATAGCTTCTCTCTATAATTTCTCTCTCTAGAGTTTCAATGAATTCGTAAGAAAATAATGAAGGAATGAGCTTCTATTTATAGGAAAATGGAATGCATAGTAACTAATCCATGAACAGTCCAGAGATTGATTTACTTTAATCGACGGTCCATATTTAAAGAAAAATCTTTTAAATAAAATATAATATATTCTATTTATATAAAAACATTTTACTATGCAAACACTATGCAATACTATGCAAAACACTATGCAACACTATGCATAATAAAATATAATATATTCTATTTATAGAATAACTTTTATAAAGTATTCTATTTTATATAAAAAGATGTTTCATTTTATTACGTTAATAATACGAATAAAAGAAAACGTCATTATCGCTATAATAATTCATATTATTAATAAACAATAATGGAATCAAAATGAGTGACTTCTCACATAAGCATCAATAATCAATCTGGTGTGCTACTTATGCAACCACACGTATTCGTACTTTTACTACCGAAAGTAGTTCAACAAGAACTACTGCAGTAAAACTTCCGCCGTTATTTCAATAAAATATTTTTGTCGTTTTCTCAATCGGCAATAATTTTTTTGTGGGTCCACCAATGATTGAGTAGTTATACGAATATTCCCTCGCTAAACCTAATATTCCCGACCAATCGAATATAATATAACCACTTGCATACTTTGCAAAATTATAAATACTACCCACAACTATAATATTATCTTAAATTCACACCATAATATTAAAAAAATTATTTCGACCAAATTTAAATCTTTATTAATAAAATCTGGGGTCTCACAGCAACTCTGCAAGGGATCTTGTAAAAATTACCATACCGTCATTACCGTGAAAGAAGTTACAGTGAAAGAAGTCACATTACTAAATATATGTGCACGGAAATCAAGAAGAGTCACGGCTTGACTAATATATTACATATATATTAGTACTCACGGAACTAGATAATGAGGAAATAATAAAGGTGTGGTATATATATATATATATATATATATATATATATATATATATATATATATATATATATATATATATATATATATAACATATAATGATACACTAAATCCCATCTTGTTATTAGGAAAGTTGATGTATTTGTTATTTATATATATAATAGTTATATATATATATATTAATCTTAATTATTTTATAATTAAAATAAAATTTTATTTTAATTTTAAAATTGAAATTTTATGCTAACTAATTAGAGTTGGAATTGGATTCCATGATAACTAATTGGAGTTGAAATTGGATTCCATGTTTCCTTAAATAAATGAGTTTATTTAGATATGAAATAAGATTTCATATTATTCAAAATAAAGGAGTTTATTTGTGAATAGAAAAGAGCATCTGTATTTTCTTAAATAAAGGAGTTTATTTAAATATGGAATAAGATTTCATATTATTCAAAATAAAGAAGTTTATTTGTGAATAAGAAAGAGAATTCGTGTTTCCTTTTATAAAGGAGTTATTTTTTTAAGGAATTGGATTCAATAATTAATTAAAATAAAGGAGTTTATTTTGATTAAAATAAAATAGTTTATTTTATTCAAAATTAGATAAATTAAAATAAAATAGTTTTATTTTAATTTAAATTTGGATTAAAATAAAGGAGTTTATTTTGATTCAAAATTAAATTTTATACTAACTAAATTTTGCCCATTAAATGATATCAATATATATATTGAATGTTTATTATTATTCATGAGATGAATGTTATTTATTGATGCATATGGTGATGTGTATGATAATAAATGGGATTGATTATGGACTATTGACCAATATGATTGGATTTTATTTTAGTTGGATGCATGAATGTATGGGTTTTATTAATGGGAATTCTGCGTACCTCGTCTTCTCTAATTTTTCTTAATGTAAATTCTATCTCCCTCCTATATGCTTCCTCTTATTCAGCGATCAAGGTTTCTATTTATTTTAAAATAGTTTTGTAATAGGAATAGTTATAATTAATTTTGAAGAATTGGAGATCAAGGAGTAAGGAGCGCTTGAAGACCCATTTGTAATGGAGCCCGAGTTTAAATGTAATAGTTATATTTAAATATTAATTTTTGCACCCCTAGGGTTTAACCTTTTGGTTCACTTAGTGGCTCTAGTGAACCAAACTAGAATAAAAGTCCATAATCAATCCGGGTAGAATATAGTATTCTATGTGTGCGCTGCTTTATATATATATATATATATATATATATATATATATATATATATATTATGCAAACATGCTTCGCATGTTCATTAATATGACGCGTATTTTATATATATATATGTGCATGCGCGCTAAACAAGATGAGACAAATTAATAACAAACCCCTCAAATTTTTTATATTAAGTCCTAAGTGTTCAAATATATTTAGAATATCGAACGTCGCCTTCTAGCATGATAAATTAATAGAGTATTAAATATTTAATATGAGTTTGTTGTGTCACCACAAGGCAAGTATTAAGTATTTAAGATGTTAATTTATCACATTTGATGCTTATAAAGAAAATTGAACAATATTGTTTTGTTGTGTCACCACAAGGACAATATTTTTCTTTTTTGAATATATGGAGTGCTAGATTGGACTTAACTTGGATAATTTTGATTTGGATGTGCCACCACTTGATCAAAATAATCTAAGAGGCAAAATATAAGGAGTTACATAGTTGATGTAATTGACAAGAGTTGTCTACCTATTTATTTATATATAGTTTGTTGTGTCACCACAAGGCTATATACATTTGAAATGGGATCCTTATTCTCACTAGCAAATCTTTAATTAGATATTGTCGAACTATATATATTGAGGGTAATATAGTTTGAAGAAAATAGTGGGAGATACCAATTTAAAACAAGACCTAATTTATTTTGGTAATTAATAAAAGAATGTATGCTAAAATGTTGTTAATTACAAATTCATTTACAGAATTTTACAATGTCTAAAATTAATATCACTGCAAAGCATATTAGATGTTATTTAATCGGACCGAATTAAACGGATTGGTTAAGCAATCTGAGAATAGTTCTCATGACTGAAAAGCTATCTTATGTCCTTAATACGCCTTTCCCTGCAATGGTTGCAGATAATGCCTCTAAGAAAAAGATTGCTACTTTTAGAAAGTGGCAAGATGATGAACAGTTGGCTCAATGCATCATGCTCGCATCCATGAGTAACAAGCTTCAGCGTCAGCATGAAACTATGGATGCTTCTACTATACTCCTGCACATCAAGTAGTTGATAGTAAGGAAAGTAGGACTGATAGATATCAGATATCTAAGGAGCTCTTCCGATCTAGAATGATCGATGACACTACAGTACAGATAAAATTCCTTAACATAATCCATTAGATTGATCAATTAGGACAACGGGTTTTGTCATGGATGGATAGTTGAGCCAAGATTTGATCTTGCACTCACTCCCGGACTCCTTTCACAATTGTTGTGAATTTTTCATATGAACAAGCTAGATATCAACTTCGCTGATTTGCTTAACATGTTGAAAAATGTTGAGAGTCACTTTCCAACCAAGAAAGATCGAGTCTTAGTGGTAGGGGTCAAATGACCTTCTGAAAAGAAAAACGATTCAAAGAAGGTAAATAGAAAGGCAAAAACAAAGGATAATAAGAACAAAACTAATACGGCTAGCAAAGGAGTTTGCTTCCACTATAATAAGCCTAGACACTGGAAAGAAACTACAAGAAGCATCTTGTAGAGGCTAACCAGAAGAAGCTTAGTGAAGCTTCGGTTACAAATATAGTTTTTGTTCATGATTAAAATAATTTTTTCTTTAAGTCAAGGTTCTACTTGGGTATTGGATACCAACTTTGGTTATCATAAATATAGATTTATGAAAGGACCAAGCAGAAGTAGAAAGCTAAACAAATATAATTAATCCTATGTTTGGGGAATGAAGCAAATGTTGCTACATTAGCCATAGGAACTTATTGTTTAGCATTGCCTACGAGCAAGTTTATTAAATCAATAAGTTGTTATTATATTTATGTTCTCATTAGAAACATTATTTCCATTTTGTTGTTGGATAATGAAATCTTTGGTATTATAATTAAGAACTATTGTTGTTCTATTTATAATAATAATGTTTTGTACAGAACTGGAATATTATTTGATGGATTTTGTATACTTGACTTACGTGAAAAATTATTTTATAAATTGAACAAACTAGTATAAGAAAAGGAGATGATCATTCAAAGAGTTGAATGTGTGTATTTGTTGAAATACAAGTGTTAATTATTTGAAGGGTTCAAAGAATTCAGAAGTGAAACAAATTGGCAAAGTATTAAGATTCTTTGATTAGATCAAGGAATAAATACTTGAGCAATAAGTTTCTAGATCATCTCAAATAGTTTTCCCATAATGGATGCCTCATGATATGCAATAATTGATTGATGTATCTGAAAGGAAAAATTGTACCTTGTTGGACATGGTACGGTCCATAATAATTTTACCGACATTCCAGTATCCTTCTAAGATCATGTCCTAGAAATGGCTGCATATCTACGAAAAGGTAACTTCAAAATCCGGCCCCAAGACTCCATAAGAGTTATGGACAAGGAGGATTCCTAATCTTAAGTATGTTAAGATAAGGGGTTGTCCAGCTTATATGAAAAGGTTTCGAAGGATAAGCTTTGGACAAGATTTGACAAGTGTAGATTTGTGGGACATCCTAAAGTAAGTTTAGGGTATATGTTCTATAATCCTACTTAGCAAAAGCTGTTTGTTACGAAACACGCTACCTTCTAAGATAAAGGTGTTTATCAATGAAGGGGCTAGTGGGAGGATAATTGATCTTGAAGAGTTCAAGAACCACAAAACACTATAAGTCAAATAAGAGGAACCTGTAGATAGACCTATTGTACCACAATCGAATCGAAGAAATCGGAATAGCATCAAGATACCTGGGAGGTATGGACTCATCATAGATGATGATGATGAGGTACGCATCATAGAAGATGATGATCCAGTTACATATGATGAGGTAAGAGTTCTAGTGCGTACAAAAGGGTTAGTGGGAGCGTCGTGAAATTTCTAGTATTATATGTTGATATACTACGGATGAGGAATAACATACCAATGCTACAATAAGTAAAGATAAAGTTGTCTAAATATTTCTCCATGAATGATTTGGGAAGAGTATCTTAATTGGGGATGCAAATCTATATAGATAGATTTAAAAGAATGCTCGACTTAACCCAAGGAACGTATATTCATTTGATGCTAAAGTCATTTAGCATGGCAAATTCCATGGGATGTCTCATGTTAATGAGCCCTGAAGTGTATCTCTCTTAATAGTCCCCATAGACTCCTGAAAAGAGAGATCGCATGAGTAACTATCATGTATGCAATAAAATATACGAGACCTGATGTTGATCAGTCATATTCTGGAGAAGTTCACTATGAGTCAGTGAAAAACATCTAAAAGTACTTAACTGGAACTAAGGATGTGATCATATTCATGGTAGGTTTGAATTAAAACTAGAGGGCTTAACATACTCATGTTTTTCAGACAGACCAAGACAACAGAAAATCCACTTTAAGGTAAAGCGTTACCTTGAACAGTGGTGCAGTGAATTGGAAAGGTTCCAAACAACAAAGAGTTGTTGGTTTAGTGATAAAGACAAAGTATGTAGCTGTAAATAAAGCTGCAAGTTGATTGTTTGGATGAAAAGTTCATTACAGAACTAGGAATAGTTCCTAAGTCTCATCTTGGATCTAAACATGGGTTGTGGCACTTTCATTTGATTATAGGAATCATTGAAAGATGAGAAATCACTATAGAGATAGTGGACTCTTAAGAAAAACATTACATATCTATTTACTAAAGCTTATCCAACAGCAGGATAATAGTCACTTAGAGAAGAACAGTATGAGATACCATGGCGATTGGATTTAGTGCAAGTAGGAGATTGAAAGTAGTATGCACACAAGCCAATCATGTTTGATGATAAAGCATATACTTTGTAACAATCTTATTCATTTATTAATAAAAAAATATTAATTTATTAAAGGCTTTTAATTATCTACATGATGCTATTTTATAATATGTGATAAACCCATAGTTTTAAGCAATGCTTTTAGAATAATGATGATTATCATTCTAATGAGATCTAAATTCTTAGAAAGCTTAAAACTAAAATAGTTTCCAATCGTTGAATTACTAAATTGGGGATTAGTGAATCCGGATAGATTAGTACATACGTTGCTTGCTCATTGGATGAGGATGATTGATCTCATGATCATTTGTGTGGAGACACTAAAGCAAGTATGTAGGTGCTTATTAGAGAATAAATTCACTGAACGTGGCTCGCTAAGGAATACCTAATGGAGTTTTATTTGCCTGTCAATAGGAATTCCTATAGTGATAGTAGTACAAGTGATCCTTGGACTTAAGATCATCATAGTATCTTGAGTATGATGAGTTATACTTTGAATTATTCCTTAAGACCCTTAGGGTATATCAAAGGGTATGTTTGGGTATACTAAGTTGTACATGGAGATAATGTATGATCAATAAAGAATCTACCACTTTTAGTAAAAGAAGAGAAATGTCCTATGTGATTCGATAAATGACAACTTAGTAGTCCTTGGCCAAGGTAGAATGAAATTAGAAAGGAGTTTCTAATTTGCATTATTTGGAGTTGTACATTTAAGGATCGAAATACATATAATTAAATAAAATAAGACTTGACAGTAATTCCATGTCTTATATTTAATTGGGGCATCAGATGGTGGAAGGATTGAATTGCATTAAGTAACTATTTACTCAAAGGTTCTTTTATGATTAATGTTGAAATCTATATTATCCGGAAAGTCGTTAATCGCTTGAGGAGGCTTATCCCTATTGTAGAATAAATATTATTTATTTAAATAAATTAATATTTT
Source organism: Panax quinquefolius (assembly GCA_020205615.1). Classification (NCBI taxonomy): domain Eukaryota; kingdom Viridiplantae; phylum Streptophyta; class Magnoliopsida; order Apiales; family Araliaceae; genus Panax; species Panax quinquefolius. The sequence goes on from CM035158.1 coordinate 8,151,013, forward strand.
AATTTATTTATTTAAATAAGATTAGAATTGTTCTAATTGATTTATTCACAACCGGTTTAACCGAATTATCTTTTTATAAAAATAACGGCGAAAGTTTTACCATTAAAACTGTTGAACTACCCGGTAGTAAAAGTACAGTAATACGCGTGGTTGCATTGTAACACACGGTATTGATTATTGATGCTTACATGAAAAGTCACCTAGTTATACTCAATTATTACTATTGTAATTGTTGCATCATATCTTTAATATTATTGATTCATTTATTGTCACGATATTATCTGCATAATATGTTATATTGTTAAATCAATAATAGAGACGACAAAGTTATTAATATTATTAAATTTCAATATTGACAATGTCTAAAAGTTCTGTCAAGGAGAGGTTAGGTAATTATGCGCCAGTGAGGAGAAATTCTTACCGAAAGGCCCCCTCTTTCTTTGGAACGACCTGGTTGTTAAATATTGTGAGTTATGATATTAATGATGAATAAGTTGTGTTGATTAAAGATGAAATTGATAGTTCCATTGTGTTGGGATTATTAGCGTTAGTGGAAATTGACATTTATTTTGATGATAGTTGATGTCTGGGGGGTTATATTGATAAATCGGGTAATTTATCGAATAAATGAGCAATTAATTTCTACTAATTCATATGCTTATATAACTATTTGTTCACATGTGTTTACTATTAATTCACATGATTTACTATTAGGGGAGTTGGTGCAAGATTGATAATACTTGCAGGACTAAATTAAAAATAAAGAAAAAAAGGAAGATATTATACTGTAATATTTCGAGCCCCAAAACGTGCAATTATTGAAACTATATTTTCCTATAAATAGAAGCTCATTCCTTCATTATTCTTGACCAATTCACTAAATCTATAGAGCAATTATTATAGAGAGAAATTATAGAGAGAAAGAAGAAGAGAAGTCTACTCACTCACTACTCCAGTATCCAAATTTCTTCTAAGGTAAGGGGTATTATTCTTTCGTATTCATGAAGAGAGTTATTTTCTTTCAATACTCGTTATTCCATTCCTTATTATTATGTTGGAATAACTCCATCTACATGCCAATACCGCATACGTGGTGAAATTCTTCTATTATTCCATTCTTTAATATTCTCGCTTGAATATCTTATCTCGTGCGCTTTTTCTTTGATGACCGGTTCCATTATTTATTATCTCATTTGAATATATCATGTATGTGCTTTATGCATGAATTGGTTCCATTATTTATTATTCGTTGGAATATCCCACCGTGCTTTTACGCACGGCTTTGGTTCCATTATTTATTATTCAGTTGGAATAACCTGTATACGCGGATTATCGTATACCTGGTGAATTCTGTTGTTATTCCATTCTTTATTATACTCAGTTGGTTAAAGTTTTGGCTTTTATACTCCATGAAATTAGTGGAATATCCTTGATATTTGCGCTTCATCCAATATCTTTTCATGGAATTATTCTTCTGAGCATTCTTGTATTTTACATCATAAAGCAGTATCATGTTGACAATTTGGACGTTATTGGTTCCTGGATAAATTAATTCTTAAACTTTTTTGATTGAATTCTTATATCATTGTCATCATCCTCATGTTTATATTCTGTTGAAAGTCATCTGTGGCTTGTAGTGCATAGATGGACTTGGTATGATTATGACCAGGGATTATTCGGTATAATCATGACCGCAATGTTACAAATGATGTGGTTAAAGTCCTCATTGGCCGTAGTGCATTGTTGGACAGTTGTTGGCATGATCATGACCATTGATGAATACACGAATATCCTTGGCTCGTAGTGCATGGATAATTTCTGGTTGTGATACTAATGAATATCCTTGGCCGTAGTGAAGGGATGATGTGGATTATTTATTAAGCCGAGTCTCAGCGATGAAAATGATGAAAAACCTTTTTAAATCATAGAAGATAGTAGATTTTATGCTCTACTTGACTCTTCTAATGGATTGCTTATTTTTGCGGCAGTTTTTGATCTAAAACTTGTTGTCTATTATATTCTATCAGTTGTTATACTGTTGAAGGCTAAGGATATTTTATTCTGCATTATCCTAGTCATAATATTTCTTACTGGGCTAGATGAGCTCACCAATTGCTTTCGTTGTTCTATTCAGGAAATGAGAACGTAGCAGGGACTAGTCGGGGAACAGAGTGATGGTCCTAGATTGTAAGACCCCGAAATTTTTTTTAAACAAAAAGGAATTTCCTTTATTTATTATTTTGAAATAGTATGGGTTGATTTGATTAATGTGGATAGTTAAGGGTTAAATACGCAAATATTTCAAAATAAGCAAGTGGTTATAAAATATTCATTTTTGTCGGGGAATATTCGTTTGGTCGTGGAATATTCGTCTCGCTTCGGAGAATATTCGTTTGGTCGTGGAATATTAAATCTTTGTCGAGGAATATTCGCATTGACGTCAAATGACCATGTGTGGGCCCCATAACTGAAAGCGATTGGATGAGGAAAAGCGACAAAGTTTGGGTGGTTATAAATAATTGGCGTAGTTATTACAATTAAGATCATTGGAATACCGGTGGTTAAAATACAAGAATATGCATGGTTGCATAAAGAAGTATTACCAGTATTGCAGCAAAGATTGTTGAATTATTGATCCTTACGTAAGAAGGCACTACTCAATAATTTTCACAAGAGTTATTACGCTCAATATTTTATTTTATTGATTCAATAATTGTTGCGTTGATATTTTATATTATTAATGTTTTAATAATTGTCATCGCACAAAGATTTCCCATTATCGATCAATAATTCATATTATTTGAATAATATTATTAGATAACATTATTGGCAATGTCTAGAAAGTTCTGTCTAAGGAGAGGTTTGGTCACCTAATTGCAAGGCCAAGAAGAGAGAGATCCTTATCGAAAGCCCCTCTTTCACAGGAGCGACCTAGTTATCATAAATGTGATTTCGTAATATTATTTGTGAATAATTAATTATTGATTCATATGATAAGAAAATATTTATTTTATATGAATATAAATGATGGATTTATTTATGTGGTTATTAATGAAGGAATTAATCTTTGAGATATTTTATTTGTATTTTGTCGGATTGGAGGTATTAAAAGATCAAAATCGGTGTTATTACGACTTTATTGTGTGAGTTATAATATTTAATCAAATAGTTGGATCGTTGTAATTTTTGGATATGTTATACATATATAAGTTGAGTATATGTCCACAAATTTTGAGCCGATTAAAAATGAGCGTATAATTTATTATAAATTTTAAGAGGTGACTGATTGTAAATTAGGTTATAAATGATTTTGGTGGAAAATTCTAGAATTGGTGGGCCCCACTTGTGGTTGGTGAAAAAAATGTGCTGAATTTTATTTCAAATGTGGTGGGTGGCAATAGTAGCGAGAGTAAAGCCATCAAGGTTGCGAGTTAAGTGCTTCTTGAGCGTCTTAACATTTTCCTATAAATAGAAGGCTAAGTTAGAATTGAAAATCACACGAAACAAGTTTTTTCTCTTCTCTCTCTATATTATCGAGTGTATTTTGTGAGTATTTTGAGTATACTTTGAGTATTGTTAGGCGGTGCAAGTTCCTTCAAAGACTATATCCAGGTGTTTCAACTAGAAGTCTTGTCTTTTCGAGGTAAGGGATGTTATTTTATTCTCAAATGATATTATTTCTTCAATATCATTATCTTTGAAATATTGGTTGGAACTTTTTATCAAATTTGGAACTTTTTCATGTCGAGGTTACTATTCATGAGTTACTTATTCACGAAGTTACTATTCATGAGTTACTATTCACAAGTTACTATTCACAGTACTATATTAAGTGAAGCGTGAAGATGTTTTTTGTGGAATTTCTATCTTTTTGGTGTAGGAGTTACTTATTCACGATATCAAGACTATTCACGATATCTGACTATTCAATTTAGAAAAATAAAATTTCTTCTTTTCGTCTAAAATATCTATTCGGATACTAGCTTTGATTGTATCCATGTTTTGATCATTCTTGAATTTTACACCACTATGATTATTTTTGAGGTATTTTTGGACGTGGATAAAACCAAGTACTGAATCCTTAATCCTTGTCATTTTGTTTCTTTGGATTCGTTTCTTTAAAAATATTTTTCATCATCCTCGGTCTTAAATGATGATATTATTGAATATCTTTGGCCAGAAAGTGCAAAGATGAATGATTTTGAAGAATATCTTTGGCTCAGTAGTGCAAAAGATGAGCAGTGTTTAAATGAATACATACCGATCGATGAATATCTTTGGCCTTTAGTGCAAAGATGAACATGTGTTTAAATGAACATGACCGATCGATGAATATCTTTGGCCTTTAGTGCAAAGATGAGCAGTGTTGAGATAAACATGAATGATCGATGAATATCTTTGGGCTGTAGTGCAAAGATGAATATTTGATTTGAGATGAATATTGATTGATGTTACTGAGGATAAAATATTGATGATGATGACTGTTAAATTCATAGATTATAGTAGATTTCATTCTCTACGTAACTCTTCTATGAATTATTATTTCCGCTGCGAATATTGATCTGAAACTTGTTGTCTATTGTAATCTATCAGAATTTTTCCCTGTTGAAGACTAACGATAATTTGTTCTATATTATCTTAGTCATAACATTCTTTTCTTGGGCTAGTTGAGCTCACCCTTTTCCTTTTTGTTCCATTTTTTCTCGTGGAGGCGAGAATATAGCGAAAGTGACGAGTCGGGGGTATGGAATGAAGGTTTTAGAAAGGATTGTTTAGTAGTCCTCACTATTTTTTAATGTATCAATAAATGTGATGAGGATTTATTTGAGTATAGATATTGTCAGAAGATAATATTTGTATTCAAACTCACAGCTTTCTTGTTGTAATAATAAAGTTGTAGTTGTTTCGCATACCATGTATTGGCGACTCAGAATGGGTGTGTGTGTATACCTATTTTGGGGGCGTCACGGTTGGTATCGAGCTTAGGATATGATCTCTGGCGGAGATCGGGGAATAGAACTAGGAGGAGAGGCGAGTAAATCCTTCGCTAGTGTGTCCTACCTAAGCTTATTTGTTAGTTGGTCAAGATATAGGGATATTATGTGATATATTGATTTCCTTAATTAACCCTTATTTTATGACGATGATTTGAGAATGTCGATCGAGAATATTAACAAATGGAGTAAATGAGACCGTGGAGATGCCTCTACTCACCAACGAGGAGAACGTGCAACAGTCGGGCAATGTTCCTCTGTGAACAACACCATCGAAAGCGAGATGAGGAACGAGGGGATGTTTAGAAGTTTTTTGCAGTTCATACAAAATCGACGAGGAGACTCGTGTTCAAAATACTGAGGAGGAAATGATAGCAATTCACGGGTTGTCACTGACAAGCGATTCAAAGAGTTGGGACCACCGAATTTAAGGGAAAGCAGATCCGATCATGGCGGAAACATGGGTCAAGCAAATTACCAAGATATTCGATGTCTTGGGATGCGGAGAAACGAAGGTTCCATTCGCTACTTTTATGTTCCGTGGCGAGGCGGACTCTTTGGTGGGAGTTCGTGAAGCGTACTCCATCCAAACCAAGACTCAAAGATGTCATGGGAGACATTTCAGAAGCAGTTCAATGACAAGTACTTCCCGAAAGTATTCGTCTATATGAAGGAAGTGGAGTTTATTAGACTCAGAAAGCGAGAATAACATGGCATTTGTGTCCAAAGACGAGGCGAAGTTCGCGGAGTTATCTAGGTTGCACCTCATTTGGTGGAGAATGAGGAACGTATTACGCGCGGATGTTTCTTAGAGGTTTGAAACCCAGATACGTCAATTATCTCATTTCTCATAAATTTTCTCTCTATTCAGATGTTGTCAGCAACAGGCTCAGATTGTTAGAAGCGAGATAACGAATACGTTCAACCGAGGGACCATAACCGAGGATCATCTGAAGATAGCAATCATCGTAATAACGATAACCCGGCGGGAGAAAGAAGAATCTGGACAAAGGCGGTAAGAACTACTGGTGGTAATCGTGGCCATGAAAATAGAAGAAGCGAGTCGGGAGGAGATTTTAAAAAGAGGAGATTCAACAACGACCATTTGAAGACGCCGCCAAAGAGCAACTAGTTTTAAGGGAGGAGAACGACCACCGGTCGTATGTTACAAATGCGGAAAGAGGGACATATCACTCAAACCGCGCACAACAGTTTAAGGTATGTTATAATTGTGGAAAAGAAGGACATATCGCCGAGATTAGACGATATCGAAAACCCGATCCAACAGAATGGTGACTCAAAAGGATGTCCCGAGAAAAGTCAAAGTCAACGGTTCCGGAAGAGCGTTTGTCTTGGACCGGTCAAAATGCGAGGAACCCGAACGAAGTTAGCAGGTTAGTTAATTATAAATTCTTGCGAAGTTTATACCTTACTAGATCCGGTTCTACCCATTCTTTTATCTCTCTTGCTTGCGCTTCAACGTTTGAACTTGACTACGGAGAAATTAGACTTTGACCTATTTATGGAGACTCAGTTAGGAGAAACTTTCATTACATCCGTTGTTTATAAATCTTGCTTGATTCAGTTAGCCTTTATCACATTACCGTTAACCTTATTTCTATAGAGATATTTGCTTTTGATGTGATTTTTGGGATTGATTGGTTAACTACTCATCATGCCAAATTGATTGCTTTTGTAAGGTTGTTAGTTTTCATATTCCTAAGCAACTTTGTTATTCAATTCAAGCAATCAAACCATTGTAGTCAAACATTTTTATATCAAGCCATGAAGTCATTCATTTTTATTACGGATGTCAAATTTTCTTAGTCCATGTTATGGATTTGAATAAAGACACGTCGATTTGAATAATATTCTTGTTGTTATTGATTTTTCCCGACGTATTTTCTCGAAGAATTTCTTGGTTTACTCCCAAAGATCGATATTAAATTTTGTATCGACTTTGAACCCAGACAAAACTCATTTCTAAAATCTCATATCGAATGGCTCTATTGAACTTCGTGGAGTTAAAAATTCAACTATAGAATTTGGTACTGAGCCTTTATCTTGTGACTTCCTTTGTGGAATTCACCTAAGCCGAACTCTCTGTAAGGGACGTCATATTCGATGCGATAGTGGCGATAGGTGTCATTATGACGTCTTTATCCAAGATTGGGATATGAGTCACAGTTGAGAGCAACCTAAGTCGAGAATCGAAATACGTAGCTTTCAAGGCTTAGTTAGTTATTATCGGAGATTCGTTGAAGGATATTCTCGAATCGCTATTCCATTAACGAATGACTCGTAGAGATACAAAATTCGAATGGAGCAAAGAATGTGGGAAGAGCTTGAAGAACTCAAGAGAGACTCATTTCAAAGACGTGTTCTCGACCATACCATCCCGAAAAGCGAACGTGGTAGCCGACGCGTTGAGTAGAAGATCATATATGAACGAAAGTGCGATGATGTCAAGTATACGATAGAGCCAACTTTAATAGAAAAAGTTAAGGTTGCTCAAGCCACCGAGCCGGAAGCCGATGCGTATGAAGAAGAAAGTACAAGAAGGAGCTATTCCTAAGCGAGAATTGATGAAGAAGGAATACTTGAGTCCACTCTAGACTTGTGTTCCTAACGACTCGATTTGAAGAACAAGATTATGATGGAGGCACACAATACACCATTTATAATCCATCTCGGAAGTACTAAAATGTATCGTGATCTTGACATACATTTTGGTGGAACAATATGAAGAGAGATTGCAAAGTTTATCTCGATGTGTTTAACTTGCCAACGTGTAAAGGCAGAGAGCATCTAGTACCTAAAGGTCCGTTGCAACCACTTGAGATTAGGAATGGAAGTGGGAACACATTACCATGGATTTAATTACGGGTCTTCCTACGGTTTCTCAAGGCATCAATGCTATTTGGGTCATTGTTGATAGATTAACCAAATCGCTTCATTTCTTGCCGATACGGAGACTTATTCCTTGAACGTCTTGCTAGTATGTGACGTAAATGAGATTGTGAGGTTGCATGGCATGCCTCAGATCCATAGTTTCAGAGATAGTGACCTAAGATTCACTTCAAGATTTTGGGTTAGCTTGCAAAAGCTATGGGCGCAGATTTGCGATTTAGTTCTAAGATACCATCCCCAAACCAGACGGACAATCGAGAGAGGACTATTCAAACTCTTGAAGATATATTAAGACTCGTGTCCTGCAGACTTCAAGGGTAGTTGGGATAAGTATTTACCATTGGTGGAATTCTCCTACAACAACAGATTATCGTGCAAGTATAGGTGTAGCTCCATTGAAGCATTATATGGACGAAAATGTCGTTCTCCAATATGTTGGGATGAGGTGGGTGAAGCAACATTGTTGGGACCCGAAAGTTAAGACGTATATGACTACCGAAAAGATCCAAATGATTCGACAAGCGATATACAAAGCAGCACAAGATCGACAAAAGAGTTATGCGGATCTTCATCGAAAGGACGTGGAATTTAGTGTAGGGGATCATGTATTATTATGCGAGTTGCTCCATGGAAAGGAGTTACAAGATTTGGGGAGAGAGGAAAGCTCAATCCACGATTTATTGGTACATTTCAAATTCTTGACCGAGTAGGAAATGTAACCTATAGACTTCATGAGTATGTCTCGTGTTCATAATTTGTTTCACATATCTGTACTTCAGTAAATATGTGAAAGAACCAAACCACGCGTTATAGAGTTAGAAGCCGGACGAGATAGCCAAGACTTAACGTATGAGGAGGTACTGTCAAGATTTTGGATAGGAAGGAGCATGTCCTACGCTTTGAAAAGGTCATACCACAAGTTAAAGTTTTGTGGAGGAATCATGCTATAGAGGAAATGACCGGGAATTGGAAGCGGAAATGAAAGTGAGGTATCCTCACCTTTTCAAACACCAGTAACGCACGTCAATTTCGAGGACGAAATTTCATAAGGAGGGAGGTGTTAAGACCGAAAATTTTTTAAATAAAAGGAATTTCCTTTATTTATTATTTTGAAATAGTAAGGGTTGATTTGATTAATGTGGATAGTTAAGGGTTAAATACGCAAATATTTCAAAATAAGCAAGTGGTTATAAAATATTCATTTTGTCTGGGAATATTCATTTGGTCGTGGAATATTAAATCTTTGTCTAGAATATTCATTTGGTCGTGGAATATTCAGATTTGTCGGAGAATATTTAAATGCGACAATGGCAATGACCATGTGTGGGCCCCATAACGGAAAGCGATTGGATGAGGAAAGCGACAAAGTTTGGGTGGTTATAAATAATAGCGTAGTTATTACCGTTAAGACTCATTGGAATACCGGTGGTTAAAATACTGAATGTCTGGCGTGGTTGCATAAAGATATTAATACCAGTATTGCACAAGATTGTTGAATTATTGATCCTTACGTAAAGAAGGCACTACTCAATAATTTTCACGAGTTACCGCATTCAATATTTTATTTTATTGATTCAATAATTGTTGCGTTGATATTTTATATTATTATTGTTTCAATAATTGTCACCGCATGTGATATTTCTCATTATCGGATCAATAATTCATATTATTTGAATAATATTATTAGATAACATTATTGGCAATGTCTAGAAAGTTACATCTAAGGAGAGGTTTGGTCACCTAATTGCGCGCCAAAGAAGTGAGAGATCCTTATGGAAAGCCCCTTCTCTCGGGAGCATGCATGGTTGTCATAAATGTGATTCTCGTAATATTATTTGTGAATAATTAATTATTGATTCATATGATAAGGAAATATTTATTTTATATGAATATAAATGATGGATTTATTTATGTGGTTATTAATGAAGGAATTAATCTTTGAGATGTTTTATTTGTATTTTGTCGGATTGGAGGTATTAAAAGATCAAATCGGTGTTATTACTGACTTTATTGTGTGAGTTATAATATTTAATCGATAGTTGGATCGTTGTAATTTTTGGATATGTTATACATATATAAGTTGAGTATATGTCCACAAATTTTGAACCGTTAAAAATGAGCGTATAATTTATTATGAATTTTAAGAGGTGGTGATTCGAGAAATTAGGTTATAAATGATTTTGGTGGAAAATTCTAGAATTGGTGGGCCCCACTTGTGGTTGGTGAAAAAAAATGTCTGAATTTTATTTCAAATGTGGTGGGTGGCAATAGTAGCGAAGTAAAGCCATCAAAGTTGCAGTTAGTTAAGTCTGCCTTGCGTCTAACATTTTTCCTATAAATAGAGGGCTAAGTTAGAATTGAAAATCACACCGTAAACAAGTTTTCTCTCTTTCTCTCTATATTATCGAGTGTATTTTGTGAGTATTTTGAGTATACTTTGAGTATTGTTAGACGATCTGCAAGTTCCCTTCAAAGACTATATCCAGGTGTTTCAACTAGAAATCTTTTTTCGAGGTAAGGGATGTTATTTTCTTCTCAAATGATATTATTTCTTCAATATCATTATCTTTGAAATATTGGTTGGAACTTTTTATCAAATTTGGAACTTTTTCATGTTCGGGGTTATTTATTCATGAGTTCTTATTCACGAGTTACTATTCATGAGTTACTATTCACGAGTTACTATTCACGAGTACTATTCATGAAGCGTGAAGATGTTTTTGTGGAATTTCTATCTTTTGGTGTTTGAGTTACTTATTCACGATACTAAGACTATTCACGATACTCAACACTATTCAATAGAAAAATAAAATTTCTTCTTTTCGTCCAAAATATCTATTCGGATACTAGCTTTGATTGTATCCATGTTTTGATCATTCTTGAATTTTACACCACTATGATTATTTTTGAGGTATTTTTGGACGTGGATAAAACCAAGTACTTAATCCTTAATCCTTGTCATTTTGTTTTCTTTGGATTCGTTTCTTTAAAAATATTTTTCATCATCCTCGCCTTAAATGATGATATTATTGAATATCTTTGGCTTTTGTAGTGCAAAGATGAATGATTTCTGAAGAATATCTTTGGCCCAGTAGTGCAAAAGATGAAGCAGTGTTTAAATGAACACGACCGATCGATGAATATCTTTGGCCTTTTAGTGCAAAGATGAACAGTGTTTAAATGAACATGACCGATCGATGAATATCTTTGGCCTTTAGTGCAAAGATGAATAGGTGTTTAGATGAACATGACCGACTGATGAATATCTTTGGCCTGTAGTGCAAAGATGAATATTTGATTTGAGATGAATATTGATTGATGTTACTGAGGATAAAATATTGATGATGGACCGTTAAATTCATAGATTATAGTAGATTTCATTCTCTCACGTAACTCTTCTATGAATTATTATTTTCATGCGAATATTGATCGAAACTTGTTGTCTATTGTATTCTATCGAATTTTTCCTGTTCAAGACTAACGATAATTTGTTCTATATTATCTTAGTCATAACATTTTTTTCTTGGGCTAGTTGAGCTCACCCTTTTCCTTTTTGTTCCATTTTTTCTCGGGAGGCGAGAATATAGCGAGTACGTAGTCTGGGTATGGAATGAAGGTTTTAGAAAGGATTGTTTAGTAGTCCTCACTATTTTTTTAATGTATCAATAAATGTGATGAGGATTTATTTGAGTATAGATATTGTCTAGAAGATAATATTTGTATTCAAACTCACAGTTTTACTGTTGTAATAATAAAGTTGTAGTTGTTTCTGTACCATGTATTGGCGACTCAGAATGGGTTGGATGGAATGGACCTATTTTGGGGGCGTCACATAGATGGTGTATTAGTAGTCCTCACTATTCTGTAAAATAGTGTGATAATAAATGTAATGAGGACTCCATTGAGTGTGGATATTGTCTAGATGGCAATATTTGTATTAAAACTCATTGTATATATTTTGTCGTATTTTACAAGACTGTTGTATAATTAAGTTTGTAGTTATATTTTGTACCATGTATTTGGCGACTTAGAATAGGTGATGTATACCTGTTTTGGGGGCGTCACAGTTGGTATCAAAGTCATAGAAAAGAGTCCCGAGCCTTTATCTGGTGACTTCCAAGTCTTGGGATGCACCGAAGCCAGACTTTCCATAGGGGGCCTTAGTGAATAGCAAGTGGCAAGTTGACAGTATCATCATTGTGAGGTGCTATCTAGGTTAAGGGATAGAAGTAACAATTGGTATCAAAGCTTAGGGATATGATCCTTGGCTGAGATGTGAGACAAGAACTAGGAGGGGAGAGACAGGGAATTCCTTCGCTAGTATGACCTACCTAAGTTTATTTGGTATTTAATTGGTTGGTCAAAGTATAGGGATAATATGTGATATGTTAATTAACCCTTGTTTTGTGGCAGTATTTGAAAATGACATCCGAGAATGTTGAGAATAGCAATGGAGCACAGGAGACCGTTGAGTCTCCACAGATCAATAATCAGGATAATGTGCATCAGGAAGGCGATAATCCTCATGCAAACAACAACACTGACCAAATGATAAACGATGGAATGTTCAGAGGCTTTATGCAATTCATGCAACATCAGGCAAAAGCGGCTCCTGTCCAAAATGCAGGTGGAAACTCTGGCAACTCACGGACGATCACCGTTAAGCAGTTCAAGGAATTGGGACCACCGGAGTTTTTTGGAGAGCCAAAACCACTTAAGGCGGAGACGTCGATTAAGCAGATCTGCAAGATATTTGATGTCTTGGGATGCTCCGAGGAGCAAAAGGTTCCCTTTGCCACCTTCATGTTGCGTGCAGAGGCAGATTACTGGTGGGAATCTGTAAAGCGTACTCAACCTGCCACACTAAAGATGACTTGGGAGAAGTTCCAAGAATTGTTCAACGACAAGTACTTTCCCGAAAGTATTCGTCACATGAAAGAGGTAGAGTTTATCAAGCTGGAGCAAAACAACATGACCGTGTCGCAGTACGAAGCCAAGTTTGTCGAGTTGTCCCAATTTGCGTCCCATTTGGTTGATAATGAGGAGAGAATGACGCGAATGTTTCTAAGAGGTTTGAAACTCGAGATACGTCAATATCTTATCTCTCATAAACTATGTTTGTATTCGGATGTTGTTAATAGGGCTCAGTTATTGGAGCGCGATAATGAGTCAACCCAACCAAAAGAGGGCAGCCGTCAAAATGATAATACTAGTGGTAGCAGCCATCGAAGCGATGACAACAAGCGTGGAGGGAATCAACAAGCCAGAAATGGTAACCACTTCGGTGGTAATCATGGCCAAAACAATAAGAATGAACATTTCAAGAAGAGGAGATTCAACAATGATGGAAAGACGTCAGCATCAGCACCCGTTGTTAAGGAAGGAGAACGACCACCTATCATATGCTTCAAATGCGGAGGAGAGGGACACATCAGTCCAAACTGCGCGATGCAATCCAAAGCGTGTTACAATTATGGAAGGAAAGGTCATTTAGCCCGATTTTATCGTTCACCAAAGGCAAGTTCAGCTGGGATGGAGGCACCGAAGGCATTATTGCATAGTATTTTTTGAATTATTGATCCTTACGTAAGAAGGCACTACTCAATAATTGTTACAATAATTACTGTTCATTATTTTATTGATTCAGTAATTGCTGCGTTGATATTTTATATTATTGTTGTTCAATAATTGTCACTGCACAGTATTTCCATTATCAGATGAATAATTCATATTATTTGAATAATATTATTAGATAACATTATTGGCAATGTTTAGAAAGTTCTGTTGAGGAGAGTTTAGATAATCTAATTGCGCGCCAATAAAGAGAAATCCTTATTGGAAAGCCCCCTCTTTCCTGAGAACTGTCTGGTTGTCATTATTGTGATTCTATAATATTATTTGTGAATAATTAATTATTGATTTATATGATAAAAAAATATTTATTTGAGGTGGATATAAATGATGGATTTATTTATGTGGTTATAAATGAAGGAATTAATGTTGAGGTGTGTTATGAGTATTTTATCGGAATGGAGGTATTAAAAACTCAAATCGGTGTTCTTAAAGCTCTATTGTATGAGTTATAATTTTAATCCGACCGTTGGATCGTTGTGATTTTTGGATATGTTATACATATATAAGTTGAGTATATATCCACAAATTTTGAACCGTTAAAAATTAACGTATAATTTATTATGAATTTTAAGAGGTGTTGAAAATCGTCCGTTTGTGAATTTCGGATATTTTCTGTTTGGAATTTGGAAAAACTCAAAGCTATAAAGTTGTGGAAAATTCTATTTCATGCGGAATGGACATAAAATTTGTATTTTTTTGATAAACGGGCTATTTTCTATGAAATATTGAAGTTTCGGAAAATAAAATAATTTTTATTAAAATTGGGTGGGACCCACTTTTGGTTGGTGTTGAATACATGTGCTGAATTTGGGGTGGGCCCCACTGTGGTGGCTGGAGTTTTTTTCAAAGGTGGCTTGCATAGGAATTTGAAAAATAATAATATTATTTTATTATTTAGTCTCCTATGGCGTTCTAGTATTTTCCTATAAATAGGCGCTTAGGTTAGAATTGAAAATCACACTAGACACACGTTTTCTTTCTCTCTATATTGTCGAGCGTATTTTTGTGAGTATTTAGATACTTTGAGAATTGCTATTCAGTGCAAGTTTCCTTCGACTTTACATCCGATATTTCGATCAGAAATACTGTTATTTTGAGGTAAGGGATGCTATTTTCTTCGTACATGATATTATTTCTTTCAATATCATTATGCCGAAATATTGGTCTGAACTTTTTATCAAATTTAGAACTTTTTGTGTCGAGGTTACTATTCACGTATACGTCACTATTCACGCATACGGCATTATTCACGAATACGACACTATTCACCGAAAAATAAAAATTTTCTTTTTTGTCCAAAATATCTATTATGGTTACTATCTTTGATTGTATCCATGTTTTGATTATTATGGAGTATTATTTAATTTGGATAAACTGTAATACGAATCCCTAATATTTGTCCTTTTGTCTCACTGGATTCGTTTTCTTTAAGATATTTTTCATCATCCTCAGTCCTTAATGATGATATTACTGAATATCTTTGGCCTGTAGTGCAAAGATGAAAGATTAACTGATGAATATCTTTGGCCCGTAGTACAAAGATGAACAGGTATTGAGATGAACATGACCGACTGGTGATATAAATAAATATCTTTGGCCTGTAGTGCAAAGATGAATATTTGATTCAAGATAAATTGATTGTTGTTACAGGGATAAAATATTGATGATAGACTTTTAAATCTTAGAAGATAGTAGAACTCATTCTCTACGTAACTCTTCTAATGGATTGATGTTTTATTACATTTGTTGATCTAAAACTTGTTATCTCATTATATTCTATCGATTTTTCCTCGTTGAGGACTAATGATAATTTGTTGTATATTATCTTAGTCATAATATTCTTTACTGGGCTAGTTGAGTTCACCCTTTTCCTTGTTGTTCCATTTTTTAATTTTTAAAATATATTTTTGATGTTATACGTAAACATCAGTTTTTACATGTCACGTGTTCGAGTCGCGCCATCAATTTATGGCGTGGCATGTTCAATTGAATCAAAGTGGAAAAAATTGATAGTTTAATGACCTGATTGAAAAAAAATTAAAAAGTCAATCATCGAAGTGAAAAAAATCGATAGTTTAAGGTAGTAATTTATATTTAATTTGACTGTTCTTTTAACACATTGATCAGTTTTTCTATGCCACGTGTTCAAGCCACGTCATCAATTTATGACATAACAGGTTCAATTTAACCAATATATATAGAAAAAATTAATAATTTAATAACCTGATTAAAAAAATTAAAAATTAATCATCGAAATAAAAAAAATTAAGATAATAATTTATATTTAAGCTTTCATCTGATTGCCAAATTAATATTTCTTTCTTTTGGTAGACTTTTGGGGCCTTTTGGATGGGTGAATAGTGCATGTTATTGGTCAGAGTCGGACATAACCCCAACAATTATTTATAGCTAGTATAAAACCTAATAGCAACAAATTGCCAAACATTTACTATTGGCTTAAATTAGATGTTAGCCCCTTACGAAACAACTTCCTTTTCATGATTTCTCTCAAATAGATGATCATTAATATGCATGTTGGCACAACCACTTATTTATAGCCAAAGGAGTTGGAAAGTATTTTCGAAATTATATTTTTTTAATCTTATGTACTACTAATTCATACTACAAGAACGTAACAATTGGTCTTTGATGTGAATTACAGAGTCAGTGTAGAATTATTTTCAATAATATCTTTGTACAGCCGGAGTATTTGCTTGATATTTGCAAAGAATATAATGCCAGACACAAACTATTCTATAAATATTTTATAAATTGCTGATGTGACATACTCCACCTCAGCATATTGTGTGGGGCCGAAGATTACATTGAAATATTTTGTTGATCAATATGCTGTGGCAGCAATTTGTAAAATGTTTGTAGAATAGTTTGTGTCTGTAGCATTACTCATTTGCAAAAGTGAACATCATTTTGGTTATATAAATATAAATATAATTCTAAAAAGTAAAAGACAAAATTATTCAAAAATGTGGTATGGATTCCAACGTTTTTCAATAATTTATGACAATTTCTACATAGTTTAATTACTTTCATCAAAAGCATAAGAATTTTACTTTTCCCATAAGCGTTTTTTGTAGTAAGAATCTCTATTTGTTAAAAGTATTTTTGAAAGGTGACCTAACACATATTTTTAAATTTAATTCTGAACTGTTTAGCCCAGACGGGCTCTTAAAATCAAATATTTGAATTTTCTGAAAACAACACAAACCATTTAATATTTAGTAAAAAAATTTTCCTTGAAAGTTAAAACAAAGAGAACTAAGGTCGATTATTATATATCCACGTACAGTCAATTATTTTCCTAGAAAACTGAAAGAAATTCCAGTGCACACAAATTCTAGAATTCTTGGTTGATCCAAGTAAACCATTTAGTTGATATATATATATATATATATATATATATATATATATATATATATGTATATGGTCCAACTCGCATGCATACATTCAAGCTGCTGCACAAACACAAGAGGACCACAATAATAAATATAAATACATACATATATATATATATATATATTTATTATTGTGGTCCTCTTGTGTTTGTGCAGCAGCAGTGTATGTGTATATATAGTAGTAATGACAAGTTTTGAGATGAGAAATTGATGTTTTGCTGAAATGAGAGAGTATATATATAGTTTGTGGATGTGATAGTTTTCAATTAAGTTCGGGAATTGACAGCAGCCATGGCAATTGCCATGCATCTTTTTCAGTAAACTTAATTTCCAAAAAATTATTTAACATGCAAGGTGTAGCTAAATTAAACCATCATTATATATATAGTCAAAAAAATTATCAACATTATATAAAGAATCTGTCTTTTGCTCTTCTGACAACTACGTATATCTTTATAGTTGTTTTTTATGTGTGTGTGTGTGTGTGTGTGAGAGAGAGAGAGAGAGAGAGAGAGAGAGAAACCCTGCATGAGTAGTCAAATCGGGGAAATTTAAAAGCTTGAATGCTTTTTCTAAAATCCGACCATTATCGTAGGGTAACTTTTTTGTTCTCCAGGTTGTTTATAAAGCTTGCAACAAATATGTTTTTGGGATAATGATCCTAATCATTATTATAATAAGATAATAAATTCAGAAAATATAATTGGAGAAGTCATTTTCTTAACTTATGTTGGTGAGTTTGACCAAGGGGAAGATAGTAAAGAAAAATATATTGGTGAATTTGTTGTGTTATTAATAAGGGTAACTATGGATTAAGAAATGTCAAAATTATTGAAGGTAAGTTTTTCCTACTAATTTCTCTTAGTATTTTTCCATTTTCCCCTATGTCCTAAAATAAAATGTACTATTAAATTGTATTAATATTATAGTTTTTTTAAAGAAAAAAAACATTTTGATATAAGGAAAATTCGTGGAAAGTTGAGATTTTTTATTTAATTTTTCCTACTTAATTAAAAAATCTTAAGACGCTGGGTTTATAACAAAAGTTGTAACTTTTCTCGGCAAACATATCATTTTTTTTAAATTTCAAGAGGTCACAAGTAAGTGTAGGTTAATGAGATTTCAATCTAGTGATCAGGCTGACTCAGACTTGATTCTGTTGGATATTTTCGTTATCTAAAAATATATAATAAATATATTATATGTTATTTATATAACTAACAATTAATATTGGTTCAATTGGATAAGAGAGATGTGTTAATATTAAGGACTTGAGTTCAAGTCAGGCAACAACATTCTTATAATATTTTTTAATAAATTATATATATATATATATATATATATATATATATATACACATATTACAAGGAAAAGGCCAACGGTAATATTCAAACAAGAATTGGGATGCCATGCCATATTTGGATATCAACATAACTCTTCAAATGAGTGTTTGGAAACCTATAAATAAGTTGTCAATCTAACCCAAACTGATATCAACAACTTCAATCCTTCTCAAGTTCTTAAATTCTCAAATCATTCTAAATTCTTTTCAAGTTCATAGAAAATTATTTAGAATAATTTTCTTGTTAGATTTTCTTCTCTCAGTTATAGTTTGCACTACTTTTTGTTTTTACACAACAAATTTTAGTACAGAGTAAAGTTTGGACATGTCTTATCTTGGTAGACTAATTCACAGTAACTCTGTGTAGTAAATATAAAGGGTGAATATTGTAGCACCCCCTTTTCGAAAAGGAAAAGGGATGTCACGCACAAAACATAACAAATGCAAGCCTGTAATAAACCTCAAAGTATTTTTAAATAGATTAGATACCAACAGTTTTAAACACCAATTAAATAGAAAGATCTCCACATTAACATAATCTCTACTTCTAAGGATGAATGCCAAAATAGGCCAAAAACATCCATCTACAAAATATTAGAAAACTAAAGTTCGATAATAGTCTCAAAACTAATTTACTAATTTGGATCAAAGGTAGCTCTCAGCCCACAAATCCTGATCACCCCTGATTACCTGTCAGAAAAAGAACATAGCGTGAGCTAATTGCCCAGTACGAATATAAAAATGCACATATATAAAACAATATATATATATATATATGTACCGAAAGAACTGAATGAACGAACAATTACATCTACTAACCAAATATGAATATATCAAATTTAGTGAGACAAGGTACAAATGATTAACACTGTCGAACCGAAAACTATAATCAAAAGAATTCCAAACAAAATAAGACTAAATGAAATGATTATAAGGTAACAATTTCATACTGACCTCAAATACAAATAGCCAAAGGCTAACAAAATACATCGGTACCATGATATATACAAATAAAATCGGATAGTACGCACAACACATACGTCACTAATTCATCAAACAAATCGAATCAAATTAAATATTGGGTCGACCCATACGTATCCTGAACAAATCTATCAAATGGCCAAAGCTCACATCCAGAGCATACAAAAGGATACTGTGGTGTGATCGATCACACCGCCATAATAAGGTGTCACCCCTTGGTTCAGAGGATATGCCTATGGTAATTTACACGTGGTTAGCTCAAATATACCCTAAGGATCAAATTACAAAATATAAGCCAAAAGGGGTACAAATCACAAGGCTTACATGATCATCTTCAAATGAAATCGAATTATCAAGTACGAACATTCTTAATTATCACAATATATCAATGATCAAAATGACTTCCGAATGTGAACGAAAATATACGAACGATGATACAAACGAATAAAGTCTCCAAAATATATTAACATAATTGATTGGTTCAAATAGTACAAATACGAATTACATGTACCAACGTCAACATGAAACTATCATGTGAATTCGAGAAGGAATAATCGTGTGAAACAATAACTAACTTCTAAACGAGAAGCTAAACAAACAATTCAAAATTTAAAGGATTATCGCTGGAGGAGTATGTAATCCGTACCTTAATATAATACCAAAATAATTCACCGAATTCAAATATCACCCGCTAGACTCCCTCAATCCGATCTAATTATCAAAATAAAATACAATACATATAATTAAATTATGAACTTATATAGTTTATATTTTCATAAATTCAATAATTTTAATATACTATATTCAGTTTGTAATCAAAAGATACATTTTAATTATAATAACAATATTATAATTTTAATTTATTTAATTATCACTTTCCCTTTTAATTTTATATATGTATATATATATATATATATATATATATATATATATATATATATAAACGTAATGGCTAAAACCTAAAATCGATTTGATTATAATTAAATTTTTTTTCATATATATATATATATATATATATATATATATATATATCATATATCCCAATTGTAAATCAAAATTTCATTAACAAATTCAATTAATCAAGTGGCATAATAAAATTTTAAAATAGATTGCAAACACAACAAGAAAATAGATTGTAATTATAGTAGCAAAATAATTATTTTGTATTAAAAAATAGTCGAACAATTACCTTTGAGAAGAAGAATATGGTGAATAAAGTTTTAAGGATTTTGCTCTCAAACCCTTTTTAATTCCAGCCACGTTCTCTTGTTCTCCTCGTTCTTCTTCTGCCTCTTTCTTTTGTTTTCGTTTTATTCCCACAACTCATCAGACGTAATGAAGTATAGCTAGGTTTTAGTTATTTAATTATTAATTAACATGTTTTATTAATTCTTTTAATTTTATTAGGATTTAAAATTACACAAATATAATTTAAACTCATTAAAACTCATATTACACCTTATGAATTATGGAAAAAGAGAAAACCTTCTCTTGACCATTTAAGAGTGTGGAGATGTAGAGCATTAGTAAGGTTAACTGATCCTAAAAGGCATAAGCTTGGAGTTAAAGCAATTGAGTGTGTTTTTATAGTCTATGCACAAAATAGCAAAGCCTATAAATTCTTGACCATGGAATCCATATATTCTGTTAGCCAAAATATAATTTTGGAGTCTAGAGATGTTGAGTTCTTTAAGAATTCTTTCTTTAGGAAAAGGTCAAGAGAAGACACTGATAAAGAGGATCAAGAAACAGTTCATCATGGAACAAATGATGAAATGAAACTTACTACATCTACTGAAGAAATAGAACCAAGAACAAGTAAAAGAGTAAGGATAGAAAAATTCTATGGCCCTGATTTCTACATGTAATAACTAGTAGAAGGAAACAGTGATGCTATTGTTTCTTCTAGTGTTTTTGTGACTGAGCTTGATTCTGGTGATAGAGATCCATTGATTTTTAGAGAAGTTATGTCCTCTCAAGATTCAAGTTTTTGGCAAGAAGCCATTAATGATGAAATGAATTCTATCATGGGTAACAAGACTTGGGTCTTGGTGAATTTACCTCCTAGTTGTAAACCCATTTGCTGAAAATGGATCTTTAAATGGAAAAAAAAATCATATGGGTCCATTGATAAGTATAAAGCTAAACTGGTAGCCAAAGATTTTAAGCAAAAGGAAGGAATTGATTACTTTGATACATATGCTCCAGTAGCAAGAATTAGTATCATTAGGTTATTAATTGCATTAACATCAATTCATAAACTTGTTATACACCAAATGGATGTTAAAATTGCTTTTCTAAATGGTGACTTAGAAGAGGAAGTTTATATGGAACAACCAGAAGTGTTTGTTTTGAAAGGTCAAGAATTTTTTTTTGTAAACTTATTAAATCTTTATATGGCCTAAAACAAGCACCTAAACAGTGGCATGAAAAAATTAACCAAATGATATTGTTTCAAATGGGTTTAAAATAGATGAATCGGATAAATGTGTTTATTTTAAGTTTAGTAAAGGTTTTGGTGATATAATTTGTTTAAATTTTGATGATATGCTTCTTTTTGGTACTAGTAAAAAGGTAGTATTAGAAACTAAAGCATTTTTATCTGCTACTTTTGATATGAAAGATATGGGGGAGGCTGATGTAATTTTAGGTATTAAAATTGTGTGGTCTCAAGATACCATGTCTTTAACAGTCTCATTATATTGAGAAATTGTTAAAGAAATTTATAAATCACAAGAATTGCAAGATAGCTTCCACCCCATATGATCATTCTGTTAAGTTATTTCTAAATAAAAGAAATAGCATATCTCAGTTAGAGTATGCAAGTGTAATTGGTAGTCTAATATATGTTGTAAGACCCCAATTTATTTTTTTTAATAAAATAGAATTTTCTCTATTTAATATTTTGAAATAGTAAGGGTTGATTTGATTAATGTTGTTAGTTATGGGTAAAATGCACAAATATTTTAAATAAGCAAGTGGTTATAAAATATTTATTGTTGTTGGGAATATTCGTTTGGTCGTAGAATATTCTTGCTGTCGGAGAATATTCATACGACGGTGCAACCTTTTGTGGGCCCCATAACGGAAAGCGATTGGATAAAGAAAACGACAAGTATGAGTTTTTATAAATAACGGCGTAGTTGTTACCGTTAACACTGTTGGAATATCCGTTGGTTAAAACACAAGAATCTGGCGATGTCGCAGACAAGAAGACACTACGAGATTTCACCAATTATTGATTCTTACGTAAGAAGGCACTACTCAATAATTGTTACAGTAATTAATGTTCAATATTTTATTGATTCAGTAATTGCTACGTTGATATTTTATATTATTGTTGTTTTAATAATTGTCACTACACATTATTTCCCATTATCAGATTAATAATTCATATTATTTTAATAATATTATTAGATAGTATTATTGGCAATATTTAGAAATTTCTGTCTAGGAGAGGTTATTTAATTGTGCACCAGTAAGGAGAAATCCTTACCGGAAGGCCCTCTCTTTCCTGGGAACGGCTCGGTTGTCAGTATTGTGATTCTGTAATATTATTTTTGAATAATTAATTATTGATTAATATGATAAGAAAAATATTTATTCTATGTGAATATAAATGGAGAAATTTTTTAAAAAATGATAATTGTTGAAAATTGATATTTTATCTTTTTTGATAAAATAATTCATTTAAATATATTATTATATTACAATAATATAATAATGGTGATATTTTTACAATGAATGTGTGGTATATGAATAAATGAGGAGGAAGAGTATTTTTATTACAATAAATGCTAAAAACATGTTAAACATGTTGGTGGACCCCATTTTTTACTGAAATTTGATTATAACCTGCAAAATTATCCGTATGTGGATTTCGGTCAATTTCTGTTTAGAATTTGAAAAAAACATAAAGCTACAAAGTTGTAGAGAAATGAATTTCCTATGGAATGGACATAAGATTCAAATTTTTCTGATAAAAGGGCTATTTATTATGAATTATTGAATTTCCGGAATATTGGGTGGTCTGAATTAATTTTGTTACAAAAAATATTTAAAACATGTTTTTCATTTTGGTGGGCCCCACTTGCATGTGTGAGATGCTAAAATCAGATTTCACGTGTGCATAAGAAAACTTTTATTAATAACATTATTTTATTAAATTTTCTACTTTGGTATTTTAAGCATTTTCCTATAAATAGAGTGCTTAGGTTAAATTTGAAAATCACAACAGAAACTGAAGTTTTCTTTCTCTATATTATCGAGCATATTTTTGTGAGTATTTGATACTTTGAGTGTTTCTATACAATGCACGTTTCCTTCAGCGTTATATCTGATATTCCAGCCAGAAGTACTATTATTTTGAGGTAAGAGATGTTATTTTCTTCGTAAATGATATTATTTCTTTCAATATCATTATACCAGAATATTGGTATGAATTTTATTATGAAATTTTTACCTTTTCAAGTCGGGGTTACTATTCATGAGTTACTATTCACGAGTTACTATTTATGAGTTACTATTCATGAGTTACTATTCACGAGTTACTATTCACGAAGTATGATAATTTTTCTTGTGGAATTTTCACCTTTTAGTGTCGGGATTACTATTCACGTATACGACACTATTCACGAATACGGCACTATTCACAAAAAAAAATAATTTTTTCTTTTTTTGTCCAAGTCGTCTATTGTGGTTACTATCTTTGATTGTATCTATGTTTTGATCTTTATTTTTGAATTTTGCTCCACAATTGATTATTATGGAGTATTTTTGAACTTGGATAAACTAATGTACGAATCCTTAATCATTGTCCTTTTATCTCACTGAATTCGTTTTCTTTAAAATATTTTCATCATTCTCAGTCCTAAATGGTGATATAATTGAATATCTTTGGCCTGTAGTGCAAAGATGAACGATTACATGATGAATATTTTTGGTCTGTAGTGCAAAGATGAACATGTGTTGAGATGAACATGACCAACTGGGGATATGATTGATTATTTTGGTCATATTGCAAATATAAATATTTGATTCAAGATGTATATTGATTGATGTTACAGGGACAAAATATTGATGATGGACTTTTAAATCATAGAAGATAGTGGACTTCATTCTCTACTTAACTCTTCTAATGAATTGTTATTTCCGCTGTGAATATTGATCTAAAACTTGTTGTCTATTATATTCTATCAGATTTTTCCCTGTTGAAGACTAATGATAATTTGTTTTATATTATCTTAGTCATAATGTTCTTTAGTGGACTAGTTGAGCTCACCCTTTTCCTTTTTGTTCCATTTTTCTTCTCAGGAGGCGAGAATATAACGGGAACTAGTCGGGGTGTGGAGTGATGGTTCAAGATAGTTTTTTTACTAGTCCTCACTATTTTTTAAAATAGTGTATCAATAATTGTAATGAGGACTTATTTGAGTATGGATATTGTCTAGAAGATAATATTTGTATTTAAACTCACAGTATATGTGTTGTCGTATTTTGCACGACAATTGTAATAATGAAGTTGTAGTTATTTCTGTACCATGTATTTGGCGACTCAGAATGGGTTGTGGATTGGACCTATTTTGGGGGCATCACATATGCAATGCAGTGTACTAGACCTGATATAGCATTTGCAGTAGGAGTATTAAGTATGTTTACTCATAATCCAGGTCAGGTTCATTGGGATGCAGTATCAAGGATACTTAAATATCTTAAAGGCACAATGAACTATGCATTATGCTATACAGGATACCCAGATGTGGTAGAAGGGTACACTGATGCAAACTGGATAACGAATTCGGATGAAATAAAGTCTACAAGTAGATGGATATTCACTTTAGGAGGAGAGGCAATTTCTTGGGGTTCCAAGAAACAAACCTTGATAACACATTCAAATATGGAATCTGAGTTTGTTACATTATCAACTGCTGTAAAAGAAGCCGAATAACTTAAGAACTAATTATTTGAGATTCCACTTTAGCCCAAACAATGATAGCTATTATGACGCCCTCAAAATAGGTATACGACACCCATTCTGAGTCGCCAAAATACATGGTACAGAAAGAAAAAATACAAATTTATTATTACAATTGTCGTGTAAAATACGACAGCTCATACTGTGAGTTTAAATACAAATATTGTCTTCTAGACAATATCCACACCCAAATAAGTCCTCTTTACAATTATTGAAATACTATTTTACAAAATAGTGATGACTACTAAAATAGCTATCTTGAATCATCACTCCATACCCCGGCTAGTCCCTGTTATATTCTCACCTCCTAAGAAGAAAAATGGAACAACAAGGAAAAGGGTGAGCTCAACTAGCCCAGTAAAGAATATTATGACTAAGATAATATACAACAAATTATCATTAGTCCTCAACAGGGAAACATCTGGTAGAATATAATAGACAACAAGTTTTAGATCAACAAATGCAGCGAAAACAACAATCCATTAGAAGAGTCAAGTAGAGAATAAGTTCTACTATCTTCTAAGATTTAAAAGTCCATCATCAATATTTTATCCTCGTAACAACAATCAATATATCTTGAATCAAATATTCATCTTTGCACTACAGGCCAAAGATATTCATTTATATCACCAGTCGGTCATGTTCATCTCAACACCAGTTCATCTTTGCACTACGGGCCAAAGATATTCATCAGTTAATCATTCATCTTTGCATTACAGGCCAAAGATATTCAGTAGTATCATCATTTAGGACTGAGGATGATGAAAAATATTTTAAAGAAACGAATCCAGTGAAACAAAAGGACAAAGATTAAGGATTAAAGATTTGTACTTTAGTTTGTCCAAATTCAAAAATACTCCATAATAAATAATTATGGGGCAAAATTCAAGAATGAAGATCAAAACATGGATACAATCAAAGCTAGTATCATAATAGACATTTTGGACAAAAAGAAAAATTTTCATTTTTCGGTGAATAGTGCCATATTCGTGAATAGTGCCGTATACGTAAATAGTAACCCCGACACAAAAAGTTTTAAATTTGATAAAAAGTTCAGACCAATATTTCGGCATAATGATATTGAAGAAAATAATATCCCTTACCTCAAAAGACAAAGATTTCTTGGAATGAAAGGTCTGGATGTGATGTTGAATGAAACTTGTAATCGAATAAAGAACTCTCAAAGTATCTAAATACTCACAAAATACGCTCGATAATATAGAGAGAAAGAGAGAAAACTTTGTTTACGGTGTGATTTTTAATTTAACTTAGCCCTCTATTTACGGGAAAATGTTAAGACGTCAAGCATACTTGACTGCTACCGATGGCTTTACTCGCTACTATTGCCACCCACCACATTTGAAATAAAATTTGAGCACATTTTCTCACCAACCAAAAGTGGGGCCCACTCAATTCTAGAATTTTCTACCAAAAATCATTTATAACATAATTTTTGAATCAGTCACCTCTTAATATTCATAACAAATCAGACGTTCGTTTTTAACGGTTCAAAATTTGTGTACATATACTCAACTTATATATGTATAACATATCCAAAAATCACAACGATCCAACAGTCGGATTAAAAATTATAACTCACGCATTATATCTGAAAAATGTTGATTTGATTTTTAATACCTCCATTCCGACAGAAATACTGATAAAACACCTCAACATTAATTCCTTCTTTTATAACCACATAAATAAATCCATTGTTTATATCCACATAAAATAAATGATTCCTTATCATATAAATCAAAAATTAATTATTCACAAATAATATTACAGAATCACAATAATGACAACCAGGCAGTTCCCAGGAAAGAGGGGGCTTTCCAATAAAGATTTCTCCTTACTGGTGCGCAATTAGATGAACTAACCTCTCCTTGACGGAACTTTCTAGACATTGCCAATAATGTTATCTAATAATATTATTCAAATAATATGAATTATTGATCTGATAATGGAAATACTGTGTAGTGACAATTATTGAACCACAATAATATAAAATATCAACGCAGCAATTATTGAACCAATAAAATAAAATATTGAACAGTAACTATTGTAACAATTATTGAGTAGTGCCTTCTTACGTAAGAATCAATAATTCAACATACTGTTCAACACCGTGTGCTACTGTGCAACAACGCGTATTACTGTATTTTAACCACCAGGTAATCTAATAGTGTTTACGGTAACAACTACGTTGCTATTTATAAAAACACATACTTGTCGTTTTCCTTCATCCAACCATTTTGCATTACGAATATTCCCCGACAGCAAGAATATTCCTCGACCAAACGAATATTCCCCGACAACAATGAATATTTTATAACCACTTGCTTATTTTGTAAAATTTGCACATTTCACCCATAATCAAAGCATTATATCAAATTACCACCTTATTATTCAAAAAAAAATAATAATTAGAGGAAATTCAATTTTATTTATAAAAAGTTGGGGTCTTACAGCTATCTCAATATATTGTGATAATGAGGCATCATTATCACGATCTTATAACAAGGTTTATAACAGGAAGTCTAGACATATAAGTTTAAGACACAATTATGTAAGGGAGAAAATCAATAAAGGGGTTGTTACCTTTAACTATGTCAAGTCAAAAGAAAATTTGGCAGATCCTTTTACAAAAGGCCTAGCCAAGGATGTAATATGTAAGACTTCCAAAAAGATGGGTTTAAAGCCTTTAAATGAGAGGTAATCTATAAGTGGAACCCAACTAAATCCTAGAGTAACATCTGGTATATTAGTTCAATGGAAAAATACTTATAGTAATAACCAGTTATATACTAGACAAGTATGAAAAAGAAATTCTTCAAAACCATCTCTAAGAGAGTGTATGCTTATATGGAGAACAAAAAGGGTAGGGTAAACCTTTAATGAATCTATGTCCGGTTTGGAGGATGCATGTCATACAAGTGCATCTAATTAGATTCACCTATGTAAGTGAAGGAATTGGGCCGCTTCTGCGAGACATAAGGCTTATCTCTAAGTCACTTACGAAACCCAAGAGGTAAACACAAGGCCATAAATGTGTTGGATTTCCTTAAACTATAAGAGATATAGTATATATCTATAAAGCAAGATATCACTGTAAGATTTTTTAGTTCAAAGCTAATGCTACTAAAAATTTAGATATTTTGTGAAATAGACTATGTAAAGGTTCAAATCGAAAGACACCTCTTACTTATGTATACTATATTTAATAAGAGAAAGAAGAATGTCAAAGGAAAAGGATTGGAAGATTATGAAAATAGGGGAGGATTGTTGGATATTTTCATTATCTAAAAGTATATATAATAAATATATTATATGTTATCCATGTAACCAACAATTAATATTGGTTCAATTGGATAAGAGAGGGGTGTTGATATTAATGACTTGGGTTCAAGTCATGGCAACAACATTCTTATAATATTTTTAATAAATTAATTATTAATATATATATATATGGAATATATCTTAAGCTCACCCATTATCTAGCTCACCTTGCTCACCCCCCTTTAGCAACAATCTGACGACGATTTATCTTGTTAAATGAGCAAGGTGCGCTAGAGATAAGGGTGAGCTTAAGATCCAAACCGTATATATATATATATATATATATATATATATATATATATATATATATATATATATATATATATATATATATATCAACAATAATATTCAAACAATAACTCTTCAAATGCCAACGATAATATTCAAACAAGAATTGAGATGCCATGTTTGGATATCAACATAACTCTTCAAATGAGTGTTTGGAAACCTATAAATAGGTTGCCAATCTAACCTAAACTGATATCAACAATTTCAATCATTCTCAAGTTTTTAAATTCTCAAATCATTCTAAATTCTTTTCAAGTCCATAGAAAATTATTCTGAATAATTTTCTTATTATATTTTCTTCTCTCTCAATTATAGTTTGCAACAGTTTTTGTTTCTACACAAAAAATTTTAGTACAGAGTAAAGTCTGTGTCTGTCTTATCTTGAGAGACTAATGTTAGAAACTGGACAACTTAACAACAGTACAACCGACCAACAACAAAGAAGGAAGTATAATTAAGATAAAGAGTAGCAAAGCAACAACAACAACAAAAGCGCTTTAACAAGACTATTAGGCGAACAAATTGGAACAACTTAGTTGTTATATGAAAGAAGCCGAGGCGTAGCAAAGCTAATGTCCTAAAAAGTGATTCCGCCCTCACTGGTTATATGAACCGGTACAGTTGAGCTCCACGGCGTTCACCCTCCAGGATTCAACGGCAAGCCTTCGATTGCGTGTACTCGCAGAAGAAGACTATGGACTCGTCTTTGTGGATTGCCCCAATCAACAGAAAATATATGAATAACAAACTGTTTAGAGAGAAGAAATGTAATCAGATATGATATGTGTGTTTTTTTCAATGTAATGCAGAAGATATATAGAAGAAGAAGAACGAATGAGACTGAAACTGCAGAACGTTGGGAAGTGAATACGCGATCGTTGGAAGGATTTGGGAAATAAATTAGTAGAAGAACATTGGAGAATAAATCAGTAACGTAAAACTAATTAAGGTTTACGTTTTTGGGAAAACGGCTAAGACTAAATAGTATAAAAAGAAATTAGGGATTTTATCAAAACAGTGGGCTACCTGGGTGCACCTGCGAAGCACAAATTTTTCGGATCTAAGACCTCACGTGGGGCAATCGCTACAGACACACACACACTAAGGTTTTCTGACCGAAAGCCCGAGAACCAAGCTTGGGCTCGCCCAATTTCTTAGTCGTCCTCATGTGCGCGAGCCCATCCCTATTTCCTCAACCATGTTACTAAGCCCATAACAACAAGTACTAATATGCACTATGAGAGTTCCAAGAATAGCCAATGTGAGACTTTGAAGAGAAAAAAAACATAAGATTTTGGAGCATAACCAACAATCCCCCACATGATCCAAAATTATCAAAGAGATAAAAATTAAAAGGAAGTGAGAAGGGCAATGGATTTTAGATACATAACGTCGATACCTTATGGGTTTGAATCGACACTTAGTGGAACAAGCTCATGATTGTAGATTATAGGTGAATTATATTCTTGAACCTATTATCTGTGATATAATCAGTTGAGCTTGCACACATATCTTAAATCTCGAATCCACACAAGTCCGCTGATTCATGGTTTGTGCCACGCGCCATGTCCCAGATTTTCATAAAGGCTCTAGAGAGTTTGGCAAGGACTCTCATAGAAGCTACCTACACTTCCACCTTTATATAGTGAACCCATCAAGTGTATATATCGACATACACCACCCTTTAGGGGCTATGAGTTTCATTAAGAATCTAAACGATTCATCCTTTCACAATTTGTTAAAGAAGCACTACATGCACAAATGAAGGGATATAGATAATCAGAAAGTGCTATAATTAAGTAATTACGTGACTTGTTGTTACCCATCAACCCAATTCATGGGATCTCCAATCACACGGGTTGGGTTTCCATCACAGATTACTTACTCAAGATATTGGCAATAGTCCCATCCTCCGGATGCTTCGACTACCTTTTATTCAATCCCTTAGAAGCGGATCCGCCAGTTCTTTTCAGACCTTACAAATTCCATGGAAATAACCCCATTATCGATCATCCTCGACAATATTGTGCCTCGCTTAATGTGTCTCTGCTTTTCCATTATAAACATGGTTCATCGCCTCGCTAATAGCCGCTGAGAATCACAATGTAAAGAATAAGGAATCGCTTATACCACAATGGTATATCGCCCAATAAATTCCTTTATCCACTGGGCTTCAGACCGCCAATTCTAAAGCAATAAATTCAGATTCCATAAGAGATCTAAGAAGACAAGTTTGTTTAGCAGATTTCCAAGAAATGCCTCCTCCACCTAAAGTAAACACATAACCACCAGTGGAGATTGTTTCATCATTATCGACACCCAATTAGCATCACAATATCCTTCTAAAACACTAGGATGACCAAAGAAATGTACACCTACATTAACTGCTCCTTTTAAATACTTCATTAGTCGTGACAATGTATTCCAATGTTCTTTGAAGGATTATGTGTATATCTCGCTAAGTCTACTAATGGCATATGCAATATCGTGATTTAGTACGCTTCATTAAATACATTATTACTACCAATGATTCTAGTATATTCAACTTCAGGTAATACCATTCCCTTTATTTTTCTTTAAATGCACACTCAGAGTCATAAGTGGGTTCCTAATGGCTCTTCATTAAAGAAATCAAATTTCTTAAGAATATTTTCCACATAATGAGACTGTGATAAAACTAAACCATTTGCATGTTTATTTATTTTCATGCCAAGAATCAAATCCGCTTCTCCTAAATCTTTCATGTCAAATTTAGAAGATAAAAACTCTTTCAGAGTTTTCACAACTTTCTCATCAAGACTCAAATATAAGCAAGTCATCCACATATAAACAAATAATCACACCACAATTTCCATCAATCTACTATGACATAATAACTATCGATTCATTTGTCACAAAATTATTAGACAAGAGAGTTTTATTAAATTTGTCATTCCATTGTTTTGGCGCTTGTTTCAAACCATACAAAGATTTTACAAGTTCACACACTTTATGTTCTTCACCGAATAACAAAACCTTCAGTCGACATATATATTTCTTCATTTAACTCTCCATTCAAAAAAGTAGTTTTAACGTCCATTTGGTGGATTATCAATTTATGAATAGAAGCCAAAGCAATTAGAATTTTATAGTTGCTAATTTAGTCATCGGTGAGTAAGTGTCAAAATAATCAAAACCTTCCTTTTGAGTAAACCTTTTGCTACAAGTCTTGCCTTTAAATTTATCAATAGACCCATCGCCTTTTAACTTCTTTTTAAACACCCATTTACATCCAATAGGTTTACATCCTCTAGGCAAATTAACTAGCTCCCATGTATGGTTAGACATAATAGATTCTAGCTCACTATTAATAAAGATCCTTCCAAAAATCAGATCAATAGATTTCGCTGCTTCTTCATAAGTTTTAGGGTCATCTTCGCCATGAAAGTAGTTATAAAATCTGGACCAAAAGTTTTCTCAAACGTTGTCTTTTACTTCTAGTAGAGATGCGTGTGCATGTGTTCTTTATCTTTCCTTTTAAGAGGTTCACTAAAAGAAGGATTGCCTCATCTCTAATTTTCTCATTGAAATATATTTTCAAAAATTTCGCATCCTTTGTTTCCAAAATTGAATTATTTTGATAATTATTAGTCAGATCTTTAATTACCAAAAATCTATAAGCAAAGACTATTAGAGGCATATCCAATAAAAATACAATCCATTGTTTTAGGTCCAATTTTATTTCTTTTAAATTTCGTATAGCTACTTTAGCTGTAGACATTTCCCCACACTTTAAGATACCCCAAATTAGGTGCATATTTTTCCATAAATGATATGGTGTAGAGTCTAACTTTTATGTAGAACTCTATTTAAAATATGATTTGCAGAAAGGCAAGCTTCTCCCCACATATTAGAAGGTAAACCATAACTAATTAACATAGCATTCATCATATCTTTAAGTGTTCTATTTTTTCTTTCTGCAACTCCATTGGATTGTGGAGAATAAGGAGGAGAAGTTTCATGTATTATTCCATTTAGTTCACAAAATTTTTAAGACTTCCGAATCATATTCACCTCCACGATCGATCTAAGTCTTTTAATTTTTCTTTCTAACTCGATTTTCAACTTCCGCTTTATATTTAATAAACATTTCTTCCGCTTCATCTTTAGAGGAAAGTAGATAAATTCGAGTATATCTAGACATATCATCCACAAAAGAAATATAATATTTCTTACCACCTCTACTGTAGTATTTTTAAAATCACTAGGTCATCGTGAATTAACTCAAGTAATTCAATATTTTCAACACTTTTAAAAGGTTTTTTAGCATGTTTTGCTTTCTACACAAATTTTGCATTTGTTAAACCTCAGATTTGCAAGATTAGGTATAAGTTCAAGTTGTTTCAACTTTTTAATGAAGTTACATTCACGTGTCCTAATCTAGCATGCCACATATCCAAAGATTCAACAATATAAAGCAAAAGAAGCATTCTTATTATTCAATTCAACAGAAGCATCAAGTACAAATAAACCCCATTACAAAAAGCCTTTCCCAACATATTCCCCATTACGTAGTAAGTACAAGTTTATCGACTCAAACACAAGTTTAATACCACTTTGTTCAACAAAGACCCGACACAAGATTCCTCTTAATATCGTGCATATGAAGTACATCTCAGTAGCAAATGGTTTTCCCATAATTTAATTTTAGTAAGACTTTTCCTTTTCCCGTAACATTGGTGGCTCGAAAATCCCCCATAAAGACCTTTTTTCCATTAGTCACATTTTCGTAGTTGAGGATTATGTCTCTATCCCGCAAATGTGTCTAAGTGGCCCCAGATTCTACTACCCATTCGTGAAGTTGTCAACAAGGTTTACTTCCGAGACAACAAAGAACGATAACATCATCTGATTCAACTAAGTTCGCTTGGGGCTTAGCCGAGAATTATTATTTTTGTTATCTTCGCCTCTCATAAAGTGACACTTCATAGCAATATGGCTGTCTCCGCCACATACGAAGCAAGGACCTTTAGTAATAGGTTTTTGAATTTTATTGAGTTATTGAACCTATTATCCTTTCTTCCCATTGATTTTTGATTTTTCCTTTGTGGTTTTTGGACCGATAATTTTGGCTCTTCCATCGGGCTTTTGTTCCACGAGATTAGCTTGACAGCTTGATTTTGAACTACATCTCCTTTCTTTAGCTCGATTTTGTTCTTCAATATGGATGTGAGCTACTAGTTCCCTCGTGACAGTGAAATCTTTAGTTTCATGTTTCGAGGTTCATCTTATAATCTTTCCACGAGGGTGGTAATTTTTCGATAAGTACAAAGAACTTGGAAATTCTCGATATTTTCATTCCTTCCCCAACGACTTCCCCACAATTGTTTGATATGTATGAACTTGATCTATAATGTATTTTTCATCTTGATCTTAAAGTCTAAGAATTTCCGCAACATATTTCTTAAGTCCGTAATTTTCTATGTAATACTTTGATTTTAACGCTTCCCAAATCTTCTTAGCACTTTCAAAAGGATAATATATCTCAAACAATGGATTAGACAAATAAGGTAACAAATATCGTCGACACGCACGATTATCCTTTACATAACGATTTTTCATCCGATTTTTCAAGCTTTCAAAGAAGAGAGGTAACATCATTAATAAAAGAGCAACAATAACAGGAGCATCCATATATAAAACATATTCCAAATTTATGGTTTCTAAATAAAAGAGTATATCTTCAGACCATCGCTTAAAATTAGTACCATCAAAGCGTTCAATTTTAGACAAGTCTAAGGCAAATTTCATCATCTTGTTAATACCCGAATCACTTTTTAGATTGTTAGAAACCGGACAACTTAACAACAAAGACAACCGACCAACAACAAGAAGAAGAAGTAAAGGCAAGAGAAAGAAGAAAGCAACAACAACAAGAGCAGCTTTAACAAGACTATTAAAGTAACAAATTGGAACAACTTAGCTATTATATGAAAGAGTTTCGAGGCGTAGCAAAGCCATCGTCTAAAAAAGTGATTCCTCCGCCTCTCCGGGTTATATGAACCGATGCAGTTGAGCTCCACTGCGTTCACCTCCAGATTCAACTAAGAAGCCTTCGATCAAGGTACTGCAGAAGAAGACTATGGACTCGCCTTTGTGGATTGCCCCAATCAATGGAAAATATATGAATAACAAACTGTTTAGAGAGAAGAAGCAGGCACTGTATATGATATGTGTGTTTTTTTTCAACACAGTGAGCTACATGGGTGCACCCGCGAAGCACAAATTTTTCAGACGGCAGACTCACACATGGGCAGATCGCTACAAGTACACACACACTAAGGTTTTCTGACCGAAAGCCCGAGAACCAAGCTTGGTCTCAGCCAATTCCTTAGTTGTCCTCATGTGCGCGAGCCCATCCCTATTTCCTCAACCATATTACTAAGCCCATAACAACAAGTACTAATATGCACTATGAGAGTTCCAAGAATAGCCAATGTGGGACTTTAAAAAAAACATAAGATTTTGGAACATAACCAACAACTAATTCGCAGTAACTCTGTGTAGTAAAAATAAATGGCGAATATAATTTTAAGGAAAGAATGGCTAACCATTCGATTCAGGCGATAATATTATTGTTCTATATAATACTATAAAGCGTGTTACAACAGTTTTTAGGTCTTAAGTTGGATTCTCATTTGTGTAAGTTTAATGTTTTTGATTATTAATATTATATGTATTTGATTACAAGATTATATTGTACTTTCTTAATTTTGAGTCTTCAAAAAGAAAAAACTAACAAGTGCAAAAAATATGAAGCCTTGGCATAACTTGGTTTCTTGCCTATTTTGCCCTCAAACCCACTTATCTATTTTATAAAGCCTAAGGCAGTGAGGGGAGAGTTTTGTTAAAAATTCACAAATGAGTTATAGTCTCGTATCAGACAAATAATTAAAATATGTAAACTGGTTCAAGATCTAACGATTTAATTTTTAGAATAAGTAAAGTTCTAAACATGTGTCTTAGGATCTTATGTGTGTGCATGCGAGGCGCGAGATATGACAATTCAAGGGCGTAGTCATAAACTTGAGTGGGAGGGGGTCGAAATTTTTATAAACTTTTTTACAAATTAAAAGTATTCATAGTAATTTTCTTTTGTTTATTACACTTCACTTTCTTATCATTTTTTTTGGACACCGAGTTTCAATAAAAGATCTAACATTTTTAAGACCCCTAAATATGTATAAAAGCTTTTACAGCCGTATTAAAAAAATATAAAAAAATTAGAGCTCTACATATATGTGGGTACTTATAGTTTAGCCATGTAGGTACTTGTAGAAAGCAGTAAGTGAGAGAAAATATTATCAATTAAAAATAAATTATTAAATAATTATAAATAATTTGATGGGGTTTCAAGGCAACTCCCCTAAAGTCAATTTTTTTTTAATACTTTATACTTTCTAATATATATATATATATATATATAATATATTACAATGAAAATATAATGAGTAATAATATATGGTATATATATACACTATATTAACTCATAATAGACTTTTTTAATCACAATTGTTCATAAATAAGTAATTCATTATTTATTTTAAAAGTAATATAAATTAGATTATTATTTAGTTTAAAATATTATAAAGAGATACATATATTGAGAGGATATGAAATATATATGTGATTAAAATTTGATTAACATTTCAAAGTAAAATTAGTGGGTGCAAATTTTGGGTGCAAATTGCTTTGAAACGGAAAGTGTAATACCCAATTTCAAGAAAGTGTAATACCCAATTTCAAAGGTGGTAAAGGTAAATTGACTCTCCGACCTAAAAAAAAAAAATTTATGTATCATATATTAAAAAAATAAAAAAATCAAAGCATATGTAATTGACCCCATCAACTAACTAGTGGCTCCATACGCAGCTGTAGGAGTATAAGGTAGATTTTACAAAAGGAGAAGTCATGATAAAATAAGGTAGGTCGTAAAATGAGCAATTTGGGCTCGATTCATATTCGTTTGATTAAAATTTTGATTCAAATTCAACTCAAATATAAATGATTCAAATATAAGTAAATTTTAAAGTTTAATTAATTACTCGAATATCCTCAAATTACAATTTTCTGTTGATACTCGAATCATATTCATTTGAAAAATTCAAACTGCTCGGGCTCGATTGGAGATCGTGTTCGACTTGGTAGCTAAATGAGACTCGATCAAATTTTATTTATACTTATAAATTTTGTGAATCAAATTTGAACAACTCAATACTCGGCTCGACTTAGTTAATTTACACCCTTAAGATAAAATGCTACCACCAAGCCGTTTGAGATAAAATTAAAAGAAAGGCTATCACTAAAACTTTTAATTTTAAAATTACAAATGAGCTTTGATATGTATTTAAATATAAAAATAATTTTTATGTGTTATTTTTGGATCCTAATATAGTACTTAATCTGTTCCAAATTATAAAATTATTATTATTTTTTAAAATTCAATTTGAGACATTTTTAAATTCAATATTGATATTTTTGAATTCAATAATGATCTTAAGTTTTTGAATGGAGAAAGTATAAGTTTATATTAAATTCTATATAAAACTATGAGCTACTATTATATATAAAAACTAGTTTATGCGGCACACACACTTAGGGGCGGATTCAACCTCTTAGATCAGTGGATCAAATTTGAAATAAAAAATTCTCATAAAAAAGTGAAAAAATAGTAAAATAAATTACAAAACTAAATAATGGCCAAATATTATTTATAATAATATTTTTTGAGACTTCATTACTTGAAATTTTTGTATGATATGAAATTCAGAAGTGTATGCACACCTAAAGGGGGGGTGAATATGTGCTTATGATGAAGGTGATCTACAATGACAATTTTAAATTTATCTGCTAATCGAAGCTATGCAAAAAGTGTTATCTTTCATTCGCTTAAGTATATTAACATGAAACATGTAACCTTAATATGCGTAACTTCCAATTGAAAGTGCAAGTAATATAACTTGTGGTTGAGTGCATAATTTAAACAATGCAAGCAAGATAAACAGTAAGTAAGAACACCATGATTTTTTACGTGGTTGGACCCCTTAACCTCTAATGACTTAATCCACATCCAATACCAATTGGTATTGGAGACTCTTTTATTAACTTTATAATTTCAACAATTACAAAGTTAACTCCATGTGCGAAGCAACTTAGAAATTGTCGGACACCACTGCCTCTTGTTGCACAGCAGCAGCCTCTTGCTCCACAACAACCTTTGCTCCACAGCAACCTTCTAAGTCTTGCTTTGCACTAACCTATCCATCACTGGATCAAGCACAAGCAACAATAACTTGTATACTCTTTTTGATTTAAGAAAGAATATTATTACAATTATTTATAAATCTCTAGAACAAAGAATTAATATCAAAGCACAAACAGTTTGCTAGAATTTTTCCAATGGAAGCACTGATAAGTATTTTCTCTTAGTTGGTTGTCTACTTAGGCATTTGTCAAGAGGAAGTATATATAGAGATAAAGGCTAACGGTAGGAAAATCAGTTTCCTTAACTTCATAATCCCAAAAAGATATATATTAACAAAACCAAGATATGAGGGATTTGAATTTTGAAACTAACTGCTAGAATAAAGGAATAACAATTAAAAGGTTTAGTAGCACAAAATCAGCCATACAAAGATATTTTGACTTGGTAAAAACAAGATGAGATTTTCGGAATTAATTTTGTTTCCCAAAATAACTTCCCATCTTTTGAAATTTGAAAGTTCAGCTCTTAGCAAGATTGACTCGGTTTTTCAAAAGAAGTTTCCAAGATATAAATTTGAAATAACAACTCTTTTGAAATAAGGAATTAATAAGGTAGGAAACTTTTGACCATATGAAATTCTTTTTAAAATACTTTCTAGCATAATGAAATTGCCCTGAAATTAATTAAATGAGCTAGAAATTCTTACATTTGATTTCCTAGATAAAATCCTATGGACCTAACCATGTGATGACACTAATTAAACACCTTCTCTTCATATATGCTTCACTTGATATCTTGCATAATCATTTCCATAACCTGTGAATCACAAAATAACTCCATACAAAACATATGTTATCATCATTAAAATAAAAACTATAAGTCAACATGATAGTCTCATTTTTATTAGTTACAAAAATCCACAAGCAATTACAAAAAAAAATTGCAAGTAATTACAAAAAATCTCAAAGCAATTGCTAAATTTGTGAAATTATAAATAAAAAATACAAATATCGGATTTTCTCTAAAGTTGAACTAGTGGAAAGAATTATGTAAAGTCGCTAGAGACAAAGAGTATTGTAGTTACCAAAGTAATATAGGATATGAACTTTTAAGAATTTAATACTATCTCAATTCTAAAATTAGATATACATTTTGATCTTCTCTTTAAAGTCAATTTAAAAAATCTTAAAACTCAAATTGATATAAGTTCGTTCAAATTTTAAAAATAACAAAAATAATCATTAGTAGTGTTTTATAATTAGTTTACAATTACTATATTTGTTGTATTAAAATAAATAATTTATATCAATTTTAAATTTTAAAATTTTGCGAATTAACTTTAAAACATCAAAATATATCTCTAATTTCTTTCAAAAATATATAATATTTTTCAATTTAAATTTGAAATTTTTTATTAAACACATTAAAATTTTTTACTTTAATTTTACAATTTTTTGTTCATATTATAATCATAGAATTAAGTTTGGCATATGAAGATGGAGTACCTCCCTATATATGACCCTATCTAGCTAGGAAGAGAGAAGACTTGACTTGAAAGTGTGAAGGTAGTAAATAGTAAGTGCAGAGGATAGGTGCCCGCCATTTAAGGCTTTATTAAACCCTAGGGTTTTTAAGCATTCTGTTAGAAGTAATAGTAATATATATATTATTTGTATTTGTTTGGAAACCGAGAAACCAGAAAAAGAATGACAAAAGGCTTACACAGTCTCTTAATTATGAAAACAACGGGTGAATGAAGTAAAGCTAATCACCCCATGCAAACGTCCCTTTCTCACTCCTCTCCCCCACCTCTGCCGCCTCTGCCCCCCTTCCCTTTACCCCTCGCTACATCCCTCCCTCCCTCACTCCCTCCACACATCCTCGGGAATGCCAACCATTCATTTTCAGATTTTCTCTCTCCTACGACCCATGTATAGATAATATACTTGTATAATCTATGTACAGCCTACTGGTATGAGCTTCGAACAACTTGTACCCTATCGGTTAGTGTATTTGGAGGATTAGTGTCTTTTTTCCAAATTTTTAAATGTCTTTTACATAAATTTTGATATTTAGTCTCTTATTTAACATTAATTAATTTTAAAATTAAATAAAAAAATACGCACAAAATTTAAGTAAAAAAAAAATAAGGACATAAAATTTAAATATGATCCGCTTCTCTTTAAATACATGGTACGAATTTTGGTGTGTCATATTTAAACATTAAATATTACGTTTATGAGTAAAATAAATCGTGTTAAAATAAGAATAATGTATTTAGAGATTTAAATACGTTGTATGAATTTTTGTTGTTATATTTAATTAAACATCAAATGTTACGTTTGTCAGTTAAGTAAATCATGCTTAAAATAAGATTTTTATTGGCGGACAAGATTAATTCTCAATTGCTTTTAATCTTTAAACGCTTATTGAAACATCAAACTCAAAAAATCAATTGGTTATGGGTGGAATAGTCTCTCAAGTTATATATTGAGTTTTCATATATTAGTTG
Organism: Panax quinquefolius; assembly: GCA_020205615.1. Taxonomy (NCBI): domain Eukaryota; kingdom Viridiplantae; phylum Streptophyta; class Magnoliopsida; order Apiales; family Araliaceae; genus Panax; species Panax quinquefolius. The sequence goes on from CM035158.1 coordinate 8,191,644, forward strand.
CCCATAATACGTGAATAATTTTAATTGGGTAATGTGGACCATGTGGGCCGACATTTCAGCCTATACATGAATGGTGTCTACCCTGATAAAACATTCAACTCAAAATTAATATTAAATACGAATAGAATCGACTCTCAAATTATACGTTATATATTTTAATTATCCAATTTTATAATTATTCGCATCACCAATGAAATTAACAAATATATAAAAGGTATATAATGTCTTAAATGTAATCCATGTGTAAAGTGATTTAACAGTATTGTTGTTATAATTATTTGAAGTGGAATACGAACCAGGTTGAATGAGAAATCGACAACTTTTCTTAAAATATGCATGACTTTTCAAGAGGACTTCCATTTTGAGACTAACATATCTTAGCAATAAGATTTTACCATACCTTCCGTTTTACATACCATCAAATGCATGTGACGTTAGTTAGTACCAAGTTTTAAATTACTTACCGTCTTCAGAATTCAAAATCAATGTTTTCAATTTAGGTTACTTTTATTACCGTAAACAATTTGGTGGATTAAAATAAAGAGAATTCAAGTTGCATCCCTACCATTAAAGATATATTACAAATTGGATGGGAATATATGTACACTTTACATATATACTTCGTAGGGTTGTAACGTATTATCCTACAATACATTTACGGGGTATTCAATTATCACTTGGGGCGTTCTGTGTTCATAAATCAGCACCATAAAATTTTCTCAAACAAAATAATATTTCTATACCTTTGTCCAGAAATTAGAAATATTTTTTCTTTTTAATTCATTACAAAATTAAATATATATTTTAATTAGATTATACAATAACACACATTTTTTTAAAGAAAATTAGTGTATGTGTCTTAAACAAACACACTCCGTTTTCCCATTTTCTAATATATCGTTACTTATTATTTAAATAAATTGATGTATTACCATCATGTCCCCAGTATACTTAATTTCTAATAAATATTATAAAAATATTTCCTTAAAAATATATCTATAATTATAATTTTAGAACGAAAAAAAGAGTATTAAAAAAAGCAGTGCTTGAGGGAATAAAAACACACCTTGGACTGTTAAATCAAGTGGAGTACTCCTATATTATTGAGTGTGTCTGTCTTTCTCTCACACTTTCTCTCTCATAATAATCTTGAATTCTTTCAGTTTATATGTCTTGATAACTCGCACAACATTCAGAAAGACCAGATCTAAGTTTGTTAGTCTGTCTATCAATCAATCTCTTACCCATATATACACTGATCAGTCAATCTATCAATCAATCAAATCATCATCAGGCTAGGGAATCATCATATCATATAGTAATACATATCACACAGGAGAAAAATATGTCCTCTTCAGCTGCCTTTTCACCGGACCACCACCACCTCTCTCCCTCCGACCAGCTGTGTTATGTCCATTGCAACTTTTGCGACACTGTCCTTGCGGTATCTTACGTGATATCTCACAATCTTATCAATATCTCTTACATGTTATGCCTCTTTCAAATTTATTTAACCCCATTTGTTAATTCTTTTTCTCTTTTTCTTCTTTTAAAACTTTTTTTTTCTTTTATTTCCCGTCAAATTTGGATTATGATTCTTCTCATTTGTATGAGTTTTAATTTGTAGTTGATGTTGTGTAGGTAAGTGTTCCTTGCTCAAGTTTGTTCAAGACTGTTACTGTTCGATGCGGACATTGCACAAACCTTTTGTCTGTGAACATGAGGGGCCTGCTTCTTCCTTCACCTAATCAGCTTCACCAGCTTGGACATTCTTTCTTCCCTCCTCAAAATCTTCTGGTATATACATACATATATATACACATAAATATGTTTACTACATATTTAGGGTTTTTAAATGGAAAACCGTCATGTGTAGCTTAGTTGGTCCGATTTTCTCCGGTCTATACCGGAAAGCGTGGTTCGAGTCTCAGCAGTAACAAACCATAATTAGCTACAAAATGCAGCAAGGAATACACAATTTTCTTGAACTAAAGAAAAAAGAAAAGAATAATAAAAGAGTGGCAGGAGTTCTTCATCAAACAGCCTCGTCATCTAGGAAAACATCATGCCATATTTGAATATTTTGTCTAAAATTCTTATGCGATCGACATGTAAAATTAGGGTTTCGTTAACACCCTTCATTGAGAATTATTTACAAATTTTATGTCAATTAATCTATCTTCTGGTTATATATATTGCATACGATTAAGGGAACTCATGGCAATTTGTTGACATTCTTCAGGAGGAGATTCGAAGCTCGCCATCGAGTATGTTGCTCAATCAGCCCAACCCTAATGAATCTTTCATGCCTGTTCGAGGAGTCGAGGAGCTTCCTAAACCTCCAGTAGCTAACAGAGGTAAGATCCTTCACATAAGCCATCTCTAACAAGAATAGTTAAGCAACTGCTCCTATTTCAGTAGTACTTAACTTTGTTTGCTTAAGTTTAATTTTGCATTTACCTTTGTTGTTTCAAACATGTGCAAGTGCCTTGTGTATATAACATTTAGGCTTTCCAATATACATATATGGGTACTTTTTTAGCCAATTAAGATAGTTTTGTAATAATTAGATTTTGTACTTCCTAGGTTTACTCCCAAACAGTGCCTAAACTTTATTTGTGTCAAGAGGAAAAAGTCTTTCTTAACAATATTATTTCTTTTCTTTCTCCCTTTTTCATGTTATTTCACTTATAAAATAGGGGACCATGGGGAAAAAATGGGAAAAAGGTCATATGCAAAACTTTTCCCTATACAATCATATAGGGAAAGGAAAATTTTGCATACTTTAAACTTCTTTAGTTTCAAAAGAGATTTTATGAAAGAAAATAAAGTTGCATCCGTGTTATTTTTTCATGATTTCTTCCAATATCTATAGCTTTACCCTAATTTGTTCTACCGAAATTAAAAGGTAACATTAATCCCGCAAATGCTTCCATTGTTTGTCAACAGTTCTTTAATTCCCAACCAGAACATTCTCATTCAGATTTTCATAACAGTTTATCCAAAAGATTTTCCATGTTTTAATTCTTCAAATGGGTTGTATAATTCTTCAATATCATTTAACACTATACTAAAACAGGAACACTTTCATATTGATGAGAAATTATTAATACTCTCTCTTCTTTTTTATTTCTTTGTTTTTTTGCTTGTATAAAATCAAAAAGTTTTCTCCCCCTAGATCCATGGGCTGATGGATGGATAGATCATTAGAGATAATGATGATGGAAGTATCACAGAACTCCACAAAAAGTCAGCTAAGATATTTAATTTGTCTGTCTCATTTAATTTGTCCTTATATATATGTCCATTATCCGTATGCAGCTACGGAGAAACGACAGAGAGTGCCATCTGCTTACAATCGGTTCATCAAGTAAGCAAGAGAGATAAAGAGAGCTTTTCATTTTTGAAGTATATTGTATTGTATAAATAAATTTATTTTTAATAATAAAACCACTTTTATATATTCCATCCATTCTGAATTATAAGATTAATATTGACTTTTTAAAAGTTAATTTATGATATTTTTAAAATTTTAAATTGACGTAATTTATTTAAGTTTTTAAAATAATAAATCTTATAACTAGTAATACTTTTTTTAAGTAGTTTGCGACAATATATATTTATAATTGTACTGACATAAATTAAATAAATTCATATCAATTTTAAATTTGAAATTATTTGATATTGGCTTTCAAAAAGTTAATATTGAACTTATAATTTGGAAGAGTGGAAGTATATAAAGATAGTATCTACTTTTTCTGTTTCATAAATAAAATTTTATTTATATTTTGATGATAAATTTGAGGATATTATATCATTTTTCACACAAATAGATCTCTTCTTGTGGAACAGAAGAATTATATTACAATATTATGAAAATATTTTTCAAGGAATGTATGTCACTAAACCTAAGATTAATCAAGAATGCATGATACTATGTTTAATTTATTATGAAAAAACGTACTGCAGGGAAGAGATCCAACGTATCAAAGCTGGAAATCCTGATATTAGTCACAGGGAGGCTTTCAGTGCGGCTGCAAAGAATGTAAGATCCAAGAAAACATAAATAAAATAAAACTATTTATGTATTAGGGTTTCATTTCTTTTGACTAGCTAGGGTTTTCTTTTTTTCTTTTAGGTTTTAGCTTGTTTGTTGATTTTATGATTCATTTGTTTTCTTGCATTAGTGGGCCCACTTCCCTCATATTCATTTTGGACTTTTGCCTGATCAATCCGTGAAGAAACCTAATGTGTGTCAACAGGTACTCTTTAGCCCTAGCCTTTTATACATACATAGATACACACACACCCACACTTGTATATAATTCGTATGCATGCTTTATATATATATATATACACTCCACTTTTCAAAATTTGAAATTGGGAAATATGACATCCAAAGTGGGACAAATAGTGTATGAGAAATTAAATGTGTTTGAATTGGGTACATGTAGGAAGGAGAGGATGTGCTGATAAAAGATGGGTTTCTTGCTGCTGCCAATATGGGTGTATCCCCTTATTAATTAAGAAAAGAAATCTATTAGGGTTTCTTTGTTCATCTTTTAATTTATTTGGTTTTTCATGTTCTATGATATATTAGGGTTTTTGTTAATTTTTATGCCGTCTTTCGAGTAGAAGGTTTAATGTTTGTTAAGTCTAATAGCTATCTAATCTATCTTGAACCAATCTGAAACTGAAGCTTTTAAATGTTGATAACTCAATGTATTTCTGTTCCTTAATTAAAATTTTCTCCTATTATTAAAATATCAAATTGTGCTGGCCATTATCTATAGCTCTTTTTCCTGAATCTATGGTTCATTCCTTTGAAATATCATTTATATATGAATTGTGCCTAAAAAGGCTTAATGTTAAAGTTATAGTGTGTGTATACCCAAGTGAGCACATGAACATTTTATCCATATATATATATATATATATATATATATATATATATATATATGATGCAGACGGATCTTGTTTACCCTTTATCTAACATACTCTGATACATCCGCTTTAGCGACGGATCGGATCAAGCGACGATTGATTCGTCGTCGCTATATATAGAATCGTCGCCTTAACTTTTAATGACGGATAACATATAGCGACGGACAACATATAATCGACGATGACGAACCTATAGCGATTTAATCTAATCGTCCGCCTCATTCCATCGCTAAAGGAGGTATGCAAGGTATGTTAGAGATAAGGTAGTTTTAAGATCCGGATCGATATATATATATATATATATATATATATATATATATATGGAGAAGAGAAATTAAGATGCCCTTTATTTAATATACTTTACTCACCACCTTTAGCGACGGACCGGGTATATATATCGTAGAACCGTCATGCCTTAGCTTTTTAGCGACGCATCGAACCGTCGTCATAACATATAAACCGTTTATCTGTTCTATAGCGACGGATCAAACCGTCGCTCGGTCCATCGCTAAAGGTGATGAGCAAGGTATGTTAATTAAAGGGTTATACACCAAAAATGTACTGTATATATATTACATTTTGATAATTGAAATGTTAAAGTAACATTTAATAAAAATAAATGAAGTGCAAATTAGAGGAGTATTTACCCCTTTTCAGGAGTTTGGTGGGGATTTTGTTAGTTCTTACTCTTCCATTCGGGTATACTTCTGATCAATTGAATTGAGGGATTTGATTAGCTATTGAGCTAGTTGATCCGTTGGAGCGGAGTAGAAATAAATATAAATTAGTTATTTCCTATTTCTTTACAAAATATATATATTTACATTTTATTTATTTTTGGTATTTTTGACTCGAATCTTAAAAAGTTTTATCAACACAAACAAATATATTATGAATATAAAATTATATTTAAAATACATTTAAAAAATATGTTTTCACTATCTCCCAAGAACATTAGTACATAAATTGGGGAAGAGGACTGCTGCTACAAAACAATAAAAGAAAAAAAAAAGTGACTGAACATTGTGGCTTTAAGGTGACAATAACCAGTCATGTTGAATACACCTCTCACCATTATAAAATTATAAATACAATTTTGAAAAAAACGGCAATATATTAAACTTCAAATTGATATAAATTTTTTTAATTTAAATTAATACAGTTATTATAATTGTATAGTATATAACAAAAATTATTATTCACAAAATTTATTTCATTCTAAATTTTTATAAGTCATACCAATTTTGAAGTTTAAGATGTCGTCGTTTGAAAGTTAAGATGTCGTCGTTTAAAAGTTAAATTGTATCTCTAATTTTAGAACGAGCAAGTATCTATCTAATCTAGCTCCATGTTTATATTAAGATCAATTGAAGTTTGAAAATAAGGGTGTAAACGAGTTAAATCTCAGCGAATACTCTCATGTTCAAATTCGACTAGACAAGAAAAAATTGAACTCGAATTCGACTTGGATTTGATAAGAGATTTCTAATTTTGTGTCTGATTCGACTCGGATCATTACTCGGACCTACTCGTTTCGTAAATACTCGACTTGTTTACAAAGTGACTAATTAATGAGCCTTCAAAACGAGTTTTGAATATGAACTATTTCACTTAATACTGAATCACTACATACTAAATTGATTACTAAACTAATGTTTATGCATGAAAAAATTCACTTTTATTTATATAAAGAAATTACAAAGAATGTAATACAAATTGGCAATCACAACTCATTGATTTATTTAAGTACAAACTTACACAATTACATACCACACTTTATAAATTACAGAAGTTGGTACAAATATCACATTTTTAACTTCGACTATGGATCAAATCAGTATTCTAATATGATCCATTGAGCATGTATCGAATATAATTCATAAAAAAAGTGCAATACTCGAATCCTAATATGAGCGAACACTGATATGCTCGAATTCAACTCGTGTATTATTAAATAAAAAACGAGTATGAATCATATTTTCAAATCGATTTCGAGTCATGCACCGAGCAACTCGGCTGGACTTGCATTCCTATTTTGAAAAGCACAATTCAACATGTGAGACACTGAGAGAAAAGTCAAGGGACGGTAGACTTTTATTTGGGTGGAAATAAATCCTACTAGATACAAGAGCCCCGGATCGTCTTAGTCAGCCCAGCCTTGAGCAATTTAACAGCCCGTTATTATCACTTACTACCGACAACCTCCAGCAAGGAAATTTTTTGGCCCACATGCGTTCAAAAAATCTAGCCATGCATAGGAAGGTTTTGATAGCCTTCACCCGACAGGACCCGCCCAATCCCAATCCTAATGTAACCCGATTGTTTAAACTCTATAGAGTTAGAGTCGAGTATGGACTATATCCCTCACCACGCCTCCGACCCCGACCCCGACCCGAGTATATCCCATTATTCTTATATTTGAGTGCTTTGTGGGGATGATATTGACATAACTTTTCAATGGTTTTCGTAGGTGGGAGTATATCCCATGCATAAGCTTTGTGGGAATTTATTGTACTTGTTAACGTCAATATCTTTCTCCACGTCCCAATCACCAAGACGCGTCCGATATCCTGCACAGTTCAACAAGTCAACATCAAAAGCTTGACGGCCTGACCGTTGGGGGAGAGCTCCGGCGTGAGAGTCAGTATCGGCGATCACAAGGTTAACAATGGAGAGAAAATAATATCTAATGTCTGAGAGAGAGTAAGTATAAGATTGTGTGTAATGTTTTGTTACTTACCTCCTTTGTGATCCTAGCCCCATACGCATCTCCAATCTCTTGTTTCTTACACCCATCACCTCCTCGACACCTTTTCCCCACTCCCTATCATTTCGGTAGAAAGTATGTAGCATACTTTCTCACCGCTACCACTCTTTGCCACCGCCACGGCCATCCGAGTCCCATCCTCATTAATGCCATGCGAAGAAGGTGGCGGTATATAAGAGTCAACTATTATTTGGCATAATGATTACCGGCCAAAGTTGGGTTAAGTGGCATTTGTATAATGGGACAATTCAACGACTAAGCCCAAATAACTGAAATGACCCAAACGACCGGATCCAACCGAAAGGACCCAATGAAATAATCAAGTAATTGGGCCCAAATCATTCGCACCAATCAGACAAGAAAGTAACATAATCCAAGGAGGAGCCCATTAAGTCCGGACCAATAAGAAAAGGATTACGGCTCAACATCGCTTCTAGTCTTTTATTAAACATGGTGTTTAATGAAAGACTATGAACAAGATATAGCCCACGACATAACGTAATTATGATAAGTCACAAGAGGTCCAAAGTGAAACTCACCAAAGCCCAACAAAATCGGTCCAAATTGATATCGTAAATGTAAATGGAAGGCCCAATAGACATAAGTCCACTCCTTGAAGATATTTAGACCTAAAACCGGACGAAACCTCTTCCAATTCACCATCATTCACGTGAATTAATTTACGCTACTCGATTCGTGGTAACCGCATCAAGATAAAAGATAAACTTTACCGATTCTAACGGTTTTACATGCCAATTTGAAATTTGAACCTTTGAGCTTTCTTCTCCTTCCCGGAACTTCCTTCTCTGTTTTACGAAATCTCAACAATGGTGACTGTGAACTCTAGCCAAAACTCTCCACTTCGCGTGACTCCCGTTAGCACCATTTCCCCCAATCCAAACCCTAACCAAGAGGGTTCGAGTTCAAACCCCCAATCTGCAGCAACCATGGGGGGAAATCCGCCTCTGATCCCTTCTTCACCACCTTCCGACTTCTTCAAGGACGGGGAACAGTTTTCCCATGCCAACATCCCTCCACCGTCACTTTAATCGAGATACGATCCTCCGGACTCGTTATCGATTCCCGACATATATGCTATAAGGGCTCCCGCTCCCAAGAAGCGTGATGTATCCGATGGACCTGGATGGTTGGGTCGCTATGCCACCACGTTCTCGAAAAGGGATTCGCTCACCCCTCCATGCTTTCGTCTGTTACCTCCCAGGGTTCATAGGAGTGGTTTTGCCTCATTGGTGCCCAATTCCTATATCCACATCCTGGCATTCATTGCCTTCTGTCATGAGTTAGGGATTCCTCCCTCCGTCGACATCTTCTTCACCCTCTTCTCTGCCGGTAGGTCCCGAGAAAAAGGTTTCAAAATGGTGAGTAAGCAGTCTCCTCGACCCAACACCAGATTTGAGAGGAGACCCCTGATGGATACCTCTTCAAGAAACAAGGGTTGGCACGAGAAATGGTTTTTTGTTACGGGACCCGAAATCTCTTCTCTTCCAGATTGGACTATCTCTGATCGGGTCTCTGCTAACTTTGGAGATATCTCCGAAGAGCGTGTGAAGGAGATGGCAGATTTTTTGAAGAAGATTCCTCCAAAGGAATGGAATTTTACACTTCTGACCAAGCAAGCCTGGCTATATGACCACAAATGTAAGTTTCGAACAACTTTGTAACACAATTTTTAAGATATCTAAGTGATACGGGTTCTGATACATGGTTTTTTGCAGTGTCTCTGATCAAACCAACTTCTTCGGAAGTGAAAGAATTGAAAGATTTTTTGGCAGGGAAGAATACGGATGCGAGTGAAGAGCATCCGACTGAAGAATATTCCCGAGCTGACCCCCTCGTCACCGATCCACCAACTATCTCTCTTCAAAATGATGAACCCCAGACCGATGAGCCCAACATACCCGAAGAATCCCTCAGACCCCGCCGAAGGAAAAGATCCGCCAAGAAATCCAAATCCACCCAGCCGGAAACAAACCCTGAAAGTGATCCGGAAGCAACTCCCGAAGCAATCCCACAAGCAGCCCCCGTATCCAACCCTAGTCATGCACCTTCTGAATCCATTCCGATGAAGAGAAGTCTGCTCGACATACCTTTGCACGATCGGGCAAAGGTTCTTCGTGTGAAGAAGATAAGGATGAAGATAACCTTCGACCGCCAAGAGCTCGAAGTTCCCTCGCTTTCTACCGACATCCTCCAACAGTTCAATCGAAATTCAAGTGCTCGATGATGAACCGATCGGATCTCGCTCCCCATCTCATCCCGAAAAAGGAAACATCCAGCAGATAGCCATCCCGGTTCATCCTCTGCACCTTCACCGACCCCCGAACCCACTTCTGTTCGGTCTCCTTCTCTCAAAAATATACATGTGGACCCCTCGCCACAAGAATCAACCCATGCCTTCTCCTCCAAGACAATAGACTTTAATTTCAACACGACGCTATGGCCTCTCCAACCATGTGGCCTCGATTTAATGCCAATTTTTCCTTTCAACTGCTCGACACCTTCGTCTGTGAAACCGGATGACCATCGATTCGAAAGCGATTCGAATGGGGATTTACTTTAGCGAAGGTATGAGCTACTGGCGAAGGTAAACGGTTCTCTCCTTTATTTTCGTATTTATCTTCATACTTATACATCTGAAAACTGATCAAATAATATTGGACATGCATAGGCAAATGCTGTGTTGGGGCGTCTGCGTCCGAAGTCCATCGAGGCTGAATCTGAAGAAGAGGCACTAAGGTAGGAGAATGCCATCCTGAAGTCTACTTTGGCTAGGGAAAGGACTCAACGTGAAGGCGTTCTTCATACAAATGAAGGGCTTCAGAAAGAGTTTGCCCAAGCCAAGGGAGATGTGAAGGCATCCAATGAAGAACTAAAGTCAACTAAAGCACAGTATGAGGAGATCGTCAAAATGAATGTTGACTTGGTTCAGAGGAGCGAAATAAGGATGGAGAAGATCAAGGAGTTAAAGGCTGATGCTAAGCTCTTGACCAAGACGATCCAAAAACTGGAGCTGGCAGAAACTCGTCATCTGAATAAGCGCCAAAAGCTTGAAGAAGAAATCCGAGAACTCAAGGCTCTTCGGGACCTTGGGCCTCCTCTAACCGACGACCTTCGCAAACAAATCTGTGAAGAGTATCGGAACTCGGATGAGATCAACGGAGAGATCATGAAGATATACTCTAAAAGCTATGAGCTCTGCCGGAGTCGTGGCAAGGAGAAGCTGATTGCAGCCAACGCGGATCCATCCTTGCTCGACTCTTCAGATGACGAAGATGGCGCCTGAAGCGAATGCTCTTGTTTTCCCTTGATTTTATTAAAAAATATTTGTGAAGATTTCTGTTATTTTTCTTTCTTTAATTTATAGGACTTGAAAAAATTATCAAATATTGTACTCAGATTAAATATTAATGAAAAAGTGGTTTCATCCCTTATGACTTCGGTGCATTTACTTTCTGCCAATACTTCAATATTAATTCAACCGAAAAGATGCACAAACTCTTTCATGGACTGAACTCGAACTGTTAATTAACAACTAAGCATGTCATATAATAGATAAGATGAAGTTAAAGAATGAGGCATTCCGAACTTGACACTTAGAAAAAATTTAGGTAATAAAGTAAAGGGATACTTATTAGTTATCAAGTGTGAGATGATTCGCTTCATTAGGAATTTGTTTACGAAAGGCCTAACAAAACCAAGAGATGACATTTGCCTACCACGAAGGGCCCGACAAAGTCCGAAGGACAACGCTTGCCTACCACGAAGGGGCGATAAGGTCAAAAGTGCAACGTCACTTACCTACCACGAAGGGCTCGACAAGGTCCGAAGTGTCGAAATAATCGCTTACCACGCGCAGGCTCTCGACAACGTCTTAAGGATGACACTTGCTTACCACGAAGGGCTGACGAAGGTCTAAGTGTCGACAATCGCTTACCACGCAGGGCTCGATAACGTCTTAAGGATGACACTTGCCTACCACGAAGGGCCCGACAAGGTCTAAGTGTCGACAATTGCCTACCACGCAGGGCTCGACAACGTCTTAAGGATGGCGTTTGCCTACCACATTTAAGGGCCCGACAAACCCATAAGGTCCACTCGCCATTAAGGCTACCATCGAATGGTCGTGAGTCCCCGAACCTCCTTACACCATCGAATCGATCAAGAACGAAGATAAGATTTGTTTGAGAAAAAGGAACTTTTATTGATGATGACATAAATATTCTGAGACTTAGATGTAATCGACATCGCTTTTTATCGAAAGTACTTCCTAAGCCTCGCTTACGTGCTATGTATTTTTAATCACTGACCCGTCTAATGTCTTCAACCGATAAGTCCCTGGCTTCGGCACTTCAGTGATTTCATACGGTCATTCCCAGTTTGGCATCAGCTTTCCCAGATTCTGAGGTGTAGATGCTTCGGCTTCTCAGAGGATAAAATCTCCTACTTCGAATCTGCGAAACTTTACCCCCTTGTTATAATGCTTGGCCACTCTTCGTTGATAGGCCGCCAATTTGATTAAGGCTGTTTCTCTGACTTCTTCAAGCAAATCAAGATTGGCCTTCAGCCCTTCCTCATTGTAAATCTCTTTGAATTGACTAACCCGAAGACTTGGAGATCCAATTTCAAGCTGGGACTAAGGCATCGAGAACATAGGCAAACTGAAAGGTGAATCCTCGTCAGAGTCCCTGAGTAGTTCGGTAAGCCCATAACACGCTAAGTAGCTCTTTTTCCGCCATCTCGCCTCGCTTCGTCCAATCTGCGCTTGATCCCATTCAAGCAGTTGCTTGGTCACTTCAACTTGTCTGCTTTGATCGAGGATGAGCTATTGAAGTCTTTTCTGTGCATGATCCCCGATTCTTTCAAAAATGTTTCAAATTTCGATCCCACAAACCGGCGTCCATTGTCGATATTACCACCTTAGGAATTCAAACTAAATACTACCGATTCTTTCAAAATTTCAAGCATTCTGTTCGTTATTAACCTAAGTGGCTTTGCTTCTACCCATTTGGTCATATAGTCGATGGCAATTATAACAAAACCGACTTGACCTTTTGCTTTCGGTAGTGGACCCAAAGATATCAACCCCCAGATAAATGAAGGGTATAGGAGATAAGATCGAGTATAGCTCTTCCGATGGTCGATGTGGATCTGACCGTTGAGTTGGCACTTTTGCACTTCTTCGACGACTCGACCGCCGCCTTGAAGATGTTAGCCAAGTAGTACCCTTCGACGAAGTACTTTATAAAGCTAATGACTTAGCCGCTATACGGTCGCCACAGATGCCTTCATGTGCTTCTCTGGAGATATATTCACCGGATGGAGTCAAACATTTCAAGAATGGAGAAGAGAAAGCCCTTCTAATGCATCCCCATCAATCGTAACAAAATTAGCATTCTTATACTTGATTTTCTTGGCTAGCATCCGATCCGAAGGTAAAACGCCATCTGCCAGATACTCTATATATGGAGTCAACCAGCAGTTGGTTCGGTCAATGCACATCACCGATTCATGATGAACACTAGGATGTTGCAAAATTTCTAAGTAAACCCACCCATCAAAGACGTTAACATCCGTAGTGGCTAATTTGGAGAGTGCATCCGCAATGGAATTGTTATTACGCTCGACGCCCTGAAACTCATAGGATTGGAAATACTAGAGTCATTCTTTCAATTCTGCTAAATATTTGATCATTCTTGGGCCTCGAGCTTCGTACTCCCCAAAGAGTTGCTTAACGACTAACTGAGAATCACTGAAGATGACTATTCTTTGCACTTCAAGACTTTTTGCTAGTCGTAACCTCATGAGTACCGCTTCATACTACTAAACTTCGTTGTTCGTCGCTTTGAACTGAAATCGATGGCTCTTTCAGACTTGAATCCCTCCGGCTCGCTCGAATAATCCTCGCCCATCGACGTCCGTGGTAGAAGACCCATTCTGCATACAGCGGCCCACGAACTCGTCATTGAAGAATCAGAATCGCTCTGTCAGATCCTTCAACTTCGCCACAACTTCATCGACGAAAACGAGCATTCAACTACAAAATCGCCAAGGCTTTCCCTTTGATGGCGGTTGGGGATGATATTCAATGAAAAATTGGGACAACTCCATCGTTCACGCAATTTAATCTCCCCGATACCTCGGGTTTGCCCATAATCTTCTTCAAAGGCCGATCTCATATATACTATTACCAATCTACACGGAAGTATTGCCTAAGCTTTCGACTAGCAGTTATTAAAGCAAAAGCAAACTTTTCGATGTTTGGGTACCTTATTTCAGCATCCTAAAGGACATGGCTTACATAATAAACCGGGTGCTGCTTACCCCCAACTTCACGCACCAAAACTGCTCCTACCGCCAACGAACTAGCTGCTAAGTATAAATATAGAGGCTCAACAGGAGCGGGCTTCACCAACAAGGCCAAGATAAGTAGGACTTGATGCTCTCGAAAGGCGCCCTCACACTCTGAAGTCCATTGGAACGTCTTTGCATTCTTCTACTACTTTCAACGTATCAAAGAACCAAGAACATCTTTCTGCCGACTTGGACATGAACCTCCTTAAAGTCACGCAATCCTTCCAATGACGTTGAACATCTTTAAATGACTGAGGAGTCTTCATGTTCAGGATCGCTTGAATCTTCTCTGGTTTGGCTTCAATTCCTCTCTGACTGACAAGATAACCCAAAAATTTGCTAGCCCCTAGACCGAAGGTGCACTTAGTGGGGTTCAATCTCAAGTTGTGATGAAAAATTGTCTGAAAGCATTCACCTAAATCATCCAGATGTTTAGACCTTATCAGGCCCTTCGTGGTAGGCAAGTGTCCTCAGAGAAGCCGATTGCAGCCAACGCGGATCCATCCTTGCTCGACTCTTCAGATGACGAAGATGGCGCCTAAAGCGAATGCTCTTGTTTTCCCTTGATTTTATTAAAGAATATTTGTGAAGATTTCTGTTATTTTTCTTTCTTTAATTTATAGGACTTGAAAAAAATATCTAATTGGCGGCCTATCAGAGAAACAACCTTAATCAAATTAGCGGCCTATCAACGAAGAGTGGCCAAGCATTATAACAAGGGGGTAAAGTTTCGTAGATTCGAAGTAGGAGATTTTGTCCTCGAGAGAGAAGTCAAGCATCTACACCTCGAGAATCCTGGAAAGGCGATGCCAAACCGGGAAGGATCAGATAAAATCCTTTGAAGCGTCGGGCTGTGGACTTATCGATTGAAGACATTAGACGGGTCAGCAATTAAAAATACATGGCACGCTGGCAGGCTTAGGAAGTACTTTCAGTAAAAACGATGTCAGTATATCGGAAGTCTGTAAATATTTATGTCATCATTAATAAAAGTTCCCTTTTTTCTCAAACAAATCTTGTCTTCGTTGCTGATCAGTTCAATGGTGTAAGGAGGTTCGGGGGGACTCGCTGACCATTCGATGGTAGCCTTAATGGCAGGTGGACCTTATGGGTTTGTCAGGCCCTTCGTGGTAGGCAAACGCCATCCTTAAGACGTTGTCAGGCCCTGCGTGGTAGGCAATTGTCGACACTTAGACCTTGTCAGGCCCTTCGTGGTAGGCAAGTGTCATCCTTAAGACGTTGTCAGGCCCTGCGTGGTAGGCAATTGTCGACACTTCAGACCTTGTCAGGCCCTTCGTGGTAGGCAAGTGTTGTCCTTCAGACTTTGTCAGGCCCTTCGTGGTAGGCAAATGTCATCTCTTGGTTTTGTTAGGTCTTTCGGGGTAAACAAATTCCTAATGAAGCAAATCTGTCTCACACTTCGGTAACTAATAAGTATCCCTTTACTTTATTACCTAAATTTTTTCTAAGTGTCAAGTTCGGAATGCCTCATTCTTTAACTTCATCTTATCTGTTATATGACATGCTTAGTTGTTAATTAACAGTTCGAGTTCAGTCCATGAAAGAGTTTGTGCATATTTCCGATTGAATTAATATTGAAGTATTGGCAGAAAGTAAATGCACCGAAGTCATAAGGGATGAAACCACTTTTTCATTAATATTTAATCTGAGTACAATATTAGATAATTTATTCAAGTCCTATAAATTAAAGAAAGAAAAATAACAGAAATCTTCACAAATATTCTTTAATAAAATCAAGGAAAACAAGAGCATTCGCTTCAGCGCCATCTTCGCTATCCAAGAGTCGAGCAAGGATGGATCCTCATCGGGTCGCAATCGACTTTCCTCTGCCACGACTCAAAGCAGAGCTCATAGCTTTCAGAGAGTATATCTTCATGATCTCTCCGTTGATCTCATCCGAGTTCGATACTCTTCATGCATTTGTTTC
Organism: Panax quinquefolius; assembly: GCA_020205615.1. NCBI lineage: Eukaryota > Viridiplantae > Streptophyta > Magnoliopsida > Apiales > Araliaceae > Panax > Panax quinquefolius. The sequence goes on from CM035158.1 coordinate 8,207,675, forward strand.
ATGAAGGTCGTCGTTGGTTAGAGGAGGCCCAAGGTTCCAAGAGCCTTGAGTTCTCGGATTTCTTCTTCAAGCTTTCGCGCTTATTCGGATGACGAAGTTTCGCCACTCTTGTTTTTGGATCGTCTTGGTCAAGAGCTTAGCATCAGCCTTTAACTCCTTGATCTTCTCCATCCTTATTTCGCTCCTCTGAACCAAGTCAACATTCATTTTGACGATCTCTTCATATTGTGCTTTATTTGACTTTAGTTCTTCATTGGATGCCTTCACATCTCCCTTGGCTTGGGCCAACTCTTTCTGAAGCCCTTCATTTGTATGAAGAACGCCTTCACGTTGAGTCCTTTCCCTAGCCAAAGCAGACTTCAGGATGTCATTCTCCTTCCTTAGTGCCTCTTCTTCAGATTCAGCCTCGATGGACTTCGGACGCAGACGCCCGAACACAGCATTTTCCTATGCATGTCCAATATTATTTGATCAGTTTTCAGATGTATAAGTATGAAGATAAATACGGAAATAAAGGAGAGAATCATTTACCTTCACCAGTAGCTCATGCCTTCGCTAAGTAAATCCCGTTCAACTGCTCTCGAATCGATGGTCATCGGTTTCACAGACGAAGGCGCCGAATAACGATTGAAAAGGAAAATTGGCATTAAATCGAGGCCACAAGGTTGGAGAAGCCATAGCGTCATCGTCTGAAATTTTAAGTCGATTGTCTTGGAGGAGAAGGCGTGGGTTGATCGCGAATGGCGAGGGGTCCACATGTATATTTTGGGAGGAGACCAAACAGAATGGGTTCGGGGTTCGGTGAAGGTGCTGGAGAGGATGAACCGGATGGCTATCTCTTTGGATGTTTCCTTTTTTCGGGATGAGATGGGGACAGATCCGATCGGTTCATCATCGAGCACTTGAATTTCAGATTGAATCTTTGGAGGATGTCAACCAAGACGAGGAACTTTGAGCTCTTGGCAATCGGGGGTTATCTTCGTCTTTATCTTCTTTCATTATCGAAGAACCTTCGCCCGATCGTGCAAAGGTATGTCGAGCGACTTCTCTTCATCGGATGGATTCGTAAGGTGCAGGACTCAGGTTCGATACGAGGGTCGTGGGATTGCTTTCGAGGAGTTGCTTAGGATCACTTTCGTGGTTTGTTTTCTTTGGGTGGATTTGGATTGGCGGATCTTTTCCTTCTACGGGTCCGAGGGATTCTTCTGTATGTTGGGCTCATCGATTCTGGGGTTATCATTTTGAAGAGAGATAGTTGGTGGATCGGTGACGAGGGGGTCAGCTCGGGAAGATTCTTCAGTCGGATGCTGTAAGACCCCAGCTTTTATAAATAAAGATGAATTTTTCTATAAATATTATTTTTGAATATTATGGAATAAATTTGATATAATGTTATAGTTGTGGGTAATATTTATAAATTTTGCAAAGTATGCAAGTTGTTATAAAATATTCGTTTGGTGGGGAATATTCTTTTTGTTAGGAATATTCGTATAACTACCAATCATTGGTGGACCCCACAAATGTAATTATTGTCGATCGAGAAAACGACAAAAATATTTTATAAAAATAACTACGGAGGTGTTACCGTTAAAACCATTGAACTACCGGTGGTAAAAATACAAGAATACGCTGTGGTTATAGAAGACACCAGATTGATTATCGATGCTTACGTGAGAAGTCACTCAACCTATGCTCAATTATCGCTACGATAATTCTTGCGATCATATCTCTTATATTATTGATTCAATTATTGTCACAAGATCATCATATAATATGTTATAGTATTTAATCAATAATTGAGAGGCGACAAGTTATAAATGATTAATAATTGTTGAAAGATTAAATATGTGTTGATTAAAAATAAAATGATTTGTGGTAATATTTATTCAATCCTTAATGTATATAAAGAGTCCATTATGAGACGTTTGTGGTAAGTTTGATTATTTTATGGGGGGCCCATATGTCATCATCTAAGAGTCTCTTTCAATCGATAGTAATTACCTTTGTGAATAGTAATTACCTTTGTCAATAGTATTTACCTTCATCAATAGTATTTACCTTCATCAATAATAATTACCTTCGCCAATAGTAATTACCCTTGTGAATTGTAATTACCTTCGTCAATAGTAATTACCTTTACCAGACGTCGAACCACTTGTCGTTTCACATTACTGCGCCGAACCACTTGTCGTTTCACATTACAAAGCGCCGAACCACTTGTCGTTTTCACATTACAGCGCCAAACCACTTTTCTTTTCACATCATCATCGATCGAGCCACTTGCCTTTTCACACTGGCAAGTGCTAAGCTAGAAATCTTCTATAAATAGAGGCCTAGTGCTTCATTATTTTCACGAATTCATTCAAGCTAGAGAGAGAAAGTATAGAGAGAATAAGAGAAAAGAAGAAGAGTATTTTGTTACTACACTAACTGCGCAGATTCAATCTCCTACCAAAAGTAAGGGGTGTTATTCTTTCTTATTCATGAAGAGAACTGTTGTTATTCCATTGTTTATTATTCATTGAATAACCGTATATGTGGTTTACCCTATACTTGGTGACATTCTTCTATTATTACATTGGAACATCTTGTCTGTGTTTTTTTTACACGGTTCCGTTCCGCTTTCTTTATTATTATTCATTGGAACATCCCGCTCATGTGTTTTACCCGGACTGGTTAAAATCTTTATTATTATTCATTGGAACATCACATGCATGCGTTTTGGCGGACTCGGGTTCCGTTATTTATTATCTCGTTGGAATAACTTTGCTGTCTGCGATCCATCGCATGTATGGTGATTTCTTTTGTTATTCCATTCTTTATTATACTCAAATTGGTTAAAACTTTGACTTTATACTCCATGAAATTAGTGGAATATCCTTGATATTTGCGTTTCATCCAAAGATCTTTTCATGGAAATATTCTTCCGATCATTCTTGAATTTTACTCTACAAAACAAAGATTATGTTGATAATTTGGACGTTAATAATTCTCGGATAAAATAATTCTTGAACTTGTTTTATTCAATTCTTATATCATTGTCATCATCCTCATGTTTATATTATGTTGAAAGTCATCGTGGGCCTGTAGTGCATAGATGGACTTGGTATGATTATGACGAGAGACTACCGATTGTAATCATGGCCGTAATGTTACAAATGATATGATAAAAATCATCGATGGTCGTAGTGCATTGGTGGACGATTGTTGGCATGATCATGATTATTAATGAATACACAAATATTCTCGCCCGTAGCGCGCATGAATAATTGTGGTCGTGATACTAAAGAATATCCTTGGCCGTAGTAGTGCGGGGGTGATTCGATGATGTGGAATATTTATTAAAGTGAGTCTCGCCTATATAATGATGATGAAAAACCTTATAAAACCTAAAAGATAGTAGACTTTATTTTCTACTTGACTCTTTTAATGGATCAGATATTCACCGCAGATTAAACTGGTTATTCATTGTATTTTATCGGTGTAACATTGTTGAAGACTATTGATAATTTATTCTCGCATTATCTTAGTCATAATATTTCTTCTTTGGGCTAGTTGAGCTCACCCTTTCTTTCACCGTTCTTCTCGTGAAATGAGAATATAAATTTGGGACGAAGTCGGGAAAACGAGTGATGGTCCTGAAGATAGCATTAGTAGTCCTCACTATTCGTGAAATAAGTGTGATAATAATTGTAATGAGGACTCCTTTTTGAGTTTGTATAATATCTAGTAAGCGATATTTGTATTTAAACTCACGCTTTATGTATTAAGTTGTATTTAATTTACGTACCATGTAAGTGGCGACCCAAGATGGGTGATGTATACCTAATTTTGGGGCGCGCATTCAATATCGAGCTTAGGATATGATCCCTGGCTAAGATGTGAGAATAGTACTAGAGGGGAGAGACGGGAATACCTTCTGCAGTATGACCTACCTAAGTTTATGTGCTATTTTATTGGTTGGTCGGAAGATAGGGATAATTTGTTACACGTCAATTAACCTTTTGTTTTGTGGCGATGATCTCAAAATGACATCCGAGAATGTTGAGAATAAGAATGGACCGCAGCGATCGTTGATTCACCATATATCAATAATCGGGATAATGTGCATCGAAGGCGATAATCCTCACGCAAACAATAACACCGACCAAATGATGAATGATCGAATGTTCGGAGGCTTTATGCAATTTATGCAACAAAGAGGAGAGAGCGACTCATCCAAAACGTAGGTGGAAAACACGAAAACTCTCTCTAAGCGGTCACCGCTAAACAATTCAAGAAGTGGGACCACCGGAGTTTAAGGGAGAGCCAAAACCACTTCCGGCGAAGCATGGATAAAGCAGATTACCAAGATATTTGATTTTTTGGGATGCTTGAGGAGCAAAAGGTTCCCTTCTCAGCGTTTATGTTCTGCGGAGAGAAAGACATCTTGGTGGGAATCGGTAAAACGTACTCAACTTCTTTGTCAGATGAAGATATCTTGGGAGAAGTTCCAGGAGTCGTTTCAACGACAAATACTTTCCGAAAGTATTCGCCACATGAAGGAGGTGGAGTTTATCAAGTTGGAACAAAACAATATGGACCGTGTCGCAATACGAGGCAAAATTTGCGGAGTTATCACGATTCGGCCCCACTTGGTGGATAATGAAGAGAGAATGGCGCGAATGTTTTTAAGAGGTTTGAAGTCGAGATACGTCAACATCTTATTTCTCATAAAGCGTGTTTGTATTAGGATGTTGTAAATAGGGCTCGATTAGTGGAACGCGATAATGAGCCAACGCAACTAAAAAGAAGTAGTAGTCAAAATTATAATACCGGCGAGAGTAGTCAATCAAGCGGTGGACAACAAGCGTGGAGGAATCAACAGGCGGATATAGTAACCACCGGTGGTAATCAGGCCAAAACAATAAGAATGGACATTTCAAAAAGCGGAGATTCAACAATGATGGAAAGACGTCAAGACCAAAGACCCATTGTTAAGGAAGGAGAAAGACCACCTATCATATGCTTCAAATGCGGAGGAGAGGGACACATCAGTCCAAATTGCATCATTCCGTCCAAAACATGTTATAATTGTGGAAGAGAAGGTCACTTAGCTCGATTTTTTTCGTTCATCAAGACAAATTAAAACTAGGATGGAGGCACCAAAGGCCATCCCGGAAAATTCAAAACCGAAATAGTGCAAGAGGAGAGCGTTTGTTGTGACCTCCCAAAGAGCAAGGAATCCGAATGAGGTCATCACGGGTAAGCTTTATCATAAACTCTAATGAAGTCTATACTTTATTTGATACCTGGGTTCTACCCATTCTTTTATTTCTCCTACTTGCACTCATCGATTAAATTTGACTCAGGAGAAATTAGACTTTGACTTATCTCGTGGAAACTCCGTTGGGAGAAACCTTCATTACATCCATCGTTTATAAGTCTTGTTTGGTTCAAATCGGTACCCTCACATTACACCGTCGATCTTATTTCATTAAAAATACTTGCATTTGACGTGATTCTAGTGGATTGATTGGTTAACTACTTATCATGCAAAAATTGATTGTTTTCGTAAGGTTGTTAGCTTTCATATTCCTAATCATCCTATTATGCTAATTCAAACGACCAAACCATTAAAATCAATCACGGTCATCTCAAGCCATAAAGCTATTCGTTTATTGAAAAAGCGGATGTCAAAGCTTTCTTAGCTCATGTCACGATTTAAACAAAAACGCCGTCGGTTTTGAGCGATATTTCTATTGTTAATAAATTTCCGACGATTCTCAGAAGAACTTCTGGCCTACCCCAGAGCGTGAAATTGAATTTTGTATCGACCTTGAACCCAGACAAAACCTATTTCCAAAGCCCCATATCGAATGGCTCTATGAACTTCGAGGAGTTAAAGACCCAACCGCAGGAATTGTTAGACATTGGCTTTATTCGTCCCTAGTACTTCTCCTGGGGTGCTCACATTCTATTCGTGAAGAAGAAAGATGGGAGTATGCGACTTTGTATTGATTATCGGGGAATTGAATCATGTCACCATCAAAATAGGTATCCATTGCCACGTATTGATGACTGTTTGACCCGATTGCAAGGAGCCAAATTCTTTTCAAAGATAGATCTTCGTTAGGATATCACCAATTGAAGATTAGAACCGAGCCGACATTCCAAAGGCGGCTTCGGAACTCCGAAGACGGGCATTATGAATTCCTAGTCATGTCCTTTGGATTGACTAATGCTCCGGCCGCCTTCATGGATATAATGAACCGAGTATTCAAGAAATATTTAGATCACTTTGTGGTCGTCTTTATTGATGACATCCTTATTTATTCCAAAAGCCGTGAAGATCATGAACAACACTTGAGGTCGACACTCCAAAAGCTTCGTGAATATAAGCTTTATGCCAAGTTGAAGAAATGTGAGTTCGTCTTGAAGAAGTAGCATTCCTTGGGCACGTGGTATCAAGTCATGGAATATCCATTGACCCAAAGAAAGATTGAAGCTATTCAAAGTCGGGAACAACCTAAATCGATTGATAGAAGTCACGTAGCTTTCTCGGTTTAATTTGGTTATTATCGGAGATTCGTGGAAGGATTTTCTCGAATCGCTACTCCATCGACTCGGTGAATTCGACTCGAAAGATACAAAGTTCGGTTGGAGCGAAGAATGTGAGAAGAGTTTTCAAGAACTCAAGAGGAGACTTATTTCAAAGACTGTTCGACAATACCATCCGGCTCGGAGGATTTGTCATCTCTGATGATGCCAGGGCAAAGGGTTGGGATGTGTTCTCATGCAACATGGAAAAGTTATAGCTTTATGCCTCATGACAACTCAAAGAATATGAGAGGAATTATCCTACTCATGATCAGAGAGTTAGTAGCTATTTTTTTCAGACTTAAAATTTGGAGGCATTACTTGTATGGGGAGAAAGTGGAGATCTTTACGGATCATAAAAGCCTCAAATATTTCTTCACTCAAAAGGAACTCAACACGCGATAACGACGTTGGCTTGAAGCATTGAAAGATTATGATCATACCATCACGAAAAGCGAACGTGGTAGGCGACGCATTGAGTAGGAAATCATATGCAAGTACGAAAGTGCGATATTGTCAACGAAAGGCCCATTTTGTGTGACTTGCAAAGGATGGAGATAGAGTTAAAGACTCGAGAGACTCATGTGATGATAAGCGAGTATAACGAGTAGAACCGACTTTAATCGATAAAGTTAAAAGTCGCTTTCGAGCTACGGACACTGAGGCGATGCGTATATGAGGAAGAAAGTGCAAGAAGGTGCTATCGCCTAAGTAAGAATCGATGAAGAAGGAATACTTGAGTCAACTCCGGACTTTGTGTTCTAACGACCACGATTTAAAGTATAATATCATGATGGAGGCGCACAACACACCATTTGCAATCCATCACGGGAGTACCAAATGTATCATGATATTTCGCCATACATTTTGGTGGAGCAATATGAAGAGAGATATATTTGTTTATCTCAAGGTGTCTAACTTGTCAACGAGTTAAAGAGGAGCATCAAGTACCAAAAGGTCCATTGCAACCACTTGAAATTTTGAATGGAAGTGGGAGCACATTACCATGGATTTCATTTACGGTCTTCCTAAGGTTTCTCAAGGCATTGATGCGATTTGGGTCATTGTTGATAGATTGACCAAGTCTCGCTCATTTCTTACCAATACGAGAAACTTATACACTTGAACGTCTTGCTCGTATGTATATAAACGAGATTGTAAGATCGCATGGTATCTGCAGTATCCATAGTTTACGATCGAGACCAGAAGATTCACCTCACGATTTTGGGTTAGTTTGCAAAAAGCTATGGGCACAGACTTACGATTTAGCTCGGATATCATCCTCAGACGGACGGACAAATCGGAGAGGACTATTCAAACTCTTGAAGATCTATTAAGACTCGTGTCCTTGATTTCAAGGAAGTTGGGACAAGTTCTTACCATTGGTGGAGTTTTCCTATAACAACAGATTATCAAGCAAGTATTGGCATGGCTCCATTCAAGCGTTGTATGGAAGAAAGTGTCGTTCTCAAAGATCTTTGGGATGAAGTGGGTGAAGCAACGTTGTTGGGACCGGAGTTGATACGTATGACTACGGAAAAGATTCAAACGATCCGACAACGATAAAAACCTCACAAAATCGATAAAAGAGTTATCTTGATCTTCATCGAAAGGACGTGGAATTCGATATAGGAGATCATGTGTTGTTAAGAGTTGCTCCATGGAAAGGAGTTACAAGATTTGAAAAGAGAGGAAAACTTAATCCTCGATTCATCGGTCCATTTTAATCCTCGATCGAGTAGGAGCTGTGGGCTATAGACTCGCATTTCTACCACCAAATATGTCTCGTGTTTATAACGTTTTTCACATATCCATGTTACGTAAATATGTGAAAGACCGAACCATATTATTGAGTTAGAACCGGACGAAATAGCGGAAGATTTGACGATATGAAGAGGTTCTGTTCAAATTTTGGATAAGAAGAAACATATTCTACGCTCAAGGTTATACCTCAAGTCAAAGTTTTGTGGAGGAACCACGATGTTGAGAAATGACTTGGGAGTTAGAATCTGAAATGAAATCAAGGTATCCTTACCTCTTGACATACCAGTATCGTACCCTAATTTCGAGGGCGAAATTTCATAAGAAGGGAGGTTGTAAGACCCAAACTTTTATAAATAAAGATGAATTTTTCTATAAATATTATTTTTGAATATTATGGAATAAATTTGATATAATGTTATAGTTTTGGGTAATATTTATAAATTTTGCAAAGTATGCAAGTTGTTATAAAATATTCGTTTGGTCGGGAATATTCTTTTTGTTAGGGAATATTAAATACAACTACTCAATCATTGGTGGACCCTATTAATGTAATTATTGTCGAATCGAGAAAGCGACAAAAATATTTTATAAAAATAACTACGGAGGTGTTACCAATTAAAGCTGTTGAACTACCCGGTGGTAAAGAAATGCTGATGTCTGGCGTGGTTGCGTAGTAGCTGCAGTATTGATTATTGATGCTTACGTGAGAAGTCACTCACTATGCTCAATTATTCACTATGATAATTCTTTGATCATATCTCTTATATTATTGATTCAATTATTGTCAAGATATCATCTCAGTATAATATGTTATAGTATTAAATCAATAATAATAGGCGACAAGTTATAAATGATTAATAATTGTTGAAAGATTAAATATGTGTTGATTAAAAATAAAATGATTTGTGGTAATATTTATTCAATCCTTAATGTATATAAAGAGTCTACATTATGAGGCGTTTGTGGTAAGTTTGATTATTTTATGGGGGCCATATATGTCATCATCTAAGAGTCTCTTCGTCGATAGTAATTACCTTTGTGAATAGTAATTACCTTCATCAATAGTATTTACCTTCGTCGATAGTATTTACCTTTCGTCAATAATAATTACCTTCGTCGATAGTAATTACCCTTGTGAATAGTAATTACCTTCGTCGATAGTAATTACCTTTACCAGACGTCGAACCACTCATCGTTTCACATTACAAGCGTCGAACCACTTGTCGTTTCACATTACAAATCGAACCACTTGTCGTTTCACATTACAGCGTCAAACCACTTTTTTCTTTTCACATCATGATTCGTCAAGCCACTTGCCTTTTCACACAGAAGTCTAAGTGTTTAGAAATCTTCTATAAATAGAGGCCTAGTGCTTCATTATTTTTTCACGAATTCATTCAAGCTTATAGAGAGAAAGTATAGAGAATAAGAGAAAGAAGAAGAGTATTTTTTTGTTACTACAACGCCGCAGATTCAATCTCCTACCAAAAGTAAGGGTGTTATTCTTTCTTATTCATGAAGAGAAGCTGTTGTTATTCCATTGTTTATTATTCTCATTGGAATAACTTTGTATCTGTGATTTACCCTATACTTGGTGACATTCTTCTATTATTACATTGGAACATCCCGTGCAGGTGTTTACACGGACACGGGTTAAAATCTTTATTATTATTCATTGGAACATCACATGCATGTGTTTTACACCAGGACTGGTTAAAATCTTTTTATTATTATTACATTGGAACATCACATGCATGCGTTTTTTACGGACTGGTTCCGTTATTTATTATTCTGTTGGAATAACTTTTGCTGTAAGTGTCTATCGCATGCATGGTGATTTCTTTTGTTATTCCATTCTTTATTATACTCGGTTGGTTAAAACTTTGACTTCTATACTCCATGAAATTAGTGGAATATCCTTGATATTTGCGTTTCATCCAATATCTTTTCATGGAAATATTCTTACGATCATTCTTGAATTTTACTCTACAAAAACAAAGATCGTGTTGATAATTTGGACGTTAATAATTCTCGGATAAAATAATTCTTGAACTTGTTTTATTGAATTCTTATATCATTGTCATCATCCTCATGTTTATATTATGTTGAAAGTCATCTCGTGGCACGTAGTGCATAGATGGACTTGGTATGATTATGACCGAGAGACTATTGATTGTAATCACTTAACAGTAATGTTACAAATGATATGATAAAAATCATCGATGGTAGTAGTGCATTGGTGGATGATTGTTGGCATGATCATGACCATTAATGAATACACAAATATTCTTGGCCCGTAGTAGCGCATGAATAATTGTGGTCGTGATACTTAAAGAATATCCTTGGCCGTAGTAGTGCGAGGGGTGATTCGATGATGTGGAATATTTATTAAAGTCGAGTCTCAAATTTATAATGATGATGAAAAACCTTATAAAACCTAAAAGATAGTAGACTTTATTTTCTACTTGACTCTTTTAATGGATTGATATTCAGCTGCAGATTAAACCGGGTTGTCTATTGTATTTTATCGGTTTAACATTGTTGAAGACTATTGATAATTTATTACGCATTATCTTAGTCATAATATTTCTTCTTGGGCTAGTTGAGCTCACCCTTTCTTTCTTTATTCTTCGTGAAATGAGAATATAAATTGGGGGACGTCTGGGAAAAGCAGTGATGGTCACGAAGATAGCATTAGTAGTCCTCACTATTACGTGAAATAGTGTGATAATAATTGTAATGAGGACTCCTTTTTGAGTTTGTATAATATCTAGTAGACGATATTTGTATTTAAACTCACAGTTTATGTATTAAGTTGTATTTAATTTCTGTACCATGTAAGTGGCGACCCAAGATGGGTGATGTATACCTAATTTTGGGGGCGTCACAGATGCTCTTCACTCGCATCCGTATTCTTCCCTGCCAAAAAATCTTCCAGTTCTTTCACTTCCGAAGAAGTTGGTTTGATCAGAGACACTGCAAAAAACCATGTATCAGAACCCGTATCACTTAGATATCTTAAAAATTGTGTTACAAAGTTGTTCGAAACTTACATTTATGGTCATATAGCCAGGCTTGCTTGGTCAGAAGTGTAAAACTCCATTCCTTTGGAGGAATCTTCTTCAAAAAATCTGCCATCTCCTTCACACCCTGTTCGGAGATATCTCCAAAGTCAGCAGAGACCCGATCAGAGATAGTCCAATCTGGAAGAGAAGAGATTTCGGGTCCCGTAACAAAAAACCATTTCTCGTGCCAACCCTTGTTTCTTGAAGGGGTATCCATCAGGGGTCTCCTCTCAAATCTGGTGTTGGGTTGAGGAGACTGCTTACTCAACATTTTGAAACCTCTTTCTCGGGACCTACCGGCAGAGAAGAGGGTGAAGAAGATGTCAACGGAGGGAGGAATCCCTAACTCATGACAGAAGGCAATGAATGCCAGGATGTGGATATAGGAATTGGGCACCAACTGGGCAAAACCCACTTCTATGAACCCTAGGAGGGTAACGACGAAAGCATGGAGGGTAAGCGTAATCCCTTTTCCAGAACGTGGTCGCATAGCGGCCAGAACCATCCGATAAGCTAAGACATACGCTCTTGAGAGCGAGAGCCCTTATAGCATACATGTCAGGAATCTAATAACGAGTCCGGAGGATACGTATCTCAGATTCCATGACGGTGGAGGGGATGTTGGCATGGGGAAACTGTTCCCCGTCCTTGAAGAAGTTGGAAGGTGGTGAAGAAGGGATCGAGGCGATTCCCCATGGTTGCCGCATTTGGGGTTTGAACTCGAACCCTCTTGGTTAGGGTTTGGATCGGGGGAAGCGGTCTTTAGCTGGAGTCACGCTGAAGTGGAGAATTTTGGCTAGAGTTCACAAATCACCATTGTTGAGATTTTCAAAAGCGAGAGAAGGAAGTTCGGGAAGGAGAAGAAAGCTCAAAGGTTCAAATTTCAAATTGGCAGGTAAAACCGTCAGAATTGGTAAAGTTTATCTTTTATACTAATGGTTTACAGTAATCGAGGGCGTATAATTAATTCACAATGATGATGGTGAATGGAAGAGGTTTCGTCCGGTTTTGGGTCTAAATATCTTCACCGGAGTGGACTTATGTCTATTGGGCCTTCCATTACTGTTTCTGATATCAATTTGGACCGATTTTGTTGGGCTTTGGTGAGTTTCACTTTGGACCTCTTGTGACTTATCATAATTCGTTATGTCATGGACCTATACTGTTCATAGTCTTTCATTAAACACCCTGTTTAATAAAAGACTAGGGGGCAATGTTGGGCCATAATCCTTTTCCTTATTGGTCCAGACTTAATGGGCTCCTCCCTTGGATTATGTTACTCTTGTCCTGATTGGTCCGAATGATTTGGGCCCAATTACTTGATTATTTCATTGGGTCCTTTCGGTTGGATCCGGTCATTTGGGTCATTTCCGTTATTTGGGCTTAGTCATTGAATTGGCCCATTATACAAATTGTCACTTAACCCAACTTTGACCGATAATCATTATGTCAAATAATAGTTGACTACTATGTCTGCCACCTTTCTGCATGGCATTAATGAGGATGAGACTCAAATGACCGGCGGTGGCAAAGAGTGGTAGCAGGTGAGGAAGTATGCTACATACTTTCGGCTGAAATGACCGGGAGTGGAAAAAAAGTGTCAGGAGGTGATGGGTGGCACGGTAAACCGAGATTGGAGTACGTATGGGGCTAGGATCACAAAGGAGGTAAGTAACAAAACATTACACACAATCTTATACTTACTCTCTCTCAGACATTAGATATTATTTTCTCTCCATTGTTAACCTTGTGATCGCCGATACTGACTCTCACGCCGGAGCTATCTCCCGATGGTCAGGCCGTCAAGCTTTTGGTGTTGACTTGTTGAACTGTGCAGGATATCGAACGCGTCTTGGTGATTGGGACGTGGAGAAAGATTTTGGCGTTAACAGTACTAATTTATATTAAGGCTTATTTCTTTCATATAAAACATAGAATAATGCTTATATATTTTTGTAAATTTATAATATTGGTCACTCCCTTATTCTGTAAATTATTTTTATAATAGTGAATTCATGATTTGCGAATATAAACTCATATTAGATTAAGTTTAATATAGATATTTTTGATATAACAGACTCATTGTATATTCAATTGATATTTTATATTGACTACTTCTCTTAAATCGAAATGGATTTTATATATATTTATTTTGTGAATAAAGAACTCGCGTTTAATTTCTGCGAATATGATTATTCTTATTAATTTGTTCTATGTTATTATATCTTCTAAATCCAACCGTAGTATATTACCCTTCATATTTTTCATAGATTTTAGCTTTGAAATCAAGTAAGATCGAATATTTTAAAAATGAAAATTGTCAAAATTAGACATCAAAATTAATAAAATGAATAATGACTCTTTAATGAAAGTATTGATCCTGCATGTACATAAAAAATGCCAAAAAAAACTTACAATTGACTCAATTATGGATGCATTTTGTGATCATATGTAGACGTGAATATGTAGTTATATATTTCGTTTAAAATAAAAATAAAAAATATCTTCTATAATGTCTAAAAAAATGCTAGCTACTCATTTAATGTGAAAATCTGAAACCCTAGTGACGTTTAGTATACTCATTTAACTTCAGGGAATGTGTTAATATCACATAATAAATATCTCTCTCAAAAAAATTTCACCTATCTCTCTAGAAAGTTTATTTCTCTCTAAAACTTTTTACTCACTTTTTCTCTCTAAATTTTTAATAACTTTCTTTTAGATTTTTTAATGCACTTTTTCACTGTAAAAATTTGTGCACACTCTCTAAAAATATTAAGTCAAAGTTCTCTCTAATTTTTTTTATTACTTTCACTCTCAAAATATTTCTAGTTAGTCTCTCTTTAATTTTACTTTCACTCTCTATTTTATTATCGCCTTTATTAAAAAAAAAAAAAATTATTCACTCTCTCTCAATTTTTTATTCACTTTTTCTTTATAAATATTGTTACCCTCTCTCTCTTTAAAATTTGTTATATGTTCACTTTCTCCGTCCATACATTCTTATATAAATTAGCAGAGATAAAACGACAGGGTTGGGTGGGGTGGGGTGGGGTTGGGTTGGGTGGGGTGGGGTGGGGTGGGGTGGGGGGGTCCGGTGGCCTTAATGACCGGTGCATCTTTTTTTTTAACCACAATTATGAGAAGAAAAAAAATAATAGAGCAAGTTTGAATAAAAAACTGTAAAAAAAAGTATATTTTTTATTAAAAAAACACAATAAAAATATACTTTCTTTTACAATTTTTTGTTCAAACTTGTTCTATTTTTTTTTTATATATAATTATGATTAAAAAAAAACAAAAAAACAAAAATACCGGTCATTAGTACCGAACCTAAGTACCGGACGCCCCCCAATTTGAAACGACATATATAATATATAGTGAGGTCAATTAATTCCACTCATGAGCTATTATTATTATTTAATGTATGACCATTTTAGATAGTTTTGAAAAGTAATATATAAATTCCCTCCGCAGAAAATTTATAAGTTATCTAGTATATAGGGTCAAGCAGAAATCTTTTAACTTTCACAATCCAATATAAATCGTGAAAGTTATCATATATTGTCGTATGGTTTTTAGCCTAGCAATAACTCTTATTTTATAATTTTCATGAGGTCAAGGGTTGATTTTTTTAATTTTTGGATGTGTGAGTGTGTGAAAATTAGCAAAAAATATTTTATATATATATATATATATATATCGCATAGCACTCCTACCTCATTTATATATATGATAATGAATGATAGTCTACAAATTAATAAAATTTGTTATAAATTATTAAATAATAATTTTATATTTAGTAATACTTTTTATACAATTTATAATATTCATCATTGTATTAATTAAAATATAATTTTAAATTTAAAATATTTCAAAAAGTATATAATAATTTTATATTATAAAAATAAGAGAGTATTATCATTATAATCTAATACATGTTTTAAAATATGCAACATGAAAATAAAAAAAAAATGCTCTTAAATTAAATTTGTCCCTAGGACATTTATATTTATAGTTACATATTGTGAAAAAATAATTACATAAAAAATCTAGGCAGAAATTATGGGATTACAACAACCTATAATTAAGTGACTACAATATGTGATTTACAAAACACTAAAATAATGGGATTGCATGTTTGTCAAAGAAAGATATCTGCTAATTATGAAATGTACTTCAATGGAGAATATCACAAGAAAATCTGTATTCACATTGCTTTGAGATGATTACTGAACATGGCTTAACACCCCCCTCAAGTCAAAGGGGTTCTTGGAACTACTTTGAGCTTGGGTCGGAAGAAGTCATACCACATGCTAGAGAGGCCCTTGCTGAAGATGTCCGCAAGGTTGTCATCGGTGGAAATAAAATGAACCAGAAGCTCCTTGGGCGAAACCATGTCACGAACAAAGTGAAAATCGATTTCAATGTCTTTTGTACGTGCACGAAATATAGGGTTTGAGGCTAAATATGTGGCACCTAATTGTCACACCAAAGGATAGGGGTAGATGAAATAGGATGGCCAATTTCTTCTAGGAGAGAACGAAGCCATTTTAACTCCGCAGCAACATCCGCAAGCGTTTTATATTTAGACTCAGTAGAAGAACGAGCCACCGTTTTTTGCTTTCAGGAACCCCATGAAATGAGATTATTTCCCAAGAATACTGCAAAGCCAGCGGTGGAACGACAGTCATCAGGACAGCCGACCCAATCTGCATCAGAGAACGCATGCAATGTAGAAGTGGAATTCTGAGAAATTAGTAGACCATGGGATTTCGTATGTTGCAGATAACGAAGGATACGCTTAAGAGATGTCCAATAATCCTCGCCTCGGAGCATGCATAAACTGACAAACTTTGTTTACGGCAAATGCTATATCCGGGCGATCGAGTACGACTTAAGTATTGAAGAGAGCCCACAAGTTGACGATATTTGGAGTGATCATCAGCAAAGGGTATAACACCATGTTTGGTCAATTAATTTCGTGACGAAGAAAAAGGTGTGGTGACAAGCTAGTAGGTACCCATATTCGCTTTGTTAAGCAAATTTTGAATGTATTGTTGTTGGGAGATAATAACCCCAGAAGCATGCGGAATAAACTTCAACACCAAGAAAATAATTTAAATGCCCCAAATCTTTGAGGGAGAAAGCCTTGCCAAGTGCAGTTATCAGCTCGGTAATATGAAAAAAGGAGTTTCCTGTAATAAGAATGTCATCCACATAAATAAGAGCAAAAAGATGAACATTATTGTCTGTATGAGAAATGAATAATGAAGTATCATTTTTAGACTGAAGAAAATTTTGAGAGAGTGAAAATTGTGTCAATTTTTAAAAGACTCTCGGGGTGCTTGTTTGAGCTCCTAAATTGATTTATGCAACTGACAAACATGATTTGGAAGCTCTTGATCAGTGAAACCGGCTGGTTGACTCATGTATACTTCCTCGTAGAGAACACCATTTAAGAAATCGTTGCTTACATCCAATTGGCGAATGGACCAGCCACTAGAAATTGCAAGAGAAATGATAAGACGTACGGTAGTAGGCTTAATAACTGGACTGAATGTTTCATGGAAATCGATACCCTCTCTTTGGTGGTAGCCTTTTGCAACCAATCGCGCTTTATGGCGCTCAATGGTACCATCAGGGCGTCGTTTCAAACGGAATACCCACTTGCACCCTATGATATTCATGTCGGGTTTATGTGGAACAAGAGACCATGTTTGATTTCTAATAAGGGCATTAAACTCGTCCACCAAAGCATTATTCCAGCCCTTATGTTTGTGAGCCTCAGTGTATGATGTTGGTTCAGAAACTGCAAGAGATATTGAAGGCTGTGGTGACTTGTGACTACGAAAAGGCATGTGGTGCGTTTGGACCGGAGGTGGAGGTGTTGATAGTGGGGTGATGGCTATGGAAGGGTTACCTGAAGATGGAGAAGTAGACCCGAATGGGACTGAAATTATAGGTGATGTAGAAGTATCAAGTGAAGTGCTGAGTAGAGGGGTGGACATGATATGAGATGGCTGAGAAGAAGTGGAAAAGGAAGTTGGGGTGCTTATAGTTGTTGGACTTGAAGAAGGGATGGGCATGACAACTAGGATGTATAAATTAGTTTGTGGAGGAGAAAAATATGGGGCATCCAGCACGGTTGGTGAAGCTGCCCAATTTATATCAATAGTATGAGAGGACTGAAAGGGCGGCGGACGACCAAGAATCGACGGACCCGTGAATGGATAAACAAACTCCTCAAATTGAACATGTCGAGCAATGTAAATTTTATTGGTGCGGGCATCTAGACACTTGTAACCATGATGAGATGAACTATACCCAAAGAAAACACACGGAGTGGACCTAAACTCCATTTTATTTTTGTTATAAGGACGAAAAAGGGAAAGCATAAACATCCAAAGGTTTTGAAAAATAAGTAATCTGGAACACGTTTGTATAACTTTTGAAAAGGGGACAAGTTGTCATTGCCACGGGATGGTAACCGATTAATTAAATAAGTTGTCCTTTCAAATTTATCATCCCAAAACGCACCTAGAACGGAAGAGTGAGCTAAAAGTGATAAACCCGTTTCAACAACATGACGATGTTTCAGTTCAACAAGGCCATTTGAGGTTGATGTATAAGGGCAAGAAATGCCATGTTGGATGCCTTGTGCTTGATGTTGGTCAACATGCTATCCTTACCCATTAATGCCCGCCCATTGAAATTTGCATGGGCATTTTCTTGACTCCCTCCCTCAGTTTGTGGTTATAAAAGAAGACCAAATGGATGAAAGATAAACACACCAAGAAAAACATATACTCTCATCCGAGAGTTAGAAGAGAAAAGAGGGAGAGACAAGCTTTTGTGAAGCTTTAAAAAAAGAGAGAGAAAGATAGTTCAAATAAAAGGGTGTTTTATTTGGGTTCCATCACATAATTATTGTGGTGAAGTAATTTGAGTTTGTACTCAAATTAAGATATCTTTGTATTCTCTCGTATTATTCTAGTGAATTATTCGGATTTTGTCCGGTGATTTTTACCTCTTAGTTTTAGAGGGTTTTCCACGTAAAATCTTGGTGTCTCGTGGTTGGATATTTTTCTACGTATTATTTCTTGTATGGTTATTATTTTGGTGGAACTGCAAATTTAATCTGCTTGGCATGTGCTGAAATTTTATCCGTCTGATTTATCAAAGTCAACAGTATTTGGGAGGTGATTTTTTTTCCCAACAACTGGTATCAGAACTAAGGTTATTTGCTCAGTTGTTTTTGATAAATTTTATGGAGGATTCAGTCGGAGCCATGATTAAATTGACATCTTCAAAATTTTCAATCTGGAAGCCCAGAATGGAGGATATTCTTTATTGCAAGGATTTGTATGATCCGTTGGAGCTCAAGGGAAAGAAGCAGCGCATATAAGTCCGAGGAGATGATGGAATAAAATGAATAGGAAGACTATTGGTCACATCCGGCAGTGGATTGATCAAAGTGTGTTCCACCATGTTTCGCAGGAGACGGATGCTCACACTTTATGGACAACACTAGAGTCTATGTACGAGAAGAAGAATGCACAAAATAAAACTTTTATCATTCGGAAAATTGTGAATTTAAAGTACAAGGATGGGAGCAGTGTGTCGGAGCATATGAGTGAGTTCCAAGGATTGGTGAACCAGTTGTCCACCATGAAGTTGAATCTTGATGATGAGATTCAGGCTCTTTTGCTTCTCAGTTCGTTGCCAAACAACTGGGAGACTTTGGTGGTGTCTCTAAGCAATTCAGCTCTAGAAGAAAAAATGACTATACAGATGGTCAAGCATAGTCTTCATAATGAGGAGACTGTGGCGCCCCCAAATCCGGGTTATCTTTAACTCGAGTTTGGTGCTCACGATTCTAGAATACCCATTCGTACTAAAATAAAACTGTCTTATATTACATAAACATCGAACTTAAAATCTCAGGTTCTAAAGACCTTTACATACAATAGAAACCAAATATTAATACAACATAGTACTAACAGTATTTATTACATTTGCTTTTTAAGTTCATTTAAGCACAGGCGCTTAATAAATAACTACTCAACAACTTTGTCTTTTCCTTTGTCTTTTCCAGATGGACTTGCAACCTCAGTTTTAACTGAAAACATTATATTTAACGCAAGGGTGAGCAACAAGTTTGCCCAACAAGGAAATAAGCACCTAAATATAATGGAACAGAAATATTACAGTAATGAGGATATCATACAGGAGGTATAGAACAAAGTAATTCTTAAGAGTGTTGAGTCAAAAGTTAGGATTTATCATGCTGTAAGGTCAAATGACCAATGAACTCTATACTAGAATTTACAGTAATAATACTGCAATCCATGAATACAAATAGTTATAAATGTTGTCGTATATCCTAGACTCGTACTTCAGGGGATCAGCCTAAGTACCCTATATTGTGCACAACATAACAGTCTAATAACACTTTACATGTCCTTCGGAATCATATGTCCGGTACAATATGCCCAAAAGGGTAGTTCGTTCACAACATTATATAAGAATCCATACCACAATAACAAAATGGTTTGGAAAGCATTAACTGATAAATTCATGAACAATATCAATATATTTCAACATTTGTCTAACCGAAGTAATGGTATTGACATACTTTCAATATAACTTTATTCAAGATAGAAAAGTTGATATACTATTCTTTTGAAGCTGATTGGAATAAAAAGGCTATTTAACCATATATTCTTTTGAAGCTGATTGGAATAAAAAGGCTATTTAACCTTATATTATTCATAAATAAGGACAGACAGTTCAGAAATTAAAGAACCAGTCCACTGCAGAATAATTTCCCAATAAAGAGTAAGGGTTAGAAACTTGCCTTGTTTGTAGTCTATTGCTTAGGATTTCAGCTTAATTTGAAGTGTTCTCACAAAATCCTACACAGTTATTTATATTAACAAGCATGTTAATCACATAGCTAAGTTATATAGTTTGTAAGCTCACATAGTTTCAGTGATCATGGTTGTTGTTAAATTCTTATTTTTGATACATTTTTCAAATATCTCATCCATGCTTCCAAGAGATAATTTTCACTTTGATGGGTTTCAACAAGTTTTCAACAAGTAATAGAAAGCACATTACAGTTATTATTTATTTTAACCAAGCATGTTAACCATATAGCTAAGTCAGATATCATGTAGTTTTAGTGATCATGGTTAGATTTCCTATATTTGATATATTTTTCAAATATCTCATCCATGCTTTTATCACTACTATTTTTCTCTATAATGGTGTCACACCCAACTTATATTTCTTACACCTTATTAGGATTTTAACACTTTAATGGTGTTCAACATGCTTATCAATTAAAATTTTCTTATTTCTAGCCACCTCGGTTCATTCCAACAGTTGAACTTAGTTAGCTATATAATTCATATATGTTCACCTATTACACTTGAAATTAGTTCACATTAGTTTCCACTATGCCCAACAAGTCCAACACTGCATTAGTAGTTAGCTGAGGTTACCTATTATAGCTAACTACTAGCAGCCCTATGATTTCCCCTTTTTTCCCATCTTCATTCTTAATTTGTAAATGTATTATTAATTCTACATATATGTTTTCAACACATACTTAAGCTATACCTAATGATTAGCTTATTAGAAATTTCTATTTTCAACCAAGATGGTTACCTAGATTGTTTTAGCAGTCAAAATATATCAACTGCTGCTGCTCAAAGGCAGCAGCCATAAACATCTTGGCCTTGCTTAGCTTATAGCTTTCCTTTACAATTTTATCTTACTAACTGCAGCTAACAGAGAATAATAGGAAGCATGCCCAGTTCAATATTCCACAGTCTTCTTGTTGCTTTTCTATGCTAGCAGCCAAGCTTGGCTTGGCCTTGTGAAGCTCAGGCCCCTAAGTCAAACATAAATCTGCTATTGCAGCTGCTAATTTTGGCAACTGCAGCCACACTAGAGTAACAGTTCGGCCAATCTTCTTAATCCAGCTATCTCATTAATATTTTCTACGTATGAATGCATTGTGCCAACTGCTACTGTTGTCACTACTATTAAGGACATCAGTCCTGTTTCCCCTATTCAACTCTCCTTCTTGTAACTTTATAACTTATGTTATGCAACTTTACTTAAGCTCAAGTTTTAGCATAATTGTTTTAGAATTTAGCAGTCTATTAATAAGAATGTTAAGCCTTCTAAATCATGATTTCCAAGTTACCTAAACTACCAGCAATTTGCTCCCCTTCCTTGCTTATTGGTCCATCCATTAACTCATCCTAGCTGGCCCTGCAGCACAATATAACACAGCAGCATGCGCTGGCTGCTGCTATCTGCAGCAGCCCAGCCAGTCCTCCCCTTTCACAGATCCTGTTTTAGCAATTTGAATAACCTTTGCTATATAGGTTTATTTGCAACCAATTTTAGATATATTACATATGGTATATGAAAATGTTTTTAGCATTTATAACACCTCCATTTCAGTCTTAATAGGCTGCCCAAAACAGTGCTCGACATGCTAATTTTATTAATTCTTCTTTAAGTTAAGACTGAATTTTATTTCATTCTAAGAGGCTTAACTTGTTAATTAACAATACAAGTAATACATGAATCAATTCCAGCCTTGTTTGTGTCTAATACCCGACTGTTAACTTAAGCAGTCCACTTGGGACTTTCGTCGAGCATGTGGTGTGCATGGTTTCAGTTTACTAGTGCCATAGCAATTTGCTTGTTTTAGAAAGCCAACTTTATCATCCTTATTACTCCTCAGCCCAACTTAACTCCTTGTGCCTAGGTTCAGTCCATACTATCTTAGCCATAGCATATCAGTCAACAACAACTTAATATATCAACACCTATCATGTTAATAGTCAATTATGATAGCAATATAGCATGTCATTCAGTTAGATCCTACAGCAGCTTGCATAATAGCTCAAAAATCCATATAACAGTCCTTATAGCATTGTCATAGCACAGTAATGAATTTAAGACATAACAGTCTCTCATGCCCATTCCAAGCTTTTTAGGCAAGGTTTTGACATTAAATCACCAAAACAGCCATGAGGTTTACAACCCAAAGGTTTCCACATCCTGTTTATGCTATATAATATATGTTGATGCTTTAAACAGCCTACATACCAGGCTTTTAACTTTAGTTCAACACAGCCCTTCATAGGCTTCAATTTAATGCAAAAAGCATGATTCAGAAAAATCTTAGTTACCAACACAACATGATTAAGTAACAGGTAAACCAAAATTGGTTATTTACATAATATCTAGTAGGTATTTCTTTCATCCGGATGGTCTATTTTAGTTACTTCTTAGACAGTCCAAGACCACACCTCTTTAGACCTTAACATATTGTGAAACTTTAAAGTGTCCACAAGAGTAGCTTTTAAAGTTTGAGGTAGTTATCCCCAGTTATAATGCAGCAAGTATTCTACAGACACTTCATAAATATCATAAGAAAAGCTTCTAATATCAGTCATAAGGAAGCTTACCAATTCAGTCTATTCTTACTTACCTTGTCCAAGTGTTTATTTATCTTAGTTTGTCATTTATTTTGAGACATGTTAAGGTCAAGCCTAGAGTATACTTATAAGCAATTTGATACTAGTTTGGATTCTAAATCATGGTTAATATTCAAAGTTACAAAATCAGGCCTTAGTTCGGCAATTCATCAAACATGTAGAGGGCAGTGTAAATTCTTGTACTTAAAACATAATTTCTAACCCTCTGCCCCCAGCCGTATGGCTTAAACAATAAAAAGCATAAGACCAAACTTATCAGTACCAAACCCAGCAGTTCAAATACATGAAAGCAGTCATTATATTAAGTTACCATAACAGTCATACACGTTTTCTGGTCATTGACAGTTCAGTTTGCTAATTAATTCAATAGCCATCCTGTTCATTTATCAGTTCAGTTGCTACCCGGAATGGAAAGATTAGAAAGGCCAGAATTGGCTTACCTTGCTGATTCGAAGGTGTCAAGTGGGTTGAGCTACTCAATTCCTTTTCCCCTCTAGCCGAACTCTTCACTCTTGCTCTATATGACCGTTGCTGCTAATTCTTTTGAACCCAGTTAAGTGATGAGGCTAATTGGTTTTGGGTAATAACTTGGCCTTTTTATGGCTGAGTTTAACTTCTTTACTGTGGATCACATCACCTCTAGTTGGCCCTACCCAACCCTCATCCTAGTCTAGCTTGCACAGCCCCCTTCTCAGCCACCCTAGGTTGTCTGCTACCTTATCTTCTGCAAGACTACTGACCTGTTTTGTCTGCTAACCAAGTTCACTCACCTGCCAACCAAACTAACTTAGAGTCTGCAAAATCTGCTAATCACCTGACTAATGTAACTATCTCAGCTAACTACCTTCCTATTTGGGCTGTTACATGAAGCTTAAGGAAGGCTGGCTTTAAATTGCTACTAGTATTTGAACAAAGAGGATGGACGGAGATGTTTTTGGTCTGTTGGGATAGAAAAATCTAATTCACACATATTAGATAAGTAATAGCTCTTTATACCAAATAATAAAAGGTTTGCAAGCATATACTTGGGTTGGCCCAAGTTAAGAATAGTGGTCTTTTACAGCATGGGTCTAAAAAAAAACCACTATCACAAATTTGCAAGTATACTTAGTATGGCCCAAATATTTTAATATGGGCTCTTATTTTAAGACACATGGACTTTTATCTATTATATTTTCTAGCAACAATAGATAGCCCATATATCATTAAAATGACTATTCTATATAATCTTAAATAATTCATGATAGCACATAATTTCTTTATTCTTTATAATTCAAGATGCTAAACAAACTATTAAATAAATAATAGTTTTATCACAATGAAAACTAACGTAGTTAAAATAATAAAATAAAAAAAAATTATACTCAAAAATTGACATTATATTAATTAAATAATACATATACCAACTGTGATAGCCCCAAATCCGGGCCCCAAATCACCGCGAATTCGGTTCACTATCATTCTACAACTGTTTGCGGAAGATATAAACATAAATTGTTTATACATTACATTACACACTATTCCCCAAGGTCGAATAACCTTAACTTAATACATACCTTCAATATCTTAAAGGTTTACAATATCATTTGCATTATTACAATTAATAGTTCTAACTGCGTAATGGCTTAATCTTGGACTTTGCCTTTGCCTTTGCCTCTGCCTTTACTCGAGCTTTCATCTTAATCTGAAAATTTTTATCATGATATAGCAAGGGTGAGCAACAAATTTGCCCAGCAAGTTTAAATACAATGAAGATATATCATGATTGAAAGAATTGAACAATAAGTTAACTAACTTTCAACAATATAAACATTGTGAAAGAGCATGAACAAATTTTCTTAGCTGAACGACCAAGTCAATAAAAATGAATGGTCAAGCATAAACATGAACAGATTAACTGAACCAAATGGTAATGAAGGTGATCAGCCTTACATACCTGATGAACATTTATAATATACACAACGTGCGAATCAATAATCAATATAGACGTGAATAATCAACAACAACTATTCACTAACATGCTTCGAACATACAACTCAAGTTGAGTTAGGAAACTTGCCTGAACCGCTGATTACCGCCAAGTAATCTAATGTAATCTCTTATAAAAGACCTATCAATTATAAAAGATTGATCTTTTAATCAGCACATCATACTTGTTTATGAGCGTTCTATGTTGTGCAAAAAAAAAAAAAAAAAAAAAATTCTTCATTCTCCCGTCCTTAAAATAATAATAATTTTCTGAGTTATTACATTCTCCCCTCCTTATAAGGATTCCGTCCTCGGAATCACCAGTACAAGGTTACTTAAACAGATGAGGATAACTTTTCTTCATCTTTTCTTCGAGTTCCCACGTAGCTTCCTCAGCATTATGGTTCCTCCATATAACCTTCACAGAAGGTATTATTTTGTTTCTTAAAACTTGCTCTTTCCTATCCACTATTTGAACAGGAATTTCTTCATAGGTTAGATCTTTTTCAACCTGAATAGGTTCATATTGGATTACATGCTTGTGATCTGGTTTATAAGGTCGTAGTATCGATACGTGAAATACATTATGAATGTGTCCCAATTCCAGAGGTAAAGCCACTTCATAAGCCACCTCACCAATTTGTTTCAGTACTTCAAAAGGCCCTACAAATCTTGGACTCAGTTTTCACTTCTTCCCAAATCTGATTTTTCCCTTGTAGGGAGAAACTTTTAAAAATACAAACGACCCTACTTCAAAGTCTTTCTTTTGACGGTGCAGGTCAGCATACTTCTTTTGCCTGTATTGAGCTGCTACCAGTCTTGTTCGTATTATTCAAACAATTTCTGTAGTTTGTTGAACCATTTCTGGTCCCAGTAATTTACGTTCTCCTACCTCGTGTCCGTAGAGTGGGGTTCTGCATTTTCTTTCGTACAATGCCTCGTAAGGCGGCATTCCTATACTGGCGTGATAACTGTTATTATATGCAAATTCGACCAATGGTAGGTGATCATCCCAACTGCCCTTGAAATCCATGACGCATGCTCTCAGCATATCTTCTAATGTCTGAATTGTTCTTTCACTTTGGCCATCAGTTTGAGGGTGATATGCCGTACTTAATTTCAATTGTGTCCCCATACGTTCTTGTAGACTTCGCCAAAAATTAGATGTGAATCGCGGATCTCGATCGGATACGATTGATAATGGAACGCCATGTCTTGATACAATCTCTTTAACGTATAGTCTAGCCAATTGATCTAAATTAAATCTGATCTTAATCGGTAAGAAATGTGCTGATTTTGTTAACCGATCTACGATGACCCATATAACGTCGAAGCCTTTTTGTGTAGTTTGAAGTCCCACAACGAAATCCATAATTATGTGCTCCCATTTCCATTCCGGAATTTCTAACGGTTGTAGTAATCCACTTGGCCTCTGATGTTCAACTTTCACTCTTTGACAGATTAGGCATCTACTGACGTATTCTGCCACTTCTCTTTTCAAATTGGGCCACCAAAAGTGTTGTCGAAGGTCTTGATACATCTTTGTGCTACCTAGATGAATTGAGAAATTTGAACTGTGTGTTTTTTGCAAGATTTTTTCTTTTAGGTCTGGTACTGCTAGTACCCATACTCTTCCCTCAAATCGCAACAATCCGTCTTTATCGATTTTGAACTTGGTAGACTCTCCTACCTCTATATATTTCTGCAACTTTTTGCATTCCTCATCTTGATCTTGGGCTTCTTTTACTCTGTCTAACAACACTGGACGAGTCTCCATGTTGTACAATTTCTCTTCTGGCTCTCTTGGATATTTCACTTCTATCTTCATTTTCTCCATTTCTTTGATAAGATCTTCTTGATTTGTCAGCATCTCTAATCTCTCTCGTCCCTTTCGGCTTAGAGCGTCGGCGACTACGTTAGCCTTCCCGGGATGATACAAAATTTCGCAATCATCGTCTTTGATCAATTCTAACCATCTTCTTTACCTCATGTTTAATTCCTTTTGAGTGAAGATATACTTCAGACTTTTATGGTCTATGTATATCTCACATTTTTCGCCATACAGATAGTGTCTCCAAATTTTTAAAGCGAATACCACGGCTTCCAGCTCCAAGTCGTGCGTAGGATACCCTTTCTCGTAATCTTTCAACTGGCGAGACGCATATGCAATGACCTTGCCGTGCTGCATCAAAACGCAAACAAGCCCTTTGTTTGACGCATCGCTGTAAACAACAAAACCACCCGTATCGTCTGGCAAGGATAACACTAGTGTCTCACTTAATCTTTTCTTTAGTTCTTGGAAACTCTCTTCACATTTTTCTGACCAAACGAACTTTACGGCTTTTCTGGTCAAATTTGTCAAAGGTCCTGACAATTTCGAAAAATCTTTGATAAATCTACGATAATATCCTGCTAGACCTAAGAAACTTCGAATTTCAATCGGTGTCTTCGGTCGTTCCCAGTTAATTACCACCTCCACTTTTGCCGGATCTACTGATATCCCTTCATGATCGATCACGTGTCCCAAAAATTGAACTTTTTTCAGCCAAAACTCGCATTTTGAAAACTTTGCGTACAACTTTTCTCTTCTTAAGATCTCCAATATAATCTTCAGATGTTCAGCATGATCCTCTCGAGTCTTCGAATAGATCAAGATATCGTCAATGAATACCACCACGAATTTATCTAAGTAAGGTTTGAATACCCGGTTCATTAAATCCATGAATGTTGCCGGTGCATTAGTCGGTCCAAACGACATCACTAAGAACTCATAGTGACCGTAACGAGTCCTAAATGCAGTCTTTGGTACGTCTTCACTCCTCACTTTCAATTGGTGATAACCCGTACGCAAATCTATCTTGGAGAAATAACGAGCTCCCTTCAGTTGGTCAAAGAGATCATCAATTCTTGGCAAGAGATACTTATTCTTAATTGTGACATTGTTCAATTCCCTATAATCGATACACAGTCGCAATGATCCATCCTTCTTTTTAACAAATAACACAGGTACTCCCCAGGGAGACACACTCGGCTGAATGTACTTTTTGTCTAATAATTCCTGTAACTGAATCATTAGTTCTTTCATCTCTACCGGAGCCATTAGGTAAGGAGCTTTTGAAATTGGGTTTGTACCAGGTACTAAGTCTATCAAAAATTCAATCTTCCGATCTGGTGGTAACCCTAGCAACTCATTTGGAAATACGTCTGAGAATTCCCTCACTATTGGTATTTGTTCTATTTCGGGTTCCATTCTTTGAGTGTCAACTACATGTGCTAAGTAACCAACACACCCTTTTCTTAACAATTTCTTAGCCTGCATTATCGTCAAACAACATGACTGTTTTGGCGATTTGTTACCATAAAACACAATTTTTGACTTACTAGGAGTCTGAAGTTTTATGCATTTCTTTTGGCAATCAATTACTGCCCCATGGTTATATAACCAATCCATTCCTAGTATCACGTCAAACTCACCTAATCAGATGGGAATTAAATTTACTGTAAAGTTATGACCCCGTATATCCACACTACAATTTTTATGGACATGAGTCACTGGAATAACTTCTTTATTCGCGACCTCTATGTTTAAAGGACAATCCAATCTTTCAGGAGTTAGTTCTAACCGTTGAGCAAATTTTTCAGATATAAAGGAACAGGTAGCACCCAAATCAAATAGTATGAAGGCATTAACATTATTGACGGAAATGATACCTGACACCACCTCCTTTGATGCAACTGCATCCTGCACTGTCATATTAAATGTCCTTGCTGTTGGTCGATTAGATGGGGTTGGTCCCTCGATTGTCAGCTTCCCATCGTTATTTCCCTTCTTTGGACAATTCTTGATCTGGTGATCGGCAGCTCCACATGCAAAACATCCTTGACTCTTCTTTGGGTTGGTGCAGTTAGGGGAGATGTGGCCCTCCTGCCCGCATTTGTAACAGACCGTTTTACCCTTCAGACAGATTCCGATATGATTTTTCCCACACTTTTTACATGCTTCAATCTTCCTTCTTAGTTCTCCCTGCTTGTTGCCAAATTTGTTGTTTTTGTTGTTCCACTTCTTTTTGTTAAAAGTATTCCCTTTGCTGCTTCCTTCTTGAGGTCCTCTAGCTACCTTCTTGGTCTTATTCTCTTGGTGAAATTTGGCGATGCATCGAGTTCTTCCTT